>JAHTLZ010000237.1:36896347-36929268 GCA_023846285.1 Phrynocephalus versicolor | reverse complement strand
GAGGGTGCGTAGTTGTAGCAATGTATGGTATATACAGATACTTTGACTATCTGAGCAGAGGGTGTGTAGTTGCTAACTTTGTAACTCAGGAAGATGCCCACTGAAAATTACAGTAATTCAAGACAGAAACACATGCATAGGCACACACACACATATGCACGCACACACACACACACCAGGAAGTAGCTGAGATTTGCCACAGCGAAGGCAAGCTGCCTTGCCTTTTTGTTTTATTCTGCAAAGATGTTTTTGCAGCATCACAAAACTACCAGCCCTTCCCCTTCCCCTGTAGGATTTGTAAAAGAGGGAGATCATGACAAGACAATCCTCTTGAAGGGAAATGCTATTTCTGAAGACTGTGGATTCTGAGCCGTGGGACCTGAAAGACAGAGGGCGAGGAGCCAATCTGAACACCATAATTTAGGTTCTGATCAGAGGGTGCTGTGTTATTACAAGAGGTTACAGCAAAACAACTGCATTCGACTCTCCTTAGGACTGACACTATGATTTTGGTCAGCAGTTTGAAAAAGAAGGAAGCCGTATGACTGAAAGAGTTTTTCTGCATGGCTAAAGAAGAGTTTTAGCCTAGTATAATGGTGGGGTCCAGCAGAACCAGAAGACATAAGAGCATAGGAAGGTGGTTTATGCCAAGTTATACCATTGGCCTGTTGAGCTAGATTTCAAACACTGAGTGGGACCAGCACGCCAGGATTTCAGGCAGAATTCTTCCCAAGATCTGACTGGCTCCTGGTCTTTCATCCATGTTGTAACATGGCCCAACCTTGTTGAAAAATAAAAGTTGGACAAGATCAGAGTTTTCATAGTAGTATGGTGATACTCTCACCCATTATATCTTGTTGTGTGAACATTCTATTTGTTCCACTCCTGAGCAGGCCCTGCTGGAAGCAGGTGTCTATCAGTTCAAGGTGGTTTTCTTGTATCATTAGAGTAGAGCATGTGTGCTCCATGAGTCTTGTAAAAGTTTCTGCCATCAGTCTTAGGAATTGATCCAAACAACTAGGAGGCTTGCTCTCGTTCAGTAGAAAGAGATCTGGACTTGATACAACAGAAGCCTTCCCTATCTGTTCACTGAAGCACAGGTCCAAGAGATTTGTACTGTAATCTAACACTGAAAGCACCAGCAAGCAGTGCATGTACAACACCACTGCTGTGCCCATTTGAGCATGAACAGCTTTGGCACCGGTGAGAGGACATTAGCTCCAGGTTTCATGGAGAAGCAAAACACATTTCAGACATGATTGTGGAAGTTAAGGGCTCCACATCTCAGGAACAAGTCCCTCATACAGGTCTCCTCACCTTTTTTTTTTTTGGCATGTGGTGCCCCTTTTAAAGATGGAATGTTCAGTCACCTATTTGTAGTTAAAACAACACATGGCCAAGTGCAGTAAGATTTCTTAAACTTCTGCACGGAAGCAAAAAAAGACAGCACTTTTTTGCATCATTTGCAGTATTAGGAGGAAACAATTTTCTTGCAACAAAACCTTACATTTGGCATTAAAAATTGTTGTAGTGCATAGTATGTGAAAGGCTTTTGCACAAAACAAGGATGGTTTTTTTGTGTGCAATTCCCACTTAGCATTTCTCACAAAATATCCCCTACCGGACTTCAAAAGCAGAAACACTTTGCAGTCTTACCAAACAGGAAGATAAATTCTCCACTCTCACCAGAGAACTGAAATGAGTGAAAATTTACATTCCTGAGCTGCATTTTTTTTTTAAAAAAATTCATAGCTTGCTCCTCTTTCCTCTCCTCACTCTATCCCAATAATATTCAGCTTTTATTTGAACTTTTAAATCTGTTTGTCTAAAAGGAACACGTGGCAGAACTACAGAGCTGGAAACAACCCTATGGATCATCAAGTCTAGGCCTTGTCAAGGAACCACGGTGGGAAATCATGGTCCCAGTCTCTGGCTCCGCAGTTAGCTACCTAAACTGCTGAAATATTCAGCTGTTCTGCAATCCCAGGCTATAAACTCTATAGAAAGGATAGACAGGGGTGGGTTGGAGGTGACGTGGCCATCTATGTCAAAGAAGGGATAAAATCCAGCAGAATGGAGATGTATGGTGGGTCTGACTCCACCATAGAATCACTGTGGGTTAAACTACCAGGTCCAAGGAGTGATGTGATAGTGGGGGTGTGCTATTGTCCACCAGATAAAAAACTTGAGGGGGACCTTGAAATGAGGAGACAAATCATGGAGGTGTCTAGGAGGGACAGATTAATAACCTTGGGGGACTTCAATTATCCCCATATTGACTGGGCCAATGCAAGCTCAGGGCAAGAAAGAGAAACCAGGTTTCTCGGTATGCTGAATGACTGTGTCTTAGAGCAACTTTTCATGGAGCCCACCTGAGAAGAGGCAACTCTGGATCTAATACTGTGTGATACTCAGGACCTGGTCATGGATGTGAATGTCACTGAGTCTCTGGGGAATAGTGACCATTCTTCAAACTCCTTTGCCATGCATGTTGGGGTAGAGTGTCGAGCAAATCTGACACAAAAACCCTTCATTTCTCAAGGGCGGACTTTCCTCAGATGAGGAAACTAGTTATAAAGGAATTGAAAGGGAAGGTAAAAAGAATCCAATCTCTCTAGAGAGCATGGAGCCTGTTTAAAACAACGGTAATAGAGGCCCAGCACAAGTGCATACCACAAAGAAAGAAGAGCTCATCTAAGTACAAGAGAGTGCTGGCATGGTTAATGAGTGGAGTTAGAGAGGCTCTAAAGTGTAAGGGGAGATATTTCTGTAAATGGAAATCCTCCCCAAATGAGGAAAACAAAAAGGAACACAAACTCGGGCAAAAGAAATGTACAAAGATGATAAGAGAGGCAAAGAAAGACTTTGAGGAACATATTGCTAGCAATATAAAAGGAAATAATAAAAGCTTCTTTAAATATATTAGAAGTAGAAAACCTGCCAGAGAACCAATTGGCCCTCTGGATGGTGAGGGAGGAAAAGGGGAGGTAAAGGAGGACTTGGAAATTGCAGAGAAATTAAATGAGTTATTTGCATCTGTCTTCATGACAGAAAACCTCGGGCAGATTCTGCTACCCGGCCAGCCTCTCTTGACTAAAGAATTAAATCAAATACAGGTTAAAAGAGAGGATGTTTTGGGACTAATTGATAAATTGAAGATCAACAAGTCAATGGGCCCATGTGGCATTCACCCAAGGGTTATTAAGGAAATGAGAAATGAAATTGCAGATCTCTTAATGAAAATATGCAACTTGTCTCTTGAAACGGCCACAGTGCCAGAGGACTGGAGGATAGTGGATGTCACACCAATTTTTAAAAAAGGAAGGGGGGTGGGAAAATACAGACCGGTTAGCCTTATGTCTGTCCCAGGAAAGATGGTGGAAAGCCTCATCCAAGAGAAAATCTTAAAACACAGAAAAACAAACCTGGCTGAGGGAAAATCAGCATGGCTTCTGTAAGGGTATGTCTTGCCTGACAAACATTCTAGAACTCTTTGAAAAGGTCAACAGGCATGTGGATTTGGGTGAACTGGTGGATATTATCTAACTTGATTTTCAGAATGCTTTTTACACAGTCTCTCACCAAAGGCTGCTGAGAAATCTGCACAGTCGGGGGATAAGAGGGCAGGTCCTTTTGTGGAGTGAACTGGTTGAGAGCCAGTGAAACAAAGAGTAGGTATCAATGGGAAATTCTTAATGGAGAGAGGTGAAAAGCGGTGTGCCCCAGGGATCTGTCCTGGGTCTGGTGCTTTTCAATCTGTTCATACATGACCTGGAGACCAGGATAAGTAGTGAGGTGGCCAAGTTTGTGGATGACATGAAACTTTTGTGTGTGGAAAAAAACAGAGAAGATTGTGAAGAGTTCCAGAAGGATCTCTCCAAACTGGGGATGGACTGCGAAATGGCAAATGTTTTAATGTAAGCCAAATGTAAAGTAACACATATTGGGGCAAAAAATCAAAACTTTATCAACTCATGGTCTCTGAGCTATCCGTGATGGATCAGGAAAGAGATCTTGGTATGTTGGTGGACAGCCTAATGAAGGTGTCTACCCAATGTGTTGCAGAGGTGAAGAAGGCCAATTCCATGCTAAGGATTATCAAAAAGGGGATTGAAAATAAAACAGTCAGCATCAGCATTATAATGTCATTATACAAAATGATAATAAGGAGTATTGTGTACAGTTCTGGTCACCACATCTCAAAAAAGATATAGTGGAACTGGAAAAGGTGCAGAAGAGAGCAACTAAAATGATTACTGGTCTGGGGCACCTCCCTTATGAGGAAAGGCTAAAACATTTGGGGCTCTTTAGTCTGGAAAGAAGGCACCTGGGGGAATATGACTGAGACGTACAAAATAATGCAGGGCATGAGTAAAGTGGATAGAGGGATGTTCTTCTACCTCTCACAAGATACCAGAACTAGGGGACATACACTCAAATTGAGGGTTGGGAGAGAACAGAAAAAAAGATTATTTTTTTTAACCCAGTGTGGTGTTAGTCTGTGAAACTCCCTGCCACAGGATGTAGTGATGGCATCTGGCCTGGATGCCTTCAAAAGGGGATTGGACAGGTTCCTGGAGGAAAAGTCCATCACAGGTTACAAACCATGATGGAGATGTGTAATGTCCAGGCTTAAAACTGGGGTACTTCAAGGGCCAGCTGCAGGGGAGTGGTATCAGGAGACAGATACCTAGTCTCGTGCATTCCCAGACACATTTGGTGGGGCTACTGTGAGATACAGGAAGCTGGACTAGATGGGCCTTTGGCCTCATCCAACATGGTTCTTCTTATGTTCTTATGTTCATATCAACATTAGCTTTTCATAATATTATTTACTTATTTACTTTTTATAAAGAAATAAATGTGGCTAGAATGTCACATGTATAGATGGCATTCACCCACGTCATTGTTTAAGATAAAAGTTCATTACTAGTAGCATATAATAGACTCAAAACATTTTTAAAAACAGTGAATATTAAACTGATCATTCTAAGGTCATTTACCACTACCAATGGACAAAATGTTGTTGCTTAGTGTATTACAATGCTTTGGAATAGGTCCATTGAATTAATGGGGATTATGTGTCCTCCATATGAATCTATAGACTTTGTGTTTATAACCATTTATAACCTTGTGTGATTACACTGACACTATGTTTTCAATGTTAGTTTCCATCACTCATAACTTTACATGAAATTTTACTCTCCTTTTAACTGCATGTGTTCTCTTGCAGCAGGAGCCTTGTGGCGCAGTGGTTAAATGCCTGTACTGCAGGTAAAACTGTGCTCACGACCTGGGGTTCGATCCCAGGTAGCAGGCTCATGTTTGACTCAGCCTTCTGTCCTTCCAAGGTCGGTAAAATGAGTACCCAACGTGCTGGGCGGGCATTGTGTAGCCTCCTTGAAGTGGTATGGGGCGGTATATATATAAGCAGAGCACTTTAATGTAGTGTTGTCTTTTAATGCTGCAAGATGTTCCTGAATTCCCTGTTCTCAATACTTGAACATCTACTAATTGTACTGTACTGTATAGTATCCCTCATTACTGTAAGCCGCCTTAGGTCCTTTTCCACGGAGAAAGGCAGGATAAAAACTCTCTAAAATAAAATTAAATAAAATAGTGGGCCGACTCCTCAAGTTCCATTGATTCAAATAGACCTACTTTTTCTGCAACTTACTTTAGCATAGGAAGTCACGGTTACAGTAAGACTATTTGAATCAATGAAATTTATGGAGGAGTTGACTTATCAGATCCCCACTGATCCAGTGGGCCTATTCAAGTACGTTTTACTTAGCCAATCCACAGGCATCTGATCAATGCATTGTAAGCTCAGTTATCTTCTGAAGATATGATTACCAGATACTGCTTCTTCTTTTGGTTTACTTTATCATCTGACATGAATTCTCTTTGTTAATAAGATGGGGAAAATGCCTAAGAAGATTACACATTGTGCACATCGGATCTGAACACTGCAAAACTTCAAAATGTGATGTACGGAACTATTATGGCCGAAAAAATTAGACTCACCGATCACGTATAGAATGCAGGAACCCGAGAAAAATGTAACAAAACCAGAGCCATGACAAAAAAGATGATCCTGCATTTAGTTCCGAACAGGCTTTTGATATAGGTAAAGGTGAAAGCGAAATCTAAAATGGTGACTCTGGCATTACTTTCTTTTCTGTTGCTGTTATCTTTCTACAGCTAAATGCTTGCAGTTATCCTTTTATTCATGTGGAAAATAGTTCTTAGGAAGTTACAGGATAGATCCACTCCAGCGGGGATAAATAAATAGAGATCGTCCAGAAAGATTAGTCCGTGTTTTGCTCTTAAGCTTCAGCTGGCTAAGCAAGGATTTGGCTTGATCTAGAATTTGGTTTGTCAGATGCAGTCATCTGAGAGTTATAGAATTAAATGGTCTTATGATAGAGCAAGACAAGAACCATTATTCTTGCCTTTCCCACAAACTCATGGAAAGCGTCCAATTCTCTCCACCAGTTAAGACTTATCTCCCAGCAGTGCTTCACTCAAAAACAGCCTTTTATACTCATTGCTGTACTGGCGCTCCCCCTGCAATTTCCTTTTCTCATTATTATATGAGCAGATGCTTAGGCTGAGTAATCCTTAGGCCCCTTTTTCACCTCCCTCCATTCCTCAGAAACTACAAACACGGCAATGATATCCACATCTCCCGTTCGTTAACTCCAGTTTACTTCCTACTTTACATGGTTTCAGATGAGACAAACTCTCTTCCTTTTGGGCAGGGGAGCGTGGATAAACACAAGGACGAGAAACCTGGCAGTGTTTGCATAAATTTTGCATAACTTACCAGAGAATTGTAGCAAATTGATGAGGCGTTCGGACATACCTTGCCTGCATGCCTAGTCAAGTGTCCAAATGAGTAACCAATGTGTTCCTTAGCACCTCGTTAATTACAATTAGCCCTGATGACATCCACAAACTCAATAGGCTTCCTACTAATGCCTGCCATTTTTTATTTTTTTATTTTAATCAAGAAATCAAACCTGCATAGAGATTTAGCATTCTCCCTCAAGAGGAAGCACAGGGGCATAGATTGGGGGTAGCTGGAGTGTTGGTAGAGACCTGGGCTTTGGGGGTTGGTTTGTGGGAACTTGTTGTGATGGCAGTGAAAAAGTCAAGTGTGAGAATTATTTTTTTTCTTACACTCCAGTTTTTAATGGAAATGTAATTGGACAAGAGAACTGCTGCTGCTGGGGCTGTGCTCGATACCAAGGCTGGTTTAGAGATTTTAGGTGGAGGGACTACAGCAGGGAAAGCACATGGCTCCAATAGGGCTAGCACTGGGGACTATGGTCCATGCATGTAGGATTGGGCACTTTGCTTCAGTCAACAACAAAAATTATCACCACCTGTCGTCGTCGTCATCGTCGTCGTCGTTGTCGTCGTCGTCGTCGTCATCATCATCATCATCATCATCATCATGTAAATTCCAATGTATGGTGATTATTGATTGATTGATTGATTGATTGATTGTATTTGTATCCCACCTTACTGGCCTAAAAGGCCACTCTGGGTGGCTAACAGCCAAACATAAAATAATAAAATAAACTAAAAAGCAAAAGAAAGGAAGCCTAAACTACACAACAAATAATACAATCCAAGGACGAAAAAGGAAAAAAAGAACAATGATATTAAATTACATCATCAGCATCCCAATTTCAAAACAAAATAAAATTAGATTTAGAGGACAGGGGGAAAATAGCAGGCTGGATAGATACTATAGACTCTTGATGAAATAGCCATGTTTTTTAGTAGTTTTAAAAAGGTTTCTAACGAAGGGACAAGATGGAGCTCGAGCAGCTGATCGCTCCACAGATGTGGGACAACCACCAAGAAGGCACACAATCTTATTCTGTCCTTCTGCATCTCCCTCAGGGTTACTTGTCTTACCCAACCAGTTTAGGAGGACCGTGTGCTACAGGCTCAACCTGGTCACTGAAGGTGTTCTGTCTGGATGAAGGTCCTTAAACCGTTTAAGGCTTCATACAGCAATCCCCCATTGATTGCTGGGGTTAGGGACCCGACCTACAATAAAGGAAAATCCACAATATGCAGATGGTGGGTTGGGTCGGGTTGGAACTGGAGGGCCTGTCTGGGGCCTCCTATGCTTACCTGAGGTCCTGTGCTGCCCAAATGGGCCTCTGATAGGCTTCCCAGGCCTGTTGGAGGCCCCATAAGTAGTTTTGGGCAATCCAGAAGACAATTCCAGATATTTAGAAGTCACTTCTGTTTCACTGGAAACCATTTCTGGGGTCTTCAACAGGCCTGGAAAGCCAGTTGGAGACTTATTTGGGGCAGTGCCAGGCCTTAGTAAGTGCAGGAGGCCTCAAAGAAGCTCGCACAGCTTGCCCCAGGGGCCCTCTTATGTTCTTATGAAGTATGAAATGGCGGGGGATGACTGTATGTCAACATCATAATCTTGAACCTGTCACAGAAGCGAATAGACAACCAGTGAAGTGCAGCCAGTGTGGATGAGATACGTTTGTTCTGTCTCAACCCAGACACCAGCCTGGCTGCCACATTCTGGACTTGCTGAAGCTTCCCCATCAGCCTCAAAGGTAGCCCCATGTAGAGCCCATTACAGTAGTTGATTCTTGAGACTACCAGCACATGGACTAAATTGATGAGACCCCTGGTGTCCAGGACGGAACACAGCCTGGCTTTATGCCTGAAATGAAAATAGTCTGACTAGACGAAAGATGCCACCTGGGCTTCCATGGAAAGCATGTACTCCAAGGTCAAACCCAGGCTGTGAGGTTCATCCTTCAAAGAGAGAGTTGTCCCATCCTTCATAGAGAGAGAGAAATGTTCCCAATCCGTAAACAGCCTGAGGCCCCACCCACAAGATCTCTGTCTTGTACAGGTTCAGCCTCAGTCTATTTTCCCTCATCCACCCCAGCACAGCCCTGAGGCAGTGCTTAAGGCACAGAACAGCATCATCTGCGGAAGGACAGGAGATGTAGAGCTGTGTGCCATCAAACATATTAATGTCACGAAGTTCCAAATAACCACATGACCTGACACAGTGGTCTCATATAAATGTTAAATAGCATTGGCGAGATGATTGACCCCTGCAGAACTCCACAACTGACAGTTCATGCGGTAGAGACCATCTTGTCAAACTGCACTTGCTGGGGATGGTCCTCCAGAGAACAAAGCCAAGCCAAAACCTGACCCACCCCCAATCCCCAATCCAGAGAGCCCAGAAGGATACCATGGTCAATGGTATAGAAGGCTTCTGATATGTCAAGGAGGACCAGCAGGGACATGTTGTCCCTGTCACCCTCCCTCAACAAGTCACCATGCAGAGTGACTGTTCCCAGCATTTTTCAGGTAGAGAATACTTGAGAAGTGGCTTACCATTTCCTTCCTCTGGGGTTGCCCTGGGGCTGTGCAGCTTGCCCAAGGCCACACAGTCTGGCTCTACTTGCAGGAGGTGCAATGGGGTTTTGAATGCCTAACCTCTGACTCCACAGCCAGATGCCTAAAAATCATTGAACTATCCATTCATTTATTTTGAACTGAATTTAGTGGGTATGGGGGGCTGGTCCAAGGCAAGTGACTTCCCAAAGGAGACTAAATGCCATAAGCCTTTGCCTGCTTCTCTTATAGCTTAGCTACAGTGGGAACCTGGTATTTGCTGGGGATTGGTTCCAGGCCTTCCCGTGGATAACAAAAACCATGGATAAGAGAGAATGGCAACTTCCCCAGACTGCTGTTTTGTGACAGTAACTTTACAACTGCTGTTTGTGACAGTATCCTGCTTTCCAACTGCTGTTTTATGACAGTAGCTTGCTTCACAGATGCTGTTTGTGACAGTAGCTTGCTTTGTGGTGGTTGAATTATTTATTTAATCCCCCTCCCCGCCAACTGTGGATAATGGAATCAGTGGTTAATGAATCAGTGGATACGGGGGTCCTATTGTATTCTTCTGCTGGCAGGCAAAAGCCTTATAGTCAGGGGGAGATTTGGTATCCAACTAACTGCTGGAAAAAGGACTTGGACCACAGTGCTGCTGTCCATTTCTAACTGATGATGTATTTCTATATGAATTTTATTATTTTTGCATACTTGATTATGCTTTTAATATTACAATTATTGGTCCTTCTATGTATAATTACTTTTGTGGTGGGCTCAGACCGCTCCCTTGAGTCCTCCTAACTAAGAGGAAAAGGCAGAATACAATTTGAATGACTGAATGGACACATAGACGCCTACAAGCATTTAGGGAAGTAACAATGCAGAAATTAATGAATGGGATAATGGAAGTGAAATTGATTTTGGAGGAGGGTCTTGATCAGGTGGAAAATTAACTGAGTATAATTCACAAATTAATCAAAGTGGTTTGGGTAGTCCAAGGCAGGATGAACATTTTATTGAAAGTATTATGTTGTTGCCTGTTTTCCAGGAACAGTGCCAGCCTCTGCAGTCTACGAGAATTCCCAGGTATTTCCCAGAATAAGATAATGGTAAACTGATACTATTCTGTACCTAGGCAACCCTTGAAAGGTTTGCCATAAGTTGGAATCAGTTTGATGGCATGTAATTGCTATTATTATCCTGTGGGCAATATATTGGTTTGCTTTCTGTGATGTGCATATTCTGTGTCAAAATGTCCATATCTGTATAGAGCAGGGATGGCGAACCTATGGCACACGTGCCAAAGGTGGCATGGAAAGAGCTTTTGCCTGGCACGCGACATGCTCCCTGCCCCCCCCCACTTTCCCCTCTGCTGGTCCAGCCATGACGAATTTGTGGAGGGGGAGGTGGGGGGTAGGGAGCATGTTGAGTGCCAGGCCAACTATGCCGTTGTCGTCCCCATCGCCATTGCCATTGCCGCCATCGCCCCCGCCCCCTGCCGAAGACGACCCCACCTCAGACGCCCCTGACGACATCACCGCCGCCATCCCTGCCCCTCTCGCTGCCGCCGCCGATTACCCTGACCCCACCGCCCCCATCAGCCTTGCTGCCTTCGCCCCCTGCCCCCTGCCACCGATCCTGCCCCCTCCACCACCGCTGCCCCCATCACCAAGTTTGGGCACTCAGTGCCAAAAAGGTTCGCCCTCCCTGGTATAGAGATTCACACACACAGTGTTATGTAAATTTGAGTTTGTCTACCAAGGGCACAGATCTCTTAACTTAAAGAGCTGGCCATGCTCTTTTCACATCTACAAGCACTTCATCATTTCTTGGGTTTACTTCCAGCAGTACCACCACACCCCATTGCACCTCACCGATGCAGCCAATGGCAGCACTAACTCACTCCTTCAGACACAAATACACACACAAGTCAAAAAACCCTCAGTAGAATTGTTTATCGCTCAATAATGTTTAGGTATATCATCAGTTGGGAAATCCTTTGTCGTTCTGCACCAAGTTGCCTCTGACTTATGATGGCCTTAATAGCGACTGACCTCCCAACTGCCCCTTATAAGCCATCCTGATCAGCTCCTGCAGAGTCAAGCCTGTGACTTCCTTTATGGAACCAAGCCACCTCAGATATGGTCTTCCTATTTTCCTGATGCCTTCATGTTTCCCTAGTATTTGCTAGGGTTTCCAAACGTTTGCTGGGAAAAGTTGGGAAAAACCCTAGCAGGTACCTAAATGACAGTAGGGGACTCTTTAGCCCCTACCAGTTTGGATTAGTACACCTGCAACCCCTTATCATATTGGATGGGGCTGATAAGATTTGCAGATCAGACACATCTAGAGAGCCAGAGGTTCCAAAGCCTGTGTTAAAGCAAAGTTGTCTGCCGTCTTGTTAAAAGATTCTGTAGAGCATATAGTTGATAAAGGCATTGCTTTGCAGGCTGTTAAAAGAAAAATCTGGTACTCTGGTGATAATACGTATATTCGTTCTGTGTAAATGACTAAGTTTAAAAACACACACACAATGAATCATGGTTGCAGGGCCAGACTTGCTTTGATTAACTACACCAGTATAATGAAATCCAACAGAGCAATCACTGAAACATTTAGCTCCAAATGTAAATCTTCTTGAACTCGGGGGTTGGTGGGGGGAAACGCATGTTAGGCAACGAGAGGTGGCATATAATAAAGCCATATTTCATATAATGAAAGTGGAGGCAGCTGGAAAGAAAAGAGAGTGTTTAAAAGTTGCTCTGCTGTGTTTGGCAAGCAAAAAAAATGGGTTATTTTAAATGTGTCAATCATGGTAATCCAACATATTTTTAATCTAAAGGTCAATAGAAGCCATTTCTACAGCAGTTACAGTAGTTATGCCAAATATGAAAGCAAGCATTTAGAAAATGATTTTTTTTTAGTATTAATACATCAACACAATATGTCTTGGAGAATTAATCTCAGCATTACATTAAAGAGCATAGGTTTATCTAGGTAAGAGAATTTTATTAAAAATGTATCAATATAACCTGTGACACTTTCTTTTCAGCAAAGGCTTCTGTGCAGAATTTTCTGTATCGCAGAGATGGTGGGTGGAAAGATGGTTAGGGAAGATTTCTCTAAAGAAGAAGCAGTTGTTCTGACTCTGTGAATCTGGAAGGTAGTGTCTGGAGCTCTCCTGAAGCACAAAGCTTTCTTGAAATAACTACAGGTTGCAAATATGAATCTTCTTTACATGGGGAAGTTGAGAAGAGCCGCTCCCTGTGTTAAACACAGGCAGTCAAGGCCCTAGTGCTAAACGGCTCTTGATTCTATATGTGGAAAAATCCTGGAGATAGAGGGTTTGGGGGCAGGGTTATATCTGGGGGATGGGCAGAAGGGTACATCTGCTCTGGGCGCAGCAATTTGGGGGCACCTGGAGGGGGAGCAGCAGGAGGAAGCCCTGCGCCCTCCCACCACACAGCAGTCCTCCTTTCCCATAAGGCTTGGTGATGGCACCGCCTCTGTTGCCACACACCAGGTGAGCGGTGAAGCAGACAGGCAGGAGTGCCGTGGCCGCGGCACCCTCCTCCTCTTCCTCACCTTGGTGGGAGAGGTATAAGGCATACGCGCGCACACACACGCACATGCACACGCACACACACACACACACTCATCCACCCATGTGCACACACACGCTCCCCACGCACGCAGGGTTCAGCTGGGTGGTGCGATTTGTGGGAGCGCGGCAGGAAGCACACAAAAAAGAACTTTGTCCAAATCCTGGCTACGCCTCTGTTTTGGGGAGGGGGGGACATTGGTTCTCCCTCCTTTTCCTTGAGAATTAAATATAATTGAGAATTATATATAATTGGCCACAAAAGCGGGCATTTTCATTTTTAAAATATGGAGTCATAGATTAATGAAGTTGGAAGGGGTCTACAAGGTTATTGAGTCCAATCTCCTGCTCCACATAGGGATACAAATCAAAGTGCATTTGCCAGGTGGTTGTCTAAGTTTCTCTTGAATGCCTCCAGTGTTGGAGTACTCACCACCTCCCGAGGTAATTTTGGTTCCAATGTTGTATTGCTCTAACAGTTAGGAGGTTTTTCCTGATATGGCACCAAAATCTGGCTTCTTGTAACTTGAGCCCTTTGTTGGGTGTCCTGCACTCAGGGATGATTGAGAACAGATCCTTCTCTTCCTCCGTATTACAACTTTTCAAGTATTTGAAAACTGCTGTCATATTTTGCCTCAGTCTCCTTTTCTCAAGGCTTTTAAAAAACCCTACCTTTGTTGGTAAAAAATAAGGTGGGGGTGGGTGGGTTCTTGGGAACAGGTGTAGCCTTCCAAGGTCTGGGGATGGGCATTTGTGCCCTTAGATCACTAAGCAATGGCCAGCCTTGCTTAAAATGTAAAATAATAATTGCTTTTGGTTCTAGATAGAATCTAGAGGTTAATGGGAAACTGATAAAGGCACCACATTTTACAATATCATTTTCTGACGGTTGTTTAATGAATATTGTGGACTTGGTTTTATCGAAATGTATATTAACTCGAAATCAGGGATATGGAAGGAAGGAAGGAAGGAAGGAAGGAAGGAAATAAGATATCAAACAACCAAGCAACCAAGCTTATGCATGGAGTACAATTGGGTCAGCAGCATGGCGAAGACCCTCCCAAATATTGCTACCCACAATATCATGGAAGGATATGGGAGGTGGGGGACCTGAGTTAATATAGAAGAGCTTTCTGTTTTTCCACTTGCTAGCCATCCAGATAAGCAATAACACCATGAAAATGCCCAGAAATGAATCAAATGGAACTTCTGAAGCACTGGGGAGAAGACAACCCAATGCCCAGTCTCGTTTATCACTCTGGAGATGAGAACTGCCACAGTTCTAATCTAAACTAACAATTTATTAGACAATCTGCTAACATTGTCGTCTGTGCAATGGATTATGCTAACAGCCTGGATGAAAAAGAGGAAATAAATAACTAGAACAGTGTAGTATTCCGCCCTCGTACACATTCAGCTCTAGAACACCTGATGTGTAAGGAAAAAATTGAGATGTCCTGTGTGCGGGTGTTTCCTATGACACTGTGCCAGGTCTGAGGAAGTAGCATTCTTAACTCAGAATCTCTGTATGTGTTGAAAGAGACTCCTTGGAATGAAGTTTACTGTAGCTTCTAGTCTCTTTGATGCAAAGATATTCACATTTTAACAGCTGTTGTCATTATAGGTGTTTTTTTTCCTGCTCCCTTGCAGCTAGACATGTCAAGGCCCTGAAAAGGTTAGGAAGCAGAAACTATAGATTTTTTTCCCTGGCTCTGCGTAATGTTCTTCCCTGTGATTACAATTAAAATGTCTGTTAACAATGGAAAACAACAATGACAATATTATTTTGGGATCAGTAATGTGTGTAGCCAAGGTATAGCATGAAGAGTTTCTTAATTTTTAAAAAAAATTCTCTAGCACTAGAAAATGGAATTTCTGTGCATATGAGCTTTTAACTACATCAAGTGTTTCTGCATCTGGAACAGGAATACAGTATGCAACTTTCATTGTATTCTCTTGCACCAGCCGTGGCATGCGGCGGACATTCTTACTGTCACCTTAGTTGCCACCAAAATTTGGTGACAAATGTAGCACCTTTATAGGAAACAGATGGATACTACGATCCCGCTTGCCTGTAGAAAATGTTGGCATGTGCTCTTCCTATCTGGACTGAGGATACATGCATATATCAGCATATGCAGTCTTATGAAAATCAGTGTTCTGGTGCATCTTCATTTTTGGTGACACAGGTCCTCCTTTTGTTGGGTGTGTAAATAGTCAGGGCATCACGTCTACTTCTAGAAGACACAGACATATTTTTTGGATAACAAATTGCCTCTGAAAATGAATTAAATTTGTTATCAGAGGCATTACTGTATTACCATTTTACATGCTATGTTAGAGTGTGATCAGATAGCTTCAGAGGTGCATGCCGGATCACACTGGAAAGGATCGCTTTAATGAGAGTGATCTCCCTTAAAGCAACTATTCTGTCTGCCAGAGAAACACTCGGGGTTGAGTTTGAGCCTGTTAGTACTGGTCCATTCCAAGACCACATCCAGGCAGCAATCAAGGGTTTGGACAGCCTCTGTTGCAGAGCTGGAAAAGGAGAGATTAGAGCTGCATGTCATCAGCATATTTATGACAGAAGACCACATAACTCCAGATAGCCTCAGCTAGGGGTCTCCTGTAGATGTTAAAGAGCAAGGGAGAGAGTGCAGACCCCTGGGGCACTTGTTGGTCCTCCTCGATTTGCTTGCTGTGTTTGATTCCGTCAACCACAGTATCCTCCTGGGCCAGCTTGCTGAGGTGGGAGTTCGGAGCCTGGTCTTGTTCTGGCTCCGCTCCTTCCTTTAGTGGGGGGATTTGTCGGGTCCATGGACACTCTCTTGTGGGGTGCCAACTGGGGTGATGTTAAGGCGGGTGGAGGGCACTCCCTTCCAACAACGGCCACTGTCACCAGCCAGCGAAAGGAGAACAACCCATGTGTCGCTGCCCTCGCTGCCCCACTGGGCTAAATAAGGACAAGCCCAGGGCACCACGCCAAATGTTGAAACACTGATGCCAGATCGTAACTGCTCCTTGGAGGAAGTCATCCTCAGAACAGACAACATGAAGAGGCAGGAGGGCCAGGCAGAGCAAGCACTCCCACCGTTGAGATACCTCCGAAGCACTCCCACAGCTGTGCAGGGCCAATGAACCCACCAAACATGGCTGCGGATGATGGAGAAGTTTCCTAACCCCCATCATGTTCTCAGGCTCCCTAAGGATCTTGTTGGACTTGCGGGAGGCTTTGAGAACCACCGGATGCAAGGGAGACTTGGATACCTGAAAATCACTGCTGCCAGTCTTGCCACCGCAGTGATTTTTAGGCAGTCTCTAGACTTGCACAAAAGGATTTCAATAAATAATAATAATAATAATAATAATAATAATAATAATAATAATAATAATAATAATAATAATAATAATAATAATAATAATAATAATAATAATAATAATATAGCTCTTCAGCCAGTTGATTGAAACTATTGGTACCTAACAATTGGATTTTGGCCATTACTTTTAAAAAAAAAACCTCAAAAATGCCCAACAAATCAGTAATATTCATTGTTATTTCTGATTGTTTCTTAAAAAATTAATTTTAAAAGACAGATGCCACAGTTAAACGATAACCTCGAGATTAAACATTATTTAGCTTGAAATGTATATTTACTAACACATGAAAATTCTTGAAACTGCTGTAAGTGATGTTATAAAACTTATCTGAAGCTCTTGAGAAATAGAGCTATCTTACAAAATTTCCGTTCACATGTTAAGTTTATTTTCCTCAAGGTGTCTTTGCTTCACAGATTGCCCCCTCTTTGAACAGAACAGAACAGACAACTGAAGAACACTGAAGCTGAACAATTCACTTACCAATGATTTGGTGGGAATAATGAAGGCAAGATGACACACCGCTTAGAGTTCTGTTTAGAAGATAAGCGGGATATAAATACAACAATAAATAAATAAATAAATAAATAAATAAATGTTTCCCTTTTGGGTGAACAAAACTGTTGGGTAGGGTAGGATAGAGTACAAGGAGCTCACTTTTATTTATTTTATTTTTAAAAGTCTAATACAAGCCTTCAGAATACCTTTCAGCAGTCAATGAAAACAAGATCAAGCACAAAAACAGCACAATTTTTGTGAGGGGGAAATGTTAAAAAATCAGTAGCATGTTCTTAACACATTTTTGCTTTTAAAAATCTATGCAAAAGACATATTTGCCTGGTTTCAAAATAATGAAATCAGGTGAACTTCTGTCATGAGTACTGTAACATGCAGTACTGCAAGGAAGACTCTTTGTACCTCTCCCCAAATAGGGACTCAAATATTGAATTTTGGTAGCAGACACACACAAACTTTTCCCCCCAGCAACAGATGGTAGTACAGAAAGATGAGCACAAATGAACCATAAGGTCACTATGGCTAATTTTCCTAAAGTATTCCTGTCTTGCACTGGGTTGTCAAGGTAGCCACTTACTGAAGGATTAGAGGGATCTCATATGGCATTATTCAGATGCAAGGCTTAAAGTGAAAGAAGCGCTATTTGGGCTGTGACAAACCTATGAGCAGCACCCTTCTCTCTACATTCTTACTCCCCCTCATGAGCCAGTGATGACTATTTCCAGAAGCAAGCATTTTTAAAGGCATGTTTCAGAATGTTGACTTTCTCCTCCAAAGTTCTTTGCCTGGGGAATCGACATGTGGAGAGAACCCTTCTTTACTCAGAAGACAGCTCTCCATCTTGGGCATTGAAGATTGGAATGGGTGGGAATAATGCAAGTATGCATCTTCTCACTCTCCCCCCACTTGCATGCAGTCACATTCTGGAAAATACCTGGACCACCGCTGCACTTTCAGAAAGGTCTGAAGCTGCTTCACAGCCGTGTCCGTCCTTTCATATGGTGCAAACCCTGGTCTGGTTTTAAATCGCGTGAATTGGCACCATTTTTAAACTGCACTAAGGCTTCCATCCCAGCTGGCCAGTGCTGGAAGGCTTCCCAGCTACCGACAGCGCTGGGGTCTAGTCTAGTCATGTTGCAAAGCTGGGTCTGCTAAAGCTGCTTCTCAAACCATAGCAGCCTTGTTGCCTGGCCAGTGCTATGGAAGCTTCCCTCTTATGTCTGGGTCTGCCAATGGGGGTTGCATAAGGACCCAACAACAGATATCGGTTTGCTGCTACTAGTAGTTGTTGTTGTTATGTTCCATCGAAACAGATCTGACTTTCAGTGACCCAAAAAGGGCTTCCGAGGTAAATGAGATACAGTGGACCCTCGTATAACGAACGGCCTGTATAACATAAAATCTGTACAACATAAAAAATTCCAGAGATAGGGGAAATTTGCTTAACAGAATTGCCTATGGGGCAAATTCGTACAACATAAAAATGGTCGTGATTAGGGATTACACTGTTTTCAATGCATTCCTATGGGAAATGTGTAGAAAGGAAAATTTGCTGAACATAATTTCATTTTGAACGAATTAATTCCTTTACACAAGGTACCACTGTGTTTCAGGAATGGTTTTATCAGTTCTGCTATCCCAGTATATTTTTCCATGGTTAAGCAGAAACATGAAGGCCTCCTGAGTCCTAGTGCATAACTCGATCCATTACACTGCACTGGCTATCTAGTATATATGACACCCGTTGATAAAACAGAAAGAAATGGCTGCAAATGGCTGTCATCCAAGGATGTACCATTCAACTCAAGAAGGATTTGTGTAGTACGTCTTACAGTGACCTCTGTTGGCCAAGCTTAAAAAAGCCACACTGTTACATTTCTTTCCTTGCCCAACAGCCACAGTCTTCCAGGGAATCTCAGTAGCCTCGCATTTGCTTCAGCTTCCAACAAAAGAAGGCTAAACCACCTCCTTTTGTGGCAGGGAGTCCCTTTTCCCAGCCTGTATACAAGACTATTTCTTCACAATCATGATAGTCACTTTAGTTATGATTGAGGTTGTTGATAATGGACTCCACTGGAACTCACATTTCCATAAATCACACCCTGTTAATGTGAAAGCTGGGGGGATTACTGCTATTATGCATTTTTTGACATGCAGCTTGACCAGCTAATGGTGAAAATGTGTCAACTTTCTAAAATTAAAAGAAATATAGCGCCGAGTTTCAATCAGGGGGATTGAAGCCGCAGAGATAGAGCGCAGGCAAAATGAATTACCGCTTTCCTTTCCTTTAGTGACAGCAGATTACAGCGGTAGAGGGGAGAAATACAAATCCCCACAGAATAACATATCTGTGATAAACTTCCTAGAGGCCTGACAGTGGAGTAATCTCAGATCAGGCACCTATTTATGGGGCAAATTTAAGATGCCTCAGACTTGGTAATGGGAAAACAAATGAGTATAGAAAGGGCGGCTGCTAAGCCAGCCACATTGTTTTCTGCTAGCCTCCTGATACAGACAGACCCTCCGGAGCGATTATGCCAATATCTGCATCATTAGGGTTGGTTGTCCATTAATCAGAAAGAACAGACCTTCAGATCTTTCCCATGGAAGGCGGAGGGTGGTGGTGGTGCATGAACTGCAAGATGAAAGAGAGGCAGCAAAAACAACCACCACAAAAGGACCAATAACTTTATCCATAAAGCAGACTGGCATGAGCAAGTATAAATCCCACTTGAGTTATCATAATGGCTGCCAAGCTAATTGAGAACACATTCGCTTCTTTAACTAAATAAATTATGGTTGCAATTATATGACCTCAAGGTCACCTCCTCCAGGAGATGCTGGGCACTTGAATTAGCTATTCAGCTCTTCACAGTAAGTGGCCTTGGCCAATCACTGCCAGATAAACACTGTTGAAATATGCATTTAATTATCTTAGCCTTTTAACTTTTTAAGTCTTTTCATTGCCAGCAGTTATTTGCTAATTTATTCAGGGTGGGCAAAGGAATTCAATGCCTAGTTAAGACGGTGGTCGAGAAGTAGATTTGGACAACCACTTTTCTCATTGCACAGTGAATTTTTTGATGTGGAGAATCCACCCTATGAACGACGTGAAGAGAACTCTCCCAACAGCAGTACCTTTTTAGTCATTCGTAATAGACATGAGCACGACTCAGTGAAATTTTCATTTTCGTTTTCGTTGTTTTGTTTCGTTACGCAACGAAAATGAAAATGAAAATTTTTCAAAACAAAACGGAAACAGAAACGGAAACGAAAAATTTTGCTGTGTTTTTCGTTTTTGTTGCGGCAAATACATTGAACTGAAAAGAATGCTAACAAAACAGAAATGTTTCATTTTCGTTTTCGTTATTTTGTTTTGTTACGCAACGAAAACAAAAACAAAAAATTTGCAAAAAACCCAAAGAAAATGAAAACGAACCGAAATGGACCCCTCAACGACCAAACGACAAACGAAACACCATTTTTTGAGTCGTGCCCATCTCTAATTCTTAACAATATTTCCTTGGCAGTAACAGGATATGGTTATGGTCCATGTTCTCCCAGCAGCCTGGGAAAGAGTTGGACGGCTATAGGACTGATGTCCTTTCATAAGTAAGGTCCTTCTGATAAGGCCCACACATGCAGAGAAGTGCAAGAGAAGTGTACCATTGGAAGCGATCATTATAATTCTATGTTCATTCATAGAGCCTCAACATCTGCTTTCTCTTACTGATTTGTTGTTCCAGCCAGGCGAGATCTGTCAAAACAACATCACTTTTAATGGGAGAAAAATATAATCAACTCCTTGAAGTTATTTGGAAATAATACCAATCAAATAAGATTGGCGCTTATGATAAATAAATTTTTCATCTCTAGGGTCACCAATGAGGTTTGCTATCCTTTGTGACTTCAGATCAGCTCCTCTGTATTTATAGCAAGCTCAAAAGACTTTTCCTTCTCACATAATTTCTGGGTCCAGGATAAAGGCTAGAATATGTATAACGGGATTGACAGTACAATATATTCTAGAGACCTCTGAAGTTCCCATATGTATCAGAGTCTGTGGTATGCTCTAGCAACTGTCATCTTCCCTACTGACCAGGGTCACTGCCAGTGGGAGTCAAGCCAAACACTTTGAAGGGAAGAGGATCAGCCACTCACTGGCATGGAGACAGGGAAAATGCTGTATTTCAGTACACTGTTTTTCTCCCCCTTCCCTAGGTCCTTACCAGCCATGAGTGCATGAGCCAGAGTATACACAGAGCAGAGCAATCCCACTGTTTTGTTCTTGTTGTTGTTGTTTTGGTACATTGCTACTATCCTATAGTCTTGGGAAAGCTTTCTGGCTGCTTATATACAAATGCAAAGAATGTATTTTTCTCTAATACTTTTTTTTTTAAAAAAAACTGAACTTTATCAATATGATAAGTGTAGAAAACAGCAGATAGTTGAACATTTAATCACATTGCTAGAAAAGTAACTATTTTCAGGAATGTTCATCTTCATCTGATTAAATGAAGCATAGCAAAAAAGCAGCAAGGTACACCTTGTACTTTGTTTATTTTCATATATTTTATAGTAATGAAGTAGTGAAGTATATTGAATTAAACCTACCCTTTTACCCTTTCTTTACTATACGCTTAGTAGTACACTATACCTCTTTACTACTCATGTAATGGTAAGTTATTTTAGATCCAGATCAGTAAGACTTTCAGAATATGACGCTTTTCAATAATAATAATAATAATAATAATAATAATAATAATAATAATAATAATAATAATAATAATAATAATAATAATAATAATAATAATAAATAGTGAATGTGAAAAAAGGGGAATGGTTTTCATTGCAGACAACTGGGCTACAAATTTAATTTCAGAAAGGCTGCAGATGTATTTTCCTGCTCCTCCATTTATTTTTATGTCCTTCCTATGTAAATAAGAAAATCCAAAATGCATACATAAATTTGAATGTAGACTAAAAGGATTATTGTTTTGAATTCATTTATTTACACCCTAATTTCTATGAATATTAATTCATTTAAATAGAAAAAAATAATTACACCCTGTAGAATTGGAGGCTTCAAACCTTTGGGGGTGGGGTGGGAGGAATGGTTCATTGAGTTTTAAACAAGAAACATTCATTATTGCGCGTTCTGTGACAAGCCTTGATATCCTTGATAAATGATGACCATAATTAAGCCTCTCCTAATGAACACTGCTATATAAACTACATAGTTTTAGGTGATGTCCATTCTTTCCAATATTTGGCTTGTTGTTGTTGTTGTTCAGTTGTTCAGTCATGTCCGACTCTTCATGACCCCATGGACCAGAGCTCGTCAGGCCTTCCTATCTTCCACTGCCTCCCGGAGTTTTGTCAAATCCTTATTGGTTGCATCGATGACACTGTCCAACCATCTCATTCTCTGCTGTCCTTTTTTCCTTTTGCCCTCAATCTTTCCCAACATCAGGGACTTTTCCAAGGACTCCTCTCTCCTCATGAGGTGGCCAAAGTACTGGAGCCTCAGCTTCACAATCTGTCCTTCCAGTGAACATTCGGGGTTGATTTCTTTCAGGATGGATAAGTTTGATCTCCTTGCAGTCCGGGGGACTCTGCTCCAGCACCACACCTCAAAAGCATCAATTCTGCGGCGATCAGCCTTCTTTATGGTCCAGTTCTCACTTCCATACATCACTACTGGAAAAACCATAGCTTTGAGTATCCTGACCTTAGTTGGCAAAGTGATGTCTCTGCTCTTTAGGATGCTATCTAGGTTTGCCATTGCTTTCCTCCCAAGAAGCAGGCATCTTTTTATTTCGTTGCTGCAGTCGCCATCTGCAGTGATCAAGGAGCCCAAGAAAATAAACTCTGTCATTGCCTCCATTTCTTCCCCTTCTATTTGCCAGGAGGTGATGGGACCGGTGGCCATGTAGTGAAAAGATAATAAATAAAGCCCTGGGCCTGGAACTCAACTCAAGTTCTCATTCTGTAAGTGCTCCTCCAAATAGGTACCATGGAATTCTACTCCTGAGTACTTACTCCTGAGTAGATGAGCACAGGACTAAATTGTTTTCTAAATGGATGTCTTAAGGAGGTACAAGAACCGGTTTGGGGTTTGGCCCCGCACAACTCCAATGCTTCTTGAAGGCAGACAAGCACCCTTACCTTCTTCTTAGAAGAGAGAAAGAACACCTTTGATTCTCCAGATGTTACCAAGTTTTCATTTTCCAACAGCCTGTTCCAGCCTGAACAGAAGTGAGACACAACTGGAGTAGAAGCTGTGTGCTGACAACCACCATATGGGCCATTTCTCAGCTTTCATTGTAAATCATCCTGCTCATCTGCAGTTTCAGACAACACAACTCTGAGCACTGAAGTTTTCAGTAGAAATGGACACGAATTAGAAAAATGGTGATTCATTTCAATTTGTGCAATGAATTGATTTATCAATTCATTCATCCTTTCAAAACACACACACACACACACACACACACACACACACACACACACACACAAACCCTAAATAAGAACCATATAGAGGGCCAAAGAGGGCCACCAAGGAAAATGCCCAACAGGCACCTACAGACACCAAAATCACAGAGAAGCTTCTCCCACTGCCACCCCCACTTTGTGTGTGTAGTAGAGATGGGCACGACTCAGCGAAATTTTTGTTTTGTTTTTTTGTTTTTTGTTTTCATTAGGTAACAAAACAAAAATGAAAATTTTTCAAAAACAAAACGGAAATGGAAACGAAATGAAAAATTTTGCCGTGTTTTTCGTTTTCGTTGCGGCAAACACATTGAACTGAAAAGAATGCTAACGAAACAGAATTTTTTTGTTTTCGTTTTCGTTTTTTGTTTTCATTAGGTAACAAAACGAAAACAAAAAAATTGCGGAAAACCCAACAAAACGAAAACGAACCAAAACGGACCCCTAAATGACCAAACAAAAAACGAAAAACAATTTTTTTGAGTCGTGCCCATCTCTAGTGTGTAGTACTTGCATGTCTGAAACCAAGCCTTCACAAACATGGAGGGGTTGTAGAGGCAAGTAGAGAGAAGCTTCTCTGCTGTTTTGTTGTCCTGGAGGCCCTCTTTGAGAATGCATAACGTGGACGTGAATGTGAATATGAATCAAGAAATAAGTAACTTTTAATGAATTTTTACTTTGTTTGTAAATTCATGCCCTTATCTAGTTTTCAGTTCTATAACTGAAAATTCTCCACACTCCTCCTCCTCCTTTTTTTATTATTCACCACAGCCTCTCTACCATTTACTTCAGAGATCTAAGCTTTTGGGGATGGCAGAGTGAACCCTTCCTTTCTCAGCAGAAACCTCTCTGAAAATGCATGACCCAAATCTGGACCACACACTCACAGAGAGAGAATGTGCTGCAAGAGACTTCAGAGCAACCTACCCCTCACTGGCATGGGTGGAGGCCTTGTTGTAACAGCTGCGGGTAGGTGATTTCCCAAAGTGTTCCCCCACCACCACCACTGGAGAGCAATCACACTCATGAAAGGGTTACAGAACAGTCAGACATTCCCTCCTTACCAGTGGGTGCCCTCAAAATGCCTCTCCATGCAATGAGGCCTTAAAAAGAGGCCCCATAGGGATAGATGGAGATGGAGACTGTTTTTCAAGATTGTTTTCAAGCTTCAATCCAGCGGTATATGCAAAATAGCAATGTTGGGAGGAGAATGTGAGAGATGAGAAACCTAAGATATATAACAAACACATTACTGGTAATTTGTCCATATGTTTTCTTAAAAAGACATTGGATTTCCTGTAGAGGTAGAGTGGCCAACTAACCAGAAGGCTCCCACTGGCCTGTTCTTGTGTCTTATTAGTTGCTTGGTATGCAGAAATTAGGGCTTGAAGCCTGTTCAAGGTATAAAATAAACATTATTTCTTGCTAATTGCTGCAGATCATCTGTTAAAGGCACAGCTGTGAGGCAAGTTAGGAGGCTAATTTGGCAGCGACTGATATAAATAATACGGTGACAACAAGAAGACATCAAAAAGCAAAAGTCCTCCTGCTTTTTCTCATATGTTTAACTGTGAATCCTATCACTGAATATATCTTTCCATTATTAACTAATCTGAAAACGATGAGATACATTTAGGCCTCAGGCCTCTGCTGCTGCCATTTCTATGCATCTGTGTTTTCTACTAGAATAACAATAATGGGAAGAAGCCTGAAATAATCAGGATGGAGTTATTTTCTGCCATTGCCTCTCATGCAAACATTGCTACAGCCCAAATAGCAGCCCTTCTTCAAACTTGCCTGCATGTATAGCAAGTTTAGCTTTTCACATGTTTAGGACTGCAAATTTCTCACATTCCCTTCCAATGGAGCCTCTGTAACACTTTCATGCAAAACTTAAAGAAAAACCAAATGAAACAAAACGAAACAAAAGACACAAACATGTGGCACCTTAAAGGCTAACTTTCATATTTTAATGTGATGTTTCGTGCACATGTGCACTTCTTCAGACATAACACTTGTAAGTTCGACGGGGCTATTTACTTACTACTGACGAATTGCAAGTGTAATTGTAAAATTACACTACCTTCTTGTTCTGTGTTCATGCAGTTGCAGAAACATGCCTCCTAAATTGTGGAGGTTGGTCTTAATCTGTCTCCCCCATTTCTGGCTGTAAAACAACTTGCAAAATGAATGCTGCCTGCATTTGTTTTGTAGCATCTTCATTCGTAAATGCTGCTTTTGTGAACCTCTGTTTCAATCCCAGTTGCAATGCCATTACCTTTATGAGCCATACATATTTTAGATGGATTTATTATTGACCTTTGTTATGAAATTAGATGTTTTTGTTGTTGCTAACATTTCTATAATTGATAACGTTGTTACTGCCACCAGGGTACTTCTACAGAATTAAATACTGCAACTTGGCCAATCTTGCTGGAACATATTTAATCAGATAAATATTATTTAACTTTTTCTGGCTTTGAGACATAAAAGTATGATTAATCCTTTTAATTTAGATGCACATTTTCTCAACATTCACACATGGTGTCTAACTGATTTTTATTGTTGATAGTTCAGCACTTTTCATGCAGCATTGGTTTTTGAACAGTTTTTAAACAAACAATCCAGAATAAATGGAGTAATTAGAGGCACTTAAGATCCATGTAAATCAATGGGATAGTCCTATCCTTTGCAGACTTAGGGTACAATCTTAAAATAACATACTTGTGAACCAGCACCTCTGAATTCAGTGGGCTTTATGTCCATGTAGTGTTGCACAATCAGCACATTGATGTTTATATTTTCATAATATTGGGATCTTAATCAAGTCTATTTTTTTTCTTCCTGGGTCATTTCCTTGGATTATTCAATAGAAAAACTGAGGGGAATCAATAGCCAGCATTTACTCTCTTATTATAAGCTATTTAAAAAACTTGATGTGACAATCATAAATTGATGAGCCAACTCAAGTAAAGACATTTATGCTGGGATTGGTCAGTGGTAGAGATGGGCACGACTCAGCGAAATTTTTGTTTTCATTTTCGTTTTTCGTTTCCGTTACGCAACGAAAACGAAAATGAAAATTTTCCAGAAAACAAAATGAAAACGAAAACGAAACGAAAAATTTTGCCCTGTTTTTTGTTTTCGTTATGGCAGACACATTCCAACGAAAAGAATGCTAATGAAAACGAAAAATTTTCATTTTTGTTTTGTTTTTTCGTTTCATTTTGTAATGAAAACGAAAATGAAAATGCGCAAAAGAACCCCAAAAAGCGAAAATGAACCAAAATGGACCCCAAAACAACAAACAAAAAACGAAAAAATATTTTTTTGAGTCATGCCCATCTCTAGTCAGTGGTAAAAGAAGAAGGGGCTGCCCAAGGAATGACTAGCCTGACACCATCAGAAGGGACACTGAAATGATAAATGGAACTAAAAGAAGCTGAAAAAATAGAAAGGTATGGAGAGCATTGATCCATAAAGTGATCAAGAAGAAGAAGAAGAAGAAGAAGAAGAAGAAAAAGAAGAAGAAGAAGAAGAAGAAGAAGAAGAAGAAGAAGAAGAAGAAGAAGAAGAAGAAGAAGAAGACAGTAGCAAAGCTATGTATTGAAAGAAGGGCAAAGCCAACATGTTCTGTTTGTTCATAAATGGTACATTGGGATAGGTCAGTGATTCTTTAAGAAAGGTGGAATAATTTGAAAGACAAAATTTTTACAAACCAAAACAGCGACCAAAACACCACTGTACAAACACCCTTGACAATGACAATAAGTTGTCTCGGTCTCACCTGCACCAAGCCCATGACCGTGCAAAGTGAAGGACAAAAACCAGAACAGTGGACCCTACCAGCAAGTGGGACAGATGCTAAGAAAAAGAAGAAAAAGAATTTATAGCGGGTTTCTGCTGGTCCACCCTGTTCCAAGCTGCTCTATCATTGGGCAACATCATTAACAAGGGCCCTTTTGTCGTCACCATCCCCACCTCAATAGCTTTGATGAGTCCATCATACATCTTGCTGCTGCTGCTGCTGTTGCTGCTACTGCTACTGTGAAATAACTGCTACTGTTTGCTACAACTGCTAATTGCAGCTGCTACAAGTCAAAAAGGCAAAATAGAAGAGTAAATTTTCTCCCCAAAGAACACACTCACATGGGACAAAGCTTCTTATTTCAGTTCACCTTTAGTTGAGGAATGTGACAGGAAATGTTAAAAAAAACAAATTAATAAGGGGATTTCATATTTTATTATGAGCTGGTTTAGTGGTCAAGCAAGTATCAGTCTAATAAGCTGTTCTGAAGTACTGCTTAGAGCAGGGGGTCTTCAAACTATGGCCTGTGGGCTGGATCTGGCCCGCCAGGGTTCTAAAACCAGCCAGCCCTCCCCCGCTCGCAGCACTCTGAGCCAAGCCAGGCCGGGCTGGGCCAGGAAAGGAGGCAGTCTTCGCTCCAGGGTGCAATGAGGATGTGACGGCCAGAGCGCACAGCCAGATACACCTGCGGTGAAGCCAGCCCTGCAATAGCTGCTGCCCCCATCTCGAGCACCCACCCAGGAGGTGAGGAGGGGCCAGGGCTCGCCCCGGCTGCTGCCTCCTTCCCTCCCCGGCCGTCCCTCCACATGTAGGAGTGCCAAAGGAAGGTGTCCAAAGCAAGCAAGGAAGGAGAGCCGCCCCAGCCACCACCACAGGAGTTGGAGGAGGAGGTGCACTAGAGGGACCCCAGTATTGGTATCTCGGGGCGGTAATCTTGAACAGGACTGGGATGCCCTACCCGCGGGCCTCTTCTTGTGTGGCTGCACCTTGCAGTGGATGCAGTTGCAGTGTGCTCTGGCTCCCCTGGGGGCAACAGAGAGGTATGCCCCCCAATGTCAGAGCTGATGTGCCATTATCGCTGTGTCGGGTGGCTGGCACTCTGGCAGCTCCGGCACCATGCTGGAGGGGATGAGGCAGTGTCTCCCCCTCTTTGTCCTACCCTGACTGTTGTCCTCACCCATCTTTGGGATGGTGGAGGTCCCCGAGTGAGGACCTCACAGCTGCCACACAGAATGTGGAGGATTACCTTGAGAATGAGTTTTTTCATTGGTGCTGGTGCATGGCAGGGGGACCAGGGACCAGGGGGAAGAGAAGGCAGGTGCAGTGGGAGCAGGGCTCCACTCACTTGCCCCTACCTCCCCCTTTTTCCAAGTTGGCTGTTTTTTCATACTGTGGTCCGGCCCCCAGCGGTGTTTGGGGGGGGTGGACTGGCCCCCGTTTTAAACATTTGAGGACCACTGGCTTAGAGGCACTGTGATTTTAATCCCACACTTGGGGAAAATGATAACCAACACATGTTGCATCAGTATTTATGTTTATGGTTTTTCTGTTTTTGCAAATGTGTCAAGATTCATAGCATCTGCTCACAGAGTGAAGGATAATGAATAATAACTTAATTATCTATGTTACGCTGATAAGGTTGAGCTTATCAGGCTGAATTTATCCAGATAGGCGGCTAGAAGATGGCTTTTTCGTTTCGGAAGTGGTCAGCTTCCTAAATGAAACATGGGAGCCCAGCTCCAGGGAGAGGGAAATATGACATTGGAGGCTTCTTCCTCATTGGAGCTTAGTCCTGAGCGACCCCCGTACAAGGTAAGGGATTGGTTGATTGCCTTCCTCTGGCTCCAAATGCCAGCTGGACTCTCACATTACATTTCAGAGGCTGACCACTTTCAAAACAAAAAGCCCATGTCTAATAGGGACCCTCAGAAAAGAGAGCTAAGCCTCCTTGGAGGGGAGACGAAGTAAGGCAGCTCCTGTTTTGACTGCAGAGAAAGCAGCGGCTCTCTTCATGGGTCCAGGAATGGCCTTATCATCCACTGGAGTAAACTGGATGCCATTAATCAAGTTAATGCAACAGATGAACTGTTGGCACCAGACAAATTAGTAGTTATAGAAACAAGCTTTTAGTGTTGTTGGTGTGCTGCATTTGGGTGAACTTTCACTTTCTCTCCCCCCCCCCACATGGTGTCAGCAACCTGGTAGTGTTTGGACTTTTTCTCAAAACAAGTTCAGAGCCCCCACCACCCAAAATGCAGAGAGAGTGCCTTGAAAGCAATGGGACGAAACCATGAGAGTATGGAATAATTTGAAAAAGAAGCAGATTTCTTTTCTCTGTCTAGGCAAAGTGTTCTGCTTATATTTGCTTTATTTTATGTCTTTCCTGGCTTAGAATTACAGGAGTTCCTTAAGAGCTATATATTTGTCAGACAGCCCAGGAAGTGACCTTGTATGACTATCTATTGGCTTGTGTTTACTTGGAGCGATGATCTGGCAACATCTGGGAGAGAGCAGAAAAGTTGAGCTTTTTTCCTCTTCTCTATGCTCTCCTTTAATAAGAAGTATGGGTTTCTGAAAAATTTGACTTAAATTGTATTTAAATACTGCACTATGATGTCACTAGAATTCCAGAAAAAAAAATTCTGGAGAGACTCCAAATAATTTTGGACATTCTTACAGACAATGATGGAAATGAACAGTGCCAAGAGGAGAGATTTTAAGGGGAGTGGCAAACAGGCAACCAACAGGATGCCCAGTACCAATCATTTGAGATCTGCCAGAAACCTATGAAAGAAGAGGGGGAGACAGAGGAATATTTATGTGACTTTAGTTGGGATAGGAGAGAAGAGAAAAATCCAGGACCCCTTCAGAAAACAAGTGGCAAGAAGAAGAAGAAAATACTACATATGAACCCAATCAATTCAACAGAAAGAGGAGCTTTGAGAAAGAGAACTTTTGGCTGAATGAGATTACTTAGATAACGGACAAATATTGGGAAAGGAACATGAATGATGGATTTTGCAATATACTAGTAGAATGAGAAAATTAATTAGCAAATATTTTACCTCTTGATGTGGTAGATAAGATGTATAGATGGTCTATAAAACTGGGGAATATTAAAGACATAGTTGGAACATATTCTGCCAAAGAGAAGACTGAGAAAAATTATACAATTATAAATTGGAGAAGTTAGCGTCTTTGGTTCTAATTGTATAAAACTTTTTTTCTTTTGCAAACTTCTTGCCATGGTATAGGGAAAAATAAAGATGAAGAATCTGGTGGAAATGCCTAGCCCAGGTCTACTTAGGGAAATATTGATTTACTGTATATTTATCCGTTAAACCTTAAGAGGACTGCTGTAATTGAAGTATATTGATATAGATGAGAAGTTACAAAATTAAAGAGGACCTTATAAACCAAGGTAGAAGTTTTAGAGAGGGTAGCCATGTTAGTCTTTTCAAGAAATTCAGGCAAATATCAAAGAAAAAGAAAACAAAACAAAAGACACAAAACATGTTTCTGCTCCTATATGTCTGAAGAAGTGGACGTGTCCACAAAATGTTACATTAAAATATGAAAGTCTCTAAGGTGCCACATGGTTTGCGTCTTTTGTTTTGTTTTGTTTTGTTTTTCTTTGATTTTTACCTGAATAAACCAAGGTGTAACCCTTCTATAGTAGCCCATAAAGTAGAGTAACTTAATTTTAGAGGAATGGATTACTGTATGTATTATTGCTTATACTGTAGTAAAATAATTAAAATGTCTTTAAATATGTTTATAAATCAAATAAGAATATAGGGATTGAATATGCTACTAAACTTTCTCATTATTGCCTTGTTGACTCTTCCACTATACTGAAAATAGAAACAGGTGAAACTAGAAAGATGAACATATATAGAGATGAATAGTATATTGATGAAAACTAAAAGGGAATCCAGAGCATAGAGATAACTCCTAGTTCCCTGAGCTCCTTGCCCTCTGAAGATGCTAGCCACAGAGACTGGTGAAAAGTCAGAAAGAAAAACTTCCAAAACACGTCCAAACAGTCCAAAAAACTCACAACAACTATAAAAGGGAATCTGTTCTTCTAAGGGTTGGAAATGAGACATGAAACAGGTAGGGATGAAATGATGTTAAAAGAATTGTGACTGACTCATGTAGCACAGAATCTGATAAGCAATACACGTATTTTGTTTTGTTTCATGTAGAAAATAAAAAAAAGATAATTACAAAAATAATAATAACTTAATTATCTATTTGGTAAGCTGTTCACTGAGAATACTCTGCAGTTGTTTTTTTTTTGTTTATGGGTTTAAAGCATTTTTGTCTTTACTATAAGCCCTAAAAATTCAAAATATCACAGAGTACAATGACATTTATAAATATCAACTCTGAAAGGATATTTGAATGGTTTTCAAGAAAAGGATTTTTTTAAAAAGGGTGATGGTGATGATTACCACTATCATTCCCAGTTGCTTGGCACTGTGATTTAAGCATTTAACATATCAATTTAATATATCAGATTTAATATATGAAATTTCATAATAATGACTTTTAAATAACGGTTGATAAAGTGTCCAGTAGTCAAGAGCTAGAATTATGTATCATGAAGCTGTGTTTCAGAGGGTCTGAAGACAAATGATCAATGTGATTAATTATTATTCCCCTTACTTAATACATGACTATTTAGGGGGCAGAAGTGAAAGTAGTTGTCAGATTCCATGATACATTTCCCTGAACAGCTCCTGATTGGCCAGTGCCATGGAGAAGGAAAGATGATGCGTCAGAGGCTTCTTCTTCATTGGAGTTGCACCCCGCGTGAGTGCAGCTCAAGGTAAGGGATTGGTTGATTTCATTTATCCAGTTCCGAGCGTCAGCTGGGCTCCCGTGTTTCATTTCAGAAGCTGACCACTTCCAAAACAAAAAGTCCATCTCTATTTTTCAACAAAGAAACAGTGTTCTGGTGTTCACTTAAAGATTCTGGGAGTTCAAAAAAATCCAAATGATATATACCTTTTAAAAAAACCCTTAGCCATGAGTCCTATTTTGGTTGGAAAAAGAAGGAATTGGTGGGAGGTACAGCAGGAGAAAGTTTCCACATCCCAAGTTTAAACTTTAATCTATAGACAGGGGAAAGCACCAAGGTGTGGCCTTACCATTGTTTTGTAGAATGGCATTATATTATTGTCTGCTTTATTTTCAATCCCCTTTTTAATGATCCCTTGCATGGAACTGGCCTTCTTCACTGCTGCCACTCACTGAGTTGACATTTTCATTGAGCTGACCGCCAGCACGAGACCTCTTTCCTGATCCGTCTTTCTGCTTATCCACTCAGAATCCATTCACTGATAAGTAGAAACAACTCCAACAAACTACAGCAGACTATTATGTTTCTGCATAATATGCCTGATAGCGTATTCACCGACAATATTAGGCATTTTGTCCCTTTCCATCCCTGCTCTGATACTCAGAGTCAGCAGCAAATGTAGTAACAATGATGGTCATGACACTGAGATGACCTGCCATATATTAGGTTGGAAATCAAATGTGCATCTTGACCTACCACTTAAAATATCTGTGATCTAAACGGGGATGGGCAGAGTGCAGCCTTCCAGTTGTTCTGGACTGCAGCTCCTGTCATTGCTTACAATTCGCTCTATTGCCTAAGGCTGATGGGAGGGAGAGGCTCTCCAGTGATAAACAGAAGGCTGCATTTTACCAAACATT
>JAHTLZ010000237.1:36861469-36889888 GCA_023846285.1 Phrynocephalus versicolor | reverse complement strand
TGTTGTTGTTGTTGTTGTTGTTGTTGTTGTTGTTGTTGTTGTTGTTGGTGGTGGTGGTGGTGGTGGTGGTGGTGGTGGTGGAAGATATTCTGAGTGGCTCATCAAGGCACCATCCACAGCCAGATGCAGACATGTAGAATTGCTGTAGTAGGAATGCCAACTGAGGATACCATCTTCCTCCAGCCAATAGGGAATATTTTTAATTTGGCTACCGTTGGCTCACTCTACTATATTGGCTAAGTTTTATCCATTTTATTTCCTGATATGGGGTTTGTTGTGTTTCTTTGTGCCTCTGGCTTCTGCCAAAAAAGGTTATTTGTGTTGTTTTTTTAAAAAAAATGTGATGGCAAGGAGGTTACCAAATGACTTCAACCCTTTGTCTAACAAGATTGAGGGGAACATTCTACTCCACACTGGCAGAAGGGAAATCTGAAACCTGCCCCTCTAACCTGAATCTACAACCTCCATTTTTAAAATGAAATCATAAGCAGAACACTTTGTTTTCAAAGGTGTCCTTTGTAAAGGAGCCTGGCATGCAATCGGGCCATAATTTTTGTGTTTATTCTGCACCCTCCACAGCTCTATGATGCCCAGCCTGTTGAAGACATGGAAAGTGTCAAAAGCTAGTTTTTGGTTGGAATCTTTTTGTAGTCAAATAAATTGGATTTTACACAAGAACCACACAGCTTCATCTCTCCACCCCCTTTCCTGATCAATTAGTGACTACTACTGTTGTGGTGTTGTTTTGCTATAGTTGTGACCGACTATTCATGACCCCATGCCCATGAAGTTTTTCTTGGCAGGAATACTGGAGTGGCTTACCAGCTCCTACTCCAGGTGCCTACAGCACCTGGTATTCCCAGGTGGTCGCCCATCCAAGTATTAGTAACAACCACTCTTTCAACATGGAAATGACTTTCCTCCTAGACTGAAAGCAATCCTGCAAGTAATCAATAGGTTTGAAACCAGTTCTTTTTGTATAGGGTATGTTTGTCAACACGACAATGCAGAACAATTAGAGACTCACAAGATATAAACATGTGGAATTACTGATAATGAACATTTAACATTCCCCCCCCCCCATAAGAGGACATTCCTATCAAAGGTGCATAAAGCTTTATCATTTTCACATGTCTTAACAGTTTTCATTAATATGATTCATTTAGCTATGACAGCACTGATAGAAACATTTTCTAGTAGTTCTGTTCCATTATAATGCAGAATGAATGTGCTGGAACTTGCAAAAATATTTTCTTCCACTCGTGCTATAGGAAAGTGTGGCCAATCATTTTCTCTTCTCCAGCTTTTGAAATTGCATCATCTTTATATAAATGCTAATTATAATTAATAGGTAAATTGTCTGAGTGCAACCCATTTCACTATCTCCCTTAACCATCTTCTACCTTAGAGGTCTAGTAGTCTCATTTTTATAAAAAGGCAACAAATAAGTAATGGAGTGGCTGGTGTTTGAAAGGGTTGAGAGAGACCCAAGATAAAATTCTGTACTTAATTTCCCCATTCATTCACAGTTACTTTAAAAGAAAAACAATAACATTGAAATTAGAAATAATTTCCTCCTTTATAAGATGACTATAAGACTGAATATTGGGAGATTGTGGCTTGTGAGAAAGCTGCAAAAACTAACTTAAGAAAAGTGATTCTGAGTTTTCATTTATTATTTATCATTATTTTTGAAGATACAACAGAAAAGCCTACCTTTGATCCTAGCCCATTAATTCCTCCCCTACCCTCCCCTCCCCTCCCTGACAATCCAGTACATATATGGGTTGCTCGTAAACCATACAGGTCATTCATCTTCACAGTCATCCAAGGACAGGCAAGAGAAAAAAAAAACACATAGCATGCAAGAACAGAGAAATGGGAGAATAATCCATGGAAGGGATCTTGGAAGTGTCATTAATCCACCAGTTTTCACAGTCTCATACCTACCTAAGTCAATCACTAATTTGTTTTAGTAAATTGGTCTATATACATATCCCCCCCCGCTCCCTACCTCCTGTTGTATTGTTTTTGGGTGGGTTTCTTGTGGTCATATTTCTGTTTCCTTCTCCAACGGGTTTAATAACTAATGTGACTGAAGATTTCTAGTTCTGAAGAATGATGAGTTAATAGCTACTAAGGCTGACCTTCGGATCTACAAACTACATCAGTGGTTCTTAGCCATGGGTTCAGATGTTATTGACTAAAATTCCCATAAGGTGTTATCACTAGTTGTGCTGGCCAGGATTTTTGGAAGTTGTAGTCCAAGAACATCTGGGGATCCAAGGTTGGGAATCTTAGTCTACAATCATTTCAAGTGCAACACTAATGCACTGAAGTGTCTTTTACATTACAGGTAGAATAGCCTTGCCTTATGTTTAATCTGACCCTGGACATCTTGTAACCTGCTTGTATAACTACACAAATCCTTAGGCATTTTTCTGATGGACACCCCTTTTTGTGACCAGGTGTTAGAAAAGGGAACACCCTTTTACCCAGGACCAACCCATGGAGAATGGCAAGGGGCACCTCCTCCCACAACCTGGCAGAGATGACATTGCCCACCCTGGTCATGAGCTACCTTGTTTTTCATCTAAACATCTGGAACCAGTTCCAGGAGATTTATACTTCATTTTTTAAAACCAGTATTTATTGCATTTGCCTTCTGGAGGTGTACACAAAGTGATTTGTCCCAGTCCACCAAAATTTGTACATGCAGCACCACACATGTTCTGTGTTCCCTCCCCTTCTCCCCAGCTGGCCACCTGTTCACTTGACAGAATCCCTGTCCTTGTCTGAGTGGGTGGCTGATGGGGGAGGTGGGGAAGGGAAGTCCTATCTCCTGCCTAGCCTGGCTAGCTCCCCAAAGAGGAGGACCCGTGAGTGGGGCAGCTGGCCAGGATAGGTGGTGGTTTTAGGAGCTTGCCACATTTACAAATTTTGATGAAGTGGGCTGAAACACTCTATGCACATCTCTAGTGCTTACACAAAGTTTGGGCCACCAGCACTTTGAAAAGTGATATTCTCCTGTGAAGAACTTTCTGTGCCATGCAATTTTCATCCTCACTGGGCTGGGCTCTTTTCCATGCCCGTGTGTGAACAAAACTCCCTCCCTTCACAGGTTCCATTGCATCCCTAACAAAAATGGTCCCGGTGGATGCACAGGAGTAGAAAAGACCCATGCAAAGGGGAGTGGAGATGTGCACACACCTTAGAGGGAACCTTGCTCTGCAGTGGAAAATGCATTCATTGTGGCATGAACCTTGGTAAGCAAATTGCTACAAATCTCCTTCTTGGTTTATTTTAGAGTCCCATTAACATAGCTATCCATTTGGGATTCATGGTTATCAAGTGTCTAGTTTGAGAAGGGGAAAGAAACAGGAGTCCTCCTGAACCCCATGAAGTATGCACCTATTGGGCTTTTGCACCTCCTAAAGAAAGGGCATGTGGGGTTCAGGAAGATGTAGAAAATATCACTTACTATTAGGTTCAAGGACAGGAGACCCAGGGTCTGGGTGTTGATGAACTCTAACCCTAACCATAACCCCTTCCATGACCTGCATTTGACTGATTAAATATATAATGCTACATCAGTGGTGGGGCTGGTGAGAAACAGTAGGGCCCATCATTTTTCCTATACACCCCAAATGTGGTCTTTTTGCCATTCAAGTTCAGCTAGTGTTGGGAGTTTGCTGGCAGAATAGTGATGTTGGTGCAACTGTGCTGTTTTGCTGGCATTGGATTTTCTGGGTAAAGTGAGCTAGTAAGCAGGGATGTGAGTCAAGACTTGTTCTCAAGTCCAACTCAAGATACACCAGCAGTTAAACTCAGACTGGACTCAGGGGGTTGAGGGGGCAGCTTGCAACTTGACTCATGACCTGGGATCATTTTTCCAAGTCACGTTTCAGATCCCTAAGGGGAGGGCCTGTCTGCCACCACCATCCTGAGAGGAAGCAGGTCCAGCTTCCTTCCAGAGGCCAGCGGCTATCTGCACAAGTATTTGCCACCTGGCTGAGAGGTCCGTGCATGTACAAAGGCAGAAGCCAGCTCCATGAAGGGACGTGTCCCACTCTCTCTGGGCGTACATTGGTCTCAGCTGGGTGGCACATGGCAGAGTCTGAGTCCCAACAGTTCTGAGCCTTGGAAAAGGCAGGGCAAAAGGATTTGAGACTCCGACTCAAGTCTTGGGACTCAGGACTTGGTCCTGTAGACCTGCACTTGGAACTCGGCAGTGGTGTAGCAAGGTTTTCAGGAGTCTGGGGGCAATGTTGTTTTTGCCCCCTCTGGCCCTCCCCAACCCCATCGCATCCACCCAACGGGGGGGGGGAATACTGCGGGCTTGGGGTGGGTGTGGGTTGGGCATGGGGTGGGCACGTGTGTACGTATGGGGCCATCAAAGAGTTGGAGGAGGAGGAGGAGGGTGCCACAGCCACCATGCTTGTATGCCTGCCTGCCTGCCTGCTTTGCCGCTTGTCAGGCATGCAGTGATGGGAAGATACAGGACTTCCTCCTCCCCTCCCCCTCCAGGCACCCCCAGATTTCTGCACCCAGGGCAGATATACCTCCCCCCCCCAGCTATGCCCCTGGGACTCGGTCCCAGAGACTTGCCAACATTCCTGATACTAAGCCCATTTTATCCTCACCCTGGTGAGAATCATCTTGCAATCTGAGTCATTTGTCAACATGCACAAAGCTAAAAAGTCCATATCTCCATGCAGACATATGCTTCTTCTGGTAGCAATGAAAACCCCCACACTATCTTTGTTCATATATGGCAATCTTCACCTCTGCAAGGTGAGTGTTTTGTGGATCTTCTCATCATTGATCACAAAAACAATGAGCAGGAGCACAAGGTAATGAAATATCTTTTGAAATGTATGAAGCATTATAAGAGGAGCCACTTCAACATTCAAATGCCAGATTAGTAACAGTCTGGGAATAGAAAGACCACAAGTATTCTGTTAAGTGCAATTTGAATTGCAGGTCTAAAGACAAAGCATTTCAGCTGAAATCCCAGGAAGTAGATTCTTATACACAAGTTGTATTGGATCAAAGGGGTATGAATAATGTACATTTGGAAAGAATGTAGTAGAAGAGGCTGACTGATACACACCTCAAAAGGATGTTTAAGGTATGGGTTGTTCACTGGAATAATAGTTTATAACTATCAATGCACAGGTGTCCTTGGAAATAGTATACCTCAGGGATATTATTGTAATAGGAAGGTATATTTCAAAATGAACCAAACAATAGAGAAGTACTAAAAATGAAATTTCAGGGAGAATTTGAATCAGTAACATTTCATGGGCATCGTTATTTTATCAATTGTCCTCACTATTGGGACTCAATGCAGCTTACAATCTAATAAAATTAAACTATAGCATTTATAAAACTATAAAATTGAAACAAAATTGTTGAAAAAGTTCTTTGCAGTTATAGATTTACCAGATCACTGTTTAGTTTCACCTCTGGAAATGTGCCAAAGACTGTTCCAACATACATTGGGAGGTGTTGCTAGTATCATATATGCAATGAGAATGGCAGAAAAGATCAGACAGGAACGTAACAAGAAGCCAAAGTTCTAGACAAGTATCAAGGGAAAATGAATAAAGAAAAATACAAATTTCCCATCATAGAAGTAAAACACACATCACTACCAAGGAAGTGCTAAAATCTGATGCACACTAAAATAGATACCATAGCTAAATTGCCAAGCCCAATGAACAAGGCATATATATATAATAGTGCCCAAAATGTTCACTCACCTAAGATAATGTACTAGTACTTAATTTTAAGTAACATAGTTTACTTGTTGACCAGAATCCTCTGCAGTGAATTGCCACAAGTTAAGAAGTCATAGTACGTGTCTGCTGTTGGTAACCAACTTGATTAATTTGGTATATAATAGCAAACATCTATATTTATTTCTTAACTTGTTATTTTTGCCACTGAGATTTGCACAGATTGCATTTCACTCAGAGAACTCAACAGGATTTTGGACAACATTAATTAAGCTATTAAGCTATTTCTTGACCAATGATGGTTGAAGGGCATCAATGAAAATGTATTCATGCAATGGGAGGCATTACTTACAAGCATTAACATGTGAAGAATTACAATATAATTTCTAGATGTCAGTGCTATAGAAAAAGAAACAGACTTGCTGCAGGGAGTCTCACGTGCTTCACACAGCTCTTGACGCCACAGTGTTATATGTAATATCTTCAAGTACCATTGAAATCAGTGAGAGTTAATTCAGGTTAGGCAGGAGAGCCAGTGTCGTACAGTGGACAGAGTGGTGAATATGGACTCAGGAGACCTGGGTAAATCCTTGATTGGCCACAGAAACTCACTGGGAGTGGCAATAGTAACCCCCCCCCTTTTAAGTATCTCAGATCAGGATTGCTCTGAGATGTGACTTAATGGCACACAACAAAACAAACAGGGCTACATAGTTTAATGCACCTCCCAAGGACCCTTTGTGGTAAATCAAAAGGATTAGTTACTGGCCAAGGTCAAAACACAAAGAAATTTCCTGAAGACAAAATATTCCTTAGGCAAAACTCCCCTTTTCACCCACCTGCAGTTCTTTTCAAATGACAGATCTTTGTGAAGCAAAATGTCTGATTAAAGAAAATCTTTTTTATTTCTAACCTAAGTTACAAAAGAAAGTTATATTTGTAAAAAGATTTTTTACAAAGAGACTTAAATCATGTCAGACCCAATTATAGACTTATTTCCCTAAAAATAATAAAGTCTAAGTTACCTTCTCTCATTTAATACTTTGATTCATTTTGTCTAAGCTAAATAGACCTGGTCCTGACTAACTACATCTAGCAAGAAGCAGCTTCTTAACAGCAGTCCAAAGTGAGTATTAATGGCTTATGTGTCTTCTTCATGTTCCGAGAAGCTTCCAGGTGTCACGTATTTGAAATTAGCAAACGGTAGCTGACAACACTCTGCTCTACAAGGATTGTTATATGGCTACTTCTACATATCTTAGATAACAGACTCTCACGCAGAATAGAAAGTAGAGTTAATATTGAGCTTTAGAAATCATACCATGCCCACCAAGTCTGGGTACAAAAAAATTACTGACAACAAAGTCATACAGCAAATTAATAATTATTAGTTGTTAATTATTACTCTTCTTGTTAATTATTACTCTTCAGACCCGTATAAAGAGAGAATGAGAGAAGAATTAAATTTTTAGAAAACTGATTTTGTGATGTCCTTCTTGGCTCCTCCTCCTTCTAGAAGAATAAAAATCCTTGCATTCTCCTTCCCTAAATGCTGGGGCCTGTGAGTTCTGCTCAGGTTTCTTGCTGTCCACTGAAAGCAAAAGCTGGGTGTGAGACAAGTCAAGTGACCTGTCCCGTTTGCCTATCTTAGCATTTTTTAAAAACAGTGCAGCTTCACATCATTTTAGAAATGCATATAGTCCAGCTTTCTTTTACATTCTAGTTTTCCAAGTCAGTCGAGAGCACATAGAAGGGCTCCTAGCTCCCCTGAGCTCCTTGCCCTCTGAAGACGCCGGCCACAGAGTCTGGTGAAACATCAGGAAGAAAAAACTTCCAGAACACAAACAGCCCGAAAAATTTGCAACTATCAGATCCCGGCTGTAAAAGCCTTTGAAAATACATTCAGTCGAATGTGATTCTGACCCTGATGTGGCCAGATACAATCCCATGTGGATGCCATCTTGATCACCCTCAGTGGTGATGGTCAGATTTGGGGTTTTATCTGCTGAATAGTTCACCATGAAATATTCAGCAGATAAAATGGTACTGCTGCCACTTTTCAAGGCAAATCCCACCACTATGGAAGTGTTGGTGAGTTCCGCCTTCCAGCGAAATATTTCCTCATATTCTTTCCTTGTTATCAGGAAATTTCCACACTGTTGTGTAGCAAGTGGGCATTTTGTTCAAGTTTTGCAAAAGTTTGGGGAAAACCTTTTGGGGACAGGTTAAACATTTCACAAAGCTTTGCCTCCAAAGCTCGGGGCCTCTAATTATTTAACACAACATATTAGTTCAGTATTTACATCTTCGTTCATTCATAGTCAACAAGCAGGAGGCTTCCTCCGGGGGAGCGTGCGCACGATTTCATTTCTCACTTAGGCAATAAGTAATGATGGTCAATCTAATCTCACATTTTTATGTGCACTTGAACTCTGAAAAATGCAAACCATTGTCTCTCGCTGCATTTCTGATCATTTCCTGCCAGTGACACAACGAGAGAGCAGAGGACAAAGGAAATGCTTCCCAGCCTGTACAGAATAGGTGTGGAAAACTACAATGCCAGGCCCTTGTTGTAATGTATCCTGCATATTTGATGACACTAGTTCATCTTACTCCAATGTGACCTCTGTGTGTGTGGGAGGCTTTCATGAATATAAACTGCCTCGAGGTTCAAACCTTGTCTGCTAAGGTGTTTTTGAGATTATCTATAGAACATGACAGATGAGCCCTTGACTCTTACAACACTCTAGCTCAGAACAAAGAGGAGTCACTATGCTAAACACAAATAGAATGCAAAGTGGAAGATGTGCTAAAGCACTCCAATTTGCTTCTAAGAGTGGTGAAGGCTGAAAGCTCATGTTATTCACACTCTCGCAAAATGACATATGAGCCTGTGAGACGCAAAGTAGGTTAGGTGGTAACTGTCTTTTTAAAAGAATTCATTTAATAATTTATACCAGCAAATACACACCGATACAGACAATTTCCACATACATTTCCAGGCTGTGATCTCCAGACTGCGAAGACTGACTGATGTCAGTGCTTAACCTTTTGCTACAAGACTTGGGAAGAGCTCCATCACTTGGAGGGAAGTTTGTGTACAAGCTGGGGATACAGGAGGAGATCTATTGACCATTAGTCTAAGCTGAGGAATGGGCAATTGAAGCGCCATGGGGCAGTATATAAGCAGAACACTTTGCTTTGCTTTGAGTTGGGGAAGTGACTTCATCCTCAGAAGTGTGCCCTGTCTCTTCTTTGACCTGGATAGTCTGTTCCGCTCTATCCAAGAACAGCTCAAGCTCCTTAATATGTTGCTGGTTTGACATGTGGGCCTCTAGCTGCTGGACCTTCTCTTCTAATAGTGCAACCAGCTTGCATTTGCAGCAAGCGTGCGCTTTGTCAAGATGACAAACATGGCACAAGTGTTACAGGTAACTACAGCTGTTTCCTCAGACTCCATTTTAATGAGTACAAGCTGGGGATACAGGAGGAGACCCATTGACCATTAGTCTAAGCTGAGGAATGGGCAATTGTTTTTCTGTCAGCGACCTTATTCTCTGGCAGCCATGGAGTCTGAGGGCATGCAAGATGGGCTGTGAATCTGCTCTGGTTTTTTGCCTGAATTTTACAAGAACTATCCAAGATGGCAGATGGCAGTTCAGCCCCTTAGATTTTTTTTAAAAAATATGATACATGCAACACCCAGATGGGATTCACCATCCTACATTAAAAAGAGCTTTGTGGTGCAGTGGTTAAATGTCTGTACTGCAGCTAAAACTGTGCTCATGACCTGAGGTTCAAGGTTCACTCAGCCTTCCATCCTCCCGAGGTCAGTGAAATGAGTACCCAGCTTCCTGGGGCTGCAATGTGTAGCCAGCATAGTTAAATTGCAAACCGCCCAGAGACTGCTTGAAGTGCTATGGGGCAGTATATAAGCAGAACACTTTGCTTTGCTTTGACATCATAACCCACCGGTGTCCACCGTCTTGCCACACAAAACTGGCAAGGAGGCTTGTGCCATTTCAACTAGTTTTGTATGGGATAAGCTTTCGTGGGCATCAGTCACCAGCTAAACTCTGTGCCTCTGAAGAAACGAGTTGCACCAGTAAAACATGCCAGACTTTATGGTGCCACCAGGTTTCTTTTGGTCCTGTAAGCTGAACATTCCTGTGTGGGTAATCTGCTACATATTGCTACAGGCAGGAAAACAGCATCTTGATATTGTGGCATAGGCTCAAAATTCTGCTGACTGTGAATTTAAGAGTATCTGATTACATCTCTGGACAACACTGCTGGCTGCGGTCTTCTTGTGGGGAAAGCAATCCCAGAGGCATAGTTAGGGTTTGGAGCACCCGGGGACAAATAGCAGGGAAGGGGAGAAGGGTCCCTCTTTATCATGCCCTCTTTGGGGGTCTCCCGGACAAGGCTCTCCTGTGCAAACCGTACAGTATGTGGATAGTGTCAAGCAGGTGGTTTTTTTGGAAGCATCACCTCCATAGCACACTTCTCTCTCCTCCTATTCCCCAGCTAAGGCTTGGCGATCGTTAGCCTGGGGAAAGGAAGAGAGGGAAGCAGGCGATGGGATTTTTCTCCCCCAAGCAGCACCACTGTCGCATGCTTCCCTCTCCTCCTTTCCCCAGGCTAACGATTGCCAAGCCTTAGAGGGGGTGGGGGGAAGGAGGAGGGGGAGCAATCGATGGAGGTGCTGCTTGAAAAAAAATGCCTGCTTCCTTCTTCTCCTTTCCCCCGACTAAGGATCGCCAAGCCTTAGCGGGCTGAAAGGAGGACTGCTGGCAGGATGGTGCATGGCTTCCTCCTCCTGCTCCCCCTCCAGGCGCACCCAGATTGCTGTGCACCCCAGGGCAAATGCACTCTTCCGCCTCTCCCTAGTTATGCCAGTGAGCAGTCCTTGCTACTTCACATGGTCTGCCCGATTGTGGCAGCATCAGGCGATGACTTACACAGGAGAAAGGAATGCCACCAGTAGAGTTTCCTTACTTACCACATCAACACAGAGGCAACACCCAGACATGTAGCTGATTCAGTCATTCAGAGGCCAATCACCCTCTGCAAGGCAACCAAGAAAGCAAGGGCCATAGCTAAGAGGTTGTGCAATCTGTTTGCATGCTGATCTGTAGTTGGACACATTCAATACTTGTCACCACCAGAAAGAATAAAAAAGTCTCCAGAGCGCTCATTTAATGTAAGGCAGATTCGCACATTTATATGTTCCAAAAGTGGAGAAAAATCAAGTGACATGCCAGCATGTGTGAACAAGGCCAAGCAGTAATCATGATTTCCTTATATGACAAGTTCTTTGTGTTAAATCCTCTTTGCTAATTTTAATCACGGTCTTCTGTATTAATTCACTGAGCTGGCAAATCAAAGGTTGAAGTAAGAGAAATGGAGTAAGAGAAATCACAGGCTTCTACTTTACTTCTCTGTCATTATTATTTTTTTCTAGGTAAGCAATCACAGAGACAAACAGTGGGGAAAACTGTTCTATAAATAACACTGAATGACTGAAAACACATGAGCCCAAATGCAAGAACTGCCTATAACTTTTATTTGATGACTAAAAAATAAATAAAACAAGTAGCAAGTTTTTGTGGACGAAATCCACTTTCTTAGGCAGAAAAATTAACAGACCAAAAAGTTGATGGCATATGTCTATAAGAGAGGATCCAGGTCTTCTGAAAACATATGCATGGCTGAAGGGGGTCACCCGAGCACAATGGCAGGACAATACAAACAACCCTACATGTCTTGTTTCTGGAGCTTTTATTTTCTGGACTTTCATTCCCAGAATCCCCCAGCCAGAGGGGATCGGGACTGGAGGAAATGTTCAAATAAATAACCTTTCCACATTCTGCTGTGTTTTCAGACTGTATCTGTTCTAAATTGATCAAAGCTCCTTGCTAGAAGAAACCACGTTTCTCCAGTGGGCATATCTCAAGACATCCGCCCAGAGTTCCGTTCTGGAAGATGGGCAGTATAAAAATATAATAAATAAATAAATAAATAAATAAATAAATAAATAAATAAATAAATAAATACATTTTATCGTATTTATTTATATTATATTATTTATATCCCCTGGTGCTGACTGGGTCTGGTTTAAAGGGGTCCAGCCATTGACAGCTCGTCAGAAACCATCTGAAAATGCTTGGGAGGGCAGCGCAATCGTCGGAACTGCCATCCCGACCATTTTCTGAGGGCTCCTGCCGAGCTGTCAATGGCTGGAGCTCTTTAAACCTGGCCCAGTCGGTACCAGTGGGAACCGACTGGGCCAGATTTAAAGGGCTCCAGCCATTGAAAGTTGGACAGGAGCCCTCTGAAGACGGTCGGGTAGGCAGTTCTGCGGGATCACGCTCCCTACCCGACCATTTTCTGAGGGCTTCTGATGAGCTTCCAATGGCTGGACCTCTTTAAACCTGACCCAGACAGCACCAGGGGAACCTGACTGGGCCAGGTTTAAAGGGATCCAGCCATTGACAGCTCGGCAGGAGCCCGAAATGATGGAACAAAATGGTTTGTTTCAATGGAAAAATGACCGCTTCATTTCATCTATAGTGAAATGCTGCTTCCTCGTTTCGTTTCATTTCATTTTGTTTCATTATGTAACAAAATGACAAAACAGCATTTCATTTTTCATTTTCTGCCCATCCCTAATGGTGGCATCTGTAGGGATCATCAAATCAGTTGTATGAGGTTGGCTGCTGTTCTTTTGCATATTTGTTTTGCTTTCTTCTATGAAAGGCAAAGGATGGATTATCCTCCCACCCACCTAATGGACACCTTTTGATATCAAGTGACTAGTCAACAGTGGCCTCTTACAGATGCAAGAAAACTAATAGTAAAGGTAAAGGTAAAGGTAAAGGTAAAGGTCCCCCCTGCATATGTGTTCTAGTCATGTCCGACTCTAGGGGCGGTGCTCATCTCTGTATTCAAGCTGAAGAGCCAGTGTTGTGCAAGTCCATAGCCATGTGGCTGGCATGGCTGCAAGAAAACACTGTTTTACCTTCCTGCTTTTTAGAGCGGTACCTATTTATCTACTTGCATTTACATGCTTTCAAAATGCTAGGTTGGCAGGAGCTGGGGTTATCAGCGGGAGCTCACTTCACTGTGTGGCACCTGGGATTCAAACCACCGAACTGCCAACTTTGCAGCCAACAGTTTTTGGAGCCTTAGTCCACTGAGCCACCCCGCCCCTCAATAGTAAAGGTATGAATCTGAAATTCCCAATGGCACCTAAACAAACTGGATGAGCTGTGACCTATTCCAGCAAGGATGTTCTTGTATTCTTATGTTCTAATGTGCAAACTAAGTACAGCAAATATTAGTGTTTTTAATTGGGCGGTTGAGTTGAGTGGAACCTTACTTCTCTAGTGTGGAACCTGCAGAACCTTAGTAATTGGTGTGTTTTAACCGATTATAAATAAATACGAGGATAAGCATCCTTCCCCTCTCTTTGACAGTTTCATTTATCATAGGCATGGCTTAGTTAGCAAAGGGATGCCCTGTAACTTCTAAAATCATAGCAAAGAGTCTTGTGGAACACTAAACACTACCATGCTTTATCTGACATAAACTTTCATGGACTGTAGGTCTTGGTACATAAATATTTATGGGCATACAGTACCTAGAGCAGTGTTGGCGAACCTATGGCACAGGTGCCAACGGTGGCACTCGGAGCCCTTTCTGTGGGCACCTGACATCACCCCTTCATAGCCACCTGTATACAGGTTAAATTGCTGTATTGGCACTTTGCGAAAAACTAGTGGGCTTTGAATCCAAATTTGGGCATTTGGTCTCTAAAAGTTTCACCATCATTGATCTAGAGAAAGGAGGGAGGGAGGAATTACAGGAGAGGGGAATAGAAATGCAGCAGGTACCAGCATGGCAAAGATCTTAACAGTCGTCATTTAGCAGCATAGGCTAGAAACCTGTTTGTTTACATATTGTGGGAGAGCACACTTCCATTTTTCAACATCTCCCCAGCCTGAATGCCCTCCTTTGGACGACTGGTCCTTCACTGATCTTGCAACTGGGCCCACAGCCAATTCCAAGGCAGTGCTCCTGAGGCGGGTAGGGAGGTCACTGCCCAGTTCATCCTGCATGTGTGGTTTTTATTAACAGACTTTTGACCTTAGAAAAGACCCAAACAGTTATCCTTTAACAGTCATTGCGAGGTTATAAGTACATTCTGGCATGAATAAGCAGCTTAATATATCTATGATAATGGAAAGTCTTGGTCTGTGCCAGTTAGGAGAGGAAAGATATACCGTACTGTATTTAGTGGGTGGGAAACATGTCAGAAAGGCCCGTGGCTTTCTGGGCTTGCCACACTTAGAGAAGCATCAGTGCATCAGTTTTGTAAACCTCTGTGTCTCTTCTTGCCACCAAGAGCAAGTGCTATTTGAAGCATGTTTTCATTTATCTTCCTGCTAACAGACTTTATGTGGGCCCCTATCCTCCTGAATGCATACATATTCACACCGTTAAATCCTACCTCAGAAAGCTGAGAGACACTTTATTGACAGATAATAACCTATCTGTCAGGATAAATGTGTGTTGTTTTTCTATGCAAAATTACACAACAGGTACTAAGAGTGTGCTTTGCTCTGATGATTAGTAAGCAGGCAACGGCTAAGCCAACCCTTTTGTTGGTTTTTCAAAAAGAGACTTTTCGATTTTTTAAAACCAGCATAACCTTTAAACAGTCTTCTTCTTCTTCTTCTTCTTCTTCTTCTTCTTCCAACCTCTGTGACTGCTCCCCCCTTAAGTAAGTGGTTTCCTCATTGTTTCTGTGCTAAACATGCTCTCCTTCCCTCTGGCTCACTAAACAAATAGAAACAAATAAAAACACATCATAATTAAAACAAGATGATTGTGTGTATTACCTTTGCAGCTCAATTGGCTCCTGGCGCTTGGCACCATTTACTTTTCCCATTAGCTGATGTCTCATTTTTGGCTTAAAAAATAACATTGTTTCTAAGGTGTTTATATTAGGACTTCTTGTGGTGTAGGAGGGGGCTAATGGGTGATGAGCAGGGCCCCCATAAAGAAATGAAAGAAACCTGTTAACCAAAATGTCCAGCATACCCCCTGCTGCTCTGGATGGCAGCCCAGACTGCCCCCCTTTGAAGGCAATGTAAGTAATAACACACAGTTGTGTGTTGCTTCGTTACAGTCATGACTGACTCTTCATGACCCCATGTCCATGGAGTTTTCTTGGCAGGAATACTGGAGTGGTTTGCCAGTTCCTACTCCAGGCACCTACAACACCGGGTATTCCCTGTTGGTCTCCCATCCAGGTATTAACCAAGGCTAACCCTGCTTAGCTTCAGAAATCAGACAAGATTGGTTGTGCTGAGGGCATCTAGGCAGACTCAACGGACAGTTACTTTTTCTTAAAATCAGTAAGGCAAAATTGAAGGTTGGTTGGAGACTCTGGAACAGAAGACGGCTGGACAAAAAGAAACATCTGCTCATTCTGGCACAAACAAAGCATTTGCAGGCGCAAATGGTCTGTCCATGAATGGGGTTACCAGGATCCTATCAACTGGGAGGTTTAGGACAGTGTATGAACCAAGCTGTGTGAACTGCTGCAGAGTACACTCCCAAAGGTTTCAGCAGTGTGTTCTGAGACACATTCTGGTGGCTTTTTGCCATGAAACTCTGCTCTAAACAGCTGAATGAACGAACAAACAAACGAATGAACGAATGAATGAATGAACAAACAAATGAACGAACAAATCCCATTTTCAGCTGAAAAGGAAGCAAGGGTGAGTTACAATCAGTAGCCTTTGCTGTTTGTAGGCAGTAAGGCCAGGGCTGCCCTAAGTACTGAACTGTCTGGTCAACAGAGCTGTTTGGATTGCTGCCAGTCAGGGACAAACAAGGGTGGCTCTACTATGAGGCAAAGCATCTGCGTCAGGAGGGCAGTATGAGAGGATGAGAGTGAAGTCCACCTGCTGTTTCTCCTGAGGCTCAGCCTTTTTTGGCCACTCAGTATGTAAAACCAGAGTCCTTTGGAGCATGCGATGAAGGTTCCACAAATATCACTAGCACACAGTGTTCAACCATGAATTGCAAATCTTCGGCTGCCAGGGAGAATAGGACTGGAATTACTAGGATGCTGGGACAATGAACAATATCAGTTCATTTCAAGGATGACTCAGGGTAACTAAACACAAAGAGGAAATCATTTCATGTTTTTCTTTTCTAGATTTCCATTAACATATTTACATGTAAATGTCAAGGGAGGGGAGGGGAGCATTCATTTTAAATCAGCCAAGCTACCAACTTTGAACTAGTTCACATAAAACAAGCAAGTCAGAAGGCCAATTTGCTCATCCTTACTACCACCTGCAGCCAGGGCGATCAAGGCCTCGCAATCAAAATCTTCATCTCCACCACATAAACTAATAAGATGATGCTTCACAGCTTGGGCACAGTTTTTTCTCTTTGCCACTCTATAAGAAATCAGTTCATGATTGTATGCGGAGCACCGGCAGTGCAATTTTTTTTCCATCCAGGAGTCAAGAAAAATAGACGTACTGGATGCAATTGAATCTCACAGCTCCAATAGGAACGATAATTCAAGGCATTTGGTATGACAACTTGTAAGAGGGTGAGAGAAGATGAGTAGCTGGGGTCTGGTTTCTCTTTTACCCCAGAGGCTAACTTCAGACCTAGAGTTCTGTGAAACCCACACTTTCATTAACACAGAGCCTCTAGTCCACAAAATTTTAAAGAAACATTATGCCTGAAAGCATAGCAAACTAGATGAAAAGTAAAACATGTTCTTTTTTTGGTATTTAAAGATTTTCTTAGTTTTAATGTCAAAGGGAAAGGGGAAAAGGAATAAAGAAAAACATGAAGGGTTACACTGAATATATCAAGTCAAATATCATACATAACAGAATACAGTAACATATCAGTTAACAAGTATTTTAACTACTTCTTGCCATCTTCTTTTAGTAGTCTCTTCATAACCTCCTTTCAGATATCCAGAAAGTCTGTCGATTTCAATACATTCTCTTATCTTTTCACAAAGGTTTCTCTCTGTGGGTACTTCAGATTGCTTCCAAAATTATGCATACTGAATCCTTGCTGCAACAATTACATGATGCAATACATACTTTTGGTCATATGAAATGTTCATAAGTTATAAAACATGTTCTGATTGATTGATTGATTGATTGTCCAACCTTTCTCCCACTACTGGGACCAAGATCTTTGAGAGCAACCCCAAAAGGCCTGGCTAGGCATAGATCAGAGACATGATGGTTCACAATTACTAATAACCAGGTGTTATGTGGTTTCCAGGCAAACTAGCCCATCACCAAACCAAACTACAGGGCAAATCCCCATCTGATCACACCCTTAGATCACTGGGAGAGACATTCCAATTCACAGTACAAGAGGTGAATCCGATCATTTGCAACATCTTCAGCATAATCCCAAGACACATTGATGATTTTGAGATCTTCCTTGGGTGTTTGATACCAAATATTTGGAGGCCGGCCTCATTTCCTCTTTCTTCCAGGGGTCATCCTTCATAGTGCAGTATTAGGATTCCAATCTTTGGCATAGAATGTGGCCAACAAATTGCATTCACCATTTGTTCACAATTGTAGATAGATGTTTTGAATCTGATCTTTGCAGCATTTCTTCATTAGTGATATGATCATATCATAGGGATGGGCACGAAACAGAAAAAATAGTGTTTTGTTTCATTTCATTTTCCCTGCATTTCATTTTATTTTGTTTTAAATGAATTTTTGTAAAAAAAATTGTCATGAAATGAAACATTAATGAAATGATTCATTACTCCATAAAATGGCTACCCTGGGTCCTACAAGCTCCTAATTTGGTACATCTAGGACCCAGGGGAACAGTTTTATAGAATAACAAAACGGTTCAAAATAAAATTGAAAAAATGGTGTTTCACTTCATTTTGTAACAAAACGCTGCCTGTCATTTTGTTTCATTATGAAATGATTTGATTGTAAGCTTATGAAATGACAAAACAGCATTTAATTTTTTTGTAAGGTGCCCATCCCTAATCATGGTATGAGATCAAAGGCTTTTTCTAAGGGAACATTAGTTAGAAAACATTTAACCATTTTGTCATCTTGGTTTGCATTTCCAATTTTTACATGGACATTTTGAAATTTTAGTGGTTAAATAAGGTGACACTTGCCCTCACCCTTCAATAGTGTACAAGGACAATGCTGTTTACCCCCACATTTCTTAAATAGGAAAACATTATCTGTACATAGGTGATTATTCCAAGATGCCGCTTCAAATTTTAACTGTTGAACTGGTAGTTTGTTACTCATATTAATTTACCATTTTTTTCATCCTCCAAATTGTAACACAGTTGTGTGTTGTAAAACAGTCATTCATTCTTTTTGAGGAACTGCTGAACTCTGTTAAACTAAATGACACTGAATAGCCCCTGGAGTTTACAATAATACTTAAGTTTATCCTAACCTCTGGAATGTCTCAATAGCATACATATAATCACATTTGCTTTGGCTTTATTGTTGAAAATAGGATGTTTAACAATAGCAAACATTTTGATATAATAAGAATAGGAAAAGTCCTTTCCAAACCAGATCAATGGATAGCTCAGATCCAGGGATAATTGCATGCCCTTGGGAGGTTCAGAAGCAGGGCAAAATGGAATTTGCCTGTCCCCATTAGAATTTGCCTGCATCACTGATAAATGGGCACATTGCCTCTAAACACAGTGGCTTCATTTCTTGCATTTATGACGGACTCTGTTGAACAAATCTATCCTGCATGAAATTGCTAAACTTAGTGTTCAGCATCCTGATGGCTGATGCCCTCCATTTGGTTTATATTATAGATTCCATTCTCTTTGGCCATTGGTCATGCAACTTGGGGCTGATATTCACTGTAATGTAAAACACAAGAATGCTACCAGCTTGAAGGAGGTTGGCCAACCCTTCCATAACATCGTATAAAGGCCTATTCATACACTGCAATTCCGACGGAGACTTTGCTTGTAATAATGCCATGAATACCCAGCAATACAGAACCTTTATTACTATTGATTATAGTAGAATGAGTGGTTTCAGTGGCAGCCTAAATATCAAATACAACATGGCTGGCCTTACATTAATGGCATTCATCACATATTTCGACACTGAATTTTATAACTGTATGAGTGTGTGCAGAAGGACTCTCTCTCTCTCTCTCTCTCTCTCTCTCTCTCTGTGTGTGTGTGTGTGTGTGTGTGTGTGTGTCTGTGTGTGTAAATTTGCATGCATGTGTGTGTGAGCATGCATGGATAACTTAGTGAGTTAGGTAAAGACTTCTCCATAGGTCAATAAGTTAGGTATCTGGCTGTGGATCCAGAAGTCAGAAGTTTGATTCCCAACTGTGCCTCCTGGGTGAACCACCAGGCTGTGTAGTCCTATATTTTGAGGGGGGGGGGGAATGAATGATAAACATCTTCTGAGTACTTTATACCTAGAAATTCCTGGAAAGTGTTGTCATAAATAAGAATTGACTTGACAGCATGTAATTATTAAATATGAGCTGACATGTGCATATAGCTGAACATAGGCTCACTGAAACGTATAGGTCAAGTGGTGTTTAGCATGCATGTGTATGTCCATGAGAGAGAAGAAATCTCTCTGTTTTCTTTTTCCACATCACTGAATAAGATACAACCATTTAATAGATAAAGGATCCATCAGAGAGACATGAGGTCAGAACTACATGCAAAACACAGAGTGGCTCTAAATTAATGTCATGATCTCTGAGCCTTTGATAGACGACATGCACTTGATATATTCCTGCAGAAATATAGAATTAACAGCATCCCCATAATTAACTCACTAATCTTGATAATTATTTCAAATGCACACTTTGGTTTCCAGGTTTTGCAATAAAATAAAATAAAAATGACCACCCTCAGCACTTCCTGTGACTTTGCTACACTTTATTTCAAAGAACTAAGTAAATATGGATGCAATCTATGAGGAGCTGAGTGTGCTATAAGCCCTGCTAAGGTAGATGAAAAAGGGAGCCAACGTCGCTCAGCATTTGAGAAAAATGACATATTATTAACACAATGAAGGGGGGAAGGCCTTTGGCTACAGCTCTGCTTGTCATTCTGACTTGAAAGGACATAATGAACACACGGAACACTTCTCTTATCAAGATACTGAGTGACATCTGCTGAACAAAATTCCCAGAATCCAAATCTGCCACTGTCTTTCTCGTCTTTGCTACAATTGGGCAATTAAGCTTCTAGCTGCCAGCATTCTCCTCACTGCGCACAGCATTCTTCCATGTTGTTTATCATGGCAGCAAGTTGCAACAAAGTTAGACCATGATAAGGCAATGCAAGTACATAACTCTCAGATGTTTATGAGATAATTTTGGTGAAACCATTAAAAAAATGAAGCTTTACGCAGGGACTTTAACTCTAACACCGATCCGAGTCAGACATTCTTCTGTTCAGCGGATTCCGCTCCACTTACAGCTTTGCTTCTGATGAACTGCCCACCCACATGTAATGAAGCTGATGTTTTAGTTCTCGGTATATTGAATTGACAGAGACATGTTGGTAAGGTAGAGTTCATATATGCATTCTGTTGTGGTTCTTTTAACTGACACCTAAATAAATAAGTGAAGTAAAATACATATATCCATCCAGACTCTTTTGTTGTTAATTTTGTCATCCCAGTTTCTAGTTAAAGCTGACTTTCAGAGGGCTGTGTGTATTTGCAGGTCAGGTTCATCAAACATTCATTGTTCAATACTGTGACAGCTGGTAGCAGGCAGACATGCTCTTCTCTTGTTTGGTTTTCTGATAGAACCTGTCAAGTACTGCTTGACTGTAACTAAATTTGTCACTCTCTCTGCAAGGTTATATCTCTTCTTATCATCAAACAAAAACAATAAAAGAGAGTAAAACGATACAGATTGCAAGGCTTGATTAAAAGGCAGTTAACAAAACAAACAAGCAGGGGTAAGTAAGCCAGCCAGCCAGTCAGCCAGCCAACCAACAATCGAACCCAAAGCCCATCTAACGATTATTTCCTGAGGCTGTATAAACTTAATATTAGTGCATCACAAAATCTCCTTGCCACAGTCTGCCCAAATAATGTTGCATACCATTATAGAGAATTCACTTCTGTTTTAGCAACAGAAACCTTTCCCTTGTCCTGTGATATGGAGATGTCTTTCTAAATGTTTTTAGCCAACCTGGCAAAGAAGGGAGAAAGCCCTAAGACAGGAATTCAGGGACAAAATGTAGCAAAACTGGTCCTGGCTAACGAAAGTCAATTATATTTAAATCCCATGAAATCAGCTAAATGTATGTTACTTCTGACTAACACATACCATTGATTTCAATGGGAATTCATCATGCCTTGGTCCAGATTTGGATCAATGAACTGCTTCTTCCATCTTGAAGCAACAGCTGATTAAGAATTACATGCAGGGTGAGAATGAGTTATACAGATAAGTTTGTTTGATGTGACAAAAATGTTATATAGTAAATTTCCAAAGAACTATAAGCTTTATCTGTTATCTTCCATATGAAATCAATAGGTAGGTTCCAGATCTGACTCACATTGGTGGAGGACCTTGACTCAGAGAAGGTGAGTCCATATGGTTTGGGGGACATTATGTAGCCCCTACCATAGATCTTTTTATTCAGTAGTATTCCTGGCTTCTGTTGCAATTTCAAGTCCATGGTGGGAATCCCAATGTGACGAAGGTGGTAAGAGAGACATCTACTGGTTTGCCTAATTGGAAGCATCTAATCCATGTCTGATATTAGACATGAATATTTATAGAGACTACCCACACAGCAGTATTGGCCTCTCCAAGTTGCTTCTTCAGCAACCAAAAGAATCATGTCTCCTCTGCTTTACAGAAAACCCCCAATTTGAAGATTTGTTTACTCCAAATCTGGCCTAAAGATAACCAGAAGGGAGAGCAGGTGCTCTAAAATACCCCCCCCCAGCACTCGTCATGGGTTTCTCTACTATAGTGACTAGAGATGGGCACGAAATGACCATTTTTTCATTGTCGTTCTCCGTTATTTGTTCCATTATGTAACGGTACAAATAACAACCATTGCGATGGAGCAGGCTCAAACCAAACAGAACTAAGAAAATTTTCTTCAGTTCTGTTCGTTTCCGTTACTGGTGCTGCTCCGTTCGCGCAATGAAAAATGGAGCAGCGGAGGGTGGCAAGAGGGGGCTGGGATCCTGCCTCCGTGTGTGGAGGCAGGATCCCATCCCCCTGTCCAGCCATCTCTGGACCACATGGCGAAGCGGCGACGGTGCAGCCAGCTCGGAAGCATGAGTGGAGGGCGTCGTTGGAGCACGGGGAGAGTGCAGCGGCACCCCCACAGGTTTCCCGGGTCTAGGCCCGGGGGGCGTGGGGAGGTGGCCTGCTGGGGCTGGGGCTCCCAGGGCAGAGTGGTTCCCGGGGAGAAGGGCCCCAGTTAGGGCGGCACTGAGTGGATGGGGCTGTGGGGTAGTGACCCGATGGGAGTGGCGGACGGAGTGGCAGATTGGTCCTTGGGGAGGGGGCCCAAGGGAAGGCAGCACTCAGCAGTGCTCCAAGGGTGGCAGCCTGTTGTGGGTGGTGACCGGAGCAGCGCCCGACCCAGGGAGGGCTCCTCATGGCTGCAGGATGGCTCTCCCAGGAGGCTTGACCCAGCCCCAGGAGGGCTCCCCGCAGCCGTGGGAACGCTCTCCCGGACCGCATGCCTCCGGCTCCGGTGAGGCCCGGCCCTGGGAGGCCTCCCTGCGGCCGCAGCTTGCGGCACCCGAAAAACAAAGAAACAGAAACAAAGTGGGGCCCAAGGCCCCGAAAAACAGAAACGAAATGAAGCGGGCCCCAGGGCCCAAATAATGAACACGAAACACCATTTTGGCATTTCGTGCCCATCTCTAATAGTGACATATACTCTACTTCTATTTAAATTACAGCAACCATTACCAGATTTGCATTTCAGTTAATACATTGTTGTTGTTATTTATATGTTGTCAAGTTGGAACACCTATAGCAGTGTTGGCAAACCTATGGCATGAGTGCCAAAGGTGGCACTCAGAGCCCTTTCTGTGGCCACCCAACATCACCCCTTCACAGTCACATGTATTCAAGTTAAATTGCTGTATTGGCACTTTGCAAAAAAATCGTGGGTTTTGAATCGCAGTTTGGGCATTCTGTCTCTAAAAGGTTCACCATAGTGACCCCAAGAGGATTTTAAAATAAGTGAGATATTTAAAGAATGTTTTTACCAGCTTCATTCCCATAGTTTCCATGATTTAGTTTTCTAGAGTCCTAGTCTCTCACATATATTGTATGGGGGATTGTGTATGGCTGTTGTTGTTTTTTAAATTGTAGTTTTTATGGATTCGGTATGAATGTTGCCAGGTGAAAGAGTGAAGGGCTGTGTGTGTATGTTTGGTTTTTATGTCAGTTTTAAATGAGTGTAAGTGATGTTCGGCATGTGAATGTTGGAGTATGTGTATAGATGGTTTGTTCTTAAATTGTAGATTTTACGTCTTGGATTTTTATGCTGGGTTGTGTGAATGACTGACTGGATGGCACTTTTAATCTTGTTGTATTTATACAATGGCAATACATTGCATTCCAATTCCAATTCCAATTTGTGAGAATGGATGATGGCCGGATCCCAAAAGATCTTCTATACGGAGAACTAGTGCAGGAAAAGCGCCCCAGAGGGAGACCAGAGCTGCAGTATAAGGATATCTGTAAGAGGGACCTGAAGGCCTTGGGAATGGACCTCAACAGATGGGAAACCCTGACCTCCGATCGCACTGTCTGGAGGCAAGAAATACAGCATGGTCTACATGAATTTGAAGAGGCACTTGTCCAACAGGCAGAGGAAAAGAGGCAGGCACGGAAAGAACGAAACTCGAGGACCGGGCAAGAAACAGAATACATCTGTCCCCAGTGCGGTAGAGACTGCCATTCCCAAATTGGTCTATTTAGTCACACTAGGTGTTGTTCTTAGGATCTCTACTCCAGGCATGATACCATAGTCTTTCGAGACTGAAGGATGCCAATGCCAGCCTCTCACTCTGTCTGCTACACTACACCATACTGGGTAACCATCATACATTAGCACAGGTATTTTCACATAAACCAGTGGACTGTTTTGTCCTCTATTTTGATAAAGTGTTTCCTCTTTGGGGGCAATGCACAAGTGACCATCCTGTGAACAAGATATAGTATAGTAGAAATAGTACAAAGTAGCTGAGCTTAGACATGGAATTTTTGTGTTGACCACAAAGGCACAAACCTGAAAGAAGATTTCATTTTTATCCTTGGGTTCTTTTAGTAATTTCCAACAGTGAGTCTCCAAAATCTAATTCATTCAGTTCAGCTAAAGGGTGGATAATGAAAATCCTGGGTTTCCACCAGATTTCTTTTGTCATTTTACCTCAGTTTGACCCATCTATGTAAAATCACCACAAACAGATATCCCAACATATAGCACACTACCACCCTTCCCCCTTGGATCAACACCACCACAGCTGCCATACCTCTCCTGCCCCATTGTTACACCCTCGTTGACTTGAAAATGTTGTCTAGTTTCATGGTACACTGTGCCCTTGAATAAAAAAAGTAAACTAAAAAGCCCTCTCCCAAAACAAAATAAAACGAAAAAGACACAGCAGCATGGATGTCTCCCCTTCATTATCTATGACTCCTTCCTTCCTTCCTTCCTTCCTTCCTTCGTTCCTTCCTTCCTTCCCATGTAAAACATTGTTTTGTATTCTCCTGTTTCTGTTTAATACCTTCTTCCTCTTTCCTAACTGTTTCTTCTTTTGTAAACAAGGCTTTCAACGGGAATTGTTGATTTAGCCTGAGGCACCATTTAAAGTAGTTGTAACAAGATGCCATAAATGGCAATGACTAAGGATGAAACAGTTATCTGTGGCAAATATATGTTCTATCTCTGTGTTTACCACAGCAAGATGAAAGGGGGGAAGTAGAATCTCACCCACCCAACACATTCTGATTATTCCTGCACAGTTATTTGGGACCAGTTTTAAACTATTGCTTGAACAAAATGTGTTTTAATTAAACCAGTGGGACATTCTCTGCCAATTCTTACCAGCAAATATCCCCTATTCTTATGCCAGCTTAAGGCGGCAATAGGAAGATTGAAAACCCTATATTTTCCTCTGGATTTATGGCTTATACTAATAGCCTTTTTAAAAACAACCTGGAGCCAGAACACAAGTGTATTGTATAACTGAGATATTGTTACATATATACACCATTAGAGGAAGAAAGTCATAGACCTGTTGTTCTATACTATAGAATACATTTTTGTGTCTTGATGGTGGCCATATTGTGACACCAAGAAGTTGAGGTGTTTCTAGATTTAATATTAACTGGCTCTTTTCTACACTGGCTAGTGAATTCAATTCTTAAAAAAAAATATTTGGTTTATAAATGGGGAATGTTGTGCTTCTGTGTCCATAATTGGAAATACAGGAAATGGTCTACACAATAGCATACCTACATTGCTAGCAAGAAAGAGAGATGCCAATCTTTACATAGAAAAGGGCAGCCTGAATGTTAACAACACCAGTGGCAGCAGTCACGATAGTCTGCACAATACCTTCTTGTGCTCACTACCATTCACATAGAGATACTATGCAATTGGAAAATCCCTGAAGTTTTTTGGAAAATCAATCAAGCTTGCAGAATTTTAGATTGTTTATGAGCATATTGTGTGATATTCCATGTTTCCTAGCAGAAAACAAAACAAAAACATTAATTCATTCATTTTGCTCATGCATTCATTCATTCGTTTTATTTACAATGCCCCTTTCTCCCAAGTTATGATTTTTAAAAATAAAACAAGAAATATTTAACAGACCAAAACAAAGACATCTTAAAGTATATTCTGTTAAAATAACATATTACATGATAAAATTGCTGAAGAAAACCATTTGAAACAATGTAAAATAACATTTGAAAGTTGTCTCTTCCCCTCTTCCAGCAGTTACTTGCTAAAAGTGTGCATGAGGTTTTGCCCATTGGTGGAAGGACAGCTGAGAGCGATAAATGTGCATATAATGGACCCAGTATGAAACTAGTGTTATCTGAAGGAAACTGCATTTGGATGATACTAGAGAAGCTCTTAGCTATCCAACCAACAAATAAATGTGGCTATATAGTATATATCAAAGAGATAACTTTAAAAAACAGATATCCTGGCCCAAATCCAAGGGTGTAATTTCACTAATACAAGCAAATTTGTGACTGGAACCAGAAAGGGGCATCCCCCTTTCCTCTCCAATAATCCCCATGTGCCATCAAAATGTAGTCCAAAGGACTAGGAAACTCTGCAAAGTGTGTTTTGGGATCTCATAGACAGCTGTGGGATTAAACAGAGAAAGACCGTGGTCATACCTGGGTTTCCGTCATATTTAAATTTCTGGTGTATTTTTTTCAGGAGCAGTCACATGGTTTCTAATGAGCAGTTGGTGTCCTCTCCTCTGTGTTGTACCTTCCTATTCTGGTTCTGTCCTAACCTGTGTACTATGCATTTTGTCCTACTTTCCGGCTCCAGTTTCCAAGGCTCCGTCTTTTAAGCCAGGTAGAAAGGGGAGAAACTGAATTTACTGCATATTTTCAGTGTCCTGTCACTGCAACAGAAGCAAACAAGTAAGCATTTTTGAGCAAAGTTTCTAAATCCAGCACGTGGCAGTGGTTTAGGAAACTTCACTGAAACTGCTATTTGAGGGGTGTGGTCAGCCAGGAGGAGAATTTGCTTCTCTTCCTGGTTAGCACGCGATTTTTTACTGCGCAGTTCACCAATGGGAAACTACGCAGAAAACGCAGGTATGACTGCGGTCAAAGAGAATGTCTTCCTGTTCTAGGACCACAACACTGGATTATCTCCCCTTAAGAGAAAATAAGTACATAAGAATGCTTTCTTCTTAAGAGACCAAAGCTCAGAAAACAAAGGCCAGATGAGTTGTACTTGGCCTAATTCTAAGGTGACTACAGTTACGGCAGGTAAATAGAAATGTTCACAAGAAATTTCCACTTGCGTCAGTAAACAGTCCCAGAAAATGTCAGCTTTGTTAACAATGCGTACACTATTATATTTTTAACACAGCAGGTTAAGGAACTGAATAAATGAATGCAATTTTAGTCCTTTGCTCTGTTCCAAATGTGAGACATTTGATCATGTTCCCTCAATCCTCATTGCATAGAATGTGGTAAACATTTTTGCAGAACATTTAGCCTGACTGGATTGCTGGTGCATTGGTGGTAGTGGGGAATTTATTTATTTATAATGTTTTTATCCGGCTTTTCTCCTTAAAAAGGACCCAGCATGGGTCACATCATTGAAAGACAATACTGAAAGCTGAAAACAGCAAATATACAAATGCTAAAAATGATCAAACAAATGCCACACTAAAAGGATCAAACAAATGCCAGACAGTAAACAAAACCAACACCAAAGAAGTAAGACACAACCATCCATTTAAAGCCCCACTCAGGCAGCCCGTCATTAAGGGAAAGCTTGCCTGAAGAGAAAGGCCTTCACTTGCTTATGGAAGAGCAGCAAAAATTGGCCCAACCTGGGCTCCCATGGTAAGGACTTCCAAAATCTGGGGTCAGCAAGTGAGATGGTCATACCCCATGACCCCACCAAACATACCTGTGATGGTGGTGGTGGGAGCTGAGAGAAAGACCTGAATTTCACAGCTCATCAGCCTCATAAAGGAATATGCGGTGTTTGAAATAGCTTGGGCCCAGGCTGTTTAGAGCTCCACAGGCTAGAACTAGCACATTGAATTGTACTTGGAAATAGACTAGCATCCAATGGGGTTGTGGTAACAGTAGGGGTGTGGTGTGATCCCCATGACCAGCTTCAGTTCGCAATCTGGTAGCTGTGTTTTGGACCCACTAAAGTTTTTGACAACTTTCATGCTGCACGGTGTGAAAAATATTTTCCTAGTTAAGATAACTTAATGTTTGCTGCAAAGCTATGCAGAGATTTCCAGATCTAGGTGCAATATAAATCTAATAAATAATTGTTTTGGGGTTTTTTGTTTCATTTATTTTGGTCCAAAATGATTTTGTTTAAAAAAATTGTTTCATGTTTCATTTTGTTTCATGTTTTGTTTTGTTTAGGTTTCTAATTTTTTTTAACAGCCATACAGCCCAACCGGTTGGCACTTTTTTTTTTTTTTTACAAGCACTGATCAGCTGTAGTGTGGTCCGAAAGGAGCTGTTTTTTAAAACTCGTGCTGACCATCCCACATGTGGGCCTGACTGGTCAGCGCTTTTTTATTATTTATTTTGACAAATGCCAAGATTGGCAGAAAAATAATAAACAAAAATGAAACCGAATGAAATGAAAATTTCTGTTCCATTTTGTTTCATTTTCTTAAAAGGCACTTCATTTTTTGTTTTGTTCTGTAAAGAAATGAAAAATGAAAAATGAAACAAAATAAAATCATTTCGAGCCCATCTCTAGTAATCATTGTTATTATCCTGTCAGACATGGAAATGATACCTTCCATGCTCAAGAACTGCAGTGAAGAATAAGAGAGCTGAACAGAAAGAAAGAAAGAAAGAAAGAAAGAAAGAAAGAAAGAAAGAAAGA
>JAHTLZ010000237.1:36843867-36861459 GCA_023846285.1 Phrynocephalus versicolor | reverse complement strand
AGAAAGAAAGAAAGAAAGAAAGAAAGAAAGAAAGAAAGAAAGAAAGAAAGAAAGAAAGAAAATATGACATCTTTATATAGCAGGCATGTTACTGTAGCATTGCTGAGGCCTCCATATCAGAAGCCAAAAGTAATTCTCTCACTGTCAACCTGCAGAATTCCAATTACAGGATCAGATTTAAATACAATCCTGTTGAGTCTATTGTTGAAAGTATATCTGCTACATTGTGGGAGTCAATGATGGCTTTGCGATATTGTAATATGTGCCATAATAACCATTTCCTCGCTGCCGTGTGCTGTATGCATAGAGAAACTAATCTGTTCTCATTTGATCTCTTGAAGAACAATTCCTGTCTGTGCAGGGAAAGGAGAAGCATTTCACCTCCTGGAACTGAGACATGAAAGCAAAGGCATGTGGGTTTTTACAAGGTCTGGGCTGCATTTTATTTTTGAACATTCAAGGCTCCAGCTAGTGGTATCTCCGAGTTAGATTGTGATAAGAGCTGACTGTGCCACTAAAGCATTTTCATGACCTAGAAATTACCTCAGGTTTTAAGAGCTGGTATAGCCTACTCGGCAAGAGATTCTGAGGGAAAGTATGCCTACAAGAGACATCCAGGGCATTTTTATCAGCTCTTTAGGCTTCTGGTGTCTCGTGGTATCATATGTGAACAATCAAATCAGTTCTGATTTGAACGCTGTCACTTGGATTAGGGTTTATCTATCGCATGGTAGCACTGAGTTAGCAGGGTGCAGAGATGAATAGGAGTACTGATTGCTGAACTGACAGCCTTGAAGATGAGTAGCGCTATTTTATCGCATCCTTCTTTACAGCATGTGCCACTGGGTTTCAGCTGTCATATTTTTGAAAATTATCAAGCTCCAGAGTTAAGCCACAGTGCTGGGATCCTCAGCACACAGAACAGAAGCCTCTCTGGTGTTATCAAACTGCTCACCCCCTTGCCACCCTTTCCCCTTTATTTTTGTTAGATTCTAAAGCTTTGGATTAATTAGACTCTAACGAAGGGACTGATTTTTCTTCTCAAAGCACAATGCAAGACTGTTAGTGCCGTTTGCTAGCATTGTTCAGCCATCCCCATTTTACCTGTTTAGCAAACCTATAGGGTTGCAGTGGAACAGAGAACATTTCAAGGCATTTGAAATTAATCTAATTAAACAGTGTAGCTCTGGATAGTGACTATGTGTGTGCATGAGTTATGTGGTGGTGGTGGTTATTTAAAGAACATAATCCATATGGGCAGTTGATTCTATGTTCCTTGTATTAATTATGATATATTGCAAACCACACAAAGAAGGCTCTAACACTATGAGGTGGTATATACACTACTACTACTATTACTACTACTACTACTACTGCTGCTGCTGCTGCTGCTGCTGCTGCTGCTGCTGCTGCTGCTACTGCAGCAGCAGTAGCAAAAACAACATACAGAGATCTGGCAATCAAAACATCTTGCTTATGGATGAAACACACTTCAGTGGTCTCCATAGTCATAGGGGCTTTGGGAACAATATCAAGATATTTCACAAAATCTTATAAACAGTTGCTGATCTCAGAAATAACACTATCAAAGCTATGAAAAAGGGTAGTGTTAGAAACTACATACATAATTAAAAGTAAAGGTTCCCCCGACACATGTGTGCTAGTTGTGTCTGACTCTAGGGGAGGTGCTCATCTCCTTTTCCAAACCAAAGAGCCAGTATTGTTTACCTTCCCAGTTTTTACAGTGGTATCTATTTATCTACATGCATTTACATGCTTTCAAACTGCTAGGCTGGCACCAATATTTTACATACTGCACCAATACTTAGTAGATACTTATTTTTTTTTTGTTAAAACTCATATATGTTATATAATTCCAGTTAATGTTTTTATGACTTTGATTGACAGGGTCTGGTATTTTTGAATAATAATATTTCTGGAATAGGTCTGCCACAGCTCACTCAGTTTCTGAACAGGGTGGACTCTTCACATGATATTGTAGCCTTGGCTAGCAGAGATCATTGGTTTTTTTCTTTCTTCCCACACAAGCAAAATGTGCTAATGTCCAGATCCAGTGAGTAAATCATGTCCAGAAAAAGAGCCCTACATGTACAGTAGATCTGTATGTGATGCTTGAGATCTCAAGACAGAGACTCTGGCAGTCTAAGGTGTCTATACTTTTTTGTGCCATGGAGGCAACCACTAGCCAACTACCTATTACTGTAGAAACATTAGAGATGTTGTAAGACATCTCCCTTATGCTGTGACATTTATAATATGTGGCAGGAAGGTAGAGTTCTGTTTCAAACTCTCATAACTTTAGAATCTAAATGATGTATATGTCTGTACCATCAAATTAACTTACCGGTACTTACTGTATTTGCTTGCTTATTTACTTACTACCCCAGTAGTGCTACAGTTTCTGACTAACAGCAATCCTTTGCAGAGTTTTCTAGGCAAGGAATTGGTTTACCATACCCTTCTTCTGGGAGGCACCCTGGGACTATGCAGCCTTCCCAAGGCCACACAGGGTGGCTTTTCTCCCAGGAGACACAGTGGGGAGTTGAACTCTTAACCTCTGGATCTACAGCTAGATACTCAAACCACTGAGCTATGTAGGCAGCTAACATGCACATGATACTGCCTAGGAAATTTATTCCAGTATCCAGAGTGTAGTATCCTAGGTATGGTAACATCACACACGCAGACACGCACACACACATTATTCCTCACAAACATCTATTTATTTATTATTTATTTATTATTTGAGCTTATATACTGCCTGTCTTCTGGGTGGAACTTCGGGCAGTTTACAACAAAGGAGAACAAACAATACACAAAATTATGAACAACAACACTTAAAATCAATAAACAATTCACATAAAAATCACTAATAAAAAAGAAAAGGCAGAAAGGCAGATGGCGGACAAAAAAATAAATAAAATTAACTGTCACCAAACACCTCCTGAAAAAGCAAGGTCCTTAAAGCTTTTTTGAAGGCTGGCAGGGACTGTGCAAGGCTCAACTCAGGCAGGAAATGATTCCATAGTGAAGGGCCAGCCACAGAGAAAGCTCAGGCACAGGTGACCGTCTTCCGAGCCTCCCTGGGCATGGCCACCCGCAGTCAGTGCGCCCACAACATTCTAGTTGGTCGGGCCGAAGTTAACTGCTGGGGGATTTGCTCTGCCAGGTATTCAGGTCCCAGGCCAAGGAGGACTCACGGATCTGTTACAACATTCCCCCTCCTTCTCTTTATACTTTCCTGCCTCTCCCCATCTTTCATGTGCCGTGGACACATCCAGTCAGCTCCTATAAAACGTCCATTTTCAAAGCACAATTCCTTCCAGCTCAAAGAACAATACTCCTCCTCACCTGGATAGGTAAGATGTGTGGCGCCTCCACTCCAATTTCTATCTCCTAGCATCTTCTTGGGCCACCAGAAGGTCATGTGGTAGCCCGTCTGAGGTTGTCTGAAGTGGTGGCAATTTGTGAAGAAGGTGACATTTGGGACGAGGCTAGCATATGCCAATTTCCCTTTTTCCTTCACATGGTCTAATACAGCACAAAAGGAAAAAGACAAAAGGAGGGCCTTTGTGCTCACTGTGTATAAAATGTTTAATCTTCAGAACATTTTGATGTGGTAGTACATAGCTGAAATATAACATGCTCGACCCTTTGAATTCTATATAGATGATTTTCAAAACTGAGTATGTTACAAAAGCATTATTAAACTGCACAACGGACAGGATTCATAGACTGAAGTTTCGTACAACATTTTCATCACTATGTATTTCTCTTCACCTTCAAAGTGCCCAGTTGTTACATGCAATGCCTACAAAAAACAGGTTTTTGTGTAGGCATTAAAAAAAAAGAATAAGAAAAAAAAAAGCAAGGCAAAGGTCATTTGGGGGTTGGTTGCTTGTTACTTTTCCTTTTTAAAATAAAAAATAAGTCTGTCCACCACCCATAAATGAGATTGTGTATCATACTTACACAACCTACTGGGGGAAAAATTCAGCCATACCGTTGCTTCCACTTCCCAGGATATAAATGTCCAGAGGCTAATGACTCCATCTGTCTTGATTTCCTCTTTTGTAGATGGCAATTAAATTTCCCTCATAGGAAAAGAGGTTATTTCAGCCTCCCCTCCCCCATCATCTGAATTAGGTCTCCCAGATGCTTCTGTGACAGTAGATCAAATGTCATGATATTTCCTACTTAAAAGGGCAGAGCAGCAGAAGATCACAGAATGGCACTCAAATTCAATTGAGTGTTTTGGAAAAACAAATCTGTGTGCATGCTTTTAAAAGAGCGATTTGCAGCGTCCATCTCAGCAAACTAGCTTACCACGTTCTAAGAGACAGACAAGACACAGAATACAGTAGTAGCAATCATTTGTAAAAATATACAAAAAAACAAAACAAAAAAAACACCAGACAAGGGAAGCCTCAGACAAACTATAACACATTTTTAAAATCTCATTGTAAAGATTTTTCTCAAGTCTGTATAGAGATAACTAAAAAAGGTAGAAGTGGAAGAGACAATGAACACATTAAATAGCACTGGGTCATGACAACCAAGGGGAAGCACACCCATTGCCCAGCCAGCCTGGAATAATCAGACAAGAAAAGAGGAATGAGTTATAAACAGAGCAACACTTTATTCAGACACTGAGCAACAACATTCCCTTTCTGAAAGGAGCCTACCATAGTCCTGAATCATGATCTGGATCTGGGGCCAGCCTTGCCCCAGACTGAGACATGCTCCATATGAGCTCCCTTTAGTTAAGGTACCCTCAAGGGCCCAGGGCTCCGGTCTATGAATATTTATATGTTTAGAATAGCCAATCAGTGAACTGGTGGGTGTGGCTAAAGGCTATAAATGTATAGAACCCTGCTGTTAAAAGAAATCACCACAGAGTCATAAAGCTGTTGAGATCTAAGAGAGTACAGTATTCTGAAATTCAGTCAGTCAGGAGTGAGATCCTGAGGCTGGTTAGGATCTGGTATATAGATAGATATATGAATATAAAAGAAAGTAACTGTGTAAATAAATATGAATTTATTGTCAAAGCATATTGCAATAACATTCAATATCTGAATGCAAATTAATAAATGTTACAAGTTTTATTTTGAAAATAAACAATTTGTTATCACACTCTCTTACCAAAATAAATAAAAGTATCCAGAAAACTGGTGGTGGCAGCAGGAATATTAAAAGTGTGGGTGTGTACATCACAGTGCCCAACCCTCCTGACTCCAGTTCAGTGATGGGGAACCTTTTAGAGAATGAGTGCCCAAATTGCAATTCAAAACCCACTTTTTTTTTTTTGCAAAGTGCCAATACAGCAATTTAACCTGAATATGGGTGGCTGTGAAGGGGCAATGTCAGGTGCCCACAGAAAGGCCTCTGAGTGCCACCTTTGGCACCCATGCCATAGGTTTGGCAACACTGTTCTAGATAGTTTGAGCCCAATGGGGGAACCCCGTATCCTCCCTCTTGATTTTTAAGGGTTCTAATTTCTTTGAGTGCTGAAGAGATTGTGGTATCTTTAGCTATTCATTGTCTGCCTAGTTGCAGAAAACACTACACATAAAACCCCACAGAGTTTTGGTCTGAAGGTAGAGGTGGGCACCAAGTTATTGCAGTCACTTAGATTTTTTATTAACCTGGAAATGTGTCCAGAGATGCAACTGAGGGAAGGGGCAAGCGGGGCATATTTCCTGGGCACCACACTGGGAAATAACAAAACACCAAAATAACAAACCAGTATTTGCACTATTGTTATAGTAGAAATACTACTTCTATAGTACATGACCCCTATGGCAGGGTGGGGGCAAGGAATCCGTGTTTGTCTGAGGTGACATTGACCCTATTGGTGGGCCTGGATTTGCCAGCATAAAGGGGTAACTTAATTTTATTTATTTATTTTCTAATTGTGCAAATGTTTCTTTAGCTGTTGAATAACGAAACAGCAGCAGCAGCAAGAAGGAAGCAGCCACGCAGAGAATAAAATCCACAGGTCTTTTGAAATATTCCCAAACTCCTTTAGGGTTAGTCAGTTGAATTGGGTTAAAGGGTTTCCAAGGTCCATGGTCTTGGTAACTTATTGTTTTCTCCACTTTAAAAAGAACCAAGCAACATTTTCTTTATAAAATACGGGGGGGGGGGTCAGAAAGGTGTAGGAGCACTTATGTCCATGTGGACTAAAAGCTGGAAAGAAGAAAAGAATACCTCAAGAGAAAAATGTCAGGGAACTTTCAGAAAATTTGCTAAACATAGGAAGAATGAGAAGTAAAACTAGTATTTTCCAACTTGATTTTGATAATGCTCTTAGTTTAATTGTGTGGTGTAAAGTTAAACACCAATTTAAAATTATCATGTACAATTAAAAATCCCCCTTTTAACTTAAATGGAATTTAATTAGATTTTTTCCTTAAAAATCTAATTTACCCTGTTAACTTGATGCATGACCCTGCTCCCCTTATGTTCTCATTCCGTCTGAAGGTCAAAAGGGAGGAGAATGACTGACCTTGTAGGCGAGGCTGAGGAAAGATGAGTAGTTAAGTCACTGTGTCATAATCTTTAATGCCTCTGTTTTGCCTTAATTTATTTTAAAAATGCATGTCAAGGACAGCTACCAAATCCCCAGTCAATACATGAAACTCTTGAGCAGATACGAGGATTCTAACCCACTTGGACTAGCTTGATCTGTGCATCTCTCTATGTGGCATGTACACATATACAAACCTACACTATAAATCCTAGAAAATATTACAGTAGGAAAAACTAGTCTGACCTTTAACTATAGGATTGCAAATGGTAATCCTATAATAACTGTCCTTTTATTTCCACTCTCGCTTTTCCACCCAGGCACAAAAAGGGAAATTATGGCCTTTAGCAGTCTTTTAAATTGCAGGGATATGGACGCCATATGTTCATTCCCTGTGAGATACAACCACATTGTATTACTGATAGCCGCTCCAACACACGTGATCTTATGTGGGCATCTTTGGACAGAAAGTACTGTATTGGAAATGAGAATGCATGTTAAGTGTCTCAATCAAAAGAGAGAGAGAGAGAGAGAGAGAGAGAGAGGGAGGAGAAAACCTGAAATACTACACCTATGTAACAGGAACACCCATTATAGCCAGGAGCATTTATTGGCAGGTGATTATGTTTACTCCTGGGCAACAAGTCATCATCACAATAACAACTTTGCAGTGTATCACAGCTTGGGAAATGATACCTTTTGATCTAAGACTCTCAACATCCCTCAGCCAACATGAGCACTTATTAGATGCAATCTTGAATGTGGCATGAGAAAAATGATATCCTTTTGTCCTTGACATGAGATAATGAGATTTGCTCCCCCCCCCCGCCCCGCAACACACACAAAAATATTGATGGCAACATGTGCAATTTGTGGGTTGGTTTTAATAGATTTCATGAGATTTGATAAGAGAGAGAGAAAGAAAGAGGAGAGGGGGGGGGGAGAGAGAAATTAGGAAGGAGAAGGTGTAATAGAAATGTTTGAAATCTGCTTCATACATCTTGCAGCCTTCAAGAAGACCCCAAAACAAAGGCTACTGTGGTAGCCTTGGTCAAAAAGCATTTTTCCTATTCCAGCAACAGCAGGTCTTTTGTAAACTGAATCATGCTTGCCTACTAAATACCAGATCCTGCCATAATACTTTGCATAATAACAAGGACAAACAGTGCCTTTGCCAGGAAAATTCAGTTACATTTCCTGTGGCAGGGATAGCGGCTAAGCTCACACTGACCAGGGGAGCCAGGGCAGGTGACATCGTCTCTGCTAATAAAAATGTCCTACCACCTGAACCTTGTGAACTTAGGTTGCGCTACATGACTGGAGTATATGAAAGATGGTGGATATGTATAACTATTTATGATAATACAAATCTTAGAATTGCAGAACTGGAAGGATCTCTATGGGTCATCAAGGCCAGGGCCTGTTAAGGAGGCATGGCGGGGAATTGAACATCCAACAAGATGCCTAAACAACGAAGCTATCCAGCATTTGTATGAGTAACGTAGAGATGGATGAAGGCACATGTCATGTTTTGTATATACCTGGTTTGCAAATATTAACACAGTGAAATGATATGTGCAAGTAGAAAGAGATACAATGTTTCTTCATGCAAGGTATCATTGTTTCCTCCTCCTCCTCCTCCTCCTCATTAGTAGAGTATTCCCCCCCCCCATACTTAACTTTTGATGAGAAATGCATTCTATTGAACCTTCCTCTTTCTCCCACTTTTCTCCAAGAGCTGCACATCCAAGAGGCAGTCCTTTCTCACCTTGTTCTTTATGCAGGGGTGAGATTAACTCACACATATAAAATAAAACTATTGAGCTATTTTAATACTTTGCCTGTCATGCATTCAGGACCCTCTAAAGGTGTCGCCAGCTACTGTTTCATTTAATTCGCTGGCCTTCAGGGTAATGTAAGAAAATTGAAGAGATTAGGAGCTCTCTCTTTCCTGTTCAATGCATTTGTGTTGCAGTAAATTGGTACCAACCTTCAATCTCATGGCCAGGGCTCTCCAGGGTCCTTCCACTGATATGACAACCCAGTCAGCTTGATAAACGATGTGCAGCCCCTCCAGTGAAATGAAAGGAATTGAGGGGCGGTGGTGGAATAGTGTCGTTCTCTGAATTCACAATTCGCTCCCTCTCACGAGCGAGCGAGGTAGAAACACTTAGCCATCGTCTGACACTCAGTGACCACTGCATTAGGTTTAATTTTATCGTGATAATTAAAAGATGCAATTTTCCTAATTGATTAATTCATGTACTGTGACAGACATAAAACACGACCTGTGGTGAATGGGAGGGAAGGGGGAAGGCGTTTACTAAGTGGAAAACAGCCTTTTAAATATCTTCTCTCTCCCTCCTCCTCCCCCTTCTCTCACCTTCAATCTCACAATGAGGGGCACCAGCCATTGAGGCTGCAGGCAGAGAAAATATTCCAACTGTATACACAGTCATACGTTCACATGAATATTTAATACAGAGCAAGAGGGGCAAAGCGGCTGGACTGCATCCTTGTTCTCTCTCCACACACCCCATGAGTTGTGGGGAATGCATCTAAAACAGAGATGCTTTATTATCTATGCATACTCTTCACATGAATTATGTTTCAAGCAATCCTTGAGGAGAATCCTCCCAAACAGGGGAGGCTCCAACCTTTGTTGGTTGTTGTTGCTGTTTAAAATATTATACTGCCCCACAGAGCTACAACACTCTCCAGCTGGTTAACAAAATAATTATGGACACAATAACCCCCCTCCAATAAACTGGGTACTCATTTTACTGACCTCAGAAGGATGGAAGGCTAAGTCAATCTTGTGATGGCTACTTGAGCTCCTTTGGATGGAACTTGGGTCATGAGCCAAGGCTTGACTATATTGTAACTTAACCACTGCTCCGTGGAGCTCTGGAATCTCCATATCCACAGCTTGCAAACTAGTGATGAAGAGAAATGTAGTAGTTATATCAGGCAAAAACTAAAGAAAAAGAAAGACACAAGCATTGCAGCCCCTTAAAGGCTAACTAATATATTTTAATGTAAGCTCTCATGGACCTTCTCAGCCCTCATCTTCAGATATGCAGTTGTCCCCCGCCATTTCACAGTTGTGCCGGTATATTGTGGGACCACAGTATATGAAATGCAAGGCCCCCTGGGCAAGCTGCTTGGGCCCATTTGAGGCCTCTTGCACATACCCCAGGGCTGGGACTTCTTTGAACAGGCCTCCAATGGGCTTCCTGGCCTGTCAGAGGCCCCAGAAGTGTTTTCTGGTGAACCAGAAAAACCAGAAGTGACGTCTGGTTGAATGGAAATCACTTCTGGGGCCTTCGTCAGACCCAGGAACTCAATCGGAGGTCCATTCAGGGCAGTGCTAGGCCTCAGGTAAGTGCAGGAGGCCCCAGATAGGCTCCCCAGTCCTGACTCGACCCAACATCTGCATATCGTGGATTTTCCATTATCGCGGGTTGGGTCCCTAACCCCCGCGATAGATGGGGGATTACTGTATACCACAGTAACACATATAATAATCATTCCACTGCTGAAGAAATGCTTTATGAAATATGTTGAACACATACTAAGTCCATTGTCTATCATCTTGCCTAATGATGAAAAAATATTGCCATACTTTTACACCTGATCAAACAAAACTGAGGAAGAACTGGAGTGAGGAATTCTCCACAACACACCAGAATGCACCTGTATTAAGTAGTAGAAATGGGTGGGCACATCAGTTCTTGACTTGCAAACCTACTAAGTCCGGTGTCCCTTGCAAATTCTATCAAATAGAAATGGGTGCTGCCTTAGTTATGACATATGTGTAAGTACAGACTGAATGTGGGCTGGGATCTTAATTCATCCACATTTTTTTTAGACCAGGTAATTGTCAAACCTAATGGCAGAGAAGTGTTCAGTGATTCAGCATGGTTATGGGTACTCCATCTGAATGAAGATTCATATTAATGCACAATGCACATTAATGTTTTCCCAGGACCCATGTTCATCTGCTAGGGTCATCTGGAAATTTGGGATTTTGATGGTTATTCCACTGTCAGAGATGGTATGTATGGTTCGATGGCCTAGGTTGGGGAAGATCCCAATTTAAATTCTTGTGGTCCATGAGTATCCATACCACATACTGTATTTATTTTTTGCATCATTAAGGTGCTGTGACATGAGGGAATATATTTTTAATGCTTCACTCTGTGAGAATAGATGGGTCAACAGTTTAAGCTGCACTTACATGGGAACAAGCAAGTAAGAATCAGATGGATCAATAAAAAACCATGTTTTGGATTAATGTTGTCATTTGGTTCTGTATGAACTAGGTCCTCACACGATGTTGACATCATGCACTGAGAGATCAACCATTGCCTGGTAATTTATTGGGCATTCCATGTATGATTCATGATGATCTTCTTCACATTCTTGTATGATAGCACACTTGCAGTTAGGGAACTGTATCTTTAAATCATTATGCATACATGAAAGAGATAAACAAATTCTGGTGGTTTGGGAAGGATTCCATGTAAACATCATGTGGATCCGTGCAGATCCATGCCTTTGAGACATGTATTTGTGCCAGAGCAATGCCATGGAGTGAGGAAAAATTTGTATAGCATCTAGACACATGCACAATATGTGTGACCTGGTTGTTATTAAGTCGGTGATTTAGCATACATTGTGTGAGTGACAATGAAAAAAACTAGATGAATCCACAGAGACATGTTCCTGAACTCAGTTATCTCCACTACACTCCCAGAAACCTTCAGGTAGTGAGGACGGCATATAATAAGTCGAAAGAATGAACGAACAAACACATGAATGAACAAACAAACAATTTTATCCCATGAATCAAAAGATGCAGAAGATGTCTAGTTGTGCCTTTTTAAATAAAACGGTGGTGTTATGGGGGTTTTATCTGGGAATGTATGTATATCAGAAGATCCATCCTTTGGATCCATTTTTTTGCAAAGTATCTGTGCCTTTTCTGCTTCAGTACAGGGCATGGGTGACACCCTGGATTTGATGGTGGAATGGTGAAAATACCAGGCAAAAATCATATAAATCCATGTTGATCTGTAGCTTGGATCCATCTTATCCTGTTATGGTGGCTCAGGGAAGTAAGTGATCTGTGATTTCTACAGTTCTGAGTGCACAAATGAAACATGATTCTATAGTAATTTCAGGAGGATTGTGTGTCAAAATCCCAGGGATAGATAAGATCTATAACTTAGATCCATCTTATTGTGTAATGCCATTCTCCAGAAATTAGGTATCTAGACATTCTTCAATACATATGAAACCTGTGATTTGGTACTTATTCAGAAAGCATGATATAAAAGAATTTCATGAATCCACAAGGAAGCATTCCTCGAAAAAAATATTTTAGTATAAGTCTTCTCAGATGCCCTGGGTTTGTGATGCTTACTCAGTGGCAAAGAGACTGGCACAAGAAGTATATTAAATATTAATTCCATTTAATGTCAGCTTTTAAGTTTAATATGTTGATGTTCTGTATTTTTTATTTTAATTGTATTTTATAATTAATAACACAAGAGCGATGGTATTCTTGAAATGAAGCTCTTCTGCACTCTTCCCCCCTATGAATAATAAACTTGGGAATTAATTTTCAGCTTTTGGTAGTCTTTTTCAGGATCAAATCCCATCTATACATATTTTCTGTTCACTGATGTTCAGAATGAGCAGGTAATGTTGGAGATGATAAATTATAAAAATATGCTTGAATGTAATTATGTAACTAATAAATAATGTTATAAGGTATGGTGCGTTATTGTGTCAATTGTTTCCTAACCCTAAAAGTCTGTCATATACAAAATTAAATTAAATTAATTTTAAGTTACATTAAAAACTGTAGATTGAAAATGTTCAAGCCAGTCATGACTGTAATATATTTCTGTAGCTTAAGCTGTTAAATTTAAGAACATTGCAAACTGTTTTAAAATTAGTTTTATTTATTTAACGTATAATAGAATAGTAAAACTTTCCAGTACTTCCCTCAGCAACCCATGGGAGGGGCACAGAATCCGTGTTTGCCCCAGGTGACACAGATACTAGTCTGTAGTTTGTTTGACAGGGCAGGACCTTTCTAGGCCAGGGTGACTGTCAATCTATCCAACATTAACCAACCATTCCTTCCTACCTCTGTATCCAAAGACATGTCCGCTTCTCTGCTGCTTGTTCTCTTTCCCTCTTTTTTTATTGGAAGTCCGTTGTCTGGTTGTTAGTTTGCTGTCAATCCGCCAACAATGGTAGGTAATGAAACACTTTTATTATTTCGCCTATAATATCCCAGAGTGAGTTACTGAGACCTTAAGTGCCAGTTAATGTGAATGGGGAGGGGGACTGTCTTGGCAACTTGCACCTATTCTCCTCTGTGAGTCTCTGTACTTCTGTTACAAAGCCAAAACAGATTTTTAACCAGAAATTCACAATTCTGCAGCATGTATATATTCCAAAACTGGTCTGGAAGGGGTTAGGTTTAATCTAGTGACCTGAGAACATCGGAACAGTATACACCAAGTTTGTAGACTCCAGACCGGATGATTTTGCTTGACATTGGGCAGTAGTCCCTTGTTAGAATTCATAAGATTTCATGCTGTAGCAAGAAAGCAAATGGATAATTTGTTTAACCTTCCCTCATCTGTTAACCAGGCAGCACATGCCTTAAAATAATTAATTTCCGTGTAAGATTAATGGAATGACTAGAGACAGCTGGATGAACAGAAAAGCAAGGAATAACAATGGCATTGATCTTCAACCCCCCCCCCCAAAAAAAAAGGAACAGAGGTGCTTTTGCAAGGTCTTTTAAGGCAGGATTTTCAGATTTCAAACTCCACAATATTTTTGTGCAGCAAAGCAGTATACCAAGCTTTGATTAGACAAAGCTGCATGAAAGCAACTCATGCCATTAGAAAACATATATCAAATTTATGTTGATTTGTTTATTTATTTTTATATGAATCTGCTTTGTGCCTCTTGGCAGAGGATTCAGCCCACGGTACAAGACAGAGAAGATAACACTGGGCTTGCTGATAAATCCAGTGGGGTTAGTTAAGGACAAATAGAGCGATCTAAGTGTGTTTTCTTGGTTTTATAAGCTTGTTGCAGCCTTAGGGCAAGTAATTCAATGCACCCTGTGCTGGTCACTTGCCTGAAACTACTGCTTAGAATTGCAAGTTGTTTTTTAGGCTATTATGCAAGGCTTCCCAAAACATTTTTTTAAAACAAGCAATAAAGAAAGGAGGAGGCCAGTGAACTATTAATTGGGATGCAGTTAGAAGCTATCTCTCTAAACCGACAGAAAGATGGTGTCTGTCTGGTAGATTTAGAGGATGGAAACGCACCAGTAAGACACTGTGCAGACAGACAGTGGCTTGTGGGCAGATTTTCAGGAAATTACACTAACCGTTTCTGTAACATGTTTGGCAGTCTGTTATGGCTTCCATTTATACCAAGAATAATAGTTAGTTAGTTAGTTAGTTAGTTAGTTAGTTAGTTAGTTAGTTAGTTAGTTAGTTAGTTAGTTAGTTGATTTGTATACTTCCTATCTGGTTACTAAGTCCACTCTGGGTGGTTCACAACAAAACAGTCTTTTTAAAAAAATATTTATTTATTTATTTATTTATTATTTTCTCATACTTCATTACATTACAGAGATGGACACATTCGGGCATCGTGGCTGTTAGATCTAGAAGAACAAGTGATTGATCCTTGAAGGCTGTCCCTTGTTCTGGCCATGTGTTCAACTGCGAGGTCTAAGCTAATCTGCAGTACCTGCCTTCCACTCTCTCCCTGGTGCTGCTAAATACCAGGTTTGCCTTAAGTAAGACCCAGTTCATTCAGGACTTGGTCCTTGATGAGGATGCAGATCTGACCTGCATAATAGAAACATGGATGGGTGCTGATGGAGGTGTAGCTCTATCCTAACTTTGCCCACTCACCTATTCATTGGTCTGGCTCTAGAGTTCTAGAAAATTGTGGCTTCCTGGGTCCCAACATATTAACAGCCTCACCCATGTGGCCGGCCACACATTAAACCTGCTGTTTTCTACAGGGCAGAGGGAGAGTGAGCTGATGGTGAGCTTGTTTCAGTCCCCTTGTCATGGTCAGACCACCACCTGATAAAATGCAACCTTTTAGTGTCACTCCCTCCCTGTGGGGAGCAAGGACCCATTAAGATGACCCCCCCTCACAAGCTATTGGATCCAATAGGATTCCAAGATACTATCTGTAACGACCTAGTTTTCTCTGCTGCCACCGTTTACCCATATAACTTATTTAGAATATTGATGGAGTCTGATACTGGCTTTTCACATTTCAAATACCAATAAAGTTTACAGTGGTCCCCCACCCTTTCCCGGTTCATATACTGTGGTCCCGCTATATGAAAAAAGCCCCCCTAGGGTAAGTCCTGTTTCAAGCCTTCCATATATACCCCAGGACTGGAACTGCCATGAACAGGCCAGTGAGGGCCTTCCTGGGCCTTCTGGAGGCCCCCAAAGGGCCTCCCTATGAAACAGAAGACACTTCCGGATCACCAAAAAAATTTTTGAGGCCTCCAAGAGCCTTTCTAGGCCTGTCGGAAGCCACTTCCGGTTTGCAGGGAGGCCCTTTTGGGGCTCCTAGAAAGCCCAGGAAGGCTCTCACAAGAGCGTTCGGGGTAGGGCTAGGCATGACTCAACCTGCATCCGCATATCACAGATTTTCAATTATTGCGGGTCAGGTCAGGTCCGTAACCCCTGCAATAGGTGGAGGATCACTGTATTGAGAAAACAAGAATAAGAGATGTCTGTGTTTTACTTGTAAATACTTAGGGTATAGTACATTACTGCATCTTAATTATTCTAAGAAGTTGCATACAGGAACACATTATTAAGATTGCTAGATTTTACTGAGCCTTGTGGCGCAGTGGTTAAATGCCTGTACTACAGGTAAAACTGTGCTCACGACCTGGGTTCAATCCCCGGTAGCAGGCTCAAGGTTCACTCAGCCTTCCATCCTTCCGAGGTCGGTAAAATGAGTACCCAGCTTGCTGGGGGGGGGGCAGTGTGTAGCCTGCACTCTGTAATTAAAATTGTAAACCGCCCAGAGACTACTTGTAGTAGTATGGGGCAGTATATAAGCAGAACACTTTTAACCCATCCCTATCCAGTCCCTATCTCCCTATCCAATCCCTATCCAGTCCCTATCTAACTGACGGCAAAGCATACAGTTGCCTATAGTTCTGTTAGCCCTGCCCAATTAAATGATTGGCCAAACACTTACCCTTGATAAATATTCATTGCTTAACTTTATGTTCCGTTACACCATCTGTGGAATTCCAGTGGATGAGGTTGGCACTTCTGTCCATGCCGTGGCAGATGGTTGGTATGCTGCCCCCACCATGGTGGTCAGCACCATTGCACCCGAGCACCTCCTCCTCCATCGAGTGCACCCAGCTCCCTGGTTTAACCTAAAACTGTGGGCTATGAAGCAGAATAGAAGGATAGAGAGCATGCAGTGCTTCCTCCCAGATTCATTCACTCTGCCGAAATCTAGGCCTAACCCCCCCCTTACATATCACCCCCCCAGTGGTTAAGCTGATTGCAGGCCAATACTAAGATTGTCAATTATATTTTTATATCCAAATTTGTTCTTTTGTTTCCCCCTCGCTAGGCTCCTAACCATAACAAGGAAACCATATATTACACTAATTACACATCCCTTCTTGGTCAGAAAGCAAATAAGTCATTCTGAGACAAATTCTCTGTAGTTATTCATGAGGCAGTTTGAGATGACAAAGACAGAGTAAATTGAGCAATCTCTCATTACATTTATTACACAGTCTTTGTGCTAATGAACAACAAGAGGCTTTGCAGAAACAACGGCTGCCGTTTGCAATGATACATTTCCAACCCCTCTTTATCAAACCTATGAATGACATCTATTTGTTCCCATGCTCACACATGCTTCCATTTCAAGAAGGAGCTGGGCAGCTCCACAGCAATGCTGTGAGCTCGCCTAAAAAAGTTTCTGATAGGGTGTGGGTCACAGTTGACATAAGGCAGAGCAGCACCTGAATGAATCTGTATGAGTTCAGCTACTGGGGCTGTAAGGGTAAGGGTTTGTAACAGATGTCCAGAGATCCAAGAGGCAGAATGAATGGGGGAGGGGGGACCCCCTGAATGCAGCTGGTCTGACTGTCTATTGTTTGAAGAGCATTGGTGGAGACATAGTACTGTCAAAAGGCAGTGGTCACCAGACATTTATGGGGCACACCTCCTAAAATCACTTTACTGTGCCCCTGAATTCAGTCTTGTTCTATTCACAGGAGGCTGGGTTTGAACTGCAGAGCAGAATTGTCCTATGGATCATTCCCTATCAAGTAGGCACAGCCAGGAATCAAACTCCCATCCTCTGATTCCAGAGCCAGTACTGCCCTCTCTTATTCAGAAAAGAATATGAGAACTACATCCCAGCTCAAAGAATCTTATAAGAGAGCTGGGGTGGTGGTGGTTCTAAATCCCCCCCTTTTCTCTTCATTGGTAGTACTATTAATGACATTTTCTCTGCGTCACAAGATTGTTCTGCCTTAAACTGAGCAAATCAAATTAACTGATGACAATAATTGCTTAGTTGTGCCTTTAATTTATTTGGGAATGCATGCTCATTTTCGTAATTGCCCTTCTGTGCTCACTTGCAGTGGGAAGCAGGAATCAAAATGGAATCTATTTGCCTTTCCCACAGAGCGGTTCTGGTAGAGGGGAAAATCTAACATTTGCTAGAGTCTCACTGTATGTATAATTCCCCCCTCTCTCAAAGTTTAAAAATCTCAGATGGTTTTTAGCTGGAAATTGTATTAAGATGTACTTGGGTACGAGCTCAAGGAAAATCTCCCTTCATAGGACTGGCAGTTAGGCTGAGAGCAGTGAATAAGGACAAGGCATACTGTGATTCAGAAGGCCTTGCTATCCTCCAGAAAGTTTCTCTTGGTGAAATCTCAAACTGGGGAGCTCTTGTGAGATTGCTCAACCTTGCTG
>JAHTLZ010000237.1:36833867-36838867 GCA_023846285.1 Phrynocephalus versicolor | reverse complement strand
AATTTCTCCAAGTTTGGTGCAGATTGGATTTTAAATGTCTGGTTATGCATCACCAATTAGCCCCTTCTCCACAGGCACCAGGAATGATCTCATTAGGCACCTAGAGACTCCAAACTTGCACATACACTTCCTCTCAATCTCTTCTACAATCTCTCCAAGTTTGGTGAAGATTGGGTTTCCCCATCCAGTTTCTAAAAGACACTTTCCTGGGGGACCCACTCTGTGGGTGTATAGATCAGATTCGGGAACCAAATCTTCACCAAACTTAGAAAGATTGTAGAGGAGAGTTGGGAGAAGCCTCTCTGCAAGTTTGGGGCCTCTAGATGCCTGCGGTTTTTTAAAAAATAGTATTTTAAAGAAGACTCAATTGAAGAATTGCCATTTAAAAAAAAAATATCCATCCCCATCTCCATTTGGGACCATAGACATGAAGCATATGTTCTGCCATGAAGCTCAGCCTTGATTTAGATACTGGAAAACCCTGATAAACATTGCTTGCCTTACCACACACCACCTTTCTTTGCTGTTCTAGCCGAGATAGAATCTCCCAAGTTACTCTGCATTTTGCTTTAGATGAAACTGCCGGGTAATGTGTGGAATAGGCAAGTAATCAATCAGTTCCAATTTCAATCAATTTCTCATTTTTTCCCAGTGTTAGCTTCAGTTCACCTTGGGCTCTGATGATTTTTCCAACTTAGGTGAACTTTGTCAACATATTTTGAAAAGGATTGTACAGAAAAGTATATGCATTATTATGCAATTTGCTCTCCATGCATGCTTATTTATGCAGTTTGGACTAAAATGTACATTTTTGTAAGCAATAGTCATAATAACATTGAGCAGTTTTGTATTTGTTTTCACAAATTCATGATCTGTGCATTTTTTGTTCTTTATCTCTCTCCCTTTCTCATTTTAATTGGGCAGATCTACTAAAAAAACCAGCAAAGGTAATGTCAAAGGATAATTGAGTTTCTATTCATGTATTGATTCAAAATAGGAAAAGTAGATTCATTCAGCTTAGTTTCTCTCCCCTCAGTATGTAATGTAATTTGAAGGAATCACAAAAGCTGTTTCTCTTCAAGACATTGTCTCCTGAGGAAAAAGCATCCCAAGCGTACCTTGAACATCCTCATAGATGGCAATCCCACATCTATTTATCTGGGATAATGATCCAATGAACCTCCAAGAAGACATGCACAGGATTGCACTGTTAGGTACCAGTTCAGTTGCAACTCTAAGGGCAGAATCCTATCACATTTTAAAAACATATATAGTCGAATACAGCTGCAGATGTCTCCATGGTTAATGGCAGCTACCTGATGAGGTGCCCTTTGCGTGCCAGGAATGTGCAGTAATTGAGCCTGTGACCAAGCAATAATTTTACATGACTGGCACTTGATGACATCTGCAATTTCTCTTCTGCAGATGGTAAAAAAAAAATAGGATTCTGGCCAATGGTTCAAACCATCTCTAGTATCCAGTTGCATAAACATGAAAGGAAATGGTGTGTGACTCCATCACTACCACCTGTAGTTTACAGTTTGCTTGCTTTATTTTGTGATTGGTCATTTGAAGGTAAACAGGATTCGTTTGTAAGTATGACTGCATTGGCATGCAAGCTCTGTTGGAATCTTGTCTCTTTTGTGAAGTCACATTTGTGACTTCAGCTTCTAATGATGTATCATTTGTAAACATACAGTATAGGCTAGTACATAGTTTCCTAAACATGGAGCCTAAGAAACATGGAATAGGTCTACCTTCCCTCTGGCAGGTTGTTGGTCAAATGTGCATTCTTGCACTGGGTGGCCATGCAACTGGTCACATGGTGGAGAGCTTGTTTGAAAGGTGGTGGTGATTGCTAATTAGATGCAATAACTGTGCATGGATATTCCATATGCAGTCATTTTAGCCACTTGTCTTTATTTGCATTCCTTATGTGTTAAGGAATGCAAATTGCAAAATTATGAAAGTCAAGGACTGAAGTCCTTGTTTGCCAAGAAAAGGCAAGTGAGGTTGGTTCCCTCAACTGTAGCCCCAAACATGACCATTGCTGAAGAGTCTTGTGGCATCATGATTTTGGTATACATTCAATTCCGGGGGATATTTTAAAAATTCAGGGAAGAACTTATCCCTATTAAGCAATGAGATTTTATTTCCACATTTCATGCAAAATTAATTTTCATAATTCTCTTAGATATTGTCTGCATAGACATATATTTTTCTCCATTAACTGTTTTATTACAGATAAGAGATTCTAAGAACCATGAAAATGCACTTCTGAATTTTGAGTCACTTGCTTTGTGAAGAGATGTCTCTCTGAAGATGTTAGAACGATGCATGAGAAAGAAGCATCAAGGAAGAATTAGAATTGATTTGAAGCCTGAAGTGGAACAGGCAGATGGTACTGCTCTACTGACCAGGCAAGGATCCTAATATCTATCTCAATCTGGCAAATCCCATTAGTGTCTGAAATTGTCAGGTATCTACCAAGACTTGTCATGCAGATTGAGAGCCCCCACCCCAATCAACAGAGTCTTAGATCATTTTATATAGCTGCTAGATTTCCTGACCTGTCCAAATGAGTGAGCAGAGATTGGAGCCAGAAGGCACAGTGACTTCATATTTCTCTCTCTCTCTCTCTGGATACCTATGCATATTGCAGTGGATGGATCACATCATGGAACAGAACCCACTGATGTTGCCCATGTCACTCTTCCCAAAGAAATCTGGAAGTTGAGTCATGGCAACTGGACTTATTTCTCTTTAGTGACTGGAACATTTCGCTGCTCATCCAAACAGCTTCATCAGTCTGAGGAAAGCTAGTTGCGAGTCCTCCATTTTATAGTTCACTTTGACGTCTTGTAACCCTGGTCTGAAATAGGCTCATAAAATGAACAATGGCCCGAACAGACTTGTTAGGTAGACAGCAGCCTCAATAGCCTTAAGGTGAACAATGGCCTAAGGTGCTGAAACCCATAAAGTATGAGTCATTAGCTATGTCCTTGGTGGTGAAGGTGTGAAGTATGTTTGATTTGTCTGGGTATTGTTAAAATCACAGCCTGATAAGTGGCAGATAGACTGTGCCTGAGCCTGCCACCCCCGTTGAGAGAGGGGTTTTCTATCCTCACATGAATGGCTTCCCTGACCCCTCTCTCAAACCACCTCTCTTCTCTGTCTAATAAGTGTACATCCTCACCTTTGAATGAGTGCCCTTTATCCTTTAAGTGGAGGTGTACTGCTGATTTTGGTGGATGGGTTTCTGCCTTTGGGTGGACAAGTCTCTGCCTTACCCTAAGGCAGAGGCTCATCCACCCAAACAACCCGATACCAAAACACAAAAGGAGCAATATAGTATATGCGGTCCAATGCAGTGAGGAGTGTGCAGACCTCTACATTGGAGAAACTAAACAGCCATTAAACAGAAGGATGGCCCAACATAGGAGGGGCAATAGCTCAGGACCAGAATCAGCAGTACACCTCCACTTGAAGGACAAAGGAACAAGGAGTCCCACTTCCTTCTATACATTTCCCCCCTCTTGAATTCTTTTTACCAGAATGATGTTTTTATTTTATTTTTATTTAACACTGTGGAGAGGAATTATCAATTGTTAATTCTGGATTTTTAAATATTGTTTTATAGAGGGTTTTTTGTTCCACATAAACTAGTATATAGTTCAGGAGATTGTTACTTACAAATACAAATAAATATTATTTAAAAAGTAAATTCTGTTTGTAATAATTGCTTGGATATACTATATTTTGATATGCTAATTGTGATAATTTTATGCCAAGTCAAATTGTTCATAGTCATATTTTATGTTCTTAAAGTAACAGAATGACTTTCAAGCTGTAAAAGGGGGTGGGGAATATTAATGTAGTATTTTTCCCAATTTGTCCTCAGAGGTGAGCAAAAGGTGGTGTTTCATATCCAGGGGCATATAGAAAAATGATGTGCCTTGTTTTGAAGTAGCAGAATATTCACATACAATTGCAAATCAGCTTTAATGTGTTCTTACCAATTAAACTTCAGTCATAGGAAGTAGAAGGCAGATGGGTTGAGTTTTGAAGGCATGGCATGGAACTCCAGAAAAACCCTTTAGAACAGAAAAAAGAGAAGCCATATTTAGGTCTTCTACAGCTTAAAACCAAGTGGAAGTGAAAGGGGCCCATAATCCCTACCTTCTACAATAAAACTCCACTAATAAGTATTTCAGGCTATCACATATTCATCTGAATACACAGTTGTATTCAGACCTCTAGACCAAACATATGAAGGTCTACAGGACTTCCCGGTGAGATGAGTACATCAGGGCAGGGATTTACAATACATGGGTATTGCATGGTCACAAACTCTATCAAAGAAGTTAGAACAGACTTTGGTTGGATCATGAACAAAAACTGTAAAATATTATTTATATGCTATGCCTGGGCATAATGTAAGATTTTTTAAAATGCATGTTGTTGTGCAGTTCCATTTTTATATAAATAAAAAGGTGAGTAATTTTTTAATTAGTTTAACACAGCAGTAAACAAACTTTCAGTTTCTCTACAGCTGTTTTTCAGCCTGACTGTTGAGAACATAGGAAAGGGGAATGATTCGATTCTTCAAAAAGCTTTCAATTTATGAATGTGGAATATTGTGCTTTTGTCTGCGCAATTCAATACATCAGGTTATTGCTGCACAATATTATGCTTGTGTTGCCAGTAGAAAAAAGGATGCCAAACTTTACCTAGCAAGACATCATGAATGTTGACAACACCAATGGCAGCAGTCAAGATGGACTACATATTACCACCATTCACAAATGTAAACCAAGAGAAGCAAAATTCCAGTAGCTGACTCCTTTTTTCATCAGTTAACCACTTCTTACCTAAACACAAAGCAATTGACAGAGCTGTTTTTTTAATGGACAGAACAGCTGAAACTCTGACAAGATACAGGTACCAAAGTTGTATCTATCTATCTATCTATCTATCTATCTATCTATCTATCTATCTAT
>JAHTLZ010000237.1:36733080-36806830 GCA_023846285.1 Phrynocephalus versicolor | reverse complement strand
TATTATTATTATTATTATTATTATTATTATTATTATTATTATTATTACAACAGAAAACAAACTGATTGCAAAATACTGTACAGATATTAAACTATTTGCTCATTTTTGGTGACAGTGGTTACCAGCTTTGTTGTTAGATGGGTGGTTTAAAAATCTAATAGATAGATAAATAAATAAATAAAATTACAATCTCCTTTTTCAGCTTAGGGGTAGTAAAGCCCTCCCACTCCTGAAACTAAGAGACAGATACAAGTGTTGGGTTTAACTAGTGCCACGCTTATTACGTGTAGAGGGGCCTGAATGTAGGCTTTAAGGGTAACTCCTACCCCCCAATGAGCAAGTTCCAAGCCCCAGGCTGCACCCGAGCAGCAATAAAAGAGTCCGTTCCAGCTGCTAACAATCCAATCCTCTTTAATTAGGGCTGCCAGTCGCCAGGTCTGACTCACAAGCGCCCCTGCACTGCATACAAAACCATGTGACCTAATGAACATTGCACAACCACCCAATCTGTCTGCAACGTCCTATGAGTAATATATATGGGATAGGCAAAAATGTGCCTGCCAACCTTTTGCATGCCAATCAGGTAAAGCAGGCCAAAAATTCCTATCCGACCCCTAAGTGACAATGTACATCACTGGATGCAGGGAAGGCGGATGGACTGCTGCATAGGAAAGAGAATTAGGGGTGGAAGGAGGTGAGCAACAGCTTCGCTAGCTCTGCACCCAGCCAGCCTTGAAAGATGCCCGTGGACATCCCTGTTTGCCTGTCTCTGGTGAGAGAAGAGGGCAAATAGTCCCCACTGGCACAGGGATTCATAGCAGTGGAGGTAAGCTTTCTAAACACAAAAAAGCCCTAGTTATTAGAGATGGGCACAAAAACGAGTGATTTTTCGTTTTCGTTTTCATTTTTCATTTCGTTACATAACGAAACGAAAAACGAATTTTGACTCCAAAATGAAACGAAACGACCCAAAACACGAAAAATTTTGTCGACCGCTTCGTTTTCGTTACGGCAAATACATTGAATTGTGCTAAATGGGAACGAAACAGCAATTTTTTGTTTTCGTTTTCATTTTTTAGGTTATGTAATGAAACGAAAATGAAATTTTTTGCAAAAACCTCACGAAAACAGAAACGAACCGAAACAGACCCCTAAACGACCAAACGACAAACGAAACACAATTTTTTTGAGTCGTGCCCATCTCTACTAGTTATGTCACCATCTCAAATGGCCCTTCTGCCACCTGTCTATGTACCTTTATGTAATATCTATAGACACACAATCCTTTGACTTGTGCACCATGCTTAGATGTGTAACTCTATTCTGAATATGCCCTGAAGTCCTACACTATAACAAACATAGAAGTTCCAATGAAATAAGAGAAGAACCACTGCATAGTAATGGTTATTCACTGAAACTGTAACCAATGTCTTTTGCTTAAAATCTTAGTTATGACTTTAGAGTCTGTAATTGGTTTAAAATATTGATCCGTGCCCGCCCCCCACACACATATACAATGGAAGCCTTGATGGAACATTTTTAATTACAATGAAATGTGCATGAGTTAGAGGGAAGCAGATATGTTGTAATGATGTCTTTGTGTGAATATAAAAATATATATCTTACTCTGAAAGGTTTAATTGGGATGCCAGAAAGAGGGATAGCCAAAGTCACCTGCAAATGGTACATTTGAATGTGGTACAGAGAATGTATAGAGCAACATTTAGCAGACGTTATGCTATTCTGCCGCGATGGCACTGGGGCAGCATATTTTAAATCATTGTTTGTTGCAGTGTTTTTCTTTATAATTTCTTTCTTTGCTCCCATCATGGGGATATAATGAAAACAAAACTCTCCTTCCACTTTCAAAACGACTTCCTAAAATGATCCCATCTGCTGTGACAACCTGGCATGATGGCTGCAGGTTAGGCATAGCAAATGAGCAAACATACTAACATGCCAATGAACGAAGATGAATATGTAGGATCCATCTCTCTCTCCCCCCCCCCGGGTTTTTGAAGATTGCGAGCAGATTCAAACTCTCATTGATTCATGAACAATGCATGGCAAATGCAAAGGAGAAAGTGGGACAGAGCATGCACACGTAATGGATCAGATGCCATATGTGGCCAAAATGCTAATACATCTGTGGGGAGGGATGGTGTAATTTTCCTTTATGTTCTTATTTTATTGTCAGATACAGTTGTAAAAAAGTTATACATGAGAAGAACCATGCTGGATCAGGCCAAAGGCCCATCTAGTCCAGCTTCCTGTATCTCACAGCGGCCCTACCAAATGTGTCAGGGAGGGCACAAGACTAGATATCTGTTTCGTGATACCACTCCCTTGCACCTGGCCCTTGAAGTACCCTGGTTTTAAGCCTGGCGATTACACATCTCCATCATGGTTTGTAACCTGTGATGGACTTATTTGTGCGTTTAGACAGCTTCCACATTTATAACTATAGCCATGTTTCATATTAGCTCCCAGTGCTTTTAGGAGTGAGCAGGTAAAACCAGTCACTTGGTACAACCTGTCCGTTTCAAAGGCATATGGGATATGATGATTACAAAGAAAGAGTAACATTTTCCACAGTAGGAGTAACAATTCAATCTCTAACTCGGTTTATAAATCCAACCTGTACCCTCTCACGTGCCTCTTCCGGTTCCCTCATTTCCACCCACCCACCCCTTTCATTTTTGCCTGGAAAGTATTTGGTTTGCAAACATAAGGCAAGTTTAATAAAAGTGGCCTTCTGCCTAAAAGTTTACCTGTGAGAACCGCGAACATAATAAAATCAGATTATGAAGGCAATCATATTTACTAGTAATAAATCAAATCTTGCAGACATCAGTTAAGTCTCCCTTACTGCTCTGGGACAATATCAAATGTGCATACATCAATACCTGTGGTGCCAGAAATATATTTCATAAGTTCAAGGAAGGAAAAAAAAATTGCACATAGACTTGCTGCACCATTATGAGCAGTGAATTTGTAATATGAACATGATGATGTACAAAGTGGCTTCTCTCCTACATTTAATAAGCACCACATGCCAAACCCACAAACATAATGGAATTTGCAGATGATTTCTTGCTGTTAAATGCAGATTATTGCTTTCGGGAAGGGAGATGCTTGGAGCTTCATCAACAATATGTAATTTAAAAGAGCCATCCTTGTGTGCATCACCAATCCATGTCAATGTAGGGAAGTTTCTTTGCAGAGGCAATGTAATAGTAATGTTTTGAAACAACAACAAAAATAGTCTGAAAGCAGCAGATACTAATATTAGCCTCAGGGTGGTGATGGTGGTGGTTTTAAGAAAAGGTTTTCTTTCAAAACCTGTATATAAAGTTGTGTTCCTGAATATTTCTTTCATTTGCAAAAGCTATCTTAAATGTGGCTTTTTCCCCCTCGGAGAGTAAAAGAACCTTGCATAACAATAGTTTGATCCTCTGTGTACACATTATTTCATATAATAGATTAACTTTCTGTACAATATTCAGGTCGTGACTTTCATTGGTTTATTTATGACAACTGAGTGGAAATGTGGATGGTTGTGTTAGATTTGTCAAGCGCAGGGTACAAGGGACTTACTGTGGAAGGACATATTGCTTAGGACCTGTCCCTGTTCCCCATCAAAATGAGAGCTTTGGCACCCTAACCAAAGACTTATTGTATGTAACTAACAGTGATACAGGGCTCAAACACTGTTTATAATGTGATGGGTAAAATAAAATATTTCAACAAGACTGATCCTTTAGGTTTGTTTCATTAGATGCCTACTATGTGAGAAATCATACCCTTTGATTTATGTTTCCTTCATGTCATTAGCTACCAATGCTGGCTGGAGCATTTATCCCATTGTTTGATTTCAGAGGAAGAAAAATAGCTAGAAGAGCTTCCGTAGTTAATAGTGGGTTCTCAAATCTCAATCCATCCCAGCCCATATTTCCTTCATATTTCAAATTGATTATGAATGGATTTAAAGAAAAGGAAGAGGGGTCACAGGGGCATTCTTTGAGGCGGTGGCAAGCATCCAGGGCACCACAAGAGTCAAAAATGGAATATTTTGAGGGGGCCAGGAGACCTATTGATGATGGAGAGTGGTGAGGCTGGGAGATCAAAAATCAGAGGCAGGGATATATTGGGGATATAAGAACTGGCAGATAAAGGGAGAGGCAAACTATGGAAAGCTTTCAGAGTGGCCAGGAGGTAGTTCTGGATCACAGAGTGGCCAGGAGGTAGTTCTGGATCACAGAGTGGAGAGGAAACCTCCAACAAAGGACGGTTGTTCTATGATCAGAGGAATGAAGATTTTGAGAGAAAACTGCTAGCAAGATGAGAGTCGACAATGGTAACACAATAGAATAGAAGAAGATTTCCATATCTATGTGACCAAGGTATTGGTCAGAGATTTTGCTGAGACTGGAAGATAGTTTTGTTAAGTTTGAGCAAAGCAAAGTCAAAGTCAATATACAGTATTTCAAGGGTGAGAAACAGAAATGATTAAACACTAACATGAGACAGTGGTAAGGACACCACCTTTTACCTTGACTACACATTCTAAATCTCTCTTCAAGTTGCTTGCTGTAAAATATAACAGATTTCTAATGGTTATCTCAGAAAAGATACAATTCCAGGTGGCAATTTGAGGTCATGCGAAACAAACATTCTTTGTAATAAATTTATTCACCTAATTAGAAGTAATACAAAGTCATTTATCTCATCTTGAGGGAGAGTGATTATCTTTCCACTCCATGCTTCACTGCACCGTCAAAAACATTTTACTGTTGTGAGAAGACACATTGTGGTATTTGAGTAATGAAGTTATGGCCAGGATGAATACACACAGGTAGTATCCATTGCCTTACATGGCTAGAGAGGCAATTGTCTTTTTTTCTTTGTCTTCTTAAAGTAAGATGTCAAGAGGCATTAAAACTTACATTATTGGTAGGTCATCACTGAGCTTCACAACTCACTAGGAATTTTATCCTGGCTTCCCCTAGTCCAAGTCCCTGTCCTGTTCTAGCTATGCATGCGACCATTTTGTCTAGAGGCCACATGCAATACTAATTCAGAGGTCCTACATATATAAAGATATACACCTTCCAACAATTGTCTTTCCTCCTTGGAAACAGTGAAGAAATTACTTTGTTTGTGTTTGTAATTTGTTGTGATTCCTACACTGTTCTGCCAGGACTCTTCTGAGTATTGCTAGAGGGAGGTCTGAGGAATTATGTCTTGCCTACTAGTGAGTTCATAGGATCGGTGAGAGTTTAGGTACAGCAGTGGTGTCCAAACTTTGGCCCTCCATGTATTTTGGACCACAACTCCCACAGTCTTTTGTCATTGGCAATACAGTGTTGGAATTCTGGGAGTTGTGGTCCAAAACATATGGAAGGCCAAAGTTTGGACACCCCTGAGGTAGAGGATTTGTGCTCCACGGGTCAGTCTCAACATCATTATAGCTTACCACCTCTGCACATGCTGATGCTAACTCAAGCCATACTGGGCATAAGAGCAGCGCTCAAGGCTTGTGTCAAACCTGCTGTTTAGTTTGACTATCATTAGTGTCAATAATGCTAAAACAGTTATATTACTATTAAACTGACACAGTCTTAGATCTTCTTGTTGTCAGGTTGCAGCATTCCTTCACACAAAACATCCAACAAACCAGAGACTGCATATCAACAAATGTTTTTATACAATCTACACATTAGTCTTCGAATACGAAGGAGCATATATTTCATAAGAGAAGCAATCAGTTACTTTGTCACAGCTTAGCCTGTGTGTTCTTCTTGATGTCAACATCCTTTCATAGAGGAAAGTAAAACCCCACAAATATTTTTCTCTTTCCTTTTCATATTGTACTTCATATATGACAGCAGTGCGTCTCCAAACCAAAGGATAAGATTCCAGCTCTTTCGTCCTCTTTTATGCTATCAAACTATCAAACTATCACAGGCATATCAACTAGAATCTGACCAACTTCTGTACTGTTTATCAAATGAAACCTGCTTGTACTGGCAGCTCCCATATCTTACTCTGTGAGCAGACAACTGTGACCATCCCAAAATACTGTTGGGACTCCAACTCTATAACCCCTTGTCATTCCTTTTGCTGATTGTGTCTTACGGGAGTTCTGATCTAATAATATCCTCCACTGTGCTGTCGTTCTCTTCTTTTCTGGAACCAGTTTCACTGTATTTTGTCTGCATAGGCACAGAATTAATCATACTTAGCACCAAAACTGAAAAGAAGTGCAGAATGTCCATGTGAGATGTGTCCAACCAGACAGTAGAGTTAATATCTGCAGCATGGTGATCTCTGCTGATGCAACACTGGAATGACCCATCATATGAACTGCTGGATAGCTCAGTAGTTTATGTTGGGAGTTTGATTCCCCTTTGTGCCTCCTTGATCGGGGCTGGATTTGATGATCCATGGGTCTCTTCTAGCGGTGTGGTTCCAAGATTATTACATTAGTATTTATTCAACGAACTGTATCCACTGTGTACCCACAACATAATTTTCCAGTACCTTTTTAGATAAGCATAACACAATACAAGGAAAAAAAAACAAAGAAGTCCATTATGTCTTTTCTATACAATGAAAATGAAACTAAGAGTGCTTTCACATGACCCCTAAAATCCGCTGCAAAGTGCTTACAGATGCGGAGCATAAAATTGTTTTCCCACAAGCAGCGGACTTAAAAAAAATACGCCCACGCCCACTTAAGTGCAACCCAGTGCATTTTACAAGTACCTGGTCTGAAGGAGGTAAAATTCTTGTTGCTGTTCCGATGCGGATTTTAAAGCAGTACACGAATCCATAGGAAAGGGTAAAATCCGCACAAAACCACCTTTGCCTCCATTCTGGTGTCTTTCATTGATTTGTTTATTTATTTATTTTAAACTGCCAAGTATGGGGTACCAGCATGGAGAAACCTATTCATCATATTTGCATAGCAAGCAGGCACTCTCTTCCCCATGTGGTGCATGCCTGGCTCTCCCCCACTTTCTGTTTGTTTATTTTTTTCTTTTCACAGACAAGAATCCCTAATGGGCTTCCTGTCCTGCCACAATTAGCTGCTGCCGACTGTGGGAAGCTGTTGGGCAGGTGGAGGCGAGCCTGCACTTTTTTCTCCCTCCCCTCATTAATCCACAGCAGACAGAAGCAATAGAATCGGAGCGCTGGAGGCTGGGAACACAGGAACCAGGACAACAACCACATGATCGCTGGTTGGGGGGATCCGCATTTAAGTTGCCAGCAGATTTTAGTGGTCATGTGAAAGTACTCTAAGAGTGATAATATGGCAAACAGCCACCAGACCTCATGCGAAAGGAAACTGGGGAAAGAAGATGGAAGACGTTTCAGTTATCACTCCATAATGGAATCATTCTTGACGTGCTTCGATGCGCTTCCCTCCCCTCATCTTAAAATACTTCCTTTTTCCTTGATAGGAATCCAACATGTGCTTCTGATTACTGAAGAGCATCACCTGCCCTGATTAATGCAGATTCAAGAAGAATTTGAGTTTCAAAGAGCTGAGACAGACACCCTACCTGGCTGTTTTTAAAACAGCAGCATGGCTTGGATTTAATCTGCACTGCTTCTGACCACTGATGCACTCAAGAACCATTGGGTTAATACTTTCCTCTTTTTACTGCAAAAACAATGCAGGGACATTAGGATTGTCCACTGGAAGACAGCCTATTCACCCGTCCTAAAAAAAATCCAGATTGGAGAGATGAAAGGAAATGTGTCGACCAGTAAAGAAGCATATTATGGAATTGGACAGAGGAGATGACTTACTACCTGTCTGTGTTGCAGGTAGCTCTTGAATGGCAGTCCAGTATTGCTTGACACATATAGTGATCAAAGTACTTTATGGAACATCAGGCGTGGGCAAGATGTGGAGAGTGAGTCCAATGAATCAGGCAAGAGAGCAGAAGGTGGCAAGTAAGATGAATTATGGGGATTCTGAAATCACTTTGGTATAATAGGTGTCCATTGAAAAGGCAGACAGATAGTAAAATGAAGAGGATTTTTTTTTTGCTTAGGGAACAACATGAGGAAATGTATAGAGTGAAGAAAGAAAGGAGGAAACAGATGCCAGTAGAAGGGGAGAATGGAGGAAATGTTATGTACAGTATAAGAAAGAAAGGAGTTGTACTGATGAAGAGTTCACAAAAGCAAGAATATGTTAAACTTGAAGCGTACATGAAGCTTGAGAAAAAACATGCAAAGATTGAAAGGGTGCTTTTACACGAACCCTAAAATCCAATGCAAAGGGCTCCCAGATGCAGAGCTTAAAATTGTTTTTCCACCAGCTGCGGAATTTAAAAAAATTAAGTACGACCACGCCCACCTAAGCACACCCCAGCACATTTTACAAGTACCTGGTCTCCAGAGGTAAACATTTTCCAATGTGGATTGTAAAGCTGTGGATGCCGGGCTCTCCTCACCTTCTGTTTGTTTTGTTGTCCCTGCCGCCCCTTTAACAGACAGGAATCCCTACAGGGCTGCTCCAAAGGCAGACGGAGGTGAGCCTGCATTTTTTCTCCCTTTTTTCTCCCTCCCCTCACCGCAGACAGGAGCAATGGAGTGCCGAAGGGTGGGAACACAGGAAGCACAACAAAACCCCACGATCTCTGGTCCAAATTTAAGTTGCCAGCAGATTTTAGAGGTCATGTAAAAGCATCCAAAGAGAAGGGTAAGAGGATCATAGTGATTAAGAGCGAGAAATCTTTTGCATCAGTAGAAGACAGAAAGTAATGCTTTGCTCCATGCAGCAATGAGAGGCTTCCTGCAACCCTGCAGATTTGACAGAGAAAGCTATTAGCAGTTATATCAGTCCATAACAGAGTTGTCGTGCATTTGCTAGTCAGTCTGTACTGCTGGAAGAGGTTCACTGCCAGGTCCCGAAGGTTGATGTTTTGGTGGTGACCGATCTCAGTGGGAGCCCTCAGAAACGTCTGCAAATTGGTTGTGAGGAAGAGGAGGGCAATTCAAAACCCTCACATTCCTTCTGCAATTGTTCCGCCACCTAACACAAATTATAACAGATCACTACTTGTGTATGCCTAAATCAGCAACACGATGGGGGAAAGAAAGGAGACCATATTACAATGGGAGGAAAAGAAGATAAATGTTGCAAGTGCTTTATTATAGCTTTGTGATCATGGTCTCAGACATCATTTTCTTATGGATCATACTGTACATAGACCAACAAGGAGTAAGTAACTCTGCAGTTCTTATATATAGAGGATTAAATGGAGGTGCTGTTTCCACTGTGCCCCTTTGATGCACTGGATAGCAAAACCATACATGCTATAATTACTCCAAGAGGGACAACCATGTCTTCATCTATTGTCTCAGCAAGAGCCAGGCAGAGGCGGAACATACTTTTGCGAGGCTGCAGGGGAGATGAAGATGTCATTTTGGTTGTGTATCACTAGGCATTAAATACACTGGAGGGAAACAGAAGTAACTTGTAGGAGCTTGACGTTCCTGCTGTGAGGAAAGGCTGCTTGCACGGCACCACTGCTGTTCCCTTTCCAACGCCAAAGCAAAAGAAGAAGAGAAATATGCATGGGCGGGGGAGGTCTCTGTATACTAGACTCTCCATCTGAAAATATAATGGTGTCCTTTTAAAAAAAAAATGCAACAACAATAAAACACAGGTGAGTGACGAACTGCCCGTTGCAGTTCTTACATACGCAAAATATAGTTTGTTTTGTTAGCATATTGATCCCCAGCAAATAAGAAGTAGATTTTGGCATCAGGTCTATCTTTAACTGTTACAGTTTAGGTCACAGTTTGATCGATACAAAGCAATGTTTATCCTATGCTTCTGAGCTTTCACTGGTGGTGGAGTTATCAATAGGGCATTCCAGTACAATTCTTTTAATATGTGTCTTGCCCTGGAACTCGAGCTCTATTGAACAGCACACTGCCTTTGTGTTGTAACAAGCAAACGATGATCCACGTGATGGTGCCTTTGAAGCCCAGGAACACTTATCTTGAAAAGAATCATATCAATATTGGAACAGTATATATATGCTGAGATTCAGAAGAAGGGCAGAATAAACAGAAGACTAGGCTATTGGGCCACAGAACTGAGCTTTCTGAGAATCTTGAGCTACGGTCTCACTAAAGTTTTCTGCTCATCTTAATTTGATGCATAGTTTTTTTTTCCGAGTGGCCACGTGGTATTTGATGCGCAGTTAGTGTCCTGTCGACAGGGTAGTATTTTACTGCTCTGTGCTCATCTCTACTTGCTTACTGTGCATCTTTTCCCTTTTTTTTTTTGGGTCAATTTTGTAAGTCTCCATTGCAGGAAGTGGCAGGAAAAGGGGTACAAAGCTAATTACTGCATATTTTCTTGGGTCGCACCTCGCTAGAGTAGCAAAGAACTGTGCATCTTTAAGGGAAGTTTTTAAAACCAACCCCTAGCGGTGGTTTAAAAAACTTCAGTGAAAGTGCGCTTCCCGGGGTATGGTCAGTTGGGGCACCAAATTACTTCCCTTCGCGCTTAGGACGCAATCTTTTACTGCACAGTTCGCCGCAGCAAAAATGCACAGAAAACGCTGGTGAGACCACGGCCTTGGTCTTCTTCCTTTCTGCCTCTCGTTTTCTTTAATCCTTGCATTGAAGTGGAGTGTTTTAATCTCTAGGAGACATGTTTGTGCTGCAGAACCCATGCAAAGCTCAACCCGCAATGGAAGCATTTTCTCTGTCAACAGTCCAAAAGTCTCTGCCATTTGTTGATCACGGTTGCTTTTGTTTTTTTTCATTCTGAACAAAAAGCATCACAACTGTGTAAGATTATAAGGAAATGGTTCCCTATCTGGTGCTCTGCCTTCCTAAGGTTTGAAGTAGTCAAGGATTGGCCCAAGTGATGGTGGCTGAAACTTACAATTGCTTTGTAGATATTAGAAGATTCCAAGGTTGCTCTGGCCTCTGTGGATGCTTTTGAAATGTCTCTCTGATCTCCAGGAACCAAAATGAGTACAGCTGGTAAACTTTGTTTGGCCAGCATTCCATAATATCCTGGCCTTAAATTTCACCATTGGGCTAGTTATTTGCTTATTTCCTAGTCAGCATAATGCCTTCAGACGAAAATGCTCCCTGCGTTAGAATTCTCGCTGGGGTGATAAAATACCCCACAAGTCTCACAGTGGAAGATCTGTTTCTCTTTTAGATGGAGCACACTGATTTTTAAAAGATCCCACTTTTTGTGGCTGCAAAGGTATATGAGGAATTATGTGGACAGTAGGGACATGGTGGCTCAGTGAACTAAGGCTTCCAAAAACTGTCAGCTGCAAAATCGGCAGCTTAGCAGTTCGAATCCCGGTTGCCACACAGCGGAGCGAGCTCCTGCTGTTAATCCCAGCTCCTGCCAACCAAGCAGTTCAAAAGCATGGAAATGCAAGTAGGTACTGCCATAAAAAGCCAGAAGGTAAAAACAGTGTTTCCTTGCAGCTATGCTGGCCATGTGGCCACGGACATGCACAACACTTGCTCTTCGTCTTGAATACGGAGATGAGCACCGCCCCTACAGTTGGACACGACTAGCACGCAAGTGCGAGGGGAACTTTTACCTTTTTATCATATGTTTAGTAATGAGGTGGCTATGTAAATATTCTAGTGACAGGGCATGACCATCCCTAGTACTAGTTACAGTAATCTTATGACTCCTATGTTACTGCCTTAACAGTTTCACTGGCTTCGTATCTGTTTTTCGGCCCAATGCTAAGTCTTGGTTATTATATACAACCTGGACCAGATGTTCTCACACAGTCCTCTCTGTTTTTTGAGATCTCCAAGGGAAGGCCGTATTTTGATCCTCACACCCTTGCAGGCATGTTTGATGAAGTCATAAATGAGGGAATTTTTGGAAGCAGTCCCACAAGCTATGGATCTCCTTCCCAAATGAGACTATTTTGAATACAGACTAATGGACAACTATCTTTCCCAGTGACTAATAATCCAGTGCCCAGTGCCTGCTAGACACAGTGTCAGTCACAAATAATCCTAAGGAGCTATATGTGGCACATTTGGTTTGCATGTACTAAAGTAGACAATAGGAGAGAAGTCAAAAAAACTGTGTTCAAAATCCCAGCCAGGAAGTTGACAAAAGTGAGATGAACCTAAGAAAATGGGAATTCCACATCAACACAGTTCTCTGTGATTGCAGAAAGGAACAGGCAACATCACGCCTCTGTCAGTGTACCTTGTGCTTGATGTTGTCCTTTTTTTTGCAGAAATTATCTAATATTTATTAATTGTCCTGTGGTGATTCTGACAAGGACAAACCAAATTATAGCTACAGGGCCCTATCCAATACAGCTTCCAAGTCATATGTGAATTGGATCAATTTTGTCTGAAATATGTCATGTAAATTCTCCACAAGGAGCTGTCAAAACCATTCTCTTCTTGGGAGCCAGGATATAACACATGAAAGGGCCTTCTTTGTTGCTGCTCCCAGACTTTGGAACTCCCTCCCATTGGAAGACAGGACTGCCCCGTCTCTGTTGTCTTTCCGGAAGCAGGCAAAGACCTTCCTCTTCGGGCAAACTTTCCCTGAATAAAGGTTTATTTATTCATAGAATTCGTAGAATCATAGAGTTGGAAGAGACCTCAAGGGCCATCCAGTCCAACCCCCTGCCATGCAGGAACCCCCATCACAGTATTTCTGACAGATGGCCATCCAGCCTCTGCTTTAAAACCTCCAAAGAAGGAGACTCCACCATCCTTTGTGACAGCATATTCCACTGCCGAACAGCTCTAACTGTCACGAAGTTCTTCTTAATGTTTAAATTGAATCTCTTTTCCTGCAGTTTGAGACCATTGCCCTGCATCCTAGTCTCTGAAGCCATGTAAAAATGGAAATATCTCCACTACTACTGTAACTCTGCCAGTAAAGTGGATAAAACACCGTCCGTCTTCCTGAAAAATTATTTTTCCCTGAAATTTCCTGCATTTCCGGCAATGGGTGGATGAGCTCCGGATGCTACTGGGTGACCGTGCAGCTGGCCTTCAGGTGGCCCACCAGAGAGCACTTCTCCCTAACCCACTATGTGAGTTTTATATTGATTACCATACATGATTGCATTGACTGATTTCATAAGAACAAAAGTAATTTCCATGTTGGTTTCCACCCCTCATAATGGATTTTATTTTTACTTTTTGTGTGCTCTTTGTAGCTTTAATATTAAATTTTATTGTTCTAAGACGCCTGTGACAAAACCCTGGAAACAGGAGTAATGAATATACAAAAATTGTGATGTCACCCCTTCCACAGACTGGGTTTTCAAAGGCACAACCGGGTTTTTTCAACATCCCACTGCTGTGCCACTAAATTGTGACAACACCTCTTTTACACACTGAATTGTGACGGAAATGGTAATACTGCCACCTTTTATTTACTTGTAGAGATGGGCACAACTCAAAAAAATGTTTTTTTGTTTGTCGTTTGGTCGATTAGGGGTCCGTTTCGGTTCGTTTTCATTTTCGTGAGGTTTTTTGCAAAAAAATTAACGTAACGAAATGAAAAAATGAAAACAAAAATGAAAAATTGCTGTTTCGTTACCATTTAGCACAATTCAATGTATTTGCCGTAACAAAAACAAAGCGGTCGACAAAATTTTTCGTGTTTCGGGTCGTTTCGTTTCATTTTGGAGTCAAAATTCGTTTTTTGTTTCATTACGTAACAAAATGAAAAAATGAAAACAAAAACGAAAAATCGCTCGTTTCGTGCCCATCTCTATTTACTTGGTAATGCTGCCACCTTTTAAAATCGTCGCCTCATGAATTGGGACCGACTCAGAGATACATAATATAAAATTAATGATGAAGTTTATTGAGAAAATAATAAATATAACAATATCTGAGGATGGTATGCATTGCCTTTAACATATAATAGATTTCATCAACTCTTCCACCTCCCCTGTCTTCAATAACTAGTAAACAGTATAGCCCTCACGGCCTGACAGAACTCTCACAGAGCAGTGCTCTCTCCCAGCACTCATTCTCGAAGCCTTCAACTTAACTGAACTCTACTGAACTGCCTCAACTGACTAGGCTCCACCCTTTTTATATCATACCATTCCCCGCCCTCCTGCTGGGATTGGCTGATGATTTGTATATTCATTACTCCTGTTTCCAGGGTTTTGTCACAATGCCTCTCCTAATTCCCTGTTCTTAATTTGAATAGGTCTTAAATATTCTGGGCTATATATTGTCCCTCACTATTGTAAGTCACCTTGGGTCCTTTTCCAAGGAGAAAGGTGGGGTAAAAATATTCAAAATAAATAAATAAATACAATAACTTGGTGCTTCAGTGAAGATGCATGGGGACATGGATGAATGAGTTCTTTACCACCACAGTTGTCAAAAGAAAGGTATTGCAATGGGTCCATGTTCATTGTAGGTGGGGTTATCTTTAGTTGGCAAGGCAGCCAGCAGTATGTAAAAGAATCTCTCCCCCCTCCCCGGGTATCTGTGCGCTTGGGAAGCTTTTGTAGCTTCCCATGCTAGGATCTTCAACATGAGAGATGATGAACTTCTGTGAATGGGAAGGTCCCATTTCCTGTTCTAAAGTTACTTAGTTGCTTCATTGATGGTATATAGAAGACATATCAGGTGCCAGTCTTATTTTAGAGGAAACATTTTTCCCCTGTGGTGATTGTGCTCCCTTTAAGAAACCACATATGAACAAGGAAGTAGAAGCATAGTCTCTTCCATCATTTTGGACATAACACCAAAGCTATGCCATTTGTGTGCTAAAAATAAATACCTTTTTAAAAAGAAGATACTGCTTCAGGTTTTAAAAAAAAACTTGGAATGTCCTCTTGGCTGTTTATCAAAATTATTTTTTGTTGCAATCACAGAGCTATTCAGTACTACAACGACTTCAGTTTTCCCTCTGGAGTGAAGTCCAGATAGACTCCATTTAGAATTATATGAATACTTAAGAATCTGAAAGCTGTATTGAGGTTATGTTTAGACTAGGCAAAATTCTATTTAGGGGGGTCAAAACAGAATAGAACACCAAATCCGCATTAATGGTGCCAGTTCAGAGTTCTTTCAGATGTGGAATGACAGTAATTTCTATTTTTTTTTAAAAGCCTTCAGCATTCAGACCAATTTCTTCCCAATGGTAAGGTGTTAAACTAATATTTATTGCCCAACTATAAGGCCTTCATAACCTGAAAATGTTTTCACCTCTGGCATAAGTTATTGGCTTTACCAGAATGCCAGTTTTCACCTGTTTGAGTAAGCACCGAGCAGCACGCTTTCACTTAAAGTCAGCAGCTGAGAAAGAAAATGATACCCTCAGTCTTTGGAGGAGGAGTGAAAAACTGGAGTTTATAATGAATGAACTATTATTTGTTTAATCCGCATGATTATCTGATTAACCTATAGTTGCCATTTTTATTATTAGTTCCATTACCTAATTAACATATTCAGGTAAATAGGTAATGTTTAAAACAACAACAAGCACATCTCTTTTCTTCTTTAGCAAGAACATGAGGTTCTTGTTGTGAATACTTTCTCTAGGTGGTCTCAAAAAGTGAAATTGCATGCATTTCCCCTGCTTGTCCTGTCCGCTATTTCCCACCCTAATCAGCATGTCAGCAATACCCTACCTTTTTAGCTCTTTCTAATGCAGGTGACTTACAGAATAAGTGTATAGCTCTTAGGGTCAGTTCTACCATGAAGCAAAGCAGGAGAGTGGATAGCAGATTGGAAGACCACAGAATGTCCCCGTTGACTCTCCAGTGTCAAGTAATAGATCTGTTTGGGTTGTGTGGCCATAACCCAAACCTAGTAAATAATTGTGGTTTGTTTTCACAAGGTTCAAGATTCAACCCCAATTCATTCAACATCCATCATGCCCTTGTTCACTGGCAGCAAACAAAATGGCTTGATCTGGGGCTACTTCTCCTCTTCTGTATTGTTTTTCAAGGCTATTGGGCACAAGGAGGACACTAAAGATGCTTTTTAAAAGACTCTTCATGTAATTTGTCCCCAGATTTAAGAATTACTTTTGTTCTGAATTCTTTCAGTATTGTACAGAAATCATTATATATGAAAATCATTTACAGCAGATTTCAGCTCCATCAGCTGATTTACTACACGTATACATTGGCAAAATACGCTATGCCCAGTTCTTGTATTTGTTTAATTATCTTAGATAGCAGACCAGCTCCTTACCGCCATCAAGACAATAAAAATGGAATAAAGCCAATTGTTAATCTCCATCAGATTATACCTATTGAATCAAAGAAACTTTGTTCTGTCAATTCTTATATAGGTTCTATTGATTCAGAAAGCCTACTTTGGATAGAACTGCTGGATCTACCCCTCCATAAAGTTATCTACAAAGTATTTTAAAATTGTAAACCTGTTACTTGTTTATTAGTATGTATGATTCATGAAAATAAGCACACCTTAGTTGAATGAACCACTGCCAGACTCTTCTATATTCTTAGGATGTGGGTTAAAAATTACTAGAGAAGGGACTAAATGTGAGTGATATATGATTCTCAACTAGGGATGGGCACAAAATGAAAAATGAAATGCTGATTCATTGGTTTGTTATGTAACAAAATGAAACAAAACAAAATGAACCAAACTGAAGAAGCAGCATTTTGTTACAGATGAAATGAAATGGTTTTTTTTTTAAAGCAAACGTTTTTTGTCTGTAAAATGGCTCTCTTACCTGCTTGGTTGTGTTCTTCCTCCTCCACCACCACCACTGGAGCTGCCGAAGCTGTTACTGGTGCCCCGAGAGCCAGGTGGTGAGTGGGTCCAGCAGACCAGCCTAGGCCCACTGCCTGAGCTGCTGCCGCTGCTGCTGGAACCCAGAAGGAGTGGGAGGAGGTGAGTGCAGTAACAAATCATTTCATTACTATTTCATTTCACACGAATTTGTTTTTCAAAAATTCATATGAAATGAAAAAACGAAATGCGGGGGAATTAAACGGAATTAAACGAAACACTGTTTTTCTGTTTTGTGCCCATCCCTATTCTCAACTGCTTAACTGAATACTTTTTCTTAGGGGCAGGGGCATGTCTTATGTACTTTTCTGTTTCTTGAGCATAACACAGGATTCCACATGTTAACTCACCTGTAGCTATTATTTCATCTAATATCCACTGCCTTTTCTTTATCTCTGAACTTACAACTTTCCCCAGCTTGCCACAATTCCTAAGGAGAAGAAAGTGTGTCTTGCTTTTCGTATACCGAACAAATTCCACCTCAGTTCTGGAAGCTACTCCACCTTAATCATTTTGACATAACTGCCATATGTTTCTACAGTTTTTTTTTTCAGGATTAGCCCTTTCTTGAACCATTCCACCAGCTCCTCTCAATATACTCCAAATGATCATAAGGTGCTTTTCTTGTTATTTGCTCACACTAAACCCAGTTGTTCCATGAATGAGTCTGTCCACAAGAAAGCAAATCTGTCAAGGGCTACACATGCAATTTTCTCTTGAGGACAGTCTAATCATAAAAAGAAGGCACAAATGCAATAGGACCATATGAACTCATACAGCTGAATTGGTCTGGGTTTCACTCTAGTCATAATCTGTGATAACTCACATGGAATAGACCCAAGGAGGGCTGACACTCATGGCCAATATTTCAACATCTTGAAAACAGAGTTTTGATCAGAGAAACTGGACTACTCTGAATATTTGAAATCTTGAATGCCTGACTATTTTTTTTCTGGCTTAATAGCAACTTTTCTGAACTGGGCAACAGATATGGCATTACCATATTTCCCTCATAAATAGTGTTCATATGGTTTGGTGAATGACTGACACAGGCCACCTCCATTCAGCGTCTAGGTTGTCTTTTAGGTCTACCATGCTGCTAGCTATGAAAATATTACACCTCATTTCTGTAGACTTACTTTACTAATTCTTGTAATTGTGTTACACAAAGGGATGCTGTGAATCATGTTTATTGGTTTATATGCTCTCTTCCCATGTCGGCCACTGTGATAAACTCCAACATATAGGTTTTATGACTTTTAAACTTCAGAGAATTCTCCAGAACCTTTCTTTTTCGAAGTCTTCTTTTGGGAAACCTCTACCAATGTAATGAAACAGCTTGTAGTTCCTTGTTTTATTTCCCCTGCCCCAAAGTCCCTCTTTATTATTAAGAAACCAGAAGAGACCTCTTGCTTGATCCTACATATTGTAATCAAATCCTCATGGTGCCATCAACCAGCAGTCTATTGTTGGAAGCCAACCTTTATATTAAAAAATGAGAGATTATAAAATGAAATTTGACTGATTTTTTTTTCCTGTGGAAGAAACCCTGTGCCATAAAAATGTCCTTCCCCTAATCAAAATATCACCTGAATGAAGTCATCATGTTTAGCCTGATTACATTTTTTTGTCCATATATGTGCAGCTGCATTTGCCTCTCCATAAATGTCATTTGATTATGAGAAAATAAACAGGACGGGACTCCAAGGGAGCCAGTACAGGGCCTGGTTGTTTACCTGCTGCAGCTTTCTTAGCTGAAGAACAAATGTCATGCAAATGGTGCACTAGCAATCAGCTGCCAATCACAGAGGCTTGGCATTCTTGATGATTTGCTAAATCATTTAAAGAGACATGCTTTACTAAATGAAAAAATATCAGCAGCAAGGGCCTGTGTTTAAACACAGGGCTGAGTTATTATCCCAGTAGGCTGGAATGAAATGAAGACATCTTCCAATTAAAGCTTGCAGATGAACCAGACAAACCCCCCTTCTTCTTCTTTTTCTTTTTTCTTTCCTCTTTTTTTTTCTTTCATAAAGACAGGCAGATTATGATTGGGAGAGAACAGCGACAGAGGCTTTCATTACAAGCTGATTATGGTGATATAATTCCCAGCGCTGTGTGTCTGCGGGCCCAACTTCACATTTGAAGGTTTTTAATATAATTTCCTTAGGGTGAAATGCTGAAGATTTATTAAACTTTATGAAGGGCTTACAGATCCAATTTAAGAGGACATATCATAGGGCAAAACTGACAGATGATAAAATACATTCCAAGGGCTTTTTAAAATATATGTGTGTGTGTGTGTTCACGTGCATGTGTGTGTTTATTTATTTATTTATTTTAAAACAAGAAAGATCCGTTTAAGTTGGAGACTTAGTTTGAAATAATTTCTCATTTTATTATTTTCTCTCTCTCTCTCTAGGCGTAATGAATTTAAAGATTTAAGAACATAATATTTCCTCATTTTTTTTAAAGAAAAGGATTTTGTTGCACAGTTGTATGTCTGCAGTTTATTAGAAAAATATATGTGCTTGAGGTATTGCATGATGTGGTTAAAGAAAAGTTCACATCTCCCTTGAATTAAACCTGTCCAAGAAGTGCAGTTTTGGTTACATGGGGTCTTCCCAATACTTCTGTTATTGCTGTTGTGGCAACCTCCAGTCTGATGGCAGCAGCCCAGCTGGCCCCCTCTCCAGTTATGGTGCCTCTGTTTCCCACTCTGATAGGGGACAAAAGAGTTACACATAGACTTTAAACTACAGAGGGGTCTGGCACCCCTAACCCCAGCATTGTTAAAGGGTTGTAAAGATAAGCTAGAGTTGGTTTCTGTACCCTTCATCATTCCCCAACAGTTCCATAGTTACTGGACATCAACCGAAGGGCGGTTCAGTGGTTCATTGCCACTAGTCTCCCTGCTCTGCCCTTCCCACAAGCTATGTGACTTGGTACATGACCAAGAATCCAAGTGGTTATGTGTTAATTAGCAGCAATTAGCTACTCCAAGTTACACCATATCCATTCCACTGGCTTAACATGCTTTTGTCCACTGTATATTGAATTGAAATTCAGGAGTACTGCATTATGTATGGAAAATATCCAACATCCCCTGAATAAATGTCACCTTTTCCTCTCTCTGTCCCCCTGCACCTCTGTATGCCCTGCATATACTAGCTGGTTTCAGTGTGACAAAATTAAAAACAAAAGACTTATGACCCCTCACCCCAAAAAGAAAGATAGCACAAAAATTTTGTCCTTAGTTTTGCTAATCATTGTCTGTTAACCCATCCTTAACAGCAACCTGATCGCCAACATACCATTTCTGTTCATGCATGTTAGCCAGAACTTTGAAAAGCTACAGTGGGATCACATGGCTGCAGAGGAGTTCACAGAATTGCAAAAGACAGGGTTGCTTTAATAGGAGTTATATCCCTCAAGGGACCCTCTCTCTGCCTGGGTATCTGTTTACCCTGCTCTAAAAAGCAGAAGCCCTGCAGGCTCAGGCATAGGTTGGGGTCAGGTTGGAAGGCATTTCCCCATGCATCATGTAGTCACTAGATCACTCCAGGCCACCCCACAAACAGTCCAAATTGCAATCTGTTTTCCTGTGTGATCACACTACTAGATCATTTTCCATGCTGGCTGAAGAATTTGGGCTGTCCAAAAATTGAATGGTTCCAAGCTATATCCTAAGACTCTCAATGTGAGAAAAAGTGAAGCACCCCATGTAAACTACCAACATATGCTCAAGAGGTGCAGGATTCTCTGATAAAATAATAATAATACTGATGAAAACACCACATTGGATACTGAGGGTTGGACACATGGGGTTCTCCCACCCCCCATGCATTACTTATTAATTGATGATTTTCAAAGAAAATTTTCCATGTAAGTTCCAAGATCACTCTGTCTTGTGATCCAGTAATGATCCTGTTCAGTAATCTCAATGGGTGAAATGAGCGGATAAATAAATAATTTCATTGGAAAACTGGCAAGTTAGGTTCAGGCCATCTGAGAGAACAATATTTTCCTACAGCTCCTTTCCCATATACCTGGAAACTATAATTATACTTTGTTGGGTATAATATTGACCAAACTGGAACAAGACTTCTTCAAATTTTAGTTCAAAGATTTCACTAAAAGTTTCTGCTACCCTTGCTTCATTCTTTGTTCTGTTTGAAGTTACATAGAGCTTTATTGATGCAAGAGCCAAGTCAAAAGTACTGCCTGTCTTTTGACAAAGGAAAAAAAGGACCTTCTTCCTATTATTCAATAAGTGCTTTGAAATATTCATCTTTTCAGCATCCCCATCCCTCTGCATTGGCATCAATGACATCAGTATGTAGGTGGAAATCATTGTGTTCAATAAGAAATGGATGCAATGTTGCAATGTCATTATTTGAGTTTATCCTAAGGATCACGTGTGCAGAAAAGCAAATTCAACAATACTGAAACACTAGTGAGGAATCTTGGAATTCACAGCCTGCCCACAAGACACAAACTGTTGGATTCAAATGAAGATGCAACTAGGTTGGTAATATTCAGATTACCTGGTTCCATAAGGCGAGGTGTCTTAGGAAGCATATATCTACTTTGGATCCCCATCTTAATTATTATTACCAGCCCAGTCATGTGGGGCAGGTTTCACTGAGGTGCATCTGCTGATGAAACCATATATTCCAGTGGACACTGGAAGAAAGCATATGTGACTTATGACTAAGCATGGAATAACTCCCAGAAACAGAGTCTGGGGGTCAAAGGTATTTCATGAAAAGGAGAGTTTATTGATAAAATGAAGAGAAAGTTAAAACTGCCAGGTAAATTACTGAGGGATTATACTAGAAAGGAGAAGGAGGAGGAAGAAGAGGGATGTGGAGGAAAGATGGACAGTAAATAAATAAATAAATAAAAGTAGGAATCTTCAGTGCCAATATGAACCCAAGAGGACAGGAAGAATAGCCATTACCCAAACATGGCAAGGTGTTAGTAGGCTAGGATGCATGATGAGCAGCAAAATGTGGCATCCAAAGCAAATCTCCCACCAACCACGCTTTCTTGAAATCATACCATGTAAGGGTTTCAATTCTACTGAGATTAAAAAATAAAATACAAATGAAGGTACAAACTGGAAGAAAAATTACCAAAATGCACACTGGGGGAGAACGGATGTGTTTTTTTCTGAGCAGAAGGATGCCCAAATCTAGCTGGCTGAGTTTTGTTACTAATTGCTTTGGGTTCTCAGTAGTAAAAACATGGCTAGTGGTACAATGTTGTTTTGAGTGAACTGGGAAGTAGTTGCCCTTTAGTATAGCACTTCCAAGAATTGCCAGACCAGATTGTAAGAGCTATAGCACCATTCTCCGTTGTTAAAAATGGGCAAATTGAGTGTAGCTGCAATCCTATATATGTTTACCTGGGATAAAAACATGTAGGATTTCCCTGGATTATCTTGTCCTCTTTCTGTATTCTTTTAAATAGAAATACATGAATATAAGTGATGTGTCTCTTTCTTGTCTTCATCTTTTGCTGTCACCTGCATCCCATCCCTCTCACCATGGTGCGTATATATTGCAAACTTCCCACACAACTCTTAAAACAACAACTTTTGGGGGGGGGGCTCCCAATGGGCTTGCAGTTCTTACAATGAAGCTACTTAAGTTGCCTTGGGAAGGAATGTTAGCATGCAACACCAGGATTTAACAGAATCGATTTTCCTAGGATGTAAATATATGAAACAAGAATATGAGGATGTTTAAGTGAGTGTTCAAATGCTGGCAAATGATCATGATTGTAATCTTGCTCCAGTTCATCTAACAGGCTCGTCAAAGAAGGGGGGGGGGAGGCAAATCAGAAACAATACAGCTAATCTGATGGAAATTTCCCAGCTGCTCAAAGTTTATATATCTTAACAGCAATATTTTGACATGGCATTATTAATCTGTGGGACTTTAAAGTGCTGGAGATGATTAGTACTGGTATTATCAGGAGATTACCAGCACAGATGCTGGAATGTTTCTCCAAGTGTCCTGTAGAAGGGAGGAGGAAGGATGTTATTCTTAGCAAAACCAGATTTTTTTCTCTGAATTATATATTTTTAATTATTCCTCTGTAAGATGCTATCCTATGATCCCTGGGATGAAATCTATCGGAAGTCTGATGTTGGACAGATGTAAAACAAGTGATTCCTAGGTCCACTGGTAGAGTGGAGGATGTAATGGAAGTTCTTGGGAGTCTGCGAGCATTCCTAGCCCCAAGGTACCTTAATCATGGCATAATCTGGGCCTCAGCAGACATAGTTTTTCCAGTTCAGATGACAATGTATTCCTTTTAGCAAAAAAGGGAGTATGCCTATAGCAGAGGATCGGGAAAAGCTACGGTGCTCTTCTTTCCCATCTGGCAGCAGGTGGCCCTGCAATTATGGCTTTGGAATTCTAAACCGCTTTGGTGCTTGCCATCTTTGCAAAACAGGTAGAGTTGCAGGTCCAAGACGTCTGAAGCTTGAGGCGAAGTTTAAGATGGTTTTACCCAGCCAAATTGAGTCACAAAGCATCCAAAGACTGGTTTAGTTTGGTACAGGAAGGAGTCAGTCACTGTAGCACCTTGTACCATATCTACCAATGAAAGTGCAGTGACAAACTAACAATGTGTTGCCTTTCTGACAGCAAATCAGGATCTACTGGCAGAGATAGTCATCCGCTTCTTACTATCAGCTAGTTTGGGTAACTCTAGTCATCCGCTTCTTACTATCAGCTAGTTTGGGTAACTCTGTGTGACACCCTAACTAACTGATAGTAATGAAACTTCAAGCAGTAGGGAAACAAAACATGTCACCAGAGGCAGGCCCATGTCAGAAAGGCTAGAAGCTTTAAAAACTCAAGTATCTTCTTCAAGTGCTACAAGGTGAATAGTGTAATGACTCCAGCACTGAAGTTTTATGAACACCCTATCAGAGCAGGACCAGGCTTTGAGCTTGAGCACATAGTAGAGTGCTCTGAGACACGTCTATGTGGATGTGTTCTGAGAATATTTCCAATGCAGCAGCATAGCATTATGAAGCTGATTTCTTATGTTGCCTTATACAATATCTTAATGTATATGAATACTTGAAGATAGTAAGATATAGGATACAATATGCCCTTAATGAGATGCAGCACCTCACTAGAGCAGTATGATGACAGGATCTTGGCTAAGCTGCCATTCTCTCTCCCAGGAATGCAAAACTGTTTTGCATTTCCTACATTAAACACATCTCTTGCATTGCTTTTATGATCCCTTGCATTTCTTCAGTCTTGTATTAAAGAACACAAATACTGACAGATCCCCAAAAACCTGCATATGGTTTGCTAGCTATAGGTTAGAATCCATTCTTGGATCGTTATGCTCTGAAGTTTTTAAACATGTCTTTAGTATTGATTTTATTGATCACGATTTATATAATAGTTTTTAAATTCTTGGCTTTTAAATGTTGGCTTTTAATTGTGGCAAGCTGCCTTGGCTCCATTTAAGGAGAAATTGTGTGCCATTATATTTTAAATAAATAAATAAATAAATAAATAAATAAATAAATAAATACAGAATAATCAGCGCCAGTTACCAGCCAGAGGTTAGAAAGTCGATTCCCCACTGTGTCTCCTTGACAAGAGCCAGACTTGATGATCTGTAGACTCCTTTCCAGCTCTGTAGGACTAAGGTTGATAATTCACATCCATCTCATCACTGTTTGTGGTCCCGCTTGGGACCAGTATGAAGTAATCTAACCACACGTCCATTGCGGGACGAGGGGAGTTCATCCTGACCACACCCCCTGAACTGCGATTTAAGCGAGATGAGAGATTCCCCTCCTTGGCCTCAGGAAACTGCTCGTCACGCTTCTTGTTCCGAGATGAGTGTCCGTCAGGTAAGGCTTGTCACGCATCATGGCATTCTCCATCTAGTGGCAGGAGTGTGAAGTGCCATTCGCCAGTCCATTCCCTATGGAGTCAGCAACGCAGTGCAGAGAGATTAAAAGACAAATGCCTCAAACATAGTTCTGTAACGCATTGAAGGAAAGGCTTCGGAGAATCAAAACATCAAAAAACGGAAGGTCGGGCTAAAAAAAAAGGAGAACAAAGGCATGAAATTTCACATCTCATCACAGAACGAGGACATGCAGTAATAGTCATGCCGGTATCATCCATCACACCCGTGCGTACACGGGAACAGGGACAGAACTGGAAGAAGACCACATGACCGTGACCGACATCAATACGCAATGAATGTCTTCCCAGGACGAGAATGGACGTGAAGTAACCGTCTAAGATAATGATAATCAGTTCTTTTTTCACTATATACATGTTACTTCCAAAACCCAGATCTCCATTTTCTCTTGCCTTTTGTTTATCCTGTTAATTCACCTCCTTGAAAGTTACCTTCAGATATGGTGGAGACCAATAATCTCATCTGAACTCACTCGGCACTTTCTTATCACACCCTTCAGGCAGGATGTTTGGTTTATCCTGATCTCCTGCTCCTGACCTCTATGCCATGACAGCGTCTGCTTACTGTGAACTTAGGCTGCCTCTTTGACGGAACCTGCTTCTTCTGCCAACATTCACTAGCAACCTCTGCCCCAGGAAAGCCAATTCACACCTGCTGCCTGCTGAGGCAGTTAGACAAAATCAACAGGAGCCTTAGGCTTGAAGGGCATGATCTGTCTGCTAGTCCCAATCAGGAAGAAACTGATTCCGGATGAAAATGTCACAAGCTAAGGTGGGTCAAAAGGTGCGGCGGTTTGCGTGTTTGTTTCCCTGCATGTCTCTAATTCAAGGGTGGAGTACCTTTGGCCTGCTAGATATTTTGAATTGCAACTCCCAGAATTCGAGCCTATATTGTCAATGACCAAGGACTCTGGGAGTTGTGATCCAAAACATCTGGAGGGCAAAGGTTTTCCAACCCCTGCTGCAATTGAATCACAGAACTCTTTGATCAGGCTTTGCCTGCTTCCTGAGATTGCCATTTCCCCACCCAATCCCCAATCCCCAAAACCTGGTTATAGAAGGGTACAGGATCTCTTTGCAAGAACAGATATTTGAAGGCAGGGGGACCACAAATGGAGGAAAGCCCAGTGGGAGTAGCACTGCTTTCTGCCTATACAGGAACATTGTCAGATACAAGCCTCTGATCTAGAGATGGGCACGAAACGCTAAAATGGTGTTTCATTTCATTATTCTTTTCTTTTGTTTCATTAATAAGAAATGTTTTTTTTAAAAAAAATCATTTCGTATTTCATTTCATTTCATTTTTACTTTTTTTTACTTTTTGTTTCTGTGCTGCTCCCAGGCTGGGTCGGCACTTTTAAAATTATTTTTTATTATTATTTCCCCCCAGGCCTTTTTTTTCCCACAGCTGAGAGGCACTTGCTTCCCCACGCACCCTGCTTTTTTTTTTTTTAAAAAAAAAGGGGGGGGGACAGACCTAGGTTTTTCGTTTTCTTCCTTTTATATTATTTTATTTTTTGTTGCGGATGGATTGCAGTCACCATTTTTCTTTTACATTTTCTAGAGTCGATCATGCACCCCCTTTTTTTTTTTTAAAGTCTCCGATGCCAGGGCTTTTTTTCTTTTTTTTTCAAAGCTGAGAGGTGCTTGCTTCCTAGTGCCCAGGGCCAGGGGTTCCAGCAGAAGAGAAGGGGAACTCCTGGAGGACTCCACTCGTACGGACAAGGTAAGTGCCAGGAACGAAAAATGAAATGAATGAAATGGAAATTTCCATTTCATTTCATTTCATTTTTCTTTGATGGGTTGGTTCATTGTTCATTTCGTTAGCTAATGAACCAAATAACGAATAACAAAATGAATTAAAATTTGTTTCATGCCCATCTCTACTTTGATCAAAGGTTGTGATTTTTACAACTACCATAAAGCCTCAGTCAACATGGCGAATGGCTATGCTGAGTGGGTCATTCTGGGACTTGTATTCCTAAAAGGATACTTTTTTCTGAGCAATGCCGATGATGCCATGCAAAGACTATTTCTGCTAAGAAGTTACTGTACAATCTTCTGAGTTTCGGCTTTATCAGTGATGATAGAAGGAATCCAATCAGAGAAACTTTGCATAGAACATGTTCAGGGAGCGAGATCCTTGTCTAGGAGATCTGATGATGATTGCATCGTGACTGAGACTGGCTGTCAAATGAGAAGTAATTTACTGCCAGAATTCTGAAGACTGGCAGGGAAGCTGAGATCACAAGCCTGGTTCACAAGTTCCTAGTCACAGCAGCTTAATTTCATCTTTCACAATCTTTGGAAAGTAACAAAAGAAGAGTGATAAATCTAAGCTCCAATGGCCTGATCTATAGATATAAATATATTGTTTGGGGTTGGGGAAGCTGGGGGAGATATGAAATGGATTTCTGCTCCCAAAGTCATTAATTTTAAAACTGCAATGCGAAGTTCAGACCATGAATAGCTTTGGTTTAAGGCTAAAGCTGTGCTATGATGATTCTGAGTTATCTGTAAGACTAAATTATTAAGGACTTCCTTTCTGCCCTGGGCAAACAGCAGAACTGAATAAAACAATATATGAATCTCATATCAAAGGAGAGCATGTTTCCCATTTTAAGACTATGAAGAAGAATGCTAGCATTCTTCTGACCTTCCCCTCTGCAGCACCTCCCTTCCCCTACTGGTCACACTCCCTCTCAATGCAACATGGTCCTTTCTTGGCCTTCTGCAGAAACATTCAGAATCAATGTCCATGCATGAAACTGCCTAAATTGGGGAAATTCTGTTTTGTACGTCACTCACTGTAGTTATAGTTCAAAGGCCTCCAATAGAGATGGGCACAAAATGCCAAAATGGCGTTCCGTTTTTGTTTTTTGGGCCCCTGGGGCCCACTTCGTTTCTGTTTCTTCATTTTTCGGGTGTGGCAAGCTGCGGCCGCAGGGAGCCCTCCCAGGGCCGAGCGCCACCGGAGCTGGAGGCATGCGGGCTGGAAGAGCATTCCTGCAGCCGCGGGGAGCCCTCCCGGGGTTGGGGCAAGCCTCCTGGGAGAGCTGTCCCACAGCCACGGGGAGCCCTCCTGGGGCCGGGTGCCACCGGAGCCAGTGGCAAGCCTGCTGGGAGAGCCACAGGGAGCCCTCCTGGAGCTGGGCGCTGCTCCGGTCCCCACCCACAGGAGCACTGCCAAGCGCCGCCCTCCCTTGGGCCCCCTCCCCAAGGACCGATCCGCCGCTCCATCCGCCACACCCATCGGGTTGCTACTCCAGAGCCCCACGCAGCGCCGCCCTAACTGGGGCCCTTCTCCCCGGGAACCACTCTGCCCCGGGAGCCGCTGCCCCAGCAGACCACTGCCCCGCACCCCTGGGTCTAGACCTGGGAAACCTGTGGGGGGTGCTGCTACACTCCTCCCGTGCTCCAACGATGCCCTCCGCTCCTGCTTCCGTGCTGGCTGCACCATTGCCGCTTCACCATGTGGCCAAGATGGCACCGGGTGCAGCCGAGCTCCAACATCCTCCCCTCCAAAGCCTGCCGAGTGTCGACAAAGAGGGAGAGATCCCGGAGCCCAGCCCTCATAAGGGTTTGGATCCCACCTCTTCTTGTGAGACTGGCAAAGTCTCAAGTCGGCTCCAGCGGGGAGGGGGTAAAGAGGCTCCACCAGGCCCAGCCCCCTCTTGCCACCCTCTGCTGCTCCATTTTTCACTGTGCGAGCGGCACGATGCCAGTAATGGAAACAAACAGAACTGAAGAAAATTTTCTTGGTTCTGTTCGGTTCGAGTCTGCCCCATCGCAACGATCATTATTCGTACCATTACGCAAAGGAACAAATAATGGAGAATGGTAACAAAAAATGGTCGTTTCATGCCCATCTCTAGTCTCCAATGAGTTACCATTATAGTTACAAGTTGTTAAGAATAACTGTTTAAGGTGGCATATCTCTTGAGCAGTGTACCATTTTTCTGTGGGCATCTTTGGCTTTCAGCTCTCATAATTCTTGAGGAAGAATTTGGGGCTGGAAATTCCTGTCCTAAGACCCATACCTAGAGATGTTTGTACTTTATTCACTTGTAGTTGGGTTAGTCCTCATTTCCTACTGTAATGATCCCCAGATATAGTAGCTTTATGAACGACAACCTCTATAGAGCTCAAAGGGGGAAATATTATTGTGGTCAGAAAGCAGCTTCTTCCGAGGAATCATTGCAGCAGGCAATGAGGTCTATGACACTATGATACTATACAATCTTGGGTGGCCACCTACAGCAAATGAAATATTGTACAGGTTCTCTGAGAATTCTGCCTGAGGAATATTTTCAGAATCCTGAGTTGAAATACAAGGAGGAGGAGGAGGAGAATGGCACATGCCCCACACCTCACACTAAGATCTCAGTATCATTTACAGAAGGATTGCAAAGGGCTTGCATACTCATTGCACCCATGTCATGCCAATACAGGCATGTTTCTTTTCATACCACATATTTCCTTTTCCTTGGGAACAGGGAAGGTGATAGCTTATTCACCCAAACCAACCTGCCTGACACTCTGCAATCCTGTTTCTGCTTTGGTGGGATTATCGAGCATAGATGAGCATTTATGCAGACATTCTGCATGCTTTCTCACCCTGTACGAATTCAGCAAAGAAGCCTGTGCCACAGCTTAATCTCATCAAGCAGCTCACCTTGCTAGTGTATTTTACTATTGTCTTATGGCTTAGTCTCCTATGAAGTACTGTATTTAAGAGTATTTTTAAAAATCCAGGTAAAATATGTCCCCTGCTTTTCTTCGCTCAAGACTTCCCGTTATTTACTCAAACAGTTATTTCAGTTATGTAAAATATGACCATAGCATCTGAATTTGTGTGGGTTTATGTTTAAGTCAAATATTTCATGGTATGCCTTCAGACTCTTCTTACCATTTTTAAAAAGTTCTTTCAGAATAAAACAAAAAAGAACTATATCACCCTACTGGGGCAAAGGGGGAGTGAATTGTTATTACAGATGTCACTCCTTGGAAATTGTGAAATCATTCCCTTCTCCAAAAAAAGTGTGAAATAAGACATGACCATCATTTTAGGGAATTGCAGCATTGTATAGATTGCATAAAACTTCGATGCCTGCACTTTTGTTGAACAAAACAAACAAACAATAAACTGACTCTGTGTCTTTTCAAACAGTCAGCCAATCACTCTCATGTACTTGTTCTATTGGGGTTCACATGTATGCTATTTGCTTTTAGAAGGAGAGGGTGCTCCTTTTGCAAATAGTTTGCACAAGTCATAGATACCTTGATAGGTGGAAATAGCTCTCTCTCTCTCTCTCTCTCTCTCTCTCTCTCTCTCTCTCTGTGTGTGTGTGTGTGTGTGTGTGTGTGTGTGTAGTGCACTTGCACTTGCACTAGAGGTGAGAAAATTTCCTCATGCTAGTTTGAAACATTATCATTAAGGTGTCCCTTCCAGTCAGTTAACAGGAACAGAGAATTCAGTGAGAATCCATCACAACTAGAGATGGGCACGGAATGATTTTTTTAATTTTGTTTTTTTGTTTTTCGTTTTGTTCCCTAACGAACCAAAAAAATGAATTGACCCATCAAAGAAAAATGAAACAAAATGAACAAAAATAATTGGTTTGTTTCATTTCGGTTTTCGTTCTCCCATCTGGCATCTTCCCCTACCTGAGGCCGAGGAGGCCTCCTGATGCACGGCATGGCCGCTGCCACCGATGAGCCCCCATGGGGAGGCCTTCTGAGGCAGCAGGGAGTCCTTGTTTAAAAACAAAAATAACACCAATTAGCTAGGCCTGTGCTACAGCTGATCAGCACTTGTTTTTTTTTTTAAAAGGACTGATAGACCAAGCTAGCCAGCTATAAAAACAGTAAAAAAAGAGGGGGGGGGGACAAAAAGTGAAACAAAAATTTTTTTTAAAAAAAATTCGTAGGAAACGAAATGAAACAAGATGAAACAAAATGAAAAATGAAACAAAACACCATTTTGGCCTTTTGTGCCCGTCTCTAATCACAATCCCTGCAAAAACTTGAGGTGGAATTTCTTAGTAAGACATATCTTAGAACTGTTAAGGTTTTTACTATACTTTATCCATGCTTTCCGTAATAAAAAATAGCACATTTGTGTGAGTTCTGAAGTTCTGAGGAAGCAGTCATGGCATTTTCGTATTTGGGATTAAGAGAGAAATGACATTTCCTGAGCTTGCCACATATTGAAGCTGATTAGAGAGAAAAGCAAATCTTACTTCAGGACTAGTGATGGCATAGAATCCTTTGCTCCACAGCTTCCTCCATATACCTAAGAATAACAATGTCCCTGCTTCTGAGGCAAAACCTCTGGTAATAACTGAGATCTACTCGTATTTATATCCATTCAACATGTGTCTGCTTCTCCATTTTGTTTGATAAATAGGCTAATAAATGTGCAAGTGCTTGTTTGAATGCAGTAACTGGTACAAAGCATTCCCTTTCTTTGCCCCACTCTGCCAGATATAAAACTGAAAAAGTTGTTCTCAAATACTTTGATGCTGAGCTAGTAAGGCTACAAACTAGGCATGCTGCAGTGTCTTCAGAAAATTGTGGGGGGGAAAATGCACTTAATTGAGGGTATGTATGCAATGGGGAGGGCAACAATGGGGCAGGGTGAGTAACCATTGGGCACTCATGGGGCAAAACAACACACCTCAGAGATCTTTCGTGTTCAACCCAGTATTTTGTTTTTAAAAAGACTTGCTCTGATTCTACGTGAGGCAGGAGAACTTTGAAAAGAGCACTGAATACCCAGGAACTCTCAGGTGGTGTCAAAGGTGATGATCAATGGCAGCTGAACTTTCTAAGCCCAAGACCAATCCTGGTCACTTCTACCACTGAGGCACTAGGAGTAAGACTCTGAAAACTGTTGGCTGCAAAGTCAGCAGCTCAGTGGTTTGAATCCCAGGTGCTACACAGCGGTGCGAGGTCCCGCTGATAACCCCAGCTCCTGCCAACCTAGCAGTTTGAAAGCATTGTAAATGCAAGAAGATAAATAGGTACCACCGTAAAAAGCAGGGAGGTAAAACAGTGTTTCCTTGCAGCCATGCTGGCCACGTGGCAATGGACTTGCACAACACTGGCTCTTCATCTTGAATATGGAGATGAGCACCGCCCCTAGAGTTAGATACGACTAGCACGCATGTGCAGGGGGAATGTTTACCCTTATACAGTATATGCTAGTTCAGCTGCTTGGCAGGCCATTTTGTGTACCTGCAGGATGAAGTTAAAGACCTCTTGTGTAGGTGTTGATGAGCTAGGTGAGAATTAGAGGCCGGCATTTGCATCATTTCCAGAAGGGTGTTTATGGTGGGCATAAAATCCTCATGTATATCTCTGGGTAGTTGCATTTTGTCCAGGCACAGCTTCTAAACACTTTTCAAAGGCAGCCTCACATACAGTGTGTTACAGTGGGATGTATAACTGGGAGGCTATTAAATCATGACTCACTGTTACCTTCTGGCATAGCTAGGGCAACAGCCAAACCTGGGGAAAGGTTCTCCTGCACACCCCCACACCCCCACAGCCATTTAGCCTTTCAGAGTAAACACTGGATCCAAGAGTTACCAAGCTACACATTTGGTTAATCAGAGTGAGTGGACTGGAGATCCATCCAGAACAGATTCAAAACCCAGATGTGCCTTTGTGTTGGACAACAGAACATCTGTCTTGTTCTGAGCTGAGCTTCACTTTGTTCATTCATATCCAGTGACCCTCAATATGTCCAAACATTGATTCATAATTTTCACAGCCTCCTTTACACTTTTAGGGGAATAAAAGATAGAAATGTATGCATAATGGTGAGCCCTAACTCCTAAATGTGGATGACCTCTCTCCTCTGAAGCTTCATGCAAATATTACAAAGCATGCAAAAAAAAATATTGAGCCTTAAAGCCCCCAGGGTGATAATCAAGGCAGGGCAAACAGTAATCCTTCAACACTATCTCAACTAAATTGAACTGAAGCAAATTGGAAAAACAAAATAAAAAGTCAAGATGTTGCCATACTATCAAGGCTAACAATTTTACTTCTGTTTGAGCTTTTGTAGACCAAAGTCCACTTCTTCCCCATGCAGGGACACACATCCCTCTAGACAGAATTGTACCCAGCCAGCAGCAAGACAGAAGATGGCATCTGGGAGTTGAGTCAATATATAATACCAAACAGCAGGTCAGTTTAACAATGTTCACTGTCAACCTTATTAACCTTGTAATTGCATCAATGGTGATGATTTTTCTAGATTAGGAATTTTAAAAGAAGCTGGATAATCAGATACCATATTGTAGGTCTGTAGGAGCAGATTGCCCACATTGGTTGCACCTTGATGAGGAAAACTGTGCAGCTCCCTTTCCCAACTCTGTGATTCTATAAAAACCCAAATCATGAGTGATTTAAACAAACAAACAAAGAGAGATTTAGCTGATAGATCCTAGTGAAGATTTATCCATTTGAGTGGGAAGGTCTTGGCTATTCTGTAAATAAGGGTGTGATCCTACAGATATTTTGCTTGCATTTTGGACCACTTGTAGTGCAGCCTGTCCAAGCTGTTTTCCAGTGAACATGTGATAAGCAGGGAAGAGTGCTCCAATCTGACCCTGACCCATGCTCAAGCTGAACTTTTTTGATCCAAGAGCAAGACTACTACTTAGGGGACTGAGCTGGAACAATTCCTCACTGGACAAAAGGATGTCTTTAAGGGAAATTGCTCCCAACTAGAGATGGGCATGAACTGCCATTCCATAGTTTGTTGTGGTTCGCCTGCACAGCATCTTCCCAGCCCTGCGTTCTCTGGCAGGTTCCCACTCAGAGGCAACAGCATGGCTTCCCAGATCTGTTTCCTATGATGGGTGACCACTCAGAGTTAGCACCTGGAGGAGGGAGAGCTGAGAAGCTGCACCACTGCCTCTGAGTGGACCCAGACCGGAGGAGGCAGGGCTAGGACAATGGGGCATCCATGGAAGTATCTGTGTGGCCAGACCACTGGATTGAGCAGAATGGTGAAGCAGCAATTTGTGCCCATCTAACAAAGCAGCCCTATCTGCTGCAATCAGACGCACACTTTTCTTCCCATCTGATAGCACCACAAGCATCATATTAATAAAATCTTCTTTCTGATCATGCTTAAGGAGAGCACTGCAGCACAGAAAGAACAGAAATTATAAAGCTTTTTCTTGATGGAACGGGGAAGAAAATCAGTATGCATTCCTTAAATGTTTCTTTTCTGTTCTTTTTGAGAAATATGCTGTTGTTATCAAAAGGATTGGACGTTTGCTCTGTGAAACATTTTGATTTATATGATCCACTTATATTGCCACAATTTATGTCAGGAGCTTCACTTTTTATACTTTACAGCCTTCTGTAGCTCCTGTTAACTAATGCCAGTACATCTGAGTTGTTATAATGGTATGAGGTAGGTGCATTTTGTAGTGTATATATTATCTGTGCATATACATACCTGGGCATAGGGTTGTGTGCATGCACACACTCATGTGTGTGTGTGATAGAGGGGAAAAGATAAAAGTAAAGGTTCCCCTCCGCAAATGTGTGTTAGTCATGTCCAAATCTAGGGGTGGTGCTCATCTCCGTATTCAAGCCAAAGATAGAGGGAAATATGGTTTTAAATCACCATGCAGTACTTCAAAAAAGTCTGGACCAGTGTGTGGTTAATCATTTAAAACATATACCGTACTGTATTGATTACAGCTAATAAATATAATGAACATGTAGTATAATAAATACTATTTGTGTACATGTGAAATATACACATAGATATACATAATTATACACACATTTACAACATTGAAGCAGTACATTTTGAGCCACAATTGGTTAAATTTTACAATACCTAAGTTTTCAAAAAGAAAGGTCAAGATTCAGATCTTTACTTTATCAAAAATTCAGTCTAAGCTCTAACCAAGAATTAGTGGTTCAAAACCAAGACCCTCATTGGGTATTTGTGGAATAACAAAAAGAGTATGCATTTTCTCTATCACATTCTTCCTTATGCCTGGAATAAGGAGGCAGTCAAGGAACCTTACCTTAGCATCTAGTAGTACCTTTTTAAAAGTAGTTGATCACTGCTTCCATTTTTGGCTCATTTTATAGGCAAGTGAAATGATAATATGAAATCTTTTCCCACAGATAGATAGATGGATTGATCTGCTGTAGCTATGTGCTGTCAAAGTGCTGCCAGTTTATAGCACTCCTAAGAATTAGCTCTCCAGGAAATTAGGTCCTAAAAACTGTGCTCAGGTCTTTCAAGCTAAAGTCTGTGATTTCCTTTGTGGCGTTGATCCATCTCATGTTGACTCTTCCTATTTCCCTGCTCCTCTTTCCCTTCAACTTTTCCCAGCGCTTACCAGTACATCTTTTCCGTTGAGTCCTGTTTTTCTGGTATCTTTCCAAAATATGATAGCCTCAGCTTATTCACACACACACACACACACACACACACACACACATGTGCTCAGTCACTCACAAATTACTGTATATGCTCGAATATAAGCCTAATTTTGGGCTGAAAAAAGGGATCCTCGGCTTATATTCGGGTCAATACTTTTAACCACTGAGGCAAGTTTGGGTCAGTGGCTAAAAGTCATTTTAAACATTGTGCACCACTTCTCCTAACCCCCCCCATGTTTAAAATGACTTTTTAAATTGTTTAAAATGACTTTTAAAAATGTTTAAAATGACTTTTAGCCCCCAACTCAAGCACTTGCCTCGGTGGCTAAAAGTCATTTTAAACATCACACACACACCCAGCTCACAAAGGAGGAGTTGCCAGGCCCTGCTGCATTTCCCACCTTAGGCTTATACTTCAGTCAATAAATTTTCCCAGTTTTTTTGGGTTTAAATTAGGGGCCTCCACTTATACTCAAGTATATACGGTAATTAATGATTGTTCCTCCTGTTAGCTATTTTCACTGTCCATAGCTTTCTCATCTGTACATAGTAATTGGGACTAACACAATGTAGATAATCTTGGCCTTGGTCTCTAGTGGGATTTCTTTCCTCTGAAGATCTTTTCTAGTTCCTTCATAGATGCTTTTCAAGTCACACACACACACACACATCTTTGTGCATGAAAAGATCAACACTTGGAAAAGGAGCTCTTTTTTGTACCTTAGCTTCCCAAATCTCCTAGCCTGCAGCAGGTAATGCATAAACTCTGTGGAGGAAGTACAACGTATAGCCTTTTGTTTAGTTTTTTAAAAAAAAAAAACCCACCAAATGAACTGGGCACAGTTAACACAAATTCATTGATCAGACTTGTCTGCATAGAGCCTATCAGATCACAAGCTTGAGGCATGCAGGTGATCTCTGCCCAATCTATAGCCTTTAGAAAGGCAGGTATGAACAATGTGCTCTGAGCTTTCCCAGGGGTGCTTTGTGCAGATGACCCAATTAATGAGTAGAGGTCAATAATAAGGTCATGGTGTTAACCTTCCTCCTGCTTCTCTGAAGTGATTGATTTAAGACTGTCTGTGTGAGGCTGGAATTTCCTGCTCTGTTTTGCCAGCATTTGACTTTCCCTTAACAATTCTCACTTTGAGGTTTTGCTGTCAAGCTTTCTTCTTCATCTGCTCCTCTGCCTGCATTGTTGGCAGTTACTTCCCTCAACCTCTAGTGCTATTCAGATTCTGTAAGAATTATGCCACATCCCCACGTAATAGGTCATAAGGTCTTACAACTGAGCAACCAACACAGCATTGGCTCTTGTTTTCTGTAGAAACTAGCACACCTCTTCGTGTTCACATGCTGTAAACTGCATCCCTAACTAGATGACTGGGAAAATGTTGTATTTACCAGGACCAGACTTTTTAAAATTCTATCTATCTATCTATCTAGCTAGCTAGCTAGCTAGCTAGCTTATATGCTGCCCTCTACCCAAAGGTGTCTGGGTAGTTTACAATTAAAATGAATAATTTAAAGAATTAAAACATTAAAATGCCAATAAAATTAAAATAATAAAAAACATTTAAATACAATAAATACAATACACAAAAACAATTCACTAACATTGCCATTAGGACCCCCAATCAATGTTATTATCAGTTTAAAAAGTTCTGGAACAGGAAGGTTTTTACATCAGCTATATTGGCCTAAATCTAATATATAAAACTGGAGGCTTCTCTCACCATGTAGCCCACCCTGCACCAACAAAATGCCTCCTTTGACATCTCTTGCTAGCAGAGGACTGGACAGAAGAATCAGGGAACCGGTGTAAACTTCTCAGTGGAAGAAGGGACATAACTTGGTGGTCTAGAAAGTCCTGTTGTATGGCCGTCAATGAACAATCCTCTTTTTATCCTATTCAGTTTGATTATCTCTGTCCAGTCTCAAACACAACAATGTGGGGTGTCCCCACTGTATCCTTTGCATTTGTGACATCTGTAATGACATATGTAACATTTCCCAACATTGTAAAATGTTAACCCCTTGGATTCCTCACTCAGATGCATTATCTTGGCTCATTTTGTTCTGATTACAGACTTGGTTTTTGAAATAAAATTGCTTTTGGTTGTCCTGACTGGTTTTTTATGTTGGGAATTAGGCCATATATACATTTATTTTATTTATTTATTTTTATATTTTTAATCTGCCCATCTTCCAATGGAACTCCGGGCGGTTTACACCAATCAAACACAGGAACACTAAAAAAGATCAGAATAATAATGTTACAAAAAATAAATTCCTATTTGGTCCCACTGATCTCCCAGTAGTCAGGTGGACAGCCTTAAAAAGTTATATGTAGAAGTATGGGTGCCCCAGCTTGGAAGGAACTATTTCACACTGGTGATGTTTCCTTGGAGGATGGGGTAAGAAGATCATACTGGAGGACTGGAGGACTCATGTTCAGTTTATGTGACTTCTGTGAGTCATGGTGTTCCTCTTGCATCAGTTTTGTCCCTAGTCCTATTTGAATATCTACGTGGAACTCCTGGAAGATATTGGCGTATGCCATCACCCATACAACATATGACAATACTTATGACTCTGTTCCTCTTGGTCTTCTGCCCAAGAAGGCCAGTGTGGCTCTCAGATCAGTGATTGAGTTGGAAGCAATAAATTAGGGCAAATGAATTTAGACTATATTCAGCTACAGCAGACATGGTCTTGATTAAAAAACAGAAGGAACCCTATCTGTCTTTAAGATGATTGGACTCTTCTTTGAGGATAATATTTGCAATATAAAATGCCTTGGATTGTGCTTTCCACCTAGATCAGTGTTGGTGAACCTATGGCACAGGTGCCAAAGGTGGCACTCAGAGTCCTTTCTGTGGGCACCTGACATGGCCCCTTCACAGCCATCTGTATTCAGGTTAAATTGCTGTATAGGTGCTTTGAGAAAAAAATTAGTGGGTTTTGAATTATAGTTTGGGCACTCGGTCTCTAAAAGGTTCACCATCACTGACCTAGATACTCAGGAAGAAATAGATTGCATTTGTTCAGCTTAGGCTGATGTGCCAAATGCACCCACTTTTGGCAAGGTCAGTGACAAATGCCTTAGTTTCATCAAGATGAAGTGATAGTATTGTACTCTGAAGACTCTGTGGACATTTGCTCATGAGATCATGTTACTCTGCAAGAGTTATGAAAGGGCTTCACTGCTGATAAGATCCAAAATGTTGTTGATGGTGGCACTCGGAGCCATAACTGCCTTTGGTTCAGGATATCTATGGCATTGATTTTCCCCCCTATCAATCTGTCCATGTCCTTCTTATGGAACAGTCTTTTTTATGTCCCGACTATGATGTGGGCTCGGTTGATGGTGAGAAGAGAACAGGCCGCCTTCTGAGGTTGCACACAGACTGTGGTAGTCTCTGACTCATCTTTTCTTATGGATTTCTCTTGTTCGTCATGTTTGGTTTTAATTGTAGTTAACCACCTTCGAGCACTACAGGCATGAAATAAAAATGATTATTTTTTTAAAAACTGTCCAACAACAAAGACACTTGGCAAGTTTATTTTAAAATACTGTCTGTGTCAATGTGAATTCCACTTCAAATGTTTTCAGTAATAGTTTGAGAATTTGTTTGTTTTTATTTACACCTATATATTTCTTTAATCTTTCAACAATAAAAAGCAGCTGAGGTTTTCCCCTTTGGCTGACAGTATTATTAGGGGCAATTCAGATAATGTGTATTCAATCTTCTTTAACTACAGAGATTAGGTTTTAAAATGATACCCCTTGAGTGAGACTCAAATACAGGTGCTGTATGATATCTTTAAAATGCTAATGCTGTTCAACAAAACAGACAGAGGAACGAATTTTGAAAGCTCTTTCTCATTCAGAACACTGAAAATAAAATCCACAGGATGTGCTGAACTATACCCTCCATTGTCGATCTTATGCAGTGAGATGTGCCAGAAATTTCCTGCAACGAGAAAACTGTCAAGGACTAGAGTGGAATAGCCAGAAGGGGGAGAACAAAGAGAGGATTGACATAATTGGTAGAATTATCTTACAGATGTTATGGATTAAAATGCTCAAGACAATCTCTCCCTAGCCAATTACAATCTTATTTGTGCATCTCAACATAACTGTCAGCTTGTGTGGTCTGTATCATCCAGGAATCTCTTTCCAACATTAGCAGCCAGATTTGCACACAGAAGCCATACCCTCTTTGGACCAGACCTGCCCTTTCAACTAGGCTAGAATCTTGTTGCTTGGAGTAGTGCATCACACCTGAGTAGTCTCATGGAGTCAATGGGGATTGCGCCAGTCATCTCCTCTGTAAGCTCCATTGATTGAAATGGACTGATCCTAGATGTTGAAGCAAAGCAGATGTTTATGCTGGGAAATTGAAAGCTTCCTCCCACTCCTCTGTGGGAGATTGAGGAAGCAGACATGGGGGCTGGGCAGGCTTTCAAAGGCAGCACAGGTGCACTGTGCCTTATAGAAAAACATGTTTTTAAAACTGAAAGCTTTCTTTCAGGAGGAGAAAGAGATATGTAGTGGGGATTGCATGGTATAATTTGGCAGTTTCCTCCCAAACACTGTTTGACATCTTTCTTTCTTTCTTTCTTTCTTTCTTTCTTTCTTTCTTTCTTTCTTTCTTTCTTTCTTTCTCTTTAAGGTGAGAGTGAGAGCCAAACAGTGTCACTTTCGATATGGTGTGGTAGGATATTTAGCTGGATGCAACTCATGCCAAACTGGCCATTTAATTGCATCCTAGGATGAGATTTAGCGAATTGGGTAAAACTATGACCAGTTACTAAAGGGAAGCAAGCCTACACAGCAGAGTGCATGTGCATACGTGCATGATCACAAGTGTGCAAGTGTGACCCCTATGGACTAATTAGTTCAGGAACAGTGAGTGGGTAAATCTTAGGAAGAGGCAGTGATCCAGAATTTCAGATGACAAAGAGAGAGGGAGAGCTAGAGAGGGCAGGGGCTGATGTTTGCCTGTAGGAAATCCTTATCATGTTCATGTAAGTAATAGAATTATATTATATTTGTGCAGGAAGGGTGCTGGAGGGCTAAATTCATGTAGTGGTGCCATGCTTTTGCATTTGCATTTCTATTTTATATTAGGTGTTAAAGTCTATCCACCCAGAGGTGTCTTCTTTGCAGTGTGAATTTTCTGCCTTGGGCAATAAAGATGTCTAGGACTTGGTTCTTGACCCATTTTGCTTCAAAGAGATATTTCAGCATGTCCATTTCTTCTTACAGGCAACCCATGCTCTGCCTTCGTGTCAGTGAATGTGGATGAACACTGTATAACATGTAGCGGCATCCCATTTGGCTTGTGCTTCTGTTAGTTAGTTAGTTAGTTAGTTAGTTAGTTAGTTAGTTAGTTAGTTAGTTAGTCAGTCAGTCAGTCAGTCAGTCAGTTAGTTAGTTAGTTAGTTAGTTAGTCAGTTAGTTAGTTAGTTAGTCAGTTAGTTAGTTAGTTTCTATAGTACCCACCTGGCAACACAGCCACTTTGGCCAGTTATTGCTGTTCTTGTTTTGTTACTCCCCCCTTTCCTGAGGAAACCTAGCATTGGTGGTGACCATTTCCCTTTATGAACACAGAGATTCATATTCATATAACCTTACTCTATTTACCTGTAGGCCATAACAAGGAAACATGGTAGAATTTTGGGGGGGGGGGGGCTGCAAAGGGGAGAGTAATATTTTAAAAGTACATTTTAAATAGAGCTTGAAAAGCATTCTGGTACATATGCAGAATATAAATTAAAATAAGAGCTTACAGGAACAAGTTTCAGATTCTGACATGAGCAACAGAGAAGGCCTTTTTTGTGTCCTTGCCGAATCAACCTGGCTGCTGCATTTTGGAGCCACTGAGATATTTTGCCCCTTTCCGTAGGCAGTTCCATGCAGAGTGTGTTACAGTAAACCAGTTGGAATGTAACTAGAGATGGGCACAAATTTAAAAACAAATTGGAAAGTTTGTTCAAAATTTGCTAATTTGTTGACACATATTCATATGAATCGATAACCCCCTGATGGATACAAATTGATGATTTTTTTTTTTTAGCAATTTCTGGTTTGCTGGTTCGTTGAGCTCTAAAATGGCTGCCAGGGCACCTAGAAACACCAACATGGCTGGGAAGCTTCCTCTGATTCTCTCCTACAATCCCTCCAATGTTGGTCAAGTTTGGACAACATAATCCATCAGGGGGTTATCAATGTCTGAGTTATGCCCCTCAAATAAGCTCTGCCAGGAAAGTTTCCCTCAGACACCTAGAGAGGCCAGACTTGCAAAGAAGCTTCCTCAGACTCTCTTCTACAATCCCTCTAAGTTTGGTGAAGATTGGATTTTCATTACTAAATGATTGGTACTTTCCTGGTGGGGGAAATGTGTGGGTGTATAACCCCGATGTCTGAAACCCAATTTTCGCCACATTTGGTGAAGAGGAGTTGTAGAGAAGCTTCTCTGTGAGACTGGTATCTCTAGAGGTCTGGAGACACTTTTCTTGTTGTTGTTCAGTCGTTCAGTCGTGTCCGACTCTACGTGACCCCATGGGCCAGAGCTCGCCAGGCCTTCCTATCCTCCACTGCCTCCCGGAGATTTGTCAAATTCATTTTGGTTGCATCGATGACACCGTCCAACCATCTCATTCTCTGTCGTCCTCTTTTCCTTTTGCCTTCAATTTTTCCAAGCATCAGTGACTTTTCCAAGGAGTCCTCTCTTCTCATGAGGTGGCCAAAGTACTGGAGCCTCAGCTTCAAAATCTGTCCTTCAAGTGAACATTCGGGGTTGATTTCTTTCAGAATGGATAGGTTTGATCTCTTTGCAGTCCAGGGGACTCTCAAGACTCTCCTCCAGCACCACAGCTCAAAAGCATCAATTCTGCCGCGATCAGCCTTCTTTATAGTCCAGCTCTCACTTCCATACATCACTACTGCAAAAACCATAGCTTTGACTATCCTGACTTTAGTTGGCAAAGTGATGTCTCTGCTCTTTAGGATGCTATCTAGGTTTGCCATTGCTTTCCTCCCAAGAAGCAGGAGTCTTTTTATTTCGCTGGTGCAGTCGCCATCTGCAGTGATCAAGGAGCCCAAGAAAATAAACTCTGTCATTGCCTCCATTTCTTCCCCTTCTATTTGCCAGGAGGTGATGGGACCGGTGGCCATGATCTTAGTTTTTTTGATGTTGAGCTTCAGCCCATTTTTTTCACTCTCCTCTTTCACCCTCTTTAAGAGGTTCTTTAATTCCTCCTCACTCTCTGCTATTAGAGTAGTATTATGTGCGTATCTGAGGTTGTTGATATTTCTTCCGGCAATCTTAATTCCGGCTTGTGATTCATCCAGACCTGCCTTTCTCATGACGTACTCTGCATATAAGTTAAATAGGCAAGGTGATAGTATACAGCAGGCCTGCCCAAAGTCCGCCCCGGGGGGGGGGGAATCCGGCCCTTCAGGCCATTCTGAGTGGCCCACAGCTGGCTGGCCTGCCCCTCCCTCCCCCTCCTTCGCCCTATTTTTTTTTTTAAATCTTCCACCAACACTGACTCTGCTTGGAAGCTTGGGCAGATGGGTGGGCTATTGGCACCGCAGGGGAATGTGTGGGGGTGGGCAGGCCAGCGGGCCTCTGCCACTGCCAAGGAGCTTTGGTGTGGGCGGGCAGGCAAGCCGTCACCACCACTGGGGCGCTTGGGGGACTGCAAGGTCGCACAGATCGCCTCTTCCAAGGGGCGACCTGTGGCCACAGCTCCCTGTGCTTCCTTTGGTCCCCACCTTCCTTCTTTCCTCCTTCCCTTGGTCCCCACCTCCCTCCCTCCCTCCTTCCCTTCCTTGTTCCCCACCTTCCTTCCTTCCTCTCTTGGTTTCCACCTCCCTCCCTTGGTCCCCGCCTTCCTTCCTGTGGGTGGGGTTGCAAGGGGTCAGTGGGTGGGGCTTATGGATCAGTGGGTGGGGCTTGCAGTGGGGTGGCAGGGTCGGGGAGCAACCGGCCCCTGACACATTCTCAGCCACCAAATCTGGCCCTCCTTACAAAAAGTTTGGGCACCCCTGGTATACAGCCTTGTCGTACTCCTTTCCCAATTCTAAACCAGTCAGTTGTTCCATATCCAGTTCTGATGGTTGCTGCTTGTCCCACATATAGATTTCTTAGGAGACAGATAAGGTGGTCAGGCACTCCCATTCCTTTAAGGACTTTCCATAGTTTGTTGTGGTCTACACAGTCAAAGGCTTTGGCATAGTCAATGAAACAGAAGTAGATGTTTTTCTGGAACTCTCTGGCTTTCTCTATAATCCAGCGCATGTTGGCGATTTGATCTCTAGTTCCTCTGCCCCTTCGAAATCCAGCTTGTAGTTCTGGAAGTTCTCTTTCCACATACTGCTGAAGCCTGCCTTGTAGAATTTTGAGCATAACCTTGCTAGCGTGTGAAATGAGTGCAATTGTGCGATAGTTGGAGCATTCTTTTGCGTTTCCTTTCTTTGGGATTGGGATGTAGATCGATCTTTTCCAGACCTCTGGCCACTGCTGGGTTTACCAAATTTGCTGGCATATCATATGCAGCACCTTTACAGCATCGTCTTTTAAGATTTTAAAGAGTTCAATTGGAATGCCATCACCTCCACTGGCCTTGTTGTTTGCAATGCTTTCTAAGGCCCACTTGACTTCACTTTCCAGGATGTCTGGCTCCAGGTCAGCAACTACGCTATCTTGGTTATCAGGGACATCCAGATCTTTCTGATATAATTCTTCTGTATATTCTTGCCATCTCTTCTTGATCTCTTCTGCTTTATTTAGGTCCCTACTAGACATGGGCATGACTCGGCGAAATTTCCGTTTCCGTTTCCGTTTCCGTTTTTCATTTCCATTACGTAACGGAAACGGTAACGATAATTAAGCCGTCAGAACTCGAACTCGAACCGAAAAAAGAAAAATTTGGTCGGGTTTTTTGTTTTTGTTTGTGGCATTGCGGTGATCGCGCAATGCGAAGCACAGAAAAAGTTTTTAAAAGTTTTTTTAAAAAACCCCGACTCACGGCCAAAAAAGCAGGCGAAAATATGCCTGCCTGAGGCTTTGCCACCTACCAGAGGGGTAGTTTCTGGGGGGTCCCCAACCTTTCCCTCCCTCTTCTCCTGTCTTGGGCTGCTTGCACCAGGCTGGGGGGGGGTCATCTTCGTCGTCTCGCCATGCCATGCAGTGGGGGGGGATCCAAAATGGTGACCACAATTTTTCTTTTGAAATCTTGGCCAAAAAACACACCAAATCACCACAGAAACATGTGAAATTTATTTATTTTAAATGCCTGAATTTTAATTGTAGCAGCAGTGGGTTTTTTTATAGCAATAAAACGTCGTATTGATTTTATTTTATTTTATTTTATATTTTATTTTTTTAGACCTGCCCATTTGGGCTGGGCATGGGATGGGACCATGCAAATTTTTGAACCATTCCACCAATGGCATCGCCAGGTTTTTTGACTGACACTTCTGGATGTCTCGGAGGGCATAAAAAGCCGAGGCACCTTCCAAAAATCGCAGTCGGGTGTATGGATGTGGTTGAGGGAGGAGGGCTGGCTGCTGGTGCTGGTGTAATCCGATCGAGATTGAGGAGGGAGGCTGGAGGCTTTAGGATTTAAGTTAGGCAGGCAGGGAGGGAACTGAATTTAGAAAATAATTTCTTTGATTCCCTGCAGCTTTGTCTGCTGAAGGGAATAGCAATTTATTCTTTATTTCTTCTCTGGCAGTTTGTGAGGATTTTTTTTCTGATATTGGATAAAGGGGGAGGTTCGACTGGGAGTGGGAGGTGTGGATTTATTTTAAATATATATTATATACTACCATTTATTTTCTATTTTCCCAACTTCAATTTGCTTGCACACACACACATTTGGGGTGCAAGCCAAGAACAGAACCTCTATCCTAAGTGATATCCTCCTAACTGCCCACTCGCCCATCCGTCCGTGCCACTACCCGCCTGCAGCCCATGCCACCGCCTGCCTGCTCGCCCGCCCCTGCCTCCCCCTGCCGCTGTCACCGCCCGCCCATGGCCCCCCGCCACCGCTGCCCGCCCACACCTCCCCCCGCCGCCTGCCCCCCACCCTGCCCACTGCCTAGGGCACAAAAACACCTAGCGCCAGCCCTGATTGCGGGACGCCCCTATGCTCTGGGAAGTCAAATTGTGGTAAATCACAGTGGAAACGACAAATGACAAACGAAACAACAAAATGACAAATTTTTGAAAAATTTCGCGACAAACGGAAACGACCCGAAATGGACCCGTTCCGACAAACGAAAACTCGAAACGTCATTTTTTCTGGTCGTGCCCATGTCTAGTCCCTACCATTTTTGTCCTTTATCATATCCATCTTTGCACGAAATGCCCCTTTAATATCTCCAGTTTTCTTGAATAGATCTCTGGTTTTTCCTTTTCTGTTTTTTTCCTCTATTTCTTTGCACTGTTCATTCAAGAAGGCCACCCATGTCTCTCCTTGCTATTCTTTGGAAGTCTGCATTCAATTTTCTGTATCTTTCCCTTTCTCCCTTGCATTTTGCATCCCTTCTCTCCTCCGCTATTTGTAGGGCCTCGTTGGACAACCACTTTGCTTTCTTGCATTTTCTTTTCTTTGGTACATTTTTCATTGCAGCCTCCTGTACAATGTTACAAGCCTCCATCCATAGTTCTTCAGGTGTTCTGTCCACCAAATCTATTTCCTTGAATCTATTCTTCACTTCCACTGTGTATTCATATGGGATTTGACTTAGGTTATACTTGACTGGCCCAGTGATCTTCCCTACTTTCTTCAGTTTAAGTTTGAATTTTGAAATAAGAAGCTGATGATCTGAGCCACAGTCAGCACCAGGTCTTGTTTTTGCTGACTGTATAGAGCTCCTTCATCTTTGGCTGCAGAGAACATAGGCAATCTGATTCCGGTATTGTCCATCTGGTGATGTCCATGTGTAGAGTCGCCTTTTGTGTTGTTGGAAAAGAGTGTTTGCAATGACCAGCTTGTTATCTTGACAAAACTCAATTAGCCTTTGCCCTGCTTCATTTGGAACTCCAAGGCCAAACTTGCCAGTTATTCCTTTTATCACTTGACTCCCTACTTTAGCATTCCAATCCCCTATGATGAGAAGAACATCTTTCTTTGGTGTCAGTTCTAGAAGTTCTTGTAAGTTTTCATAAAATTGATCAATCTCAGACTCTTCAGCACCGGTAGTTGGTGCATAAACTTGGATTACTGTGATGTTGAAAGGACTGCCTTGGAATTGTACCAAAATCATTCCATCATTTTTTAGGTTGTATCCCAGCACTGCTTTTCCCACTCTATTGTTGACTATAAGGGCTACTCCATTTCTTCTATGGGATTCTTGCCCACAGTAGTAGATGTGATAGTCGTCTGAACTGAATTCACCCATTCCTGTCCATTTAAGTTCACCGATGCCCAGGATGTCAATGTTTATTTTTTCCATCTCATGTTTGACCACATCCAGTTTACCCTGGTTCATAGTTCTCACATTCCAGGTTCCTATGCAGTATATTTCTTTGCAACATTGGCCTTTCCTTTCTCTTCCAGGCACGTCTGCAGCTAAGCGTCCTTTCGGCTTTGGCTCAGCCGCTTCATTAGCTCTGGAGCAACTTGTACTTGTCCTCCACTCTTCCTCAGTAGCATGTTGGACACCTTCCGACCTGAGGGGCTCATCTTCCAGCGTCATATCTTGTAGCCTTTTGTTTCTATCCATGGGATGTTCTTGGCAGTTATACTGGGGTGGCTTGCCAGCTCCTACCCCAGGAAGTCTTATTACAGGCCTCATTGTCACCAGTGTAATTAGCCTTACAATGATGAAAGCATAGTTCAGCCTGTTTTATTTTGTAGCCTCACTGATCCACTGGGACACAAAAGTAGAAATGTAGAAATTCCCATCTAGGTCCACTAAAGTGAGTTCTCATATAGATTTTATTTTAAACATTTTACAGTAAACATCTTTTCTTAATTTTTTTTTTAAAAAAAATATTCACATAGGTATGGTTTTTAGCTTGTAAATATTGTCTTTTCCATTATGTAAGTTGCCTTGGGTCCTTTTTAAGGAAAATAGTGGGATAAAAATATAAGAAAGGAAGGAAGGAAGGAAGGAAGGAAGGAAGGAAGGAAGGGAGGGAGGAAGGAAGGAAGGAAGGAAGGAAGGAAGAGGCCAAGAGATTTGTGGGTTAGGTGTTAATATGTGTGTTTTGTACTTAATATTTGTTCAGGGTAGTGCAAGAAATCTCTGTTGCTTATCCCACTCTCTCATGCCCATGTGTGTGTGGCTTGAAATCTGACAGAATGGGAAACTGCAGATCTGGTACAATTACCTGTTGCTTAGATTACCGGCTGCAGGGCAAAACAACAAACAAACAAACAAACAAACAAAATACTGTTCTGCAGCTTCCAAGATCACCATTTATGTGCTGATAGTTCATAGCAGTGGGTAAACAGCAATCTCACTGAAGATTTTTGGGGAAAGTGTGCTGAGATGCAAGGAGGAGAGTATCAATGTGTGTACACATTGATTGGTACTTGAAGGGCAACATGTGTTCATGCCCACACATGTATATGTAGCATTCATCTCTTGCTGACACTGGATGCACCCCTCAGTTTGTACACACCAGACTTAAAACATTCCTGCCCACCCATCCCGCCAAGCTGGCTGTAATCATAATGTTAGTACAGTTGTGAAAGAGTGGCTGGATTTTGGGCTCTTATTTGAATTCATAATCTGCAAACCTCCTGACAATATTCTCAGGTCTCCTGCCTTCAATTACAGTGCCATTTTTGTTCACCCTATCTCTCTGCCTGCAGAGCACTGAAGAAAATTGTCTGTACCTCTACCTCCCAATCTTCCACAGAATCCACTTCAAAACTCTAGAGCCAGTTATTTAATGAATAATGTTCAATAACCGTACACAACGAGACTGGAAAGTAATTTCAAAGGATGAAGCAAGGTTCGTGAGGATGGAGTCAGGCAACCGTCTTGCTCATGTGATGATTACAATCTCCAGAATCATAGTATTTTAGAGTTGGAATGGACCAGGAAGATTGTCTGGTCCTATCTCTTACATGAATCTTGCAATGATACCATTTCTGATACACGGCTGTCTGGGCATTGCTTAGATAATTCAAGCAAAATTGGATGTACCAGTTCACAGAATAGTATGTTCGATTCTCCACTACTCTTACTGATGTGGGGGCTAAATCTGGTTCCTTACCATGCACATCCTTTAGTTTTCTTTCTGCCTTCTGAAGCAGCAGAAACCTGACCCATTCCTTCTTCTGTGTGGCAGAAAAAATGTAGCCCTTATATCCAGCAACTGGTTGTTAACCACGCACTAGCCACAAGGATTCACTTCTTCCACACAGTACAAAGAAGTGTGGAAGTCAGCCATCTTGGGACCTCTTCAGGAGAAAAGCGGAGAATAAATAATGAGGTCACATTTAATTATGTGGTAAGACTGAAGTACAGCCTAGCCACTGCCGCCCTAGAAACTGAATCAAGAAAAAGAATCTGATATTTGTCATGATGCTTCAAGAGGCCAGTTTCCAAAATGGACACTCCTGCTTAACATATGGAACTTAGGGAATAGAGCCAGTGGATGAACACCGCTCTTCAGGAAAATAGCTATAATAAGGTAGAATAGGTGTCCCGGAAGATAGTTCTAAGGGAGGGGGGAAAGTTAAAGGAGAGTTCATTTTGCCGAGGACAACCCTACTGTATTTTTCAGTCCAACACAAGAACCCTTCTCCCTGTCCTCCTGCCCCACAAGGGAGGATGAGCCAAATGCAGACACACACACACACACACACACACACCAGCAATGCAAGCATTCATTCTCTCAACAAAGTCTCTCTTCCATAACACTATTTTGGCAGCTTTTTTGTGGGCAAAGTTCCTGTTTGTTTATGCATTTGTTTGACAGCTAAACAGACAATTCTTTTGGTGAACAAGATAAGACAAAGAAATGAGAAACTGAGGAAAGGAAAGATTGCTTGAGGGAGTTCCTTTAACTGTGCCACCTACAGGTGCTTCAATAGGACTGCAATAACAAAGGCTCTCCATGAGGCCTCTTAAATTGGAGAGAAACAAAATCCCTAATGTGACTTCACAGCTAGAGAAGGCAAGTGAATTCAAATGTCTCTTGCCATGTTGTCACTCCCTCAGTAAGTAATTATATTTCAAGAAAATGTACTCAAACATCCTGTTAGGATTGTCATCAGTTGTTAGCAACATGATGGCATAACAACAATGTTAAAAAAAAAACACTACCACACAGAATATGAAAAGCTGAAAACAATGGTCCTGCTGGCTGACAGATTTTGGAAACTGCAGTCCAAATATGTAACATTTTCAGGGTTGGTAGACTATGAAAACACAGAACGTGGTGAAAGCCATTTTCTGCTATCTGTAGACCTATTTGTCCAAAGATAAGGTGGTCAAGACAAAATTGTTCCTCTAAAAATCTTGTGTAGCATTGCTTTATTAATAGTCCCAATAAGAAATTAAAAGCAACAATAACATTGCTTTGCTTGTGGGGTGCAGCTATCTAGGATTCTGAGCCATGTGTCTCCAAAAAGGGAGGGTGTGTGATTGGAAGATCATTATTTATTCTTTCTCAACATAAGCTGGTACTGGAAGCATTTACAGTGGATATAAAAAGTTTACACACCCCTGTTAAAATGTCATGTGTCTGTGATGTAAATAGATGAGACAAAGATGAATCTTTTCAGAATTTTTTCCACCTTTAATGACACCTATGAACTGTACAGTACAACTCAGTGGAACCACAAACTGAAATCTTTTAGGTGGAGGAAGGAAAAATAAAAAACGGAAATAATATGGTGGCATATGTTCGCACACCCTTAAACTAATACTTTGTTGAAGCACCTTTTAATTTTATTACAGTACTCAGCCTTTTGGGGTATGAGTATATCAGTATAGCACATCTTGACTTGCAGCCTTTTGGGGTATGAGTATATCAGTATAGCACATCTTGACTTGCAGCCTTTTGGGGTATGAGTATATCAGTATAGCACATCTTGACTTGGTAATATTTGCCCAGTCCCACTCTTCTTTGCAGTAATACTCCTAAGCTGTCAGATTGCATGGGCATCTCCTGTGTACAGCCCTCTCAGATCACCCAACAGATATTCAATTGGATTCAGGTCTGGGCTCTGGCTGGGCCATTCCAAAACATTAAGCTTCTTCTGGTGAAGCCATTCCTTTGTTGATCTGGATATATTGGGCCATTGTCATGCTGAAAGATGAAGTTCCTCCCCATGTTCAGCTTTCTGGCAGAAGCCTGAAGGTTTTGTGCCAATATTGACTGGTATTTGGAACTGTATATAATTCCTTCTACCATCACTTAAAGCCCCTGTCCCCGCTGAAGAAAAACAGCCCCCAAAGCCCTTCACTGTGGGCATGGTGTTCTTTTGGTGATGTGCAGTGCTGTTTTTGTGCCAAACATATCTTTTGGCATTATGGCCGAAAAGTTCAACCTTGGTTTCATCAGACCATAACACTTTTCCCCACATGCTTTTGGGAGACTACAGATGTGTTTTGAAAATTTTAGCTTGGCTTGGATGTTTTTCTTTGTAAGAAAAGGCTTCCATCTTGCCACTCCACCCCATTGCCCAGACTTGGCAACTGGACTTCTTTTTCTTGCGAGATAGAAACGTTAGTATTGCAATGTGCCAAGGCATATCCCAACATCACAACTAGGCACTGGAACTTATTTAAAGTGGATGGGGTGCATCTTTCAAACCTAGGTCTGGAGTTATTTTTTCACAACATGTGAGGGGGCCTATATGCTGAGATTCTCGGCTTGGTGGGGGGCAAGGAACATACATAATAGCCCACTTTGCCTTGGCAGTAGTGCAAATTTTGGTAGTAGGTGAGTTCATGGTTTAGGCCACAGTTAGGGGTGTGGCCAGCCTCTTAATAGAATTTAAGCAAGTTAAATTGACAAGGCTAAGGATTAATAAAATATAAGATTTAATAAAGTTGTGGCCCAATTTTAAAATCCAAATCATTGTGTCGCCTATTTATTTTCATAGAGATCCTTCTGATGCTTTGGAAGGTCTCTGCAGACCATGGCTTCTGCTGTAGCATGTGACTAAGAAAATGTCAGGAAAGACCTACTAGCACAGCTCATCTTTATTTGGGATTCCTCAGAGACACTTTAAAGGATGGCAGGTGTGTACTGACTCCTACTTAACATGAGCTTGAATGTGATTTTTTACTGCTGGACACAGCTACATCTCCAGTTATAAGAGGGTGTGCACACATATGCTACCGTATTATTTCAGTTTTTTCTATTTTAACTTCCTCCACCTAAAAGATTTAAGTTTGTTAAGTTGTACAGTTCATAGGTCTCATGAAAGGTGGGAAAAGTTCTGAAATGATTTATCTTTGTCTCATTTATTTACATCACAGACATTGGACTCTTGAACAGGGGTGTTTAAATTTTTTATATCTACTTGCATGCAACCTAATTCTATATACCGGTATGTCAGCTCACAAGTAAGCCCTACTGATGCCAGTAGCTTGCTCGGAGATAATTACATATAAGATCATCACCCACAACAGTAGTAACACAAAAATTCTCACGACCCATCCTGAAATATTTAATTATTGATACAGATAGTAAAATCCCTACTATTTTTTTTTACTTATATATGCAACACAAATGTAAGAGTTTCCTTGTGTGGAAATTGGCTCAAATGAGCAAAGGTCTGTAATGACCTTCTACAAATGTCTATATTTTATGTGAATCACATTCTGAGAGGACAGGCGAGTGCAGTAAATCATTTAATATATTTTATTGGTGGGTTTGGAGAAGAGAAAGCTGGATTTGCCTGAGGTCCAGTAAATAGGTTTTTAGCCAGTAAAAAATCACCTTGCCTCTGTATTGTCCTAGGAGAGACAATCTCATTTACATTTATTAGAAGCAATGATGTAGGGTCCTGTAGATAATTAACACAATAAAATGCTGCTAATTTCACAGTGTCATTATAAAATTTGCCAGTTTAAATTAGAAAGTGATTAACCCTCTCTATGAGGCAATGACATTTCCATTCCTACCTTGTGAATTAAATTGGCTTCAGGTAGTCCCACCTCCCGCTACACCCCCTGCTTGCATGAAGGTTCAGTTTTGTAGCCGTCACCACAGCATCCTTTCATTTCACAGGTGCTCTCTCTCTCTCTCTCTCTCTCTCTCTCTCTCTCTCTGTCCACTTCGCAGGAAAGATCACAGTTGCAGTAAGAGAGTCCGTGACTATTTCAGGTATTGAGACATGCTCATAGTTGGAAGCATGGCCACCCCAGTTATCAGAGGATAAAAACATCTCCTTTAGAAAAGCGAAATAGTAATCCCAGATCAGCAGAGGTTCTCCAGGTAATGAACTTCTTGTTGGTGCATGTGTGATGGGATGTTTTCCCTATTAATGAGGTGCTTCCAAGGTGAGTTTCCTTAAGGACAGCAAATCCTTAACCTTTTTGCCTGGCCACTACTTTATCCATTTACTGTCACTATCTCTTTCCCCAGCCAATTTTAATTAATACCTTTAGAAATGGGAATAAACTCATTAAAAGAATAGATTTACTGCACAGTAATTTAAGGAATCTAACTCAAGTGAAATCCTCTTCAAGAATGTTTAATGAGGGAATGATACCACAAAAGCCTAAGATAATGATAGAATGGTCCAACCTGTTAAAATAGCAATTAATTTAATGCGGCTAATGCACAGATTTACAACCCTGGTGAAAACTGGTCTTAATCACTTGTCTCTCTTGCCCTGCCTTATCACTAGAGGTTTGCTGGTACACAAACTTATTTCCATGAGTGGCTCCATGGATGGAGTTCCCCAGCACTCAAAGGGTAAAACAAATAAGCAAACTTGAAGTGCCAGGTTTATTATATATTTCCTCCAGTCACGTTTTGGATGGATCTGGGGACCAGAACAAGATGCACTGGGATGACTTGTCTTGTTTTGTAAGAGGACTATGCTCTCTATAGCACAGTTTGCATTGCTTTAGTTTAAAACCACTTCTCTTTTTATTTAAAAGACAACATCTGTGACCCTGCCTGGGAATTAAGATCATTGGAAGAGGCCTTTCTCTCAGTCCACCACCTTCCTAGGCATGTTTGGTGGGGAGACAGGGAAGACCTTTCCCATTGCTGCCCCCAGACCACTACTGCACTTTAGATTTGAAATGCCTTTTCCTTAAAGACAAATTGCCTTAAAAATCACTGTCCACTTTTCAAATTGCTGTTTCTGAACAGCCCCCTTGGCCACGCCCATTTTTGGCCGCTGTGTCGGTTTTTCTTGAGACGATCACTGGGGGTGGTGTTTTTTAAAATTGATCCCTGCACCCCCTTTTAAAGCAATTTGGTTGAATTTGCGGACATACTACACCACTTTTTCGTCCCCCCCCCCTTTCTGCTGTTTCCCTGTCGTAGAACACGCACAAAAAAAATCCTGCTGCAATGTATGTTTGCCGACTTTTCCAGTGCTGCACTTTCACATTGTGGTGACTGAAAATTGAAGTATAAAGCGGTTCAGAAAAGTGCAGATGGGGAAGCCGATTGCTAAGCAACCGCCAAAGTGCAAACTGCCGAACCACTGTAGCGACCACGTGACCGCGGGAGGAGATAAGGCGATGCAAAACAAAAAGTGGCTGCTCAAGGAAGTGCAGTAGCGGCCTATCAAGAATATAATAGAACAGAATAGAGTTTTATTGTCATTATGCATATGCAAGATATGCACAACGAAATTAGAGTGCTGTTCCACTACACACTCTAAGCATACAAAACACATAAAACACATAAAACATATAAAACACCATACAAAATGTTAAAAACTCATAAAATTGCTTACAAAATTTAAAACACTACTTAAAACTGATTAAGATAGTGCTAAAACTGTCGCATTTAACTTGGATACTGCTCTGTGATAAAAACTGTTCTTTAGTCTATTTGTCCTTGACCTAAGAGTCCTGTATCTCCTGCCAGATGGCAACAGTTCAAAAAATTGGTGGCCGGGATGCAAAGGGTCTCTCAAAATCCTAGATGTCTTCCTTGAGCATCTGGAGTTGTATAATTCTTCCAAAGGAGGAAGAGGACAGCCCACTATCCTCTCAGCAGTGTTTATGACCCTCTGGAGTGCCCTTCTATCTGCCACTGTGCAACTGGAAAACCAGACACAGAGGCAGTAAGTGATAGTGCTTTCTATAAAGCCCCGGTAGAAGGTTACCAACAGTTTCTTAGACCGTTGTTCCCTCCTGAGAAGTCTCAGAAGATATAATCTCTGTTGGGCCTTCTTAACCAGTGCTTCAGTGTTGGCACTCCAGGTCAAATCCTCCTGTAGAGTAACTCCTAAGAACCTACTGTCCGTCACCCACTCTACACAAACTCCATCAATAATCAGGGGCTGAGTGTCTGATTTCCTTTTTTGATAGTCCACTATAAGTTCTTTGGTCTTGTTGATATTTATTATCAGATTGTTGGTTCAGCACCACCGTAGCAGCTGATGCACCTCCTCTCGGTAGGCTGTCTCGTCTCCACCAGAGATGAGTCCCACTACTGTTGTGTCATCGGCAAACTTGATGATTTTATCAAACTCCCTCCAGTGAGATGCAAGACAGGCTCCATTTTTCATCTCCTCCCACAAACAGATCAGGACATTTCTCTTCAAGCAGGCTTTCCTTTAAATGACTGGTTGACCAGGAGAATTTTATTAAAGGGATTCTTGTATTTTGTTGTTTTACACATACTTTTAATATTGCTCTTCCTTATACATTTATATATCTCTATATAACTTTTTAAAATATTCTAATGATTTACTATTTTAGCTTTTAATGTTAATGTTTTAAGCCATCTTCAACACATCTTGACTACTTTTGCTTCACAAGCTGATCTGGTTTTAAAGAAAAAAATCACTTTCATTAACTTAAAGTAAGTAGAAGTGCTTCATGTGCTGGTATGGGAGGGCCTTTAAACCAATAACTTGAGGACACTCCCATGAGCTACCCTGGCCAGTTTATGTGGCTTGCAAACATGTCATTCAGTGTACACATCAGTATGTGGATTGATCTATGGAACTAGTCCAAAATATAACCCTGAAGTGTCCCGAAAACACCCACTCTTACCAGTACAATTCAACATGGCTGACATGATTTTGAACTAGCTCCCAAGACTAATGGGAGCTCCAAAGTAAGAGAGGGTGTTATACAAAGCCGTTTCCTCTTCTGTGTCCATTTTTGTCAAGACGGCGTAAGACAGGACAACCGTGTTGGGACTGGCCCAGTTGCTATTGCTGGCTACAGGGCAACAAATAGCACAGAAAGTGGACCTACCAGCTCCCCTTTCCCCCCTGTTTCAATGTCAGAACTCCGCTTCAAAAGGTTAGAACATAAGAAGAGCCCTGCTGAACCAGGACAAAGGCCCATCTAGTCCAGCTTCCTGTATCTCACAGTGGCCCCACCAGATGCATCTGGGAGCGCATGAGACTACATATCTGTCTCCTGATACCACTGCCCTTCATCTGGCCCTTGAAGTACCATCACAGATGCCATGGGCTTTAATTAGATGAGAACAGACAGCAAGGAGTCTTGGGTCCGCCTAGAAGATAACCAGGCTTTACACAGCACAAGCTTTCGTGATCTCAAGTCCACTTCATAAGATGCAGAAGGTGCAGCTTCACACCTAGTAAAACCTATTAAGTCTGCAAAATATCAACAAGACTCTTGGTTATTTTTGCTGCAACACGCTTGCAAAATAGACAGGAAAACACTGAAAGGGTTTTTGATAAAAATGGCAGAATTGATCTATAAACAGCTTAAGTGGAGTGGTGAGGAACATTTGGCCACCCATATGTCTTAGACCACCACATAACCATGTATGGCATCTAAGCCTTTTGGAATTAAAGACTAAATAACCTGAGAGGGTCAACATTTTCCTGTCCCTGACTTATGCCACAATGAACTCTCCAGACTAGTGGAAACGTAGACAAATATATATCCTAAGCACTTTAAACACCCTGATTGGTCTATGGTCCAGTCTTCCCCTTCCCCTTTTCCCATTTCACTGATTTAGCCACCAGTAAGCTGCCCCAAGCACTTTGGCCAGGTATGTCCAAACCTTGACCCTCTTGATGTCTTGGACCACAACTCCCAGAAGTCTAAGCTTAAATAGCCAATGACAAAGGGCTCTGGGAGTTGTGGTCCAAAACATCTGGAGGGCCAAAGTTATTGACTCAGTGGTGATGCTTTTAAACTTGAGGGTGAATTATCCTGGATCTGCTCTTGCTGACAAAAATGCTATATTGCCGCATTACAAGCCCGAGTCTTTTCCTGCTTAGCATACAATTTAAGTAGCAGCTATCAGTTGACAGTGGAAACATAGGTCTAAATTAGTTTTTTCTTTATCTTCTCCTCCTCTCCCCCCCCCATTCTTTGCATAGATCACTATCGTGTGTTTTTGAAGTAATTTAACTGGCTTAGCAAAGGTACCGATGAATCCTCTGTAAAATCAGACAGGAGCTGTCTCACAGGATTACCTGCTATTCTTTTAAAATGCAGTACATGAGAGTGTTTTTAAAACCCCTTTCTCATGCTTTTGTCTGATTTAAAAGAGGACAGATTGTTATTTCTCTCTTGGAGCATGTTAATGTGACTATGCCACCGTTTTTGATATTGTCAGTATTTCTCCTTGCATCTCATTTATTCAGCCTGTCATTCAGGGTTGTTCTCCTGCCGCTGCTGCCTCTGCCCCCCCTTCTCCTTGTTCCAACTTTGAGTTATTTCAGTTAATACAAAGAAATATGTGATAGCTAAATTTTCCCATTACTTGAGCTGCAATTTTCTTCTGCATAACACCTTTGGTACCCGTGGGGATTTTCTTTCTTTCTTTCCTTCTTCTTCTTTTTTTTTTAAACTTAGTATAACACTTTAGCTGTTTACAAAGTGCCTTTTCAAATAGATCCCAACAACGTATTCTTCCTTAGAGAGGCAAGTCCTTAGAGAATAATGTTAAGTGTTCTGCCTTGAAATTTTGAAAGTAATATGATTGTGGAGTACCATGTTCCCAAAGTTAACTCTATTTTAATACCAAAAGAGAATCAAGCTGTCACTGTATTATCTTCTCACTAAGTTCTTCAAAGACTGGAGACAGACATCCCATCACATAATTAGGATATAATGGTGTATCAACTCTTTAAAACTCTACATGGTCTTAAAGCATCATTTGCCACAGAGTATGAATTTCATTGGCTGATCCCAAGGATGAGAGTGACCAGGATATTTAAAAAAAAAACCTGTGCAAGTAATTTTTTTTTATTTAAAAATTGATTTGACTGCAGGAACAAGAAAAGAGTTGTAATTTTGGCCCTTGCCTGCTGTACTTTCAACAGAGAGATTCTGTGTGAAACAAAATTGAGTTCAGGTCAGTTTGGGGCTGGAATGAAACTTCTTTGAACTTAGAGTTTGGGTTGGGAGAGTTATTTTATATCACTGTTCATCACCCATTGTAATGCATGCCACGTAGTGAGGTGATATACAAATTATTGAAATAAATAAACAATGACAAGTCAATAGCTAACATGCCTGCGGCCCTTGTGGCACAAGAAGCCTCATGGCAAAGTGGTTAAATGCCTGTACTGTAGCTAAAACTGTGCTCATGACCTGGAGGTTCAATCCCAGGTAGCCGGCTCACGGTTGACTCAGCCTTCCATCCTTCCGAGGTCGGTAAAATGAGTACCCAGCTTGTTGGGGGTGGGGGCAATGTGTACCCTGTAAAGATTGGCACAAACCGAAAAAATGGTGATTTGTTTTGTTTTGGTTTGGTTTTTTTTTCTCCTGCTGGCCCGCAGACCAGTTTAGCGACCCCAGTTCGGCAGCCTGCAGCCCAATCAGTTTTTTGTTTGTTTATTTATTTATATTTTATGTTTTTCCTGCCGGCCTGCCTCAGGTAGGAGAAACCACCAGAATGAAAAACAAAACAAGAGGGGGCAGTTTGTTATTCATTTTGTTACATAACAAAATGAATAACGAATAACAAAACAAAACAAAAGATTGTTTCATGTCCATCTCTAGTAGCCTGCATAATTAAAATTGTAAACAGCCCAGAGAGTCCTTGAAGTGCTATGGGGCGGTATATAAGGAGAATAGCCAGCCTTTGGTATATTTGTTGGTAGTGAACAGAATTATTTCTCCTTGGTGAACTCCTCACTTGCTATTCAGATTCCAAACTGTAATTCAGATTTGTGTTTCAAATGGAGCAGAAAAATATTGAGGCGCCATCGTTAGCATGAGGTAATTGAGAAACGGAAACTCTTCCAACGGTTCCTATGACTGCCATTCCCAGTAGTAATTGCAAGGGGAAACATTGTATTTAAATTCGGCAACCTTGAAATGAATGTAAAGTGTTTTTTTCTGTCCATAAAATTTTATATCACTTGACCAAATTGTTTCACGCTACAAAAGAAAAGTAAGTTGGTAAATCTGAGTATGCCAGTTTGCAAATCAGAAATTAGGGCTCAATGTACCATATGCAGATAGCTTCAAGGCACTGGAAAAAAAATACAACAAAGCGTCTGCACAAGAAGAGGTAGTTGCTATTGTAGTCCCTTTCAGCATTTCCTCCTCCACCACCCCTCGGGTAAGCAGGTTGAAGGGTGCTAGGTAAGACGCTGGGGAATAACAAAGGAGTGGAGTGGAACGAGAAGGAGGAATCAGGATGCTTGGCTGTTCAGAAGAAGATGTTTCAGTGTTGTTCCACTTGAACATTTGATTCCCCCCAGTTGACTTATAAGCCTAACAAAAGAGAGGTCTCCCACTCCAGATTGTGATAACTTCTCAATTCTTGAGAAATGCCATGAAAAGAATATTCTTTATATCAAAGTAGTTCTGTGGCAAATGTTAAGTTTCCTCGCACACTTTGCAAACAAAGACAGAGGCAGTAAACAAATAGAGCTATGGCTCAGAATGATGTCAATTATTTTAATGCTTGATTTGCATCATTGCAAATTAACCAAAATAAAACCATCCTAAGATCTGTGGTTGGCCAAAGTGAGGACTCTAAGATGTCATCGCATACTCTGTCTGGCCCCATCCTTGGATCCATATTAGATTTAGATTCGAAATAGCTAAGCTGTCAGCTAATCAAGGGACATGTTAGATGCACTAGTCTGAACTGGATGCTGATCAGAACTCAAAAGTGAATAGCCTAATTCAGGTTACTCAAGATCCAGAAGACCTTGAGAGCTTCTCCATCCCAAAGAACCACAAGAAAAGAAAGGAAAGGAAAAGAAACAGGATAAATCTGCTATGAACGTTGGCATCAACACCATCTCACCAGTGAAAGAGAACCCAAATAGGGAGGGGGGACAAAAAGAATTCCCAATGTTCTAAGGGGAAATTCTGACCTAATCACTCAAAACCCCCTACAATAAGGCAAACACACATGCCAACTATGGTATAGTTGCTGCAAGAGAGTATAGAGCCCAGGGACCTCATTCATTGACCCTCCCCAACATCTCAAGGAATGGAATGTGCAAAAGATGTTTGGGTCTCTTTTTGGGACAAGCTATCAGCCTCATCTCTTGGTACCATCACAACATTTACCTTGTCAAGCAAAGATACTTCCAGTATCTCCTTCCCTTCCCTGATTTTAATTAGGTTGTCTTGTTTTTTGTGGAAAAAAATCATTATTTTTAATCTCATGAAATCCCAGACTTTGCCGAAAGAATGTGTGTGTGGGGGGGAGGGGCATTACTCTGTTCTGTGAGCAGCCACAAGCTCTTTGTTGTATTCTATACTGTAGATCAGGGATGTCCAAACTTTTTGCTAGAAGGGCCAGATTTGGTGCGGTGAAAATGTATGGGGGCTGCCCATTCAGCCACATTTGGTCCCTGGGACAGACTTTGGACAAGCCTATAGGAAATGCAAGGAGGCAGGGAGGATGCTGCAACAACAGAGCTGGGGCAGGTAGGCTGGGCAGGTGGTTGTGGGGACAGAGGGAGTAAGGGAGGGCTGGCAAACCATAAAACTGTAAGCTGACTTCTCCATCAAGTATGGGGAGAGGTCAGCTGGTGGGGATGCATGACAGGTAGAGCTGGCAGGGAGAAGAGGCTGCGGGCCACTCATAATTTGAAAACGGGCTGCATTTGGCCCCCGGGCCTGACTTTGGACATGACTGCTCTAGATACAATGGAAATACAGAAATAGCTCAGATTTGGTTCGAGTTTTAGTACTTGTCCAAATGCAATGAATACCTCTAATTAACTCTGGACATAGCCAAGTGTGCATTCGTCTTGATATCTGGTTCATTGCAGGAATGGCCTGGTTTGCTCCTTTTTCCATCAATCACACAACATAATTGCTGGAGAGAAGCAGCTTATCCCCAGGGCATTCCTACCACCTTTCTGGGTCTCAATTGGTGATGCTCCTTTTTCAGTGTGGATAGGATCTCTCTGTTTTGGCTTATTTACAGCATGTGTCATCACTGGGAACAGACAAGTGGCTTTAAATTTACCTTGCTCCTTCAGTTCTCCATATTGTTAAGTGGCTTAAGAAGACAGAGTCAGTTCATCACACTGGAAAACTAAACACTTGCTCTGCTCCATGAAAGGGCAGAGGAAGTAAAAAAGCTTTCTTTTTCTTTTTCTTTTTTATTATACTAGGGCAGCACTGATACATCACTTTAATGCATTGTATCATGGAGCAGGGGGAGGGAGCAAAAATGTTCGGTGAAAGGGGCATAGAAAGTAAAGTTTTTTAAAAACTGTATTAGGACAGGCCTGATATGCTGCATCACTCAGGAAAATGCTTTATACTGGTTGAAATCCAGTAGTAGACTGCAACTAGAGGTTGACCAAATAAGTGGATCGGCTGCAAAGCAGCTCAGCGGTTTGAATCCCAGGTGCCACGTAGTGCTCCCACTGTTAACCGCAGCTCCTGCCAACCTAGCAGTTCAAAAGCATGTAAATGCAAGTAGATAAATAGGTACCGCCATAAAAAGCAGGAAGGTAAAACAGTGTTTCCTTGCAGCCATGCCAGCCACATGGCCATGGACATGCACAACACTGGCTCTTTGGCTTAAAAACAGAGATGAGCACCCCTCCTATGTCCACCTGAATGAAAATGTTTTATTGGTTGAAGAACTACAGGAAAGGAACAGGCCTAGCCTCCCTGGGTGGGAAAGTACTCAATGCAACTATAAATATCAATGTCCAACCATCATTACCCCCATAACCATAACACTTCATAATTCCTTTGTCCTTCTCCCAAATATGTCTGTGAAGATTCTCAGTCATCAAGGTGAGGTTATCTGGGAGTTGAGTCATGGCAGCTGGACTTCTTTTCTTGTGAGATAGAAACATTTTGCTACTCACCCAAGGAGCTTTGTCAGTCTGGAAGCTGCTTGGATGAGTAGCAAAACATTTCAATATCTCAAGACAAGACATCCGGTTGTCATGACTCAACTTTCCATATTCACCCAAAGATGATTAAGCATGCAATACTACTTTAGCTTTTTTTTTTTGAACTGCCTAGATGCCCTAAGCACATCCGATCTCGCCTGATTTCAGAAGCTAAACACGGTCAGCCCTAGCTAGTACTTGGATAGGCGACCACCGTGAATACCAGGTGCTGTAGGTGCCTGGAGTAGGAACTGGCAAACCACTCCAGTATTCCTGTCAAGAAAACTCCAGGGACATGGGGTCACAAAGAGTCGGTCACGACTGTAACAACACAACACACACACTACTGTAGCTTAAATCCAGTGGTATACCAGCACAGCAGGACGTTTCCCTCTCCTTTTCCTGTAGCCACCTCCATTTTCTCCTAAAATCTGCTTTGAAAGGTTCAGGAGGAAGGCTTCAAGATGGAGGAGAAGTCAGAGTCACATCATCCCAATTCTCATGATTAGACATGGGCACGACTCGGCAAAATCCTCGTTTCCGTTCTCGTTCTTCGTTCTCGTTACGTAACGAGGAACGAGAACAACAATTACTCCGCTTCAGCTCGAACCCGACCCGATAAAGATAAATTGGGTCTGATTTGTCGTTGTTCATGGCATCACGGCGATCACGCAATGCCAAGCAGCACAGAAAAAAAGTTTTAAAAATAAAAAACCCCTGATTCCCGCCGGCCATAAAAGCAGGCGGAAATATGCCTGCCTCAGTGATGGCACCTACCAGAGAGGGGTGGTTTCTGGGGGGGGGGGTCCCCAGCCTTCCCTCCCTCTCCTGTCCTGGGCTGCTGGTACCAGGCTGGGGGTGGCATCCTCGTCGTTTCCATTTGCCATGCGGTGGGGGGGGGATCCAAAATGGCAACCACAATATTTATTTTTAAATCGTGGTCCAAAAACCCACCAAAGCACCACAGAAACATTTGAAAATTAGGTATTTTAAATGCCTGATTTTTTATAGTAGCAGCAGTGGGTTTTTCTTGCAACAAAACGTCTCCATTGATTTTATTTTATTTTATTTTATTTTTATTTTTTTACACCTGCACACACGCAATGATGGGCTGGCCATGGGATGGCACCATGCAAATTTTTGGAGCCATTCCACCAATCGCATGGCCAGGTTTTGCTGAGACTTCTGGATGTGCCAGAGAGGGCATAAAAAGCCCACCAACCCTAAGCCTAAGCCTAAGCCTAACCCTAACCCATACGCCAGTACACTGTCTTCTTAGTGGGTCAGAGGCACCCAGAGGTGCAGCCCACTAACCCACCCTAACCTTAACTGTTACCCTAACCCTAGCCCTTACCCTAACCCCAACCCTAAGCCAGATTCGTACACAAGTACACTTCCCTTCTTAGTGGGTCAGAGTGGTGCATCGAAAGGTGCCTCCAACTCCAGACCCACTTCCTCCCTTGTAACCTGTACGCCAGTACGCCAGTATGCTTTCCTTCTTAGTGAGTCAGAGAAGTGCCGAGAGAGGTGCCTCTGACATACTAACCCCCAACCCTGGCTAATATGGCTAATGGCTATAATGTTCTTAGTGAGACAGTGAAGTGCCGACGAGGTTTCCTGTCACACTAACAACCCAACATAATTGGCAGCGGCTACGCGTTACGCTTCCCTTCCCTTCTGGGTCAACTCAGAGGGAGGCACCCAGAGAGGTGCCTCCCAGAGCCCACCCCTCCCCCTAAACCACTGTACAAACGACAGACGACAAACGGAAATGACAAATTTTTGAAAAATTTCACGAGAAACGGAAACGACCCAAAACGGGCCCTTCCCGACAAACGACAACTTGAAACGTAATTTTTACCAGTCGTGCCCATCTCTACTCATGATGGAAGCCATTCATTCCATCAGGGGTAGAACAAAAATCAAATCATTGCACATGTGCACATCTAACCATACTTCACGGTACAATCTCCCAAGTGAGGAGAACTTCAACAGCTTGTATACCTACACATCAGGGCTTCTGGTTCCTAAAAAACAGAAACCTCTTGACCTGTAGGAAAAGGCTGAGGTTATTACAAATATGCCTTTTAATCTTACCTCCACCTCAAAGAAAAGTTGAACCTTTCAAGAATGGCATGATGAAAATTTTAGTTTTCTGCAGTTGGAAAGAAGAAACTTCCTTTAACGAAGCTAACTTTCTGCAGCTGTTTATGAGGCTCTATTGAATTTTTGGCTTTGATCATTTAAACTGTTCCCTCATACTGCTGCACACAGCTTGATGATACTTGGCAAGCACCCATGTAGTGTGTCAGAGGTGTACTTTTTACATAATGGGTCTTGGTATTAATGAAAATATCATTCAGGTTCTTTGTGAACAGTACTCTAAATTAGTCATGAAGACTATGGTCATGACTGCTGAAAAAGGTGAACCCATTGTGAAAATCCACAGTTTGCTAATTGCTCTGCATCCCCATTACAGGTGAGAAATTCAATACTTGCCCATATTTCAATAAATACTTCATCTCAGTCACTTCATTAGCCTCTTATGAAGGTTTTGTTCAGCCTTTTATGCCTTGCTTCATAAACTTACCAACAAAGGATGCTAAACCTATACTTTGAAATGTTACAACTGTTATTTTCTTCGTACCAGAAGAGAGCTTTGGCTTTTCATTTTTGGATGGCACAAATTAATACCTATGGATAGATTGTCAGCTAGTGAGCTTCCTCATAAAATAGGAAATATTTTAACCCCCCCCCCTTTATCTTCAACTGTGGGGAGAGATCAGGAAGAGAAAACTTAACAATCTACCAAGGCTTGATAAGATTAGCTTTCAAACATTGCAAACAAAGGATAGCAGCATTATATATATACCACGGAGAGCTGTGTTCACCAGGCTCTTGGAAGAGATACAACTGTGATTCACATTCATTGTCACAGATTCTTGTTTATTTCTAAAAAGAACTTTGTCATATTTTAAAAATCATTTCAAAATGTTTCAAATAATAGAAAACATGCCAAACTGTAGAACTGCACAAGCTTACAGTAAAGGTGTCCCCCTTCTCTTTCAGCTTAGCTGCAATTCTTATAGAAACTGCCAAAAGAAATGGATTTCCCCACTGTCAGTATATTGATGCAGAGTATCCCTACTGTAATACTGTAACATGGCATTTGAGATTCATTGGGATCTCAGTGGACAATTAAGCACCATTAACTTTGCATAGGACCTGCTCCTTGTTTATTGATACAGACCAGTTCAGATGTCTGCATTTTTGGACTCTTGTTAATTTGAGTGTGGCTATGGGGGCTACTGCCACTATGAGCACCTGCACTTCCAAACTTAACCACTATACATCGATCGACATCTGAGGACTTCCTCTTAAGTGCCTCCTCTGATAGAAGCTCAATGAATGGTAACAACAAACAACCCTCCCATGCAATGAGGGTTGCCTAATCCCAATGTATCATCTCTTTCATGACAGGCTAAGATTATAAACTTTTCCCCTCCCCCAAGCCCTGCATGCCAGCTGATTGGCGCTGGGGGGGGAATCCCCCCACCCCAGCACCAATCAGCTGACATGTGGGGCTGGGGGGTAGATTAAAAAGGCCTAGGCTTTTAAAACTTTTTCTTGCCCCAGCAGTTATCAGCTGGTGTGGGGGGCTTGAGGGGGGGAAGTTGCCCCAGCACTACACACACACACACACACACACAGTTGCACATGCACCACACACACACAGTACACACACATACACATGTTTAAAAAAATGAAAAACAAAACAAAATGACAAATGAAAGGAATTGTTTTTAAAAAAATTGTTTAAAACAATAAAATTGTTTAAAACAAAACAAAATGGAAGGGAACAGAACAAAACAAAAATGAAACGAAACACTATTTTAGCATTCTGTGCCCATCTCTATTGAATATGATTTAAGTGTATTGGACTGTATATTGCCCCTTACTGGGTCCTTTTCCAAGGAGAAAGGCAGGGTAAAATACTCTAAAATAGAAAAAAAATCAATGAATAAGTTGAGATATATTACATCCACAGCATTCCCTCTGTCTACTTGGGAGGTTACTTTATCAAAAAATGAGATCAGATTATTCTGGCAGGATTTACTCTTGAAAAATCTGTGTTGGTTTCTAGTTATTGTTGCTTTGTTTTCTAGGTGCATGCATGGTGATTGTTTAATCATCTGTTCCAGGATTTTTCCTGGGATTGATGTCAGGCTGAGTGTCTTGTAGTTTCTGTGCTCCTCTCTCTTTGTCTGTCTGTCTGTCTGTCTGTCTGTCTGTCTGTCTGTCTCTCTCTCTCTCTCTCTCTCTCTCTCTCTCTTTCCTTTTGCACTTTTTGAAGATGAGAAGATTAGCCCTCCTTCAGTAATTTGGTACTTCACCCGTTTCCCATGATTTCAAGAAAATAATAATAATAATAATAATAATAATAATAATAATAATAATAATAATAATAATAATAATAATAATAATAATAATAATAATAATTTACAGCCATAGACCAAAATGGAAGAAAATAATGGATAGCGGTTCTGAGTGTTCTTTAGCCAGTTCCTTCAGTACTCTCAGATGCAATTCATCTGGCTCTGGACATTTGAACACATTCAAGGTGTTAAGGCATTCCTTGACTATTTGTTTATTAATCTTGAGCTGCAATCCTGTCCCCTCAACTTGCACTTCACTTATGTCTGGTGGTTCAAAGTCTGGCCTTTTTCCAACTCTCCCCAAAGAAAATTTCATGAATCCTTTGGAATCCCTTTTATTGCTAGGAAACTGTTCGGGATGAGGGCTTTTCTAAGTAAATCAAAGTAAAGGCAAACTGGTGAAAGCGATAATTCGTAATTCATTACTTCCCTCCTGTTCTGTAGCCACAAACAGCTTCACTGATATGAGAGGCATCCCAGGGAACCTTCAAGAATAGGAAACTTGAAATGTAAAAAAAAATAAAGTGGCTACAGAATGTCCAGCTGTGTATATATTTTGTTTCTAACTTTTTGTCTATTTAAGTTTTGGAATATCTTAATTCTTTCTTAAAAACCAATATATAATAAATGTAATAGTTATATAGTAGCAGTAGTACTGCAGCTAAAACTGTGCTCACGACCTGGGGTCCAATCCCAGGTAGTCGGATCATGGTTAACTCAGCCTTCCATCTTTCTGAGGTCGGTAAAATGAGTACCCAGCTTGCTGGGAAGGGGGGTGGCAATGTGTAGCCTGCATACTTTAATTAAAACTGTAAACTGCCCAGAGACGACTTGAAGTGGCATGGGGTGGTATATAAGCAGAACACTTTGCTTTTGTAGCAGTAGTACAAGAAAAAAAATCAATGATAATAATATCAGAAACCCCTACCGAGAGATTGTTGACTTGTTATAAAAGAAAGCCTAGGCTTCAGTCCAGTACTTATTTGGGGGTAGTCCTCATTGAAGCCAGTGGAACATACACCTGAGTAAAAATCTCTTGGGCTGTGTAATGAGTTGCCTTTTTCTATACAGTGTGCAAAATTCACACCAGCAGTGAGTTTGATCTAGCTTGTCCCCTTCGCTGTCTCATTCACAGAGATGGAAACAATATTTCATCCATGATGGCTTTGATAAGGGACACAAACAGCAAAATAGATTTGTTTTTTGTTTTTGTTTTTTGAGGTCATCAGAAACACAGCCAGGAATTTCAACTACTTTCAAATAGAGGAAGTGCCTAAATTAGTGAGAAAAGAATGGTCTGGGAGGAGAAAAAGATGAAGCCTTTCTAGATTAAAGAGATTTTTTTTAAAAAGGAATGGATTACAAATGAAGCAATTCACAATTTTGGGGGGAAAATGAAAAATATATCAAGAAATATGGACACTTGGACAGTAATTAGAATCAGCATATGCTATGGATATGAAACTCCATCCAGAGGAAAGTAAATGAATACATAACACATTCTGATCTCAGCTATGACTGAATCAAATAATATGTTAATTGCAAAAGGATGGACACCCCCTGAGGTGGCAGAAAACACAATCAATAGGATGGGATAACATCTAATGCAATCAAGTAACGTTTTAGATGAGCAGAGGGATATCCTTAAGGTTTGGAGGATCACAGGATAAGACATGTTTGAATGAATGGAGAAACTGAAAGCTCACAGCTCTGTCTGAGATGGAGGCGTGTTTTGATTAATTGAGTTATGATCCATTGCAATGGAACTCCAGTATAAACACATCAATATGCTAAGATCACATTTGCATTGTTTCTAGAGCAAGTACAGGATTGTAAAGCTATCATGGTATTTGTGGAATATTTGTGCCCATGTCCGCCTGCCACGGTTCGCCAAGAAACTTTCATATTGTTGGAGATCATTTTAGCTGTACACCAGAGACAAGCAACATGTGGCCAGTTAGCTTGGGGGAGGGAGGCCTTGAGCTGTCACCAGAATGCTTTTCTTCCTGAAGACGACGCCTTCAAGCCACCCATCACTAAAACACAGTTTCCTTCTCTCTGATAAGACCAGTGCACTAATCTTCACACCACCTTTCTTCCAATTACAGAAGAAGAGCTTCTGAAGGAAAGGACAGGGAATGTAGGGAATCAAACACTTGTGTTAGCCCAGTTCATTATTAGCCCAGTAAATTAGTCTTGTTCACCCCGCATAGACATTGTCTCATGCTTGATGCCAAACTACAAAGAATCAGTGCAAACCCCAGAGCCCATCAACTGTAGAATTCATGATCATAGGACAGTGGTGGAACCTTCAGCACTCCAGATGTTTTGGACCACAATTCCCACAGCCCTTTGTCATTAGCAAGCAATACAGGCTTGGAATTCTGGGAGTTGTGTTCCAAAACATCAGGAGTGCTAAAGGTTCGCCACCATTGTCATAGAAGATAGCAATGGTGGCCATCTTACAGTAGATGGCTTTAAAAGGAGACAGGATACATTCATGGTGGTTAATGATATTGATCGTGTCTAGTCTGGATGGCATAACATACTGTCAGAGACAGTATGCCAATGTCAATAGTTGGAGAATGTTGGGTTGGTAGGTGCAATTGCCACCTATCATCACAACTGTGTCATTTATGTTCTTTAGACAAGTTTCTCAGATTACAGGTGATGAGCCACTATATGACTAAAAGTCTTGGATCTTTGATCTGATCCAGCATGGCTCTTTCTATATTCTTAATTTCTCTAATCATTCCTTGCTTATAAGCACTAATGTGAATATATGTGATATTAGTTGCAACGACCTTACCATCTTCAGTAATATTAATTGCAAGCCATCTACGACAAATCTGCCATTGAGAAACAAGTGTCCAGAGAATTTAGACTTTGGTTGTCATTAAATCTTTTCTTTTCTTGCCTTTAAGTGAAACCAATCCAATTTCTCGCCTTTTTTTTCAACTTATGAACCAAACTGAACAAATGTTTTTAATGGCCAAATTGAATGTTTGAACTGTTTGAGATTCAGAGATCAATAGGCAGCACGACACATATAGAAAATCTTAAAAAGCAATAAAACACAATTTTATTGATTCCAGTAATCTGTGCTTCAAAATGAGTTGCTTAGGTTTTGTTTCAAAACTAATGCATTTCAGGATATGTAGGGGCTTTCATCCTGTTCCCATCAAAGTAATGCTGTGCTGGATATATGAGCTGTATTGTGCAGAAGGATAATAAATCAACCATAGTGTCATAAGAACATAAGAAGAGCCATGCTGGATCAGGCCAAAGGCCCATCTAGTCCAACATCCTGTATCTCACAGTGGCCCCACCAAATGTGTCTGGGAGTGCACAAGACTAGATATCTGCTTCCTGTTACCACTCCCCTGCATCTGGCCTTTGAAATACCCTGTTTTTAAGCCTCGAGAATACACATCCCCATCATGGCTTGTAACCTGTGATGAACTTTTCATCCAGGAATCTCTCCAATCCCCTTTTGAAGGCATCCGGGCCAAATGCCATCACCACCTCCTGTGGCAGGGAGTTCCAAAGACTAACAACACGCTGGGTGAAAAAATATTTTCTTTTGTCTGTTCTTACTCTCCCAGCCCTCAATTTGAGTGCATGTTCCCTAGTCCTGTAAAAGCAGACCCGAGTTTCTCTCAGGAGACTTCCAGTAAGATTATTGGATGCTTTCTTTTCTTCTTAGCTAAATATTTGTAAATGTCAAGCCTTTATTGAGCTTCATCAGTCCAATTAATTCTTATTAGGTCCCTATGTTTATCTCAAAATAATTTTGCCAATAATGAGGTTAATAATATTCTACATAATGTGGTATGTATTTTCCCCTGTATGCTGTTTTTATTACAGGTCATGATTAGGGATGGGCACAAAACGAAAAAAAATGTGTTTTGTTTCCTCTGCATTTTCTTTCATTTAGTTTTTAAATGAACTTTTTCAAAAATTTAGTAACAAAATGAAACAGTAACAAAACAGTTTGTTATTCTATAAAACGGCTCCCATAGGTCTTAGAGGCACCAAATTTGGTGCCTCTAGGAACCCGGGGAGCCATTTTAAAGAGTAACAAAACAATTCATTTTAAAATAGAAAAAATAGCATTTCTTTTTGTTTCATAAGGAAATGCTGCCTGTTGTTTCATTATGAAATGATTTGTAAGCTTACAAAAATGACAAAACGGTGTTTCATTTTCGTAAGGTGCCCATCCTAAGTCATGATGCCATAAGAGTAATTGGTAATATATGGCCGAATCATTCTTCTTCATCTTCCTTTCTTTCCATTTTTGTGTGTATTTAATTTGATTAGGCCAGAGCCAGGACAGCCGAAGCAGAATACCTGAATAATCTTCTTACATTTGAGGTTACATTTCAGTTTTGGGTTCAAAACTTAAACACCCCTACACTCCTGAGAAAGCTATCACTGTGACTTTTAAATCATAGAAAACTATAAAACTTGCATCTCCATATGTATACTGCTATGCTCCATCCTAGAAGCACATGTGTGTGTGTGTTGTGTCGTTACAGTCATAACCGACTCTCTGTGACTCCATGTCCATGGAGTTTTCTTGGCAGGAATACTGGAGTGGTTTACCAGTTCCTACTCCAGGTGCCTACAACACTTGGTATTCCCTGGTGGTCTCCCATCCAAGTACTAACCAGGGCTGACCCTGCTTAGCTTCCGAAATCAGGCAAGATTGGATGTGCTTAGGGCATAGGAGTAGTTTATAAAATAAATAATAAAGCTTTTCTGGATGCTATCATTTCAGGTAAAAAAATTCTTTGAATGTTTGAAATGTTTCATCATGCCCTGCTCAAAGGTGCCTCCCCTACCTTTAAATAAGAAAAAGAGAAACATTTCTGTTAACAGATAAAATTAAGAAGGAGCAGTCTCAGCTGCTTATCCTTTATCTCTTATGATACATCCACAGTTGTTTTAAGACAGAAATACGGCGGATATAAAAAGTTTACACACCCCTGTTAAAATGTCGTGTCTGTGATGTAAATAAATGAGAAAGAAAATCATTTCAGAACTTTTTCCACCTTAGATGAGACCTATGAACTGTACAACTCAGTTGAACCACAAAATGAAATATTTTAGGCGGAGAAAGGAAAAATAAAAAAATGAAATAATATGGTGGTGTCTCCTGTGCACAGCCCTCTTCAGATCACCCCACAGATATTCAATCGGAATCAGGTCTGGCCTCTGGCTGGGCCATTCCAACACATTAATCTTCTTCTGGTGAAGCCATTCCTTTGTTGACTTGGATGTATGCTTTGAGTTGTTATCATGCTGAAAGATGAAGTTCCTCCTCATGTTCAGCTTTCTAGCAGAACCCTGAAGGTTTTGTGCCAATGTTGACTGGTATTTGGAACTGTTCATAATTCCCTCTACCTTGACTAAGGCCCCTGTCCCAGCTGAAGAAAAACAGCTCCAAAGCATGATGCTGCCACCCCATATTTCATGGTGGGTATGGTCTTCTTTTGGTGATGTGTAGTGCTGTTTTTGTGCCAAACATATCTTTTGGAATTATGCCTGAAAAGTTTGACCTTGGTTTCATCAGACCATAACACTTTTCCGCCACATTCAGATGTGTTTTTGCAAAATTTAGCTAGGCTTGGATGTTTTTCTTTGTAAGATAATGCTTTCGACTTGCCACTCTGCCCAATAGCCCAGATATATCAAGAATACAGGAGATTGTTGTCACACTGGTAGAACTTCAGTGAGATGTGGACATTAATCTAAGAGGTATGTAACCTGTTCCTTTCCTAATACATTTAAAAAAATTGAATGTTGAAACTGTTCTTAGATCAGACCAACTTTTCCCTATATACCCAAAGCAGTGTCCTGACCATAATACCAATGGATCAGTTTGAGGGCCACAGCCAATGGAAGAACTTGGTCATTCCCTACATGGCTGGAGTGTCTGAAAAGCTTAAAAGGATTTTTGGCAAACACCAAAAATTTTGGCAAACACCCTGTTTATTTCAATTCAAACCCACAAACACACTAAGGAAGAGACTCGTCCACCCAAAGGACCTGGCGCCTAAGCACAAAAGGAGAAATATAGTATATGTGGTCCGATGCAGCAAGGAGTGTGCAGGCCTCTACACTGGTGAAACTTAACAGCCCTTAAACAGGAGGATGGCCCAACATAGGAGGGGGAACAGCCCAGGACCAGAATCAGTGGTGTACCTCTATTTGAAGGACAAAGGGCATTCATTCAAAGATGAGGATGTACATATACTAGAGAAGATATGTGGTTTGAGAGAGGGGACACAGAAGACATTCATGTGAGTATTGAAAACCCCTCTCTCAACAGAGGTGGGGGGCTGAGGCACAGTCTATCTGCTACTTATCAGGCAGTGATTAAACAATCCCCAGACAAACCAAAAATAATTCACACCTCTACCACCAAAGCCATGGCTAATGAATGATACTTTATGGGTGTTGGGAAGGTTCTAAAGGTGGGACTTCCATGCAACTTGGGCCATTGTCCACCTAATGAGACTATTGAGACTATTGTCCACCTAAGAGCCTATTCAGACCATTGTCCATTTTATGAGCTTATTTCAGTCCAGGGTGACATGAGGTCAAAGTGAACTATAAAATGGATGAGGTCAAAGTGAACTATAAAATGGAGGACTCCCAGCTAGCTTTCCTCACACTGGTGAAGCTGTTTGGATGAGCAGCGAAATGTTTCAGTCTCTCAAGAAAAGAAGTCCAGTTGCCATGACTCAACTTCCAGGTAAACTCACCTGGATGACTGAGAATCTTCACAGACATATTTTCCTATACCCCATTCTACAATGTGCACAAAGAGATCAGTCCTATAGTGGTTTAGATTCCAGAAAACATTTACTACTTAATTCTACAGAATGATAAGTTAGGAATTGTGGGGACTTGCAGGAGAAGTTTGAGGCCAAGCTGACCTTGATCACAGAATAAAGAACAGACAGACACAGACAAATACCTTTTCCAGCTGTGTTCCTCTCAGAAGGCTCTGTTTCCCCCCCTCTTAACTATTTCAAGATAAATAGAAGGTCACTTCGTTTCCAAGTATGCCATGTGGGCAGTTAGTGTAGTTCCTTCGGAAACACACCTTTCAAAGGAAGGTTCCTACAAGGAATACTCATAGTCCCTTATATAGATATATATATGGGAAGCTTTGTAAAGCTTTTAGAGGCTCACCTGCATAGACTCCGAGGTCATGAAGACAATGTGCTTCCACACTTGACTTCTTAGATATGACCTTCCATTCAATCCTAATTGTGCAGTCATACTCATTTGTTCTTCCCTTTGTTTGTCCTCACATTGGGGGAATATCTAAAATGGCATTCATGAGTAGGGATGGCTGACTATGTGCATAGAACAAATCTTCTTCATCCCCATCCCCTGGATGGAAGACAATCAGGCACCGTTAGCAAGGGACATAAAATGGGGACACATCAAGAACATCGGAACATGGTTCAAGTAGACATGGCCAACTCCATCTCCTCATGATTAAGATCACATGGATGCCTTAATAGAGCCCATGTTTTTATATTACAGTAAGCGCCTATATCTTCTGGGGAATTGTTCCAAGCCCCCCCCCCCGGTGGATATTGAAAACCATGGATAATAACAAACATGATAGATAGATAGATAGAT
>JAHTLZ010000237.1:36714353-36733070 GCA_023846285.1 Phrynocephalus versicolor | reverse complement strand
AAAAAAAAACACTATTATGCAATCGGTCTGTCTGATAATGCCTATCCATGTTACTAAAATAAGAGACTACCATAGATAAAAGCTAATTATTGTTTTGTCAAACAAGGAAGAGGAGAAAACACCAGAGCTCATGGGGAGAAATATATGTAAAAACTCATAGCATGTTCCTTGTCTTCCAAATCAAGGTTTGGGAAATAAAAAAAAATGCTGCAACACAGCCAATGCTCAGGGTTGCTAATTTTCCAGGTTTGGCCTGGGCTCCTAAAAAATCAACGGTGATATCTAGCAATCTTCTGAAGCCAGTTCAAACAATTTAAGAAGCTGTCACCGCTATTGCCCACTAGGAAGGCCTAGTCAGATCTATGCTCAAAGGCTTCTTACGCAACTATCATCAGTTGTTTGAGAATAGAAGAGCCACTGATGTAGAGGGTTGTTGATTGCCTTTGTTGTGGGCCAGGACATCATCATCATCATCATCATCATCACCATCATTTTCATACACAGTGTAGTGAAGTCAGAACTGCAGCTGCAACTTAGGGATGGGCACCATATGAAAAACGACACGCTGTTTCATAGTGTTGCAAGGTTTTGAATTGTTTCAAAATTAAATGAAATGGCAGCTCACGTTTCATTAGTAAACTAAATGAAACACCCATTCCCCCTCTACAACAAAATGATTTGTTCTGGGGAAAATGGCAGGGAAGCTTCCTCGAGATCTTCCCCATGAAATTTGGAAAGATTTGGGGGGTCACAGAGCTGATCTATGAAGCTCCAAAGGTGGTGCCCCTAGGGTGGAAAAACCCTTTCTAATTGGAATTGGAAGCTGATCAGGCGAGCGACAGCGCTGCCACCACCTCCCACTGATTCCAATTAAAAGGGTTTTCTCCTAGAGGCACCCCCTTTGGAGCTTCATAACTCAGCTCTATGACCCCCCCAATTCTTTCCAAATCTCATGCGGCAAAAAAAAAAACCTTTCCAAATTTCAAGGGTTTGTCTAAAATCAGTAAAAGAAGCTATGCCTGCCACTTTGGGGATGAAACATGACTGGGATCAGTATGCACCCTAAAATACTGATCTCAGAAATGTTTCACTCCCAAAGTGGCAGGCTTAACTTCCTCTAGCAATTTTTGGTGACCCAAGGAGATTTCAGAAAGTTTTCGGGGTCTCAGAACTGAGTTATGAAGATCCAAAGGGGATGCCCCAAGGAAAAGAGATGAGTGAACTACATACACCAACAGCAACTTTCTGGAGTTGAGCTCTAAGTCTCTCTGTGTGTGTGTTGTGTCATTACAGTCATGACCAACCCTTCGTGACTCCACGTCCATGGAGTTTTCTTGGCAGGAGTACTGGAGTGGCTTGCCAGTTCCTACTCCAGGTGCCTACAGCACCTGGTATTCCCTGGTGGTCGCCCATCCAAGTACTAACCAGGGCTGACCCTGCTTAGCTTCCGAAATCAGGCGAGACTGGATGTGCTTAGGGCATCTAGGCAGCTTATTTGATTTTACAACAATCTATTTAAGAGTCCCACTCAGGCAGCTATTTACTGAGGAAAACCTTGCCTGAAGAGAAAGGTTTTCACCTGCTGGAGAAAACAATAGCATTGATGGGCTCAGCCTGGCTTCTGTGGGAAGTAGTTGCTCCTCAAACCCACTTCTCACACTCCCCTGGAAGGTCTCCTAATCCTCTGGAGCACCTCTTTAGGAACTTTACACTAGTACTAGACTGGGAGGAGAACCCATACTTCTGACAAGAAACATTCCAGTTTTTAGAAGCCTTAGGTGGAGACGAGGAGGACTTCTATCTTTTGGAACAAATCCTGGACCTAAAGCTCTATGTTCAGCCAAGCACAATGCTGCACCTTGTGGTGCAGTAGCGAAACTGCAGTATTGCAGTGAAGACTTTCCTCATGACCCGACAAACCCTGACACAGGGAGCTGGTTCCAGGTTGACTCAACCATTCACAGTCAAAAAAACTGCTCACATGGGGAGTTTGTGTGTATAACCTGCATAATTAAATTGTAGGCCACCAAAATAGAGCTTTAAGCACTATGAGGCAGTATTTAAACAGCACACTTGAGGAGGAGAGATGAAAGGAAAATTAGAGTGGGGCTTGCTCTCAAAGCCCAGTGGTATGTTACAGAAAAGGAGCCTGACAAGATTCCACTTGAAGAGCCTTCTAGATAAAAATGGCTACCATCCCACTCTTATATAAGCAAAACACCGCTGAAGAAACACCTCATCCTCTGAGCCTCTTGCCAGTGGAGATATTATGACCTCAAACAATCAAGAAAATGTGAGGATGAGCAGTGGAGGAAATAGAAACAGACAGCTAATGTTGGAGAGCACTTGTGAATGAGGCTTGACTAGGTGACAAAAGCCACAGGAGAGCATCATAGCTCCTGATGATGATGATACAGAGCAATCCCCCCCTCCCGTAACTAGCTATTAGCAAAAACATCTCCTTTCCATTCATATTTCACTCCTCATCTTAAGCTGCTCTATATCTAGACAAGCAGAAGTAATAATCAAAGGACATTTTGAACTTTAGAATATGTTCTTGCCTCCAATATTTTTCTATGGGGAGGGATTTTGAGAAGCACCAAAACATCTTTTGCCTCTTAAAACTGGGGGGGGGGGAGCATTTCCTTGGAGCTGCTTACCTATCCTGACAAAGTTTCCTCCCCTGCACATTTCTTCACTGGACTAGGGGGAGGAAATTGTGCCTGTGAATGAATCTTTCAGATTCTTCGCCTGTTGCCACTTCCTCTCAAGTAAATTAAATCCAGCATAGGGGAGGAGCATAGGTGTGGAAGGGCAAAATTAAGTTTGAGAGAGCTGTCTAACAAGGTTGATTTCGGAAGCTAAGCTGGGTAGGCCCTGGTTAGTACTTGGATGGGCGACCACCAGGGAATCCCAGGTGCTGTAGGCGCCTGGAGTGTGTGTGTGTTGTGTCACTACAGTCATGACCGACCCTTCGTGACTCCATGTCCATGGAGTTTTCTTGGCAGGAATACTGGAGTGGCTTGCCAGTTCCTACTCCAGGCGCCTAGAGCACCTGGTATTCCCTGGTGGAATCCCATCCAAGTACTAACCAGGGCCGACCCTGCTTAGCTTCCAAAACCAAGCGAGATTGGATGTGCTTAGGACATCTAGGCAGGCCTGGCGCCTGGAGTAGGAACTGGCAAACCACTCTAGTATTGCTGCCATGAAAACTCTATGGACGCAGAGTCACAAAGGGTCAGTCACAACTGTAATGACACAACACACACACACACACACACATCTGGATCCTAGAAGTTGATTAAATGGTAAGAAAAAGCAAAAAAAAAATATGCAAAGGCTTTATTTGTAAGATTTCTGCCATTGTTATAGCCAAATGATAATGTAGTCTATCTGAAGGATAGCAGGTGAGATTCAGCCAGTAGTTTGGTTCTTCAACTTTCACCATAGATTAACTAAACTGCCTTTTGGATAAGTCTATCCCTCCACCCCAGCCTTATTTTAGCATTACAAAATGATAACAACTGTGGCTCACTCCACTGCTAAACACTGCCAAACTATCTTGCATACCAAAAGCTTTATAAGGTTCTTAAATAATTACTAACCAGGTGGGAGGGTTGTATGTGTCCCCTGATTCACATTAAAATGGCATACAGGGACAGAAGCATCAGTTTTGACAAACAGTCACTCGTGACAATTTGCACTTCTAGCCAAGGGAATGAGAAGGATAGATATTGGGTAGCAAAGTATGATGAGCATGTAAGTACGTGTCAGAATTTGCAACCTTCTTGTCTCATGGATGAGTAGAGATGACAAGTAGCAATATTGAGTTACCTCTTCTTTTCTCCCTGTTGAAATCAAGAAGAAACCATAATTTGTGGGATCGGTTATCTGTCAATTTCTATACTGTTGCATGTGTGGCAATAACTCAACAGTAATTGGTCTGGTAGGATTCTAAAGCTTCATTTTCATGGACCACACTGACACCGCAACAGTCCCTTCCTTTGCTGAAAATATTACTGCAATGAAACAGTCACCCTTCAAATGCTGTCATTTAATGGTAAATTCAACTTTAGGCTTTCAAAGACATAGCGATGGCAGGGTCTTGGTGGAGTCCAACCCCCTTGCTCAGTGCAATGAAGGGTATAACTACACCATCCTGGACAGATGACTGTGTCCAGCCACTACTTAATAGTTACTTTCTTTTTGCATTGATTCTGTGGACTTCTGAATTGTAAAATGTTGCCTCTATGAGCCTTTGTACACGACCCCTAAACTCCACAGCAAATGGCTGCAAGCTCCGGAGCTTACAATTGTTTCCCCACCAGCTCCGGAGTTTGCAGGAAATTAAGTGCGACCACGCCCACCTAAGCGCGTCCCAGCGCACTTTTCTTGTACCTGCTCGAGGAGGGTGAAAATCCCCAGGTCCGGATTTAATCTGGTCAGTGTGGGGCTCTCCTCACTTCCATTTGTTTTTTGTTTTTTGCCTCCCGCCCCTTTAAGAGAAGGGGCGGAAGGGAAAAAAAGCAAACAGAAGAGAAGGAATTAGGATGACGGAGCTCCAGGCAGCTTCGGAGGTGAGCCTGCATTTTTTCCTCTCTTTCTTCCTCCCTCCCCTCATGCAGAGAGGAGCAAGGAAGTGCGGAGTGGTGAGGAGGAAGGAAGAGCAACAAACCCCTAAGATCTCTGGTCCGAATTTAAGTGTCCAGCGGATCTTAGGGGTCGTATGAAAAGGCCCTTAGTTAACACCTGTTTCTTTATCCATCAGTTCAATAGACCTCTATATACTAGAGTTTCCTTTTATGCATCCACTGTACGCGTTTCACTGTCCCAACACTGACTGCAGATAACCAGAATTATATTTTAACCCATATGGAGGATATCTTCTAAAAAATTGTTGTATTTTGTAGTTTCCTCCTAGGATGTGTCAATTGGCTTGAAAAGCTAGTGGAAGTTCTAAAATATCATTTTTGCTTCCCTCACTAAAGGGCAAGTTAAGATTGAGGTTAGATTCTTGGCCAAACAATATTAGCTTCTTGTAGAATGAACACAACCAGCATGCAGCACAAGCAAGTGAGTTTTTATTAATAAGAATAAAGCATGTGCACAGTGATGACATCTGATCAAAATACGCCACTGCACCAGTCGCTGACAAGATGCATGAAGCCCGACTGCGTTGGTAAGGACACGTCTTCCATGTCGATGAGGAAACTCTACCCAAAAAGAGTCTCACCCTGGAGTTCAGCAGATCTTGAATGAGGGGACAACCCAAACAGTGCAGGATGAACATCCTTAGCAACAACATTAAGTTGTCCCAAGTTCACCCAGACCTAGCCCATGACTGTGCCAAGTGGAAGGCCAAAACAATAGCAGACCCCAACACCAAATGGGAGGAATGCTAAGGAAAACAAGAAGAAAGCATGGAAAGAGTGGCAAGGCCTTAGGTCTTGCATAACAGCTTCAATCAAAAATCATACCCCGAGTTCTTATTTGCTGAGGAAGGAAAAATATTCCTTGGTGGTAATGAAGGCATCACAGTAGCAGGTTTCGTGATGGAAAGAGACAGCAATTATTTTGTCAGAACCATCGTGCAGAATGAAACCTCTCTTTTCATGCTGTATTTTCCGACAGAGGATTGGGCAACCATGTTGTGGACATTCCTTATTTCTGTCACAGTGACAGAAAGAGACATGCTGTTTTTAATTGAGTCCCCAACCTTCATGGTTTATTCAGCCTGTACACTGCCAATGGTAAATTCTAATTTCAAACATGTTATGGAGATAGCTCCTTATCCTCAGGCTGCTTTTTGATGCCACTCAAAAGGATTTCTTTCTCTAATAAATAATATTTTCTAACTTAAGGTTGCCATATTTCACTGCTTCGGGGAATGTTTTCATGGTTGTTTACCATATGTTTGCTAGTTCAGAAATAGGCACAAGAACTTACAATAACTGATCATTATTTGTACAGGCCGGGATTTGTGTTTGGATTTTTTCCTTAATGTCCGGATTGAAGGGTTCATCTCATCTACTCTGAGGCACCCAATGTGGTGTAGTGGGTGGAGCAGCAGACAGGGACTCAGGGCGCCTGGGTTCGAATCCCCACTCAGTCATGGAAACTCGAAAAGGGCGGGCACTTGTGAAAAACCATTCCTGTAATATCTCATTTACCATAAAATCCTATTAGGTTTACTATAAGTCAGACATGCATTGCCAAAGTATACCATGCATTCTGAAAACTTTTTTTTAAAAAAAAAAATCAGTTTCTTAACATTTACACCAGGAATGAGAAGCTGTGATCATCAACATACTGCCCAGCTATGACTCCCATCATGACTGATCACTGGCTACCTTGGTTTCGAATGATGGGAGTTCAAATAAAAACAGGCAAAAATCAAAGAAAAATGAAACAAAACAAAAGATAAAAAAACATGTGGCACCTTAAAGACTAACTTTCATATATTAATGTAACATTTTGTGGACATGTCCACGTTACATTAAAATATGAACATTAGTCTTTAAGGTGCCACATGTTTTTTGCCTTTTTTGTCTTTGATTTTTGCCTGGAATTCTTGCACAGATTAACAAGGCTACTTTTTCCAAATAACAACAGTTTCCCCACCCCTATCTATCCAAAACTTAACATTCCTTATTACAAATATTTTGTCTCACATCATTTCCTCCACCCCCCCCCCCAGACCATCATCTCTGTCACTACGACTTGTTGCCCATGATTGTTGCTTATCCTTTCCCACTTAACTTGCTGGAAGTTGGAATTAGAATTGTTTATATATGGAATGTGGAATCAGCATAATAGTTACAAAGGTGGCAAATACGGTAATCTATTGTTTCCAAAACTTAGTCTAGCCTATTGGATGCCTTGCTTTATAACTTCATGGTGTCAAGTTGATTCCGACTTGTGGCCACCTATGCCAGGATTTTCTAGATATATAGAACTCAGAAGTGCTTTATCGTTCTCTTCTTTTTGGAGAGTCATGGGACTCAGCAGGTTGCCCAAGGCTACACGTGCAAGTCTTTTCTCCTAGAAGACACAGTGGGAAATACACAGTGGGGACAGCTGCCAATCAGCTATAGGGCACAATTCAAAGTGATGGCCTTAACCTACAAAGCACTGTATGGCCTGGGTCCTAGCTACTTCAAAGATCGAATCTCACAGTATGAACCTACTTGGGTGTCAAGGTCATCAGGAAAGGCCTTTCTCTCCATCCCACCACCCTCACGGTACATCTCGTGGGAACCCATGAAAGGTCCTTCTCAGCTGCTGCTCCCAGACTCTGGAACTCACTGCCACTAGAGGCCAGGACTGCCTAATCTCTGTTGTCCTTCCGGAAGCAGGCAAAGACCTTTCTCTTCAGGCAAGCTTTCCCTGAATGATGGACTACCATTATGTGTGTTTTATGTGAATCTATCGGTTCACATAGACTTTGTGTTTATAACTACTTATAACCTTGTAACGTTAATGTAATGTTTTCTATTACTGCTGTAAAGATGTCCCTCAATTCCTTGTTCTCAATACTTGAACATGTCTTAATTGTAATGGACTGTATATTATCCCTCATTACTGTAAGTTGCCTTGGGTCCTTTTCCAAAGAGAAAGGCGGGGTAAAAATACTCATAAATAAATAAATAAATAAATAAATAAATAAATAAATAAATAAATAAATAAAACTCCAGACCTCCTGCTCTGTAGTCATGTCCCCAATTCACTGAGTTATTGAGTCAGCTTTAAGATAAACAAAAACAAAAACAATTACTTTGAGAGAGGTGCCTTAATCACTTCATTTTGACAATGGACCACTGTGTTATAAATTATGGCTTGAAATTTGACCCATCTTCCATGTATCAGAATATAGAAATGGTTGTGTGACTTCTTCTTTGTCTGGTGCCACATAACTTGGTGTGTGGGTGTGCAGAGGAGAAGCATTTTCATACAAATAATTGTGTGCAGTCTGATCATGGTCTCTGAAAGCAGAGGCCTCTTTAATTTATTCTGTCTCAGTACCTCTTTTGCCATAAAATATGGCTACTATTTCCAGCATTTGAGAGTCTAGTATGATAAATTGCTAGGTTCTTAATAATACCTTTTCTTTTAACACCGAGAAACACTGTATCATTATTATTACTATCATCACCATCAGAGTTTCTATGCTTCTGTTTGGTTTGGAACACAAGTATCTCTTGCAAATGTAACCTTACAAAAAAAACAACATTTTCATACAACTCTAATCCAATTATTTTTCTACCGTAGATGTACAACTGGAGTTTTATTCTGACAGCTCTTTGCCGAAAATGTCAAATATTTCATTTCTCAACCAACAGTGTACGTGAGATACTATATTACATCTTTTTCAATGCAGGGTTACACAAACAGAATTATGGATGACACGTCTGTGTAATTTAGCACTCCTGGAAATGCTTACTTAGGTAAAACAGGCTTCATTGCATGCTTTCCTGAAAGCAAAGTTTGAAGTCCATTGGCCTGGCCACTGACAAGTGAGCTGAACATTATAACAACTATGTAAACTTGAAATTTTTAAAATGGAGGCTAAATTAATTCATGACTATTGCTCACTTCACACATAACTAATGTGAGGAGGAAGCCATTTTAAGAGACACCATAGTATCTTCCTTTTTTACCATGACTCTGAGGTTATGTGACTCTTCCTGGTATATCCATATCTGCCTGAAGTAAAGAAGCACTGCATGTCCAGGCCTACATAGGGAGACATTTCTCATCTCCAACATCTATACAGTGGTTATTTGGAGGCTAGGGCAGGAAAAAACTAAGGAACTTATAGGCTCCAGCTAAACGTTAATGAAAATCTATTGTTCCATTGACCATGCTAGCTCCTCCACAGATATACATTTCCCCAATCGGGCAAATTGTATAAATTGCAATTAAGCTGCCCAGATGCCCTAAGCACATCTGACCTCACTTGATTTCGGAAGCTAAGCAGGGTCAGGCTTGGCTAGTACTTGGATGGGCAACCACCAGGGAATACCAGGTGCTGTAGGTGCCTGGAGTAGGAAATGGCAAGCCACTCCAGTATTCCTGCCAAGAAAACTCCATAGACATGGAGTCACAAAGGGTTGGTCACAAATGTAACAACACAACACACACACAAATTGCAATTAATGAATAGAGAAAGCAAATGCTTGGGTTGTTGCCCAGGTGTTTAAATAAGAGAAGTACAGAATGGAGTGTCTGCAATTATTATTTTTTAATTAGGATGCTCCAAACTTTGCTGCTGCAAAGCACTGTCCTCCATTGTTGCTGTGTAGACCCCATAATGGTGGACAAGGTCCCTCTGCACATTGCCCTATCTATGCTGTTGCCATCACAAGGGGAAGAAAATGTAGGTAGTGCAAAAAACTAATAAAAGCTCTTTCTTTTTCAATGCCTTGCTCCACAGTATCCTTTCAGAGCCAATATGGGGGGGGGGGGGTTTCCAGAGAAATAGCCTTGGTAGATTTCTAGTGGTTTCTCTGGATTCCCTTTCTATCATGTTTTAGCTCCAAGGACCCTTCAGAGGATGAGTGACACAGTGGCATGATACAGGGGTCATGCTCTCAATGGCAGAGGCAATCTCCCTAGGGTGACTAAACTGCTCCTATTGCCCCACTGATGTCACAGTCTCAATGCACCCAGGGATAGGTCCAACCAGATATTTGAGCCAGTTCTTCTATACCTACAGTGTGTGTGCCTCTGGGCTTTGCATCACAGAGATAGTGTTTTTTTAACAGAGACATTTTCTGCAAATTGCAGAAACCTCAGTCCCAAAGAAGTGAGTAATACAACATCAGTTGACTCAAGAATGAACAACTTAGTGAGATCTAGTCATACATTCGGTTGGCTGTTACTGGATCAAAAGACTAACGTATCAGCCTGATGACACAAGTTATCTATAGCATCATTTGAACTGGAAGATAGATAGATAGATAGATAGATAGATAGATAGATAGATAGATAGATAGATAGATAGATAGATAGATAGATAGATAGATAGATAGATAGATAGATAGATAGATAGATAGATAACTAAAAGTATCCAATAATTCAGCAATATGTGTATTAGAGATGGGCACGACTCAGAAAAATTGTTCGTTTTCGTTTTCGTTTTCGTTTAGGGGTCCGTTTCGGCTCGTTTCCGTTTTCGTGAGCTAATTTTCAAAATTTTTCATTTTCGTTTCGTTGCGTAACGAAAACGACAAACGAAAACGAAAATGAAAAATTTTTCGTTTCTTCCCATTTAGCTCCATTAAGTGCTTTTCCAGTAACGAAAAACGAAAATTGGCTCGAAATTAGTCGTTTCGTTTCCGTTTCCGTTCCAGTTTTGAGCCATTTTTTCGTTTTTCGTTTCGTTACGTAACGGAAACGAAAAACGAAAACGGAAATGAAAATTCCGCTAAGTCATGCCCATCTCTAATGTGTATATTTGAGAACTAAAAGATATATGTTGAGAGTTCCTGATGATCTTCAGTTGTTGCCTCCATAGTTGTCCAAAGAAATGTTAATTTGGGGTCAAAATTCTGCAGGGTAGATTATGCCCACCTAAACGGTGCTGATGACACCAGCAGAGGAAGATTGCTGCAGTTAAAGATTTCCTGTGTTGATATTGGGGTGTTCCTGATCTGCCAGCAATCAGACTGTTGTGGGCAAGTTGCAGGTGTGCTGTAGAGTCCCCAAAATTGGAGGAGTAAGTATTTAATTACCAGCCATTTCCCCCTTCTGGTGATGTTATCATCCTTATAGGGGCATATTTTTGCAGCAGTATTTTGGCCGATACCTTCAAGTAGTCAACATGGACAGATGAACTATACACCATTATAAGAGAGTACCGAGTGCTTTGCTGTTGTCCTTGTTGCTTTATATGACTGTGTACACAGTGATTCAACTCTGTTATAATCCACTTTTGCTAAAAAGCAAAACAGCTATTTACTAATTATGAAATCAAGCATGGAGTCTGTAGATTAAACTGGCATATTCCAGGGATGGGTGCTAAAGTTGAGGGACTCGTTGTCAAGTTAGACTTGGGTCACACCAGGAAGTCAACTTGAACTCAACTAGGGTTTTTATTTTCTCCTATTGACTCAGACTTGACTTATAACTCAGAACCCACCCACCTCCTCCCTTTATTTTCTGGAGCAAAAAGCTTGTTTGTAATAGGGACTGGGAACTTCATATCAAAGACTCAGATTCAGACTCAGACTCAGACTTGGGATGAAAGAACTTAGACTTGGAGCTCAGACCCAAAGATTTGCCAATATCCCTCCCATCTTCCAGTGCTATCTTCAACACTGCGTATTACAGTGTACGCAATATTAGTAATGTCATAGATATCCACACTGTATCTCCTTTCCATGCCATTGTTAGTTTACTCCGGAACAGTTACCATAACTATATGGAAGAAGACATGCTACAAGTTCCTCCCATATGATCCTGGACTGCTGACATTACTTTTCATCATCATGGAAATCAGACATATTAGAGAAGATCTCACACTATTCAAGGTGGGAAGGGGGATGCACAATGAACTGCTACCAGATTCCTCCTCAGTTTCCTGATGCTTCACAAAGTAATTCAGGACCTTTGCCAGATTCACATCTGACCTTCTTAGCTTTGCATGCCTCTTCACTGCAATTTCTCTCCCCCATAATTTTATTTATTTTCTCTACAATAGACTCAATAACATATAAACACATATATTGCTTATCGCCTATCATGTTACATAAATCAAACACAATTAGAGATGGGCACGAACCGAAAAATCATGATCTCCAATCATTAACACATCCTCCTTACTGGGCGGCGGCGGCGGCAGCGGCAGAAGCGGCATCAGTGGCGGGGCAATCCTGGCCCGTGGGGCTGGGGCTTTTTGAGGCGCTGGCTTGGGGCCAGTGCCTCTTTTTATTTTAAGCACTCACCACGTGGCCCCTGGGGCCAGGTTGGCACTTCTTTTATTTTTTTGTATTTTTTCTTTATTTTAGAGCACCAACCCGGCCACCCCTGGGGCTGGGTTGGCGCTCCTCTTTTTTATTTTTTATTTTTTATTTTTTTCAAACGTCGACTACGCGACTCCTGGGGCTAGGTCGCCACTGGTTTTATTTCTTATATTTTTTTCTTTATTTTAGGGCACCAACCCGGCCACCCCAGGGACTGGGTCGGTGCTCCTTTAAAAAAATAATAATTTATTTTTATTTTATTTTTATTGTATTATTTTTTACTGCCAACCATGTGACCCACACTACAGCTGTAGCACAGGCCGGTTGGCCTTTTTTTTGTGGTCACCCCTCCCTGCAGCCAGGAAGACTGGACCTCCAGGAAGGACCAGCACCTGGTAGGAGACATCTCCACCGTTGCCATTAACAAACCGAACCGAACTATTTTTTTTCCAGTTCGGTTTGTTTTGTTCTAAATCCACTCTGGGGTTCATTATTTGTTTCATGACATAATGAAATGAATAACGAATAACAAAACAAACTAAAAGTTCATTTCGTGCCCATCTCTAATCACAATTATTTTCCTAACATTTCAGCCCATTACAGTTAAATGCTCCTTTCCTGTCTTAGAAGAACATATTTTCATACTTTTGTATTTTATTTCCTTTTTATTCCATTGATATACTCTTTATTAATATCTATTTTCATTTAATACAAAAGATAGAAATAACCAAATAAAATATTGCAGTAATGTCTGACCTTAGCAGTATATTCAGTCCTAATATTTTAATTCTTCAATAAACTAAGCTGGTTTTTAAAAAACCTTTTAACTATTTTAATATATCCTTAACAAAACATATTTACCTATTCTTCTAAGAGTTACATAATTTCAAAGGCCTTCCATAACTTGATTTAGTGCTTTGTGGGCAATTAATTATAAAGGGGTTACATCTTCGTCTATAGATTTTCATTTAGGCATAAAAGCTAGCATATGTTTATATTACAGGCTGGTCTTCATATTTCCATTATCTATTTCCTAAATCATGACAATCAATTAATGGCTTTAAACAAGTAAAGTGACCCTCCCTGACCCCAGTGATATGTGACACTTTGGTCCTACAAAAGGGAATGTTCACCTTGAACTCCTGGCGGGTGCTCTAATATCTACTCTTTTGTGTACCAGCCTATTTTTTTTTAATAAAGAAGTTTTTTTTCTTATCTTAACGATAACTGATTCTTATAATAAAGCCCTTGACAGAAATGTGACACTCTTTCACAATACCTCTATATTATAGTTCTTTCAAGGTGTATAAATATCTTGGGGCTAGTGGGGAACCACTATAGACATTAATTAAATTGGTATAGATAGCAGAAACAATCTGCTCATTCTGCTTGTTACCCAACTGAACTCACACACACACACACACACACACACTCTACACGTCACGTCACACAACACGACACCTTCCATCTCCAGGCTGAACGTTGCATTTCTCCGTAATGACAGGTTGAAAAGTACTCAGCTATTCTTTGAATCATTTGTAGAAACCAGCAGGATAAGACATTAACAAGCTTAAAAGGTATTACCTGTCTAGCCCTACCGGGAGGTTTATGCTGACTGTAGGGGTTTCACATATCTCTTGTACTTTCATGAGGGAATTAGTTAAAATTGCCATAGTGGAAAGTATTTGATTTAGATTAATCTCGCTTTCCCAAGCAGTGGAGACTCATTACTCTGATTGGCTGTTCTACCCATACTGCCCTTAATGCTCTAACTATACACTCAAGGAAAAAAGCCGTCAGTTCAAAGCTCTTGCTGGATAAGTAAAATGGATCACCATTATCTTTTCAAGAAAACCCTTTAAAAGCCTAAAAGAATATATATGGAACATTCAGAATGAAGTCAAAGCTTCTGTCTTGTCTTCTCGTCACTGCTGGACAGTTGTTAATTGACCTTTTTAAAAAAAATATCTCAAGACCAGTTCATCCAAAAGGCCTCATTATGTGGTGTGTTTGATCTATACAACTGCTTAAGTGGAGCAGACAGGAGAAGGTGTGACCAGCAAATCCATGTGTTTAAAGCTGCAGTTGTATACATGTTTCTCTGGGGGCAAATTACCCACCTGCCCGCTCAGACACACACAAATCCTCAGAATAATTACTTCTGAGTAGATATGCCAAGGATTGTATAGGTTGTGATATTCTTGAAAGAATTAGCATTTTGAAGGATTGGGTTGTCAAGTTTCTAGTGATCCTGAGCTGTTCTTTTTGACTCATCAATAGCTCTTACTGCTCCACCAAATCATTTCTCAATTCAGCACAATCATTTTAAAAATACATAACCTTAGGATAATAGTACATAGACCTTAGGCTAGAATTACAGTAATATTTATAGTAAGAGTAAAAAATATGGCTCAAACCCCACCATAGTTTATAGTGGGGTTGTTTCAAATAGTATAGAAGGTCTGAAGAAGAACAGGGCCAGCATAACATCAGAGGAAAAAATGTAGCACACATGTATGATAATTATTGAATCTGTGTCATCAAATCAATTCTGGTGTATAGTGACTCCTTCTAGGTAAAAATCCCAATTTAATTAAATTTAATTTAAGCATTAGAATTATTGGAGAATATGTAGCTAACTCAAAGCAGTAAACTGTTATTACAGTAGTGCTCTATATTGAACCTTTTCCTCAGACCACCTAGACAACCAAAGCCTAGATCCAATGGTGGCACAGCATGGAAGAATTAAGATTTGTGAGGTAAAGATTGGGGATGGGGACTTGTGACTTGCAATTTGGAATGATTTTTCTGAGTCACATTGTCAAGTACTTAGCCCACACATGTTCCATCATCCTCCATCCTTCCCAGTGATCAAGAAGCAGTACTGGGGTGGGGGAGTCAGCGGGGAGGTAATGACAGAATACACTCCACCGCTCACCCTCCCTGCTCTGAAGCTCCTCCTAATCTTTAGCAAGGACCCTGATTCTGAGGCCAGGCACAAGTGCAAAGGAAGCTTCTGTGGTACCTGTGGAGGGAGAAACAAGATGGTGGCTTCTGTGACTAAAACTCTCAGAACTCCACATATGGGGATTTGCTACTTGGATATTAGGACTCTGATAAGAATGTGCCTTTTATTTGTAAACAATCCTATAAAGCAGGTCAATAATATCCCCTTGTCAAAGATCTGCAACTCCTATCACCCCTAACTCTTGGGTTGAGAGTTATATCCCAGTAATATTTGGAGGTCCATAAATTCCATCTCTCCATGATGTATCTGTTGAAATGGCAGACTCACATTTCCTAAAGCCAACCAACCAGTGAATTCATAACAACAGCTAGCCCTTAGGTATTTCTGTATCATAGGGCTTGACCACGGTACTGTAGTTTGCTGACAACATCCATTGTGCTATTTCCCTTTATGTGAAATTTTCTATCAGTTCTATTATGCTCTTTACTACCTGGATTTATTGAGGATGCAAGCAAGTAGATAATTTCACCTTGGTACAGCTTTGTGCTGGTTGACAGTTTGGACAATCATTCACTCCTAGAAGTGCACAGATTTATGTTTTTGGATGATGACTCTCAGCATTCTTCACACAGCACAGCCCTGGGACACACAGAACAAAAAAACAAATATTCACAGCTCTATAAATCACAATTGTTCCCTGATTCCTTTTCTGTCTATCTTTTACATGTGCTTTACATGGAGGCACACACGTCTTCACACATTACAGACTCTATTAGTGGATGAGTCACCATCTAGGTTTCAAGTTTTATGCAACAAATTAGACCATGTTCAGTTGTTTACATACATTGTAATTAGCAGTTTAGGTTTCTCTGGGACTGAAGTAGCCCTGTGGTTTTAAGCAGGCCTTTAAAGTGGTTCAAGTATCAGTTTTAGCTCTGCACTGCCCTCTGCTGTTATGGGGAATGTTCCATTTTTCCTGTCAGATGGCAGTGTGAGAATAACAAACTAAAATCTACCTGATATTTGATTGACCAGAGGATGTGGGTAGGGTTTAAAGCATGCCCCCTGCCACATGATGTTAACCAATATGTTATATTTATCTGTGGTCAAAATAAACATACTACAGAGAGTGTGCCTTTTACACACACACACACACACACACACACACACACACACACACATCCCCCAGTTGCTGTGTCATTACCATACCACCCTTACAACATGTTTCCCTTTTCACACCATTTAGTGCAATTATAGATTATGTTGCATGCCTGTATACGAGCTGTGGAGCTGAGGGAAATAAAGTTGCACAAAGTAGCATCCATCACGCCTGAAGCAATATGATTACGCACGGCGTGCCTCACTCTTGTGAAATCCAATTTCAGCTTTTTATCATACGCTACCCTTAAAAACATCCTTCAGCAGCAAGAAATAAGGCCAGCGGCTGCAAAGGAGCCGCACCTCTTAGAAGGAGACGGTGTGGACTGCTCATCAGACATCAAGGTTTTGTCCAGAATACATCCCTTAATTAGCTGAAAAAGGAGGTGGCCTCTTTAGAGGAATACTTCTCCTGGAGGTCTCATTGCTCCAGTTTGAGAAATGCTCATTGTATCATGTGCTAGCCATGCAGCATCTTTTATTGATGCACTAAAGGGTCAGGAGACGGATGCAGCCTTAATAGTTAACAACACAAAAGACAGAGAACTGAATGACTGAGGCTGAAAACCACCTGTTCCCAAGTGGAAGACAAGAGGCGGAACACAATTCAGTAAATGGGAGAAATATTTTCTATCACTGAAGTTCTGTCATGGCAACTGTCATTTTTAAATAGTGAGAAAAGGAATTAAAGACCGTACCAGCTTCTCGGGTGCTTCTTACCTCATCAGTCCTTGTGTTTCCAATTAGTTATACTGTAGAAGTGTGAATGCTTGCTAAATTCCAAGTTCTGGTTGATTTAAGCTGTCTCAACACTATAGTTGAAACTACGTGCTTGGCAAAAACTGGATCAAATATGCAGCAACTTCTGGTGTATCCCATAATGTCAATTGAACCTTATTGCTCCTCATTCTCCCTCAACCGCTGTTTTATCTTTGAATTCCCTCCTCCTTTGTTTCTCTGTTTGTACATATGGATGTGTGATTCCTGTGATTCCTATAGTTAAAATTGCATGTCTGATGATGCACATAAAAACCTTTTGTTAAAAATAAAAGTTGGGAAGCAGGGCATAATGTTCCCAATATGGGATGTGGTGACCAGCCCTTGACATGGCCTGGACTGAAACGAAAAGCAAGTTTGGGCTTATGTTACAGGTGATCCCACACCTGTTTCCAGCTAAAGCACCAAAATAGATTCTATTTGGATTATTACAAAGGTGCAGTTCCAACCTACAAGATGTCCAGGTCCAAGAAGGTTTCATACCTCCAGAGCACGAATGTAATAAAGGGTGTTTCGTGACTTTGTTGATATGTCTACAACCTATGCACAAGGTCGCCGTAGAAAGCTTCATCATTTTATTTTGAGAAGCACTCCATCAGTGTACTGGCCACAGAACAACTGGCCCATTGTTTAAAAATCCAATGCTTCCAGTTCTCTAAAGTCTACACTAGAGGGCAATAGTGATTGCAGGGTTGAATAATTTGCAGTTGTGCACAAGCTGCTTCAATTGTGCAACACAGGCAGTTGGTGTAAAAAGTGCCAGCTCAGTATCACCAGAATATGCCTCACATCCCTGCATGGTGCTGAAGGAAGAAAATGTTGCAGAGTTTTGAATTCCTGGTAAATATCCTTTTTGCTACGCAGTAGAAATATAGAGATCCACGTGGGTGGAGGGAAGATTGCTACAAGATCCCTAATGCCCACCCCTTTCATATTAAGGGGTGGACTTTGAAGAAAGAATTTTTTAAAAATTGTTACTTAGAAGTGCTTGAACATTACAGACTTGTGTATGCCGCTTTCTTTATTGCACACACACTCGCAACCAACTGAACAGAACAATAGCAAAGAAACAACTGCCACCAATCCAGGAAAGAGAGGGAAAAGGCATTCAGTGGAGAGGCAGAGATCTCTTTGAAATCAAAGGCTGAAAGGAGCAATTGATTAGTGTTTGATAGACAATCACCAGACTGTACCCCAGTCACACAAATTGCAGACAGCATGCAAGGTTGCAATGAAAAGTCCAAAGGAAATGGCAATTCTTCCCCCTTAGTGTACAAGAAATAATTGACATCCTAGTGGAGTAATCAGAGTGATATGAAGGGCTGCGGGAGAGCTCTATGTATTATTTTATATCCTGGTGGCAATTATCACTTGATAATGCAGTTATCGAATTGCAGAGATGTATGTGTCAAATCTTTCTGGGCTATTAATACATGGTACAGTTGCCTTAAGCACATCTATTAAGTAGCAAACTGTCAGAAGCTTATATGTCTCCCTAGCTAGAAATATATGGATGGACTTCACTTATTATTTGTGCATAGTGCATATGCTATGCAATGGAGAAGAGCCACAGGTTTCAAATCCAGGGTTAAAGGTCAAACTCTTGTTCCCTATTTAGTTTCTCACCAGGGCTACTAGATGAAGGGAGACACGACACCTGGCAACAAAGCAAGGTTGGGTGTTTTTTTTTGGGGGGGGGGTGTTTTCTCCTTAAAAAACATCTTGGTCCTATGGATCATCCAGCCTCTGTCCAGGAGATACAGCAGAGAACTCCCAACCCCCACAACCAGATGCCGGAACCACTGAGCTATATTAAATTGAAGAGAAATGATTTTGTAAATGGCTCACATC
>JAHTLZ010000237.1:36691489-36712061 GCA_023846285.1 Phrynocephalus versicolor | reverse complement strand
CCAATCTCCTGAGCCTTTCGATTGAGATAATAATAATAATAATAATAATAATAATAATAATAATAATAATAAAATAATAATAATAATAATAATAATAATAATAATAATAATAATAATAATAATAATAATAATAATAATAATAATAATAATAATAATAATAGCATCTTTTCTAAGCTCTGCTATTATGCATTTTACTGGGCTTCCAGAAAAGTAGCAATTCATTTTATCCTCCACCCGCTCCTTGGGCCTTAGCAGAGAACTTTTTTATGCATGAGGTCAAGTTGAGTCCAACTTCTGGTGACATGTCTGTGAAGATTCTCAGCCCCCCCAGATGATGTTATCCAGAATTTGAGTCACGGCAACTGTTCAGTCTCACAAGAAAAGAAGTCCAGTTGCCATGACTTAACTTTCGGATAAATTATGGTCATCCCTTCCAGGTTTTTTTAGGTAGTAAGTACTCATCAGAAATGGTTTACTCTTCCTTTCTTCAGAAAGCGCCCTGCAATTGTGCAGCTTGCTCATGGCTTCTCAGGATGGCTCTTCTGAATCAAACTCCCAGTCTCTAGCTCTACCGTCAATACTTGAAGCACTAAGCTACCCTAGCCAGGAGGAATTTGACATGATGAAAACAACTGTCCTATGGAACTAGACCAGGACACGGATGGGGGGGAGCTGTTGCACATTGTTTTGGGTAATTATATAATTTGTGGTGGAAATAATTCCATGTCTGAAAAATAAAACTGCTGGAGAAAAGGAAACTGACAAATTTGCTCATCCCTAAAATGACAGAGATTTCAGGAAGCAGAAAGGAAGAGCTGAAACCTGTAATAGGCATATAATACTAAAATGGCACCCTGGGGACCCTTCTAAAATTGGGAAGAAGATGATTTGTTCATCATGTGGTGATTGACTGGGTGAGAAGAAAAAGGCAGGATCAGGGGGATGCTTCAGAGTTTTAAGCATGATGATGATATGTCAAAAGGGGTTTGAATGCCACTTCCACCATGGACTTAGTTTTAGCCTTCAGCAACGAAATCTCTGGCTGGATCTTTCCAAAGCAATAAGTTGTTGCTCATTTCGTATATGGGATCTAGAATACTTCCCTTGCATTTGCAATGCCACTTTATAGCTATTACTTTCCCCCAAAATTCTATGTGGAATGTCCCTCCCACCCTCTGACAGCACACCTGGAGCTAACTGAGATAGCAATACAAAGCAATAACATGAGAGTTCCAATGAGTCCTGCCCTCACAGTTGAATCAAACATCTGAGGTAGGTTCCAGAGAAAATATGCTGATGAATTGGGCTCTATTCTGGTATTGAGTGATTTAAGTCACCATGGGGAAAGGGCAGAGCACAATAAATAAGTCAAACACACACCTCAGTACCACTGTTCCGAGGTAGAAAGCGACAGTCTGAAGCAGAGAGATTCTTCTGTGTCTGGAAGTTCTCCATACTCCTTTGAATGTAGAATTTCCAGTGCTTTGAATCATGTGGAGAAAAGTACAAATAAAATGCTCCCTGCTTTAGATGTATTTCTGCTTCAGATGTATTTCTGCTGTGGGCTTACTTAAATTGGTTAGAACACTGACATTTGCAGCCCAATCCAGCAGCTACTCTAATGTAAGGTTGCCTTGTTGCCTAGTGCAACAAGTGTTTTTATCTCAGTACACATTAAATACCAACATTTTTAAGATAATCTTTTTACCAGGTTGAGGGGTGTTGAGCATAAAGAAAAGGCATCAGGCTGGATTGATTCAAAACATCTAAATGGCAACTCCAATTGCATATGAATGCAGTCTTCGAAGAAGCTTTGCTTTCAAATATTTCAGAAGAAAACCTACAATTGAGAGAGAGAGAGAGAGAGTTGCTCTCTCATATTAATAGCCTGTGAATGCTAGCATACACATTTACGCTTTCCAAATATCTCTATTCTGTTACAGAAGCTCTGCAGGGTGGTTAGTTAACAAGGTCCTGCTTAGGTCTCCTGTATGCATATACTGGCTGATTTAGGATCAGCTCAGCTAGAACAGCCGTATTGTAAGATATTTGAGAATGCTTGGACAGGAAGATTTAAATTTTCATAAGACAACTGCGCTGTCTTGCGGGAAGAAATGGCAAGGAACATAAGGGGGGGGGGAGCCTGCATTTGTCAAAAGTACCAGTGTGATGCATACATATGGGTATACACAGGCTCATGAGCAGAGGGTCAGAGAGATCATTTGCAATGAGTGGTTTTGTTATGCTAGGATTTCTACCTAGCCACCAATGGATTAGCTTGACAATTGGATATCCCTTTCTAAAATGAATACCATTTACGCTCATGAGGGCTGAAAGACTGTGAGAGCACAGCAAAGTGGAGGCCTCTATTTATCCAAAGGTCAAGGATGATTGTAAGCAGGTGGTCCAATTACTCTCTCACACACCAATTCAATGAAAGGGGAGGAGAAGGGGAAAATAGAAATTTAGCTCAGAGACTGCTTTTTTTTTAAAGTAGAATTTCAGCCTTTCTGTTTGAAAGAAGCAAGAACTCAATTTTTGCTCCAAGTCAAAGAGTGAAGAATGGTTTTGATGTAATCTTTTGCCGTTTGTCTTTGCTTCAATCACTGGTGTTTGTAGGTCTTTTCAAACCTATTTGTTGTATTTCCATACTCTTCAGCCAAAAGAAGCTCCCAGAGCAGCAGCTCACAATACTTACAGAGAGCAGCTAGTGACAATGCTCAGACTGCAATGCAAAATGTATCACAAAAGAAGGAAGGGGTATGGACACAGCACAGCAAGTTGTGGTATCTTCTGGGAGGTGCAGTCCGAACATCTGGGGACCCACAGGTTGAGAACCACTGTCCTAGGGGAAAACAATCCACTTGTGAGGAGACCACTTATTCCTAAGGAGGCCTCTCACAACTCTTATTCAGTTTCCTTATCAGGCTGTGCCACCTGCCCCCCCCCTCCATATGGAATTTGGGGTATATTTCCCATGTCATTCCTTTCCTGATGTATTTTTTCTTCATGTGCATTTGTTTGTACATTTATCCATTGACTAAACCATAGTTATGCACATTTTTCAAAGGTACATATTTTCAGTGATCTTTGAAAGACAGCTAATTAAAATTATCAAAATTGCACCTCAACATGCTATAAGGCATGCTATTGTCTATACTGGAGGTGTAACTCTGAAAAGTAGCTTTTCCAAGCTGTGAGGTCAAATACCCACACAGCTATGTAGTTGCTGAAGTTTGAGTCAACTCAGGTGATCAGTTTGTCATCATCTTTTAAAACTTAGGAGTCTGGTAATTGCATTTCAAATGGACACCTACCTATTTTGACGCAAAAGTCAGCTATGTAAAAGTATTACTAGCTTATCACATGCTGTTGCAAGTTTTAAGCTTCACAAGTGAAAACAGACTGTGTTTCCAAGATTTTGAAAACTTATGAACTGGTGCTCTATGTGTGTCTGTTCCTTTGTCTACACTGGGTACAGACTCAGTAAAATCTTTGTACATGTCATTTTTCTGCCCTGCTCAGTAAAAAGTTGGCAGGAGTGCAGCTGTATAAAGCAGTGGCTTGCAGATTTTTTTTTAATGGGTGAAATTTATGGAGTAATGTATCTACTTTTAGCATGACTATTGTTAAACCTGGGGATCGGGCAAAGTGACACCAAGTATATTGCTTTATCAATTGGATTCGTTCGAGTGAAAAATGCTGATTATGCCATGTCTCTCCCCTGGGTGCAGAAACACTGCTTTGCTACTTGAATGGTCAATACATAAAAGTCAAATTCATTATAATTTGTAGCTTTTTTTTTCTTGAAGAAGAACACAGTTCTCAGTACATCAATATCAACTCCTAAATCCACATAGGATAGAGAAGGTACAGCACTGTAATTCAATCTCTTTACACTTAATACGGTCAGGAAGGGAGAATGAAAACAGCCTCTTGTAAAATGATGGGGAAACCAGGATGCAATCATTCTGATGGAGCTGTGCAAAGGAGTCATTTTACACCATTTGTTACCAGGGCAACAAATATAGAGAGTCCCATACATCTAACAGGTGACATTTCAGCTAAGAAATTGCTTCTTTGGTATTTTTCCCCCTGTCTATGAAAAACAATGTTACCAGCATTTTCACTTGTCATGTGCTATAGGGCAACATATTCCTGCTGACAGGCCTATAATGGAAAAATAGAGCAGTTAAACAGTATTACAGTCTAACTTTTAAGATACATGCTAATCTGGTTTTTAAAGAAAGACTTCAGACATTTTCAAACACCCTGGAGACTCAAGTGACTGGAAATTTGTATGTGGGTGTGTTTGGATGTGCCGACAGACACATTTAGTTGCAATTTAAGTGCCTCTGTTCTTTTTGAGTTTGTTTCCAGCCGATTCAGTTCTTCTAGAGATCAAACACATCAGAATGCCCATGTTACAGTGACTGACACATACATATAGACATAGTAGACACTGGAGAAGTCATGTGGCATACATCTTGATTGAAATGATAAGGTTATAGCAATAGATGCCCTAGATCAGTGATGGCGAATCTTTTAGAGACCAAGTGCCCAAACTGCAATTCAAAACCCAGTAATTTTTTTTTTTTGCAAAGTGCCAATACAGTAATTTGACCTGTATACAGGTGGCTATGAAGGGGTGATGTCGGGTGCCCACAGAAAGGGCTCTGAGTGCCACCTTTGGCACCTGTGCCATAGGTTCGCCATCACTGCCCTAGATTCACGTTATTGGGATATACTATAGCCCTTCATGTTGTTGTTGTTGTTGTTGTTGTGTCGTTACAGTCGTGCCTGACTCTTTGTGACCCCATGTCCGTGGAATCTTTCTTGGCAGGAATACTGGAGTGGTTTGCCAGTTCCTACTCCAGGCACCTACAGCACCTGGTATTCCCTGGTGGTCTCCCATCCAAGTACTAACCAAGGCCGACCCTGCTTAGCTTCCGAGATCAGGCGAGATCAGATGTGCTCAGGGCATCTGGGCAGCTGGTAGGGGGTTTAATTTACATCAAGATGTTTTATATTGTCTTGAACTGAAGCACTGAAGTTATAGGTCCAGGTGCCTCTTGAAAATCTACCAGTTTCACTTTCTCCAACACTTCAATGTTTACAGATCTTTTTTTCCAAAGCTAAGTTCTTCCCCCATCCACACCAGGCAAATTCACTTGGCACAACCCGTCCCAGTAATGGTAGCGGGGGTGGGGTGGGAGCCTGTTGCTTACCATGAAGATGATAACAATGAGGAGACACACGCATGCGTGCACACACACACACACACAGAGGTAGTAAGTCTAATTCAGCAGGACAAATGTGGTCAAAAACCCAGGGATTGAAACCCAGGAGGTTTTATCCCCCAAAGCCATGGGCTAGATGGAGCCTTCTGTTGTGGGGGAAGTAGCCATAGCATATCAAAAGAACGAGAGAGAGAGAGAGAGAGAGAGAGAGAGAGAGAGAGAGAGAGAACTATCTATTATTTTTTGTTTTTTTATTTTTATTAATATATATAAAGCCTTCAATATAAAGAAAAAACAAAAACAAACATTTACACAAAACAAAACAATAATCTTAACAAAAATCTTCCTATCAAACCCTATGCACCTCCACTCGAGACTTAATGCATTCTTAAAATCCTTAAGCTATTGACCGTCCCATTTCTCTGCACAAATACATTGACTCTTCTCCCAGTGTCTACCCTTTACCTTTCTGAAATGCATGTACCAACAATTTATTCCATATTAATTAAAATCATTACCTTTTTTCAATCCCTTCCTAATTTTAATCTTGAAAGTTAGTTTATCATACAGCCATATTTCATAACTCTCTGTACCATTCCTCCAATGTAATTTAATTGCATGATTACCAATGTTTGGCAGAAATTATCCTTGCCACCAATACCATTATTATTACTAATAAGGATCAATGCAGCAGTGGTAGTATCCCAATGCATTACACAAACAGAGCAGCATGTATCTGCAAATGATTCCTGGTGGAGAGGATGGCCAAGTATGACTGATTTTCTTCATCCTTGTTTGGTCAGGCACTTTTCCTGATGGTGCTGTCAGTCACGTTATCAGAGAGACAGAAAATGAGGCAGCCCACCAAAGCAAGCATCTGAGCCATATGAGAATGGGTGACAGAGGAGATGGGCTCAGGAGAATTGGCTAGGGATGACTGTTACTTCCATGGACTTTCTACCTTGGGCAGCTGGTGACTTGGAACTTTGTCTTGGGAAGGAAGGGAGGGAGGAAGGAAGGAAGGAAGAGGTGTTGTGACTTCAAAGGAAAAGAAGGGAAGAAAAATAAATTTAAGGATAGGCAGGGAATGAAATAACATTTTGCTACACTGAAAACTAGTGGAACAAAAGAAGCAGCACATATAATACTCAGGTCAAGATGAGAGCTTCTGTCTTTAGGCAATACTGAAAACCACCAGTATTAGTTACAGAACACGATGTATCTGGAACAGCCATGGTCATAATGTGGAGTATTAGAGAAAAGACAGCACAGTATATTTCACAGATAAAAGGAGGCATCTGCTTCAGTGGCAAAGTAAATATGTGGATGCAAAGTGCAAGATGGGATAAAGTTCAGGCTCATTCTAGCATACAGACTGAAAATAAAGGTGCTAAGCAGCACATTAGAGACCTCCAAATTCAACCTAGGAAGAATAGAAAGCATTTTGAAGTGTGTTTCACTGAAACTCCAACTAGGGAACACTTTCTATTTTTATGATATAAAATCATGCTACAGAAAAAAAAAAATCTCATATGATGCCTATCTTTTATTACTATGCAGAAGTAACCAAAGATTTCCTTAAGTGCACAGTTATTATATATCAAGAGTCCAGTTGATGTACAGTCACCCCCCCGCCATTTCTCAGTTCAGGTACTGCGGCCCCGCTAATATCGTGGGATTGCAGTATGTGTGCCTCGGAGTCACGCGGGGGTGGCGGGGAGTGATCGGGTCGCTCCCTGCCACCCCCGGACCCCTCCGAGAAGTCTCAGGCAGTGCGGGTAGGTGGCAGTGGGAGGTCAGATCCTGCAACACTGCCTGTGCATGCCATGCCAAGACTTCTCAGACAGGCGCTTGATCACCCCACCCACCCGCCTGCTTCCGCATATTGTGGATTTTCATGCATCGCAGGTGGGGTGGGTCCCTAACCCCTGAGATTGGCAGGGGTTTACTGTATCACTGCTAGGGCATGCAAAACAGGCCAGTTTTTGCCCAGAAGAGCTTTCACAGGGTGCTTAGAGTCGCTTACACACACACACACACACACACACACACACACACACTTCTAAATGGTACATTTGCAAAGTCATCACTGGGCAGATCATGTCTGATGTACAGTTTCATTGATTTCAATGAATCAAATCCAAGTGTGACTAAGCCTAGTTCCATATCAAGACCTAAAAGAATGTTTTTTTTTTAATTCTGCATAATAATCTGATCTTTTGACATGAATTCAACAAAGCACTTGCACTTGCACAGGTGGAGGATACTTCTGTTCATGGGAAACCAGGCCACATCAAACAATCACTAATCCTCCAGAATTGCAGCACCCAAAACTGATTCAGTATGTGTGCCAACCTACAGAAGTTCCAGGAGCAAGAAGATGGTAGATAATTAGGCTCCCAGATGGTGGCTATGACCTTCACAGAGTTGTCAGGATCTTCTAGAGCTCTCAGTCTCTGGAAACTGACTACTTATGGAGAAGACAATCCACAGCAGCAGAAGAAGGAGGCAGGGACAGAACACACAACAAAGCAAGCCCAAACCGCAGGCAAATAATTACAATGTTAATAAGCACATTTGTGACTTTTGGTCAGATGGTGTGGTATATAAATCAAATCAAATCAAATCAAATCAAATCAAATAAATCAATAAATAAAAATCTTCCTTTATGGCATAGCTTAAGATCTAAACCAACTTGAGCCATGACCAAAACAATTGTATTTCTATGCTCCACAAAAAACCACAGTCACATCTATAATTTCCTTTCCATGGGTCACATTATTTGCTTGTTTGTTTGTTTGTTTGTTTGTTTTTATACCACCCATCTTCCAAAGGAACTCCAGGCCGTTAACAGCATCAACAAAACAAACAATCAGAAATAACAATAGTATAACAAAAAAGAACAAAAAAGTAATACTAATACAAAGTATATATAAAATATGTAAAATAGATTAACTGTACTAATACTAATAAACAGAAAATATTAAAACAAATTTGCCAAGATGGTGGAATGGAGTAAAAAAATTTTTTAAAAAATTAAAGGTTGCCAAGGGCCTCATGGAAGATCCAGATTTTCAGGGCTTTTTGAAGGCAGGCAGGGACTGTGCAAGGTGCACCTCACTCGGGAGATGGTTCCAGAGCGCAGGACCAGCCACAGAGAAGGCTCGGTTGCATGTCATCGTTTTCTGAGCCTCCCTGGGCATGGCCACCCGAAGTGAAAGCACCTGTGACATTCTATAAGGTTGGGCCTCAGTTGATCTCTGAGAGATACGCTCTGCCAGGTATTCTGGTCCCAAGCCATGGAGGGTTTTATAAATTAAAACCAAGACCTTGAATCTTATTCGGGATGCAATGGGCAGCCATTGTAGACAGGCCAGTACTGGGGTGATGTGGTCATATTGACGCACACCCACCACCAGTCTGGCCGCAGCATTTTGCACCTGCTGAAGTCGCCAAATAAGAGTCAAGGGCAACCACACATAGAGAACATTGCAATAGTCTATTCTCGAGATCATGAGCGCTTGCACTACAGTTCTCAGGGAATCCTCATCCAGATATGGACAAATCTGGGCAATCTGTCAAAGATGGAAAAAGGCTGTCCTGGAAACGGCAGCCACCTGGGCCTCCATAGAGAGAACTGAGTCCAGGACCACACCTAGATTCCTGACTCTATCCGCCAGCAGGAGGGAAGCACCCGCCAAGCTGGGTAGAGGGCCTCCGTATCTGGAAGACCCCCCCCGAAGAACATAACCTCGTTTTTTTCCAGGTTGAGCTTAAGTCTGTTGTTCCTGATCCATTCCATGACTGCGTCCAGGCACAAGTCAAGGGTCTGTACCGCCTCTACTGCAGAGGTGGAAAAGGAGAGATAGAGCTGCATACTGATGACAGCAGACTCAAAATCCCCTAATGACCTCAGTCTGCGGCCTCATATAAATGTTGAACAGCATGAAGGAAAATGCTGATCCTTGGGGAACCCCACATGGGAGCACCCAAGGAGCTGACAACTCCTCCCCAAGCTGATTTATTATCTTAGTAGCCATAGGTGATCAGAAATTGCATGTAGGCAAGTACGTATAATTTTGTGTTAGTGGGTCAGATGGGAGGGGAGTTATCTCAGGTTGGTACTCCCTTTACTTGGCCACATCATCTGGAATCCTGTATAGTTTGGTAATGGACTTAGAGTTTTGCAAGGAAACTCTGCTATGCCCCTCTAAACCACAGCCCTAGAACTCTTGAGCAGAGACATTTTAAGCACCTCACTAATTTGGAAATCATAGGATTCTGTAGGATGGGATCAAAACAGATAAAGTGGCAGTGTTAGATATATCCCAAGTGAGCTACTACAGATGGGAAGCCCCCACACCCAGCACAGAAATCCAGCACTCTGTACATCCTCTGCCAGCTCACAATAAACCAGTAAAATGTGTTGGTTTTCTACAAGCTAAATCTTCTGTGAGCTTATTGACAAGGCTGCTGTAGTTCTTGTGACAAGTCCTTCCCTCCCACTCCTTGTCCCTCTAGACAGTACTATAGGGTTTAAACGTCTTTTAGGAAGAATGATAAATCCTACAAGCCAAACCTCTTCCATTCTCTGAGAGTTTCTATTATTCCTGACTACCTGGGAGTTACAGTAGAGTCCCTAATGGCTGTCCTATTTGCCTACATGGGGACTGTACTATTATTACTTAACTCTGCATGTTGAAAAGTGGTTCAGGATACATCGCCAAGAATACAAAAGATGCAAGATAAAACTAAAATCCATTGTACAATGGAAGGGCTTGCACAATAAGGCACTTTTCTTAGGAATTACACTTTTTTTCCTCCCCTACAGGTGTACAGTAAGTAAGGCCCACGTTACAATAAAATGATTTCTATTACATTCATGCTGAGCCCAAACTTATCTGTAGAAAGGTTTTGGCCATTTTGTGCTGCATCTGCTGATGTACAAATGCTGAAGGCAAAATGCAGTTATAATGGGCAATTTAAAGGAGGTAAGCGATGTCTCTGGGCAGAGAGATGCATCTTCAATGTTACAGAAGCCTTTCTTTCACACAAATGAAGAAAGAGATTCGCCTTTATGTGCAGCTTCACCGAAATGAATGAAAATAATAAATCAGTTGAAGCACAGTGTAGATACACTTGCCATCAAGTCTGCCATTTATATTCATTCTGGATTGTCCAATGGAGGGAGACAAGTTCAACAAGTTCATGGATACTGAATAGAGATGGACACAAAATGAACATATAGTGTCTCGTTTCTCCTTTCATTTAGCTTCATTACTAACGATTTTTTTAAAAAAAATAGAATGAAACAAAACAAAACAAAACAATTCGTTACTCTATATAATAGCTTCTCTAGGTCCTGGAGGCATCAAATTTGGGGGGGGGGGTAGCTTCTTTGGACTCTTCCCTTTAAGCTCCCCAAATTTGGAGAGGTTTGGCATTCAGGGAGTTGAGTTATTAAACTCCAAAGTGGCTTTCCCAGAAGAAAATCATTTGTAATTATTAAGGGAAGTGCTTAATCCCTCTCTCATGTGGATTAATTAAAATGGAGCCGTGATTTAGTGGTGCCCTGACTTCCAGATTACAACCTTCCATTTCTCAATCATGGGTGGCTTCAATATGTCATTATATCCATCCTCCTTAAAAGTAACCTCCTAAGCTCTGATGTTGAGTTGGATGCAAAGGAACTTTATCAAGGAAAATGCCTCTGAATCCAAAAAAATTCCAACATTTTTCTTGATGCATTAATTAGGATCAGAGGTAACAGCCTTTAAAAACTTGTGTTTTTACCTGCATCTGTTCTTTCAGTTACATTGTGACCCATCTGGGTTTCAGCATAGAGAGAAAAGTGGGATATAAGATATATAATAAATTCATAGATATATCTTCCCTAAATTGAGCGAGCACAGCTAAATTCATACAAATTGAGTTTATTACTGACAGACTTCTTAATCCCAGACAAAACAACAAGTGGAGGAGTTTCTAAATGCTGGGCCTTCAAATTATGGCAAAGCAACTCTTCCATAAATTCAGACACCGAAGATTCATATTGAAATTTCTCTCATAACTATCATGCTATGGACACAGCCAGTCTTTAAAAATGAAACATTATTCAGACTCAAACAAAATGAATGGTATTGAAGATCGCAGGTAGAGATGGGCACGACACGAGCGATTTTTCGTTTTCGTTTTTGTTTTTTCATTTCATTATGTAACGAAATGAAAAACGAATTTTGACTCCAAAATGAAACGAAATGACCCGAAACACAAAAAAATTTGTCAACCGCTTCATTTTCGTTACGGCAGATACATTGAATTGCGCTAAATCGTAACAAAACGGCAATTTTTGTTTTTGTTTTTGTTTTTTCATTTCGTTACCTAACAAAACAAAAACATTTTTTGCAAAAAAAACTCACAAAAATGAAAACGAACCGAAACGGACCCCTAAACAACCAAATGACAAACGAAACACCATTTTTTGAGTCGTGCCCATCTCTAATCGCAGGTAGCAGAAGGTAGCGTAGATTGCAATCTGATACATGCTTTCCTAGAAATTAGTATTACTGAATTCAGCGAGACATGGTTCTATACTGACATCATGGACAAGATTGCCCTATTAAATAGTTGTTGAAAATAGAGTTTCAAATTCCACCTTATTTTCCCCTAAAATTTCCTAAACCTCTTCTACATTCTCTTTTTGCAAAGCACTCAGTCTGAGATCTTACAATACAACACTTCAAAATTAACCTTTTCTCCCTGTCTCTCAGATTTGTTTGTTCTTAAAGGCCTATTTAAGCTGCCTAGATGCCCTAAGCACATCCAATCTCTGATTTCGGAAGCTAAGCAGGGTCGACCCTGGTAAGTACTTGGATGGGAAACCTCCAAGGAATACCAGGTGCTGTAGGCGCCTGGAGTAGGAACTGGCAAACCACTCCAGTATTCCTGCCAAGAAAACTCCATGGATATGGAGTCACGAAGAGTCGGTCACGACTGTAATGACACAACACACACACACAAAGGCCTATTTAAAAACTCAACAAACCTGTGGGACTTTGAACACATATTGTATGTATGTCTTTTATTATGAGATCATTTGTGCAACACAGAATAGCCACAGGTTGACTTTCTTGTTGTCAATGACCCAATAAATATTTCCTTGAAATCATAAAAATATGATTATTTCTGTTGGCACAACATCTACACTACAGAAAGACAGGGACACACACAAATATGCCATGTATGTTGGGGGCAGGGGTGGGGAATGGTGATTAAGGAAAACAAAAGAATGAGACATGCAGACAGAAAGAGGAAATAAAATTGGTGGAGAGGTTGGTCAAATATTAACTTGGGGAATGAGCAAAACCTTTTGGATTAGTGGAATATTTTATGCACAAAAAAGAGAACAGCAACAAAGAAAAGGTCATAAATTGGAGTGGGCACGGGCCAAGAAATGATGAATTGAGATGATTTGTGGCTACCCATGAACCATGAACCAGTATTGAACACCTGAAAAATGAACTGGTTCATGATTTGTTTTTGGGAGAAGGGACCTTCGGGGAAACTTAACATCCCTGATGTCATTGCCACTCTATCTGCTCCTACCACCTCCCTCTTTTCCTCCTCCACTGCTCCCATCTTCAGAGACTGAAGTCAATCCCAAATGTTGGGCCTGATGTCTCACTTGGATGATGTATTGACAAAATGGGATCCACAAAACAAACCATCTCGGTTCATGGTTTTGTTCAGGGTCATTATTAGAGGGCTAGAGGCAGATTGTCAGAAACACACACACACACACACACAAACACAAACACAAACACAAACACACACACACACACACACAAACAAACAAACAAACAAATGGTTAGAGATATATTGGAAGGAGAAACACCAGGAATGTTGGAAGAAGTTTTATGTGTGGTTTTAAAAAAGGCAACACTGTTGAAAATATGACAAAAGTGAAAATTGTTCTATTTACATGTTCACATAAGCCTGAATTGAATTGTTTATAATTGTAAATTTGTAATGTGACTCTGATGTTGTTACGTGTTCTGCTCAACCTGCATCCCCCTCTTTCTTTTTTCTGTATCCCAATTTACCCCTCCCTGTTTACCCCTTATCTATATTAAATTAAAAAAGAAAAGGCACACACACACACACACACACACACACACTGTCCCATGCACCTTTGGTAATGACTAGAGGGAAGGTCTTCTGAGTGGCTGCTCCCAGACTATAGAATACCCTTCTAACCTTGTAAGGGTAGTTAGGCTGACTGCCCTATTTGATGTCCTTTCCAGGAGCAGGCCGGCATTTGTATTTAAACAGGCTTTAAATGGTGATACTGACTTTAAAATCACTTAATCTGGTTTTAAACTATACTAATTGTGTGTTTGTTTTTATCTGCTATATTGTAATTTTTCTTGTTATTTATGTGAAATTGGGTGTTGTATGTTGTAAGCTGGCAAAAGTTTTTTAAAAAAAGTCAGGGCCACGTGGTTGGCAGTTTTTAAAAAAATACAATAAAAATAAAGTAAAAATAAATCAAAAAAATAAAAAAGGAGTGCTGACTCGGCCCCAGGGATGGCCGGGGTGGCACACTAAAATAAATAAAAATATAAAAAAATAAAACTAGCACCAACCCGGCCCCAGGGGCTGCGTGGTCGGCACTTCAAAAAAAAAAGAAAAAAAAAAACAATGAGGTGCTGGCCCCAAACCAGTGCGTCAAAAAGCCCCTGCCACAGGGGCCAGTATCGCCCCGCTGCCGCCACCGCCGCCTGCTAAGGATGATGTGATGAATGATGATTAAAGGTGAGGATGAGGGTGCTGCCAGTCCAGTTTGTGCACTTGTTGTCAACGTCTGTGTTTATTTGATTATTATTTTCGAATGCTTTTTTCCTGCCCACGCACTGTCAATTTGATTAAATCGCACAAAGTGGGAAAAACTAATAACAAACAAAACGAACCAACGAAACAGATATTTGAAAAAAAAAGTTAAAATGAAACAAAACAAAACAAACACTAAAATGAACCGAACCAAAATGAATTGCCATTTTTTTGGTTCGTGCCCATCTCTAAATACATGTACAATAATTTCAAAATCTATGTTTACAGGACACCATGGTAAACTGCACTCTTCTTTTGCTTTCTAGCTTCTCTCTTGCCTTTTGCCATCCTGCTAATTGCTTCTTAATTGATTTGCTCAGGATGCCTCCAGCAGTGGCCCTTCTCTAATATCCTATAGCTTCTGAGCAGCACATGGGGTGATTGCACTGGTAAGAAACTTCGCATCCATGAGAACAGCCGAAGGAACAGTTCTCCTATTGGTTATTGTGTAAGGAAAAACATTCCCACCCTTATCGCAAACAGCTACCTGAAATGAAATGGTTGGTGACCTTCCACCTGGTTTTCAGATGCCAGGTTTTGGCCAGAAGGAAGAAGATGCCAGAAGTCCCTGAATTCCCAGTGCAAAAGAGCTCCTTCCATTGGTTGGAACTTGGAATTTGCCACATTTTGCTCTGGTCTGCTGTTGCTTCCATCGCCCCCCCCCTCCCAGCAGCAGCCATTTAATGTTTTATTGACTGCATGGTGCTTTAAGATGGCAGGTGTGTGTGTGTCGAGGGGGGTATGAAATCAAGGAATAAACAAATTCACTTTGTTGACTGCATCTCAGAATTTCTGGCTTCTTTGCCCAAAGTTGTTGTTGTTGTTGTTGTTGTTGTTGTTGTTGTTGTTGTTGTTGTTGTTGTTGTTGTTGTTGTTGTTGTTGTGTTTTCTTCTAGATCAGTGGTCCCCAACTCCAACCAAATTCCAGCCAGCAGAGCTAGTGGTGAAGGCTTCTGAGAACTGCAGTCCAGGAACATCTGGCTTACCCAAAATGGGAAACCACTGTTCTAGACCCATTTAAAGCAAAAACTGTCACTGCATACATGTATATTATGATGAAAAGATGTATTGTGGACTGAATCTTGAAGAAGTTTTTTCTTTCAGTTATGCACTAGTTAAATGGTTCACATAAAGATCATGCATCATGACGTGTCCACATTTCTTATGCTTTTGACCATCCATATCCCAGTAGAGGGATTATTCTGCTAAATGAAGATAAATTACATGGTGCGGATTTTTTTCTCCATCTGTTTCCATTCAATGTGACCCTGTTGTTATTATATTATATTGCCACTACAAGAGCACACACATTCAATTTAAATGTTCATGGGACAACATGCAGATTTTAGGTTTTACACAGAAGCAGATCAAGCCAATTAGTCAGTGGTCACTTTAAACAAAATGCAATATATCATCTAGTATCATTTAAAATGCTACAATTGTACCCATCAGGTGCTAACAGGAAGATCGGAAATTGCTTTCCTTTCTGCCTTACAATGATAATTTCTGGAAATGAGATGCTTCTAAAATATGAATGTTTCATGCAATATGTTAGATTTAGGTCTCTTGTCACATGTCTATCTGGTTCTCCCTTGTCATGATAGACTATTTTGATCACAAGGGTGACATTTTCCTCATATAGGAGGATAAGACAATTCCTGGTCCAAGCTTGGGCACAGTGCTCTTTTGTAACACGCAAAATTGGAACTTTTCTGAGCTCTGATTCTAAAACAAAACCACCTGTTCCAATCTACACGGTTTTAATAATTTCCTTCCTGTCGTTGAGAACCAGATGATACATTTGTAAAATAAAACAATTTGCCTGATTCTGAGAAGTGTTTTCCATGGAAAATAAGAAATATATATGTCTGACAAAATGTCAACATTTTGAAGTGTGTTCAAACATGCTTCAGTCAGTCGGTGAATATGTGCCAACAGTACAGGTGATCTAAACAACGCTTGAAGTCTCAATATGTAATCTGAAGGAACAGATATCTTTGCTTACAGATATGTGTACCTTTTTAAAATAAAAAACGGAGGCAGGGAAACACTCAGTAAAAGAACATACTGGAAAGAGGAGAAATCGTATAGAATAACATATGAGATTTTGACATTTATTCTCAACATTCCTTTTTATTCGGATAAACACAGAAGTAATACATAAACCAAAATATCTACCTCCCATTTCAAACTCCTTTTTTTAAGTGCTTTTAAATCAATTCCAACTTGAGGCAAATCTCTTCAGGTTATTCTAGGTAGAGAGAACTCTACAGTAGTTTACTGTTCCCATCACCTAGGGATGCTCTTGGAACTGTGTATCTTGCCCAAGGCTACAAAGCTTGCCTCTTATCTTGGGATGGACAGAAGGGAACTGAACTCCCAGCCTCTGGTTCTACAAAAAGGTACACCAAACTCACTGGTCTTCAGTGTGATAGCACATGCATTCAGAAGCTTCAATCAGCTTCATGCTCAGTGATGCATGTTTGAACCCATGGATGTATCTTTCTCCAAGACAGGGTGACTATAGGACAGTGATGGCGAACCTTTTAGAGACCGAGTGCCCAAACTGTGATTCAAAACCCAGTAATTTTTTTAAAAAGTTGCCAATACAGCAATTTAATCTGAATACTGGTGGCTGTGAAGGGTTAGGGTTAGCTCAAAGAAAGGGCTCCAATGACTTTGGAATTCCACAGATTCTGCTACAAAAGCTGGTGCTTGAGACTTGGAGAAAATAGAACATGAATTGTCCTCAACGATACATTCAAAATGTGCCATGTTTTCATCTTCTTGTGCTATCACATAGCTTCCAAATGATGGCAACCCTGACAGGGGATCTGGGGTATGCGAGATCTTGAAGGACTTAACATTTCCTCCCCATCTCCTAGTTGGCTACCATGGCCAAGTGAGGACTTGAATCCAAATAACTGAGTCTTAGGATGTAACTATACAGTGATGGAAATGCAAAGTCACTTGCATTCTCTTGCTGTGAAATTCCACCAGGAGATCCAATTCTGTTCTATTTAAGTAGCCAAACAGGCAGAGATACCTTCTAATTGCAGTTCTTCCTCAGTTCTATCAAAGTCCCTGTAGGTGGCATGTTCCAAAGACACTGCCCAAGGACAGGAAAAATATGGATCAACCAACCTTAAACTCATAGTATTTTTTGCATTTTCCCTGTGTAATGAGGCTCCAAGTAGAACACTATGTTCACTCCATTCTCTCTCTCTCTTTACTATATTGTGCATGACCTCATTTTACTTTGACTTCTACTTGTTATCATTTTAGTATCATGGTTACTAAAATCAACTTATCAATTTAGTATCAAGGATACTAAAATTGCATAGTCTCTGGTTCACTCTGTTGGCTAGTTCTGGTAATACACCTTGGAATGGTGGATTTCTGGGTTTTTTAAATTTAATATTTTCAAGCAACAGACTCCCATAATTCTAAGCCTGCACTGCCAATGACAAAGGAGTGTGGGAGCTGTGGTCCAAAACATCTGGAGGGCCAAAGTTTGGCTACCACTGGTCTAGGAGGACAATCTGTTACATTCCCATCCCTGGTGTACATTCCCTCAACACCACTACCAGACAGTCAGTATTCCATGGCCACCAAGCCTATTAAAGTACTCATTGGGCATTTTACTCTTAATCTTACAAACAACCTTTGGTCCAGCCAATGCAAGGGAAGTGCAAAGAATCTGAATGAAATTCAACTTTTGGTAGGTGTTATTCAGACCTCATTTTCAAGTAGTTCACATGCTGGACCCAATATGTACCATGAACACATCAAGAGATGATGTGGACACTGGAAAAGCGAATGTAGAAAAATGCACACTTTTGAATGTACATCACACACTGCTTAAACAGATACCTCTTTTTTCGATTTTAAATCTCAGTCAAGGGAATGAGTCCAGCTCAAATCCTGAATCACAGTCTCTTCCTAGGATTTCCTCACCCACTGGGGTCTCATGTACAAGTACTTTGTGTTCATTAACACAGTAAACCATAACCCAGCTCTATAAAGTTATTGAGAGATCCTGGATTGCCCCAGGCCACTTAGACTGTTTCATGGCTGAACAACTATCTCCTTAATCTGAGGATAATATTTTATCCAGTACACTTTGTCAATCAAAAATACTGTTCAGCTGTTTGCATAGCCATCTGAGACCTTCTGAATTTATTATGCTACAGCAAAACTGGAAATTGTGAGGGTAATGCATGGGTGTTTTGTTTTGGAAGTAGTCCAGTTCCGAAATGAAATGTAGGAGCCCAGCTGGTGTTTGGAACTCTGGAACAAATTCAGCCAGTCTCTTACCTTGCTCTGGACTTGCACAGGGCTAAAATCCGATGAGGAAGAATCCTCCGATGTCATCTTGGTGCTGGCCAATAAGGAGCTCTGCAGGGGAATACATCATCCCACTTCCCTGTCTGATTGGTCAGCATCAACCCAAGGCAACAGAGGAGGATCATGAAGGAGGAGAGGGAGAGAAAGATGAAGAAGTATGAGGAGGAAGAGAAGGCAGAGATGGAAATGGAGATGGAGAGTTAATGGCAGAAAAATAAGTCACATGGCAAGTCATACAAACTGAAGTAGGCAAAGACAGCATGAAAGACAGAAGGGTAGAAAAGAATCCAATAGGATCAGTTCTTGTGGAGACGAGATGATATTGCCCGGTCCCCTCCTCCTCTTGCATTGTGCCTGCCTACTGAGAGACTTGGGGAAGGTTAAGAAATGCGGTTCCTGCCATGGTATAGATAATATCGCCACCATATGCACAATGTGCTTCTGTCTGCACTGTCATAAGTCAGCTGAAACACGGGTAAACATATGCCATGTCACTCATTAAGGGGAAGGGTATAATTACACTTTTAAATGTGGCAAAGCATTCTGAAAGTAGCATATAATTTTCCAGAACAGGAGCCTTTATGAAACATATCTTTCTGTGAGTGTTTATACAGCCTGACATCTTCCGGTTTGTTCAGATCAAGAGACCCACTGTGAACGAACAGACTTCAGACAAAGGAGGCAATCTGTTCTTCAGATGCCATTGCGAGGCGGCATGGAGGGAGGCAGATAGCGGGGGAAGAGGGGAGCGCAGAGAAGGGCAGACAAATAGCATGGCTGGCAATTAAGAAATTTGAAAACTCCAAGGTAATTACATGAGGAATAAATATTTAGCAAACTGTGTTATTTCAAAATTGTCTGCTTAGATTTTATAGATAACACTGGAACTCATGCTCAAAGGAGGAAGGCATTGTTTTCCAATTTATACCACTGGAGAACTGAAAGAAAGCAGCTATGTAAACGTATGTAGTGAGATGGGCGGCTGGGGTAGGGGGATTTTTTTTTAAAGAAAAAGTATTTTTGAATACTTCTCTTTCCTGCACACATTGCTAGTTTCCTAATATATCTTTGGAGGACAGGATGGAAACTATATCATTTTAGACCACAGGTCTCCAGAATTTATTTATTTAATTCAAATATTTTTACACCACCGTTCTCCTGAAGGACCCAAGGTGGCTTACATCATTAAAATGTAATATTTAAAAGCTACAAACAGTAAGTGTTTCTCCTCCTTTCTCGGCAGCTCCTCTGTCTATGGCTGTTCTCTCTCCCTTCCTTCCTCTATTTCACTCTTCCCCACCATTGTGGCTGTTCCTTTTCTCTCTGTGTTTAAACACTTAATTTTGTTTTAAACCTGGATGACCCAGAATTAAGCTTCATTTACCTCAGTGAGAGTCATTATTTCCCCAAAATACTAGCAAGAAATTTCGACAATTGCTGCAGAATAATTCAATAAGAAATCACAGCCAGGGTTTCTGAAAGATTTCCAAAGTAAAAACTGTCTATTTTCAGTTCCGTTATCTTCTAAACAACAAGACAGATCAACTCCTCTTAAAAGAAGAAAAGAAAGGTTAGAGCAGGAATCATTTCTTTTTCAGGAAGCTGTGGTAGGCATTTGAAAAAGAACAACTAAGTTTGTTGTAAGACACAAAAACACAGACATAAAATGGTAGCAAAAATAATATCATGCCTTTTAAGGATTTATTGGCCTCCCTCACATCAGTTCTTTTCTGCTGAGGAGATCATTAGGTCCTGAAGAGGCGGCCATATCGTAGAGCCTGATCCCACTGTTCACTCTCCCAACCCTGTCACTGCTGTTGTACTGGATCCTCCTTTAAACCCCCCCACAAACTTTAAATTTTAATGTACACATGAGGCATGTCCAAGTGCTAGGGGAACAATTTTTTCTCTTTCCCTACCAGAGTTCTGTTTATTTTGTGGTAGATGGGGAATTGATTCTTTGTTTCAGATATGTGAACAATCCTGCTGCTTTTTTAAAACACCTGATGTCTGATACAGTATCATCATCATCATCATCATCATCATCATCATCATCATCATCATCATCATCATCATCATCATCATCATCATCATCA
>JAHTLZ010000237.1:36678374-36691212 GCA_023846285.1 Phrynocephalus versicolor | reverse complement strand
AATAATAATAATAATAATAATAATAATAATAATAATAATAATAATAAATGGCTTGCTTCAGTCACCTAAGCCTGTGCCCTTCCACCCTTACCCCATACCTCCCCTTCCCCTCTCATTTCCCCTTCATTCTCCCTGCCCAAGTGCCATCTGATCACCCCCGACTGCCGCCTGTGACTAACCTTGTTTTGGTGGGTGATGACAGTGATGGAAGGGCCCTCCCCTCAGCTGGAAAATTCCTCCCTGAAATGTCTTCCAAGTGCCCTCAAACAGCTGCGAGCCGTGCCAATCCTAAACCGGCAATGACTGGGAACCTGCAAGAAGCCTTGGAGCCAAATTCCACAGCTGGGATTGTAGAGTCCTCCTCTTCCCGGCTGGGAGACTCAGCTCCGGGGGACAGGGGTGGTTGCTCTGGGTGCAAAATTCTTACAGGCACAAATTTTCAGAAGAAAAACAATAAAGCTGTAACAGGGGTGTGGGGCTGAGTTGGGGACAATGGATGGGACATGGAGAAGAAGGACAGTGGGAGTCTGACAGTGGCAGCTATTCTCTTTCTCAGCTGGGTGAAGGATTGGGTTTAGGAATGGGCACGAAATGGAAAAATTGTGTTTCGTTTCATTTTGTCGGCCCTCAGTTCATTTCATTTCGTTAGTAATGACTTTTTTTAAAAAAAATGTACAAAACAAAATGGTAACAAACCAATTTGTTTCTCTATTACGCCCCCCTGGGGTCCTAGAGGCACCAAAGAGTCCTTCCTTGGACTCTCTTGGGTTTGGTTTCATTGGAGGGCCAGGCAAGATTGGTGAGGCTGGCCCTGGGGCCCAAACAGGGGTAGAAGCATGGCATCCAGAGGATGGTGAGGTTGGTGCAGCAGAGCTACTGCACTCGGAGGTGCCCCACTTGTGCTCCATGGGACTGGGCTGCTCAGTAGTTGGGGCGTAGGTGGAAGCAAGCAGGGCAGTCTGGGCCCTGTGGAGCAGCAACTACTGGAGGGGGAGCACTTGCTGCTGAGACTGTGGGGCAAGAGTGGAAGAAGCAGGGCCATGCTATGAACAAGCAGAGGATGAAGTTGGCAGCAGCAGGAGGAGGTGATTTCTACAATGGGACAAAGGCCTGGGCAGCCACCTGTGGTGTCAGCTATAGGGACAGCGGGGGACATTGGAAGGCCATGGGGTTGTGACAGCTCAGTGCAACCGTTGTTTGCAGAGTGGGAGGAGGCAAGGAACAGTGATGGCTGTGTCTTCTACATTGACCACAACACCCAGCAGACTTTGTGGATTAACCCTTAGTACAGCTCAGGAAGAACACCATTCTTCTACTTTTTCTTTCCAAAGGCAAAGGCAAAAGGGAACACTGCTTCCCTCTTCTCCCCATGCCTTGGCCAGATTTTGTTCACTTACTGGCTTCTCTTTACAAGGCCACCTCCCCTTTCTCCAGCCCATAGTTTCAGAAAATTGGGCCTGCAAGTACCCCATTTGTGTATGTTTGTAGGCTCCACTACTTGGAATTAACACCCCAGGCTTGAAATTTGACCAACATCTTTGTCTTCTTGACAGGACCTTTAAGCCACTCTGCTAGGCTGAAGGTGAGAAGGGGGGGGCTTGACTGAAAGAAGTTCATTTTAAAGCTCTTCAACTGGAGAAAAACTTTTGTCCTTTAATCCTTCCCATATAGAATGAGCAACCCCACTTTCATTTTCTTGAAAGTTGATGCCTCATGGTTCTGTTGCATGAATTGGGCATCGCATGAGTCGCTGCCCAGTTAAGAAATTTCAATGACATTACTGTTTTCTTGAAATACAATACAGGTGCTTGGGTAGTGGGTGAGGTTAAGGAGTTCAATGCTGGATAGGTGGAATTGACTTGGGGAGTGCTAATGGTCCACAGATCAGGAAGTATAAAACATGCCTGGCCCCATGTGCTGGCAACCCAAACTACATCACCATCCAGCTCCACTGCTTCTCATCGCTTCCGCTGTGGCATCAAAGATATGATGGTGGGAACCACATAGAGACATTTAAAAGCATGTGACTGTCATGTGGTTTTGAATTGCTCTCATTTGGTGCAGATTTGCCCGTTGCTTGATGTCTCTGCTTTGAATGCATAGTCTAGCACACTGACAGAATTGCTTTCTGTTTCTTTGACATATATTCAAACCGCCTCACAACATGAAGGTGGGCACTTGAGGTGAGATTTTAACATTGCTTATGGGGAAATTAACTGTGGCGCTCCTGTATAACATGACAGTTTTACTTCAAGGTACCTCATTTTTTAAAACAATAATTAAAATACTATTTCAGTGGAAAATTATAGGAATGCAGGTTGTAGACCTTAAATTGGCATGTTACATTTACGTGGACATGGGAGCATAAAAATATTCTTTCTGTGCACAGTTTTCCATGGAATTGGCCAACCCTAACTCCATACTTTGGAAAAGCAGCACCCTGAACTCTAGTTTAAACACATGCTTATTAACAATGTTAGCAATAAAGGTATTGTAAACTAATAGTAAAATAAACCAGAGATGTGCTGAAAAGAAGATGAAGGCTTGGGGGGGGCGAGCTGTACTATTCAGCAAAATATTAAGTATAGATCCCTAACCATATCAAGTGTGATATTTGCTTTTTGTGACCTTTTATTATTTCATATATACCAAGAAAAATACATAGTGTCATTTGTTTTGCTCAATCTGTATCCCACAGGTCATTCCCCCCACCCCCATTTTATGCTTCTGGACTAGATAGTCTTGTATTGAAATGTACGCTCTGGCATATAGCTTAATAGGAAAATGGAAACCATTCAGCCAGTTCCTGGAAATAAAGGATTGTAGGGAGGAGGGGGAAAATGTGGCAGCGGGCCTTTGCGTACACAAGAAAGTTGAAAAGTCTTGTTGAATACACTAGATAAATCTGCGAGTTTGGATTCCTTGATGGGTTTTTCCATTTCTCAGCCTGCTCTATTCTATTTTTCTTGCGCATATATCCTAATATGTACATTTTTTGCTAAATGTACACATTTTCTCCAACTCCTTGTATAATAGTTTTTGCACCCACCATGATACATTCTTTTAGCAGCACATTTTGTATAATAGGGCATGGTTTAGTTTGAAGGGTGGTATCATATCGTCCTCAGAAGTGCCTGTACAAAAAAAGGAAAACTATTCGGTGTCATCGACTCAGGCATGTGAACTTGGTGAGATCTAAGCAAAACACAAAATCCATAAAACACTCATCCATCCTTCGAGCTCCTCCAAAACTAAAGGAACAACTGGGTCAGCCCAAAACCTAATGTTGTCCAAGGTGGCAAATGATACCCACACTCACCCAAGTCAATATGCATAAGACTTCAAAGTCCTACTCCAGCATTCAAACAGGAGAATCTGAAAGTAGGAACAAGAGAAGTTCAAGGCCCAGCCCCTGCCTCACGTCCCCCCCCCACAAGAAGGATACCTGGAAGGAGAGGCAGTTTGCTGCACATGGCACCCTCCATATCGTCAGGAATCCTGGCTTTTTGAGACATCCAACTGCATGAAGAGACTTCATGTGTAGCAGAAGCACTATTTTCAGGAACCCCCTCTTCACATGGAGATACTGATCCCAAAAGGCTAGGAGGGCCATGCTAGAACTCTCCCCCTGTTCATGATTTCAAATGAACCCTTTTTTGAAGACCCGGAAACATCTAAAGCCAACCATGCTTTCATGGCCCATGTAGCAGAAAATCCTCCAAGTGCCCCTCCTATGTCTAATGTTAAAAACAAAACAATAACAAAAGTCAATAGCTAACATGCCTGCAGCTCTCGATGCACAAGAAGCCTCATGGTGCAGCAGTGAAACTGCTATACTGCTGCAAAAACTGCTCACAAACCAAGGTTCAATCCTAGGTACCTGGCTCAAGGTTCACTCAGTATTCCATCTTTCCGAGGTTGGCAAAAAAAAGTACCCAGCTTGCTGGGAGTGGAGGAAGGGGGCAATGTATGTTGTTGTTCAGTCGTTCAGTCATATCCGACTCTTTGTGACCCCATGGACCAGAGCGCACCAGAGCTCTTCCACTGCCTCCCGGAGTTTGGTCAAATCCATATTGGTTGCATCAATGACACCCTCCAACCATCTCATTCTCTGCCGCCCTCTTTTCCTTTTGCCTTCAGTCTTTCCCAGCATCAGGGACTTTGTGACAATTCCAAATGAGTCACCTTACAAGTTGCAGATTTTCTAGTAGCCGTTATTAATAAGAAATGAGAGTGTATTCCCTTTTGGCCTTTTACCTGTTTTATTTGACAAAGCTTTCCCATCACTGTTTTGGTTGTGTTTTAATGCCATATGTATATGTATGTCAGGGACTTTTCCAAGGAGTCCTCTCTCCTCATGAGGTGGCCAAAGTACTGGAGCCTCAGCTTCAAAATCTGTCCTTCCAGTGAACATTTGGAGTTGATTTCTTTCAGGATGGATAGGTTTGATCTCCTTGCAGTCCAGGGGACTCTCAAGACTCTCCTCCAGCACCACAGATCAAAAGCATATAGTCCAGCTTTCACTTCCATACATCACTACTGGAAAAACCATAGCTTTGACTATCCTGACCTTAATTGGCAAAGTGATGTCTCTGCTCTTTAGGATGCTATCTAGGTTTGTCATTGCTTTCCTCCCAAGAAGCAGGTGTTTTTTAAATTCATTGCTGCAGTCGCCATCTGCAGTGATCAAGGAGCCCAAGAAAATAAACTGTATACCCTGCATAATTACCTGAAACTGTCTAGAGAGTGCTTTGAACACTATGGAATAGTATATAAGCAGCACATTTTGCCATTTTGCTTTTGTTGTTGTTGTTGTTGTTGTTGTTGTTGTTGTTGTTGTTGTTGTTGTTGTTGTTGTTTTGCTTTGCTTTGCTTTGCTTTGCTTTGCCCTCTCATGACACTAAAAACCTGTTGCCTGAAGTGGTTGTCCTACTCAATCTAATGGGTGAGGCTGGCCCTGATAAACGAGTACTCAGTCACAGGTACGTGAACAAAACTCACAGGGCAGTGATGATTAGCCTCAATGTTTCACTTTTAAATTGCATTGCTGTATCACTAGTAAGAACATTTTCTTCTTCACAATCATTCTCTAGAGTTCCACCTTTCTACTTAACGTCTCCTCACAGATCTCTGTTTGGCAGGCACAGAATAATCACAGATAAACAAGCATTTATAACTGAAATTATAATTATTAAATTTCTACAACACTGGCGCTATCATTTGTATTGTGTTTATTAATCTTATTAAAATGTAATAATAAATATTTTAGAGTACTGTGTGAAAAGGCTTGGGGGGGCAAATACTGTTTAGAAAGCTATCTGAAATGTCAAACAGCATGCATTTTATATTTGTTCTATATACATTTTTATTGAATTCAAACTTTAAATAAATCTTCCAATATCTAATGCATCTTATCAAAGCACAAAACCCATTATATGATTATATGAAGATTCTCAGAACTCACTGTCTTCAAAATTTAATGGACTCCCGATGCTTCCCTCCCCCATTTTTAGACTGTTTTTAAGACATCTTACAGTATTTTATACATTATAAATGGATTTCATTTCTTGGCTTAGTAATTCACCTAATGGGCAATGGATACAAAAAAAGCTGCAACTCCAGGGACATTAAATTGGTTCTAAACTCTGAAAATTACAGCTTTTACAAAAAGAAGAAAATACTAAAAACATGTCTAATGTAACATTGCATCTAATTTTCCACTACTTTCAGACTATGTCTAAAAGCTCCTAAACTTCTTAATGTTACAATATGTTAAAATTGTATTCCTTTATATATAGATGTCTGAGACACTTTTTTCCTTTTACCGGCACCAAGGTGGTCTGTTGGCAGAGCAAGGGAAATCACTCAAGGAAATTCTTCAAGGGCAGAAATGCCCCTGCCAGATTTATCTACTAAAACAAGCCTCTAGCAGTAGACCAGGCGTGTATCACATAAAGACTTGCCATGATACAACTTACAACACATTGAGCAGACTAAAACTATTCTTCAAGCTGCCTTTGCCAGAGAACTACAGTAACCCCCCACGATTGTGGGGGTTAGGGACCCACCCCACCCGTGAGACATGAAAATCCGCGATATGTGGAAGCGGGTGGGGTGGGGAGGGGGGGTGATTGCGCGGCGCACCGGCGGCAACAGGGAGATCTTACCTCCCACCGCCACCACCCGCCTGCGTTGCCCCGAGACTTCTCCGGGGTGTGTGGGAGGGCCGCACGGAGCGACCGGATCACCTGCCGCCACCTGCCCGTGCGGCCCTGAGGCTTCTCGGGGGGTGTGGGAGGGTCACGCGGAGCAACTGGATTGCCCGCCGCCCATGCACCCCGGAGGCTTCTCGGGGGTGCGTGGGACGGCCACGTGGAGCAACCGGATCACCCAGATCCCCCTGTCACCCTCCGATGCACCCCGGAGGCTTCTTGGAGGTGTGTGGGCGGCACGGAGCATCCAGCCGCCACCCCGCCACCCCCCCACGGTGTGGGTACTGCGGTCCCACGATGTAGTGGGACCACAATACCTGAACCACGAAATGGCGGGGGGTCACTGTACCAATTATATTGCCTCTTGGTTGTTTCTGGTACACCACCCTTTGGTTTTTTTGCAGCTATTGTTGCATTTCAAGATTATTGATAAGCCCTGGCATACTAGTGATTTGGTATAATGGGATAGCTCCAGCATGGTTCGTAAGATCCTCACACTATCCGTGGTCACACAGAGTAAAACTTGGAGTGAAAAGAAATATGTATCTGCTTGGAGTAATTCATTTTCCCTGCTACAATGGGATTTTCACAGAAACATGTGCTGCAGTCATCAGAAGTGGAAATTAAGGCCATATTTACCTTCCAGTGGCCAACTAGTAGTCCCTGGAAGTCAAATAAAGAGTAGCCATGTCAATAGATGGAGCAGTGAATAAATAAATAAATAAATAAATAACAAAGCACACTAATTGCAAAATGAATACAGTGGTCCCCCGCCCTTTCGCGGCTCATATACTGGGTTCCCACTATATCACGGGACCACAGTATATGAAAAAAGGCCCCCTGGGTTAAGGGGGGAAAGGCCTGTTTCAGGCCTCCCATACTTACTCCCAACCTGACACTGTCCTGAATGGGCCTGCGAGGGCCTTCCCAGGCCTTCTGGAGGCCCCCAAAGGGCCTCCCTGCGAACCAGAAGTGATTTTCGGTAAACCAGAAGTGACTTCTGGATCACCAAAAATCATTTCTGAGGCCTCCGGTAAGTACAACAGCCCCCAGCTAGGTACCCCAGAGCCAACCTGACCTGCATCCGCATATTGCGGACATTCAGTTATCATGGGTCGGGTAAGGTCCCTAACCCCCTGCAATTGGTGGGGGGTCACTGTAAGTGAAGAAAATAACATCCCATCACAGGCTCAGCTTGCAATATACAAGGAGGGGGCTAAAACACACAAACCATTACTTAGATTGACTTGTTGGAAAAGTAGCACCTCCTGAACTAGAAATGCCTTAATTTTCAGGAAGATTTTTATTTTCACTAAATCCATTTTTCTTGCCATGGATGAACCTGGTCATGTAGTCAATGTTTACATCTTTGCTCTACTATCATTCTTCATACATAGGGATTGGGCCTTTCCATATATTACATGCTTTTGCAAATGTTCTGTGGCACAACATGACAACTCTATGTTATATGTGGCATAATTTTAAAAAAACAGACATAAAACATTGGCAAAGTGTATGTGAATAAGAGAAAACAGATAATGCTTTGGATGAATATCCTGCACATATAATGCCTACCAGGCATGCTCATATGGGGAGATGTGATCCCAGCTTAGACCCAAACTCTTTAGGGCTTTATAGGTTAAGACCAGAACTTTGAATTGTGCCTGGAGATGGATCAATAGCCAGTGGAGCTGCTGCAAAAGTGGAGTTATATTGCCTCTGTAGCCAGCCTCAGTTAGCAATCTGGCAGTATTTTGGAACCTTTGAAGTTTCCCAACACTTTCCATGTGGAGTACATTGCAGTAATCCAGCCAAGATGTAAATAGGTCATGTGTCACCATGGCCACGTCAAACCTCTCACGAAACAACAGACCTTGAGAGCAACAGTCTCTCCTCCTCAGTGCAGCCCCTCTTCATTTGCCAAAACCAGCTCTTTAGAAGTAAGGTGTGTCGTTTTTGTAGTTTCAAAGGGTGCATGCATGCAGGGGGGATATCAGATATTCCACCATCAGAATGTTGGGTTCAGTCTGTAGTACTCACTTCTTCTGACGCTTCCCCTTGAGACAAGTTGTTCTGCGTATTCAGTGGCAGATCCTGATGTACTGCAGACCTGGAGCTCAGATGTGCCTCTACACAGAACATACAGAAGAAGCTTAAAAGAGGTCTTATTCTTCATTGGAGGATGAAGGTTGTCAGTCTCCATCTCCTTTGCTGCTAGTTCAGCATCCAGCGCTAATAGTTTCACTTCTCTTTTAATCCCCATATGTCTTTTCTATTTTAAAAAATGTTTACCTCTACAAATAATGGATTTAGCACCAAGGATCTGTGTAAGTGTAGGTGTGTGTTTCACTCTTCCATGCAATGAATGTCGAGGGCTCTTTGACCCACACGACAGTCCTCTTGGAAACACACAAATAACCTGGATAGAGATGGGCACGACTTAGCGAAATTTTTGTTTCCGTTTTTGTTTTTCGTTTTCATTACGCAAAGAACCAAAAAACGAAAATTGGCTCCAAAACGGAACGGAAACGGAAACGAAATGACTAATTTTGAGCCAATTTCCGTTTTTCGTTATGGCAAAAGCATTTAATGGCACTAAATGGGGGGAAACGAAACAATTTTCGTTTTCGTTTTCATTTTTCGTTTTTGTTACGAAATGAAACAAAAACGAAAAGTTTTGAAAATTAGCTCACGGAAACGGAAACGAGCCGAAACGGACCCCTAAACGAAAAACCATTTTTCCTGAGTTGTGCCCATCTCTAAACCTGGATTATTTATGCAGTACATCACACTCCCCCGGAGCTATCTAAGCCCTATTCAGTCTTGAAGGAAAGGTGTCAATTCCACATGCATAAATGGAGTGTTCCTACCCTCCCTTCTCTCTCATCACACCCAACATTAAAACCCATCTGCCTGGAGAGGGGAAGGCAGGTTTGTCCAGGTAGTCTTTCTTTATGAGTTCATACGGTATGTCTCCCCCAACACACACACATACACACCACCCCAGAATCTGGACAGACCACCCTCTCTCTCTTCAGGCTGTCATGTTTCCTTGTTAAACCCAATGACAAAGGTGATGGGCTTAGCATGATTTCTTCAACTTAGGTGATTTCCACACATTTTCTTAATATGAATAGAGAGCTAGAAATCAGCTTATGCAGTTGTCACCTCCTATTTCCAGTTGCAGAGTACAAAAAGGAGATTGGCTTGCTATTACTCTAAGATGAATTGCCAAGCAGTTGCTTGCTTTCCCCTTACTCATGGCTTATTTTTTTTTAAATATCCTCAATAATCAGTCTGCTGCTCCATGGTTAGGGTAAATATTGCATCTTACATTTCATTTTCTTTCTTCCTACAAAGACTCTCTAGATTCTAATAAACATTCATTTCCTTTTCACCATGAATCTTTTTAATGGATGGCATTCCAGTTGGCCAATAAGTCTATCAAAACCTGAGTTCCAGTGATCCAGTGCTTCAGAGCCACAAAAAAAGGAAGAAGATGAAGTGCTCCATAACCACTTTCACTTTCATGAAGTATCTAATCAAGAAAAATATCTCCCATGTTGTGCCCAAGGTGAGGATGGGAGCTCAAGAACACTGAGGATTCATGCACGCCAGCCAATCGGTGAAGTGCCTATTTAGAGTGGTCTTTCTGGAACTGATTATCTTCTTTCTTGCATTGGAGCATCCCAAGTCCAGGGATTTTGGGAGGCACCATACATTCCCTATCTGGCTGTTGGACAAGATAATCATATTTTATTTTATTTTGCCTGACACTTAGAAACATAATCAATAGGGTCCATTGGTCCCACTAGTGGACTGATGGCATCTTAAGATGTCCACATACATGGTGATGGAAATCTTTCAGACAGATGGAAGTATCAGAGTCAGAATGAGGAACTTTTGACCTTCCAGACTACAGAAGCATCCCCATATCTACAAAGCATTATTTCTGAGCTCCCCCCTGTGGATGCTGAAGAGTGTGGATTATAGTTAACGTTATTTTAATAGTGAGAACATACAGATCATAGTTTCTGGCTTGCTCTAGTGGCCCATTCTGGTAACTTCATCTTTAGAAATACACTAGCCCCCTGTCTATCGTGGGGGTTAGGGACTGACCTGACCCACAATCATTGACATTCCGTGATATGCAGATGCAGGTTGGGTGGGGCCTGGGGTGTGTGCCTAGGGGTTGCACAATGTTTAAAATGTCTTTAAGCAAGGGAGCCAGCTTGAGGAAGGCGGGGAGAGCCAAAAGGTCTTGAGGGAGGGGGAAGATTTTAAAAGCCGTTGCTAAAAGCATTTTAAACATCGTGCACAGCTTCCCAACATGAGAAGTGGCATGCAATGTTTAAAATGACTTTCAGCAACGGAGCCAAGTGCTTGGCTCAGTTGCTGAAAGTCATGTTAAACATTGCGAGCCGCTCCCCTGCACTCCCAGGGTGCTGGGAAGCTGCACGCAATGTTTACAATGCTTTCAGCAAAGGCTTTTAAAACCTTTCCCCTCCCTCAAGCCCTTTCGGGGTACTGCAGCCCCGTGATATAGTGGGACCACAGTATATGAACTGCGAAAGGGTGGGGGATTTTTCTTTTAATATTTATGGGATTTTTCTTTTACTATTTTAAAAATGTTCAGACCATGGATAAATGAATCAGTGGGTCCTGAACCTGTGGATAAGGAAGTCTGGCTGAACAGCAGCTCTTTCTATGCCCAAATGAGGAGAAACAAATCTGCCAGTCACTTATGCCACAGGATACTCTGCCTTTCAATGACAGCAAATAGAGATGGGCACGAAACAGAAAAATGGTGTTTAGGTTTTTCGTTTGTCGTTGAGAGGTCTGTTTCAGTTAGTTTCCGTTTGTTGTGATTTTTTAAAAAAAATTTCATTACCGTTTTTCGTTTTTTCATTTGTCACTTCTATCCGCTTTTTGCGTTATTTTTAAAGCATTTTGGTGCACAGGCATCCCCCAACGCCCCAGACCAGAGGGAAAACACTAAAAAAATGGATGCAGGCAGAGACACAGTATAGACTAGGTATGCAGGGAGGCTGCAAAGGCAGCGGCGGGCGTTGCCCAGGGTGCAAGGCAGCCGCAGAGTGACTGCACTGCGGGGCAAGGGAGGGTACTCACCGAGAGGTACGCAGCACGCACGCACACAGGGAGGCTGCAGGACTGAAGCTAGAGTCACACTTGAACAGGAAAATATGCAGTTTTTCATTCTGTATCAAATGCCTTTACTGAAAAAAATCATTTGTATTGTACTCTAAATGTTTTCTTTCCCCTATTTGAACTATATACTTATGGGTGTTGTTTAAACAAAAGATAATACATCTATGAAATGCCTGATCGTACAGATATATGGTTGATGAAGTCCAATTCAAATAGCATGAGTTCTAGAATTAACGTAGATGAACTTAAAGTCTTAAGTGAAAGGAAAACCAAAACAATTTCACAGCATACCCCTTGTGGTCCACAGCATCTTATTTTTTGCTTGTTCTCCATGTATACAGAGGACTTACTCAAATTGTTCCTTCAACTTGGAAGTTATTATGAGTCTCAGTGGTGTTCCTTAGTTTAAGTACAGAGAACATCTTTATAACCAAGAGAGTATTTCAAAATGGAAGAGATTTTTAAAGCGTAACCCCTGTAGATTGCATTTTTCATGGTCTTAGTGAGCAAAGAAAGCCAAACAATTTCCCTCTATCCAATTCTCTCAACAGTTCATACAAAATATGTCATATTTTCAGAGGATGCTGTGCTAAACTAATGCAAAGAAACATTCTGGAAAGTAATTTGGGACACTACAAACCTCATCATCACACGTCAGTCTGGCAATCATTGGCAGGTTTCTCATTAGTGATGACTTAAACTGAAAACATGGGTGAATAGATGGACAAGGAGAGCCTTGTCAGATTTGTATTTTGATGCAAATGTGCCTAATTAATGAAGTCAACTAAGGTGCAAAACAGAATGTACTTGTGTTCCCAAACCTTCACTTTGCAAAATGTGGTGTGATGATTTATCCTCTATGAAATATGTACAAAACTTACATGCACACACAAGCTGCACATGAAAACATGCACACCACATGTACGCATTACAAAAAAGGATGTAGAGAAGATTTTAGAGGAAAGTGCACACTAAATTTCATTATCCTATAGAAGTACTCACATTTTTAAAAAAATGTAAGTTGACAGTTGCTTGCATTCTGCAAATTAAATACATACACACACATACAAAACTCCCATTATCTGGTTTGTACCCCTCTCCCCATGGCGGAGAGTGTTAAATGTATGCAAAACAAACAAATAATTGAGTTGCTAACACTAATATTAATGATCTGAGTTAGAGCTAGCTAATCTCACATGGAGGAATCAGTGTGCCTTTCAGGTACAGTTCCTGCCCCAACAACCCTGTATCTCTGTCACTCATAAGTTATCAGGTGACCAGCCTAAACATAATATCACTCAGTTTTTCCATTTGGAAATAGCTAGCTCAGTGTTTGTTGCTTCAAAGGCCTCCCTGCTGACCAGGGCAAAAATGACCTATACATACAAGGTTTTGTACAAGAAGCTGGTGAATATACAACTGATCTCTCTCTCTCTCTCTCTCTCTCTCTCTCTCTC
>JAHTLZ010000237.1:36633268-36662030 GCA_023846285.1 Phrynocephalus versicolor | reverse complement strand
ATCTATCTATCTATCTATCTATCTATCTATCTATCTATCTATCTATCAATATCATATGGAAAGCCAGCCAAGATTCAGATGAAGGAGGAGTGAAAATCTGTGGAAGAAACATCAACAATTTTAAGCTATGCAGTGGATGCCATCTTATGAGCAAAAATAGCAGCAGCTTGATACAACTTTTAGTGAAAGAAGAAAGTGCCAAGGTAAGTTTGCAGTTGAATGCTTTCAAAACAAAATTCATGACTTCAGAAGTGTAATGTTGAAAATGAAGAAATAGTCAGAGATTCCGTATACCTTGGATCAATCTCAATCCAAATGGAGACTGCAGCCAAGTAATCAGAAGATGACTGAGACTAGAAAGGGCATCAACGAAGGAACTAGAAAAGATTATCAAATGTAAGGATGTGTCACTGGAGACCAAGGTCATCCACCTCATATGTATGAGTGTGAAGGCCAGAGAGTTAAGAAATTTGAGTGGAGGAAAAAGGATTCTTTGAAACATAGTGCTAGAGGAGAGCATTGCAGATTCTCTTGACTGACAGAAAGACACATAAATGGGTCTTGATTCAAAGGAAGCAAAAATATAAAAACTGAGGCTATCCTATTTAGGACACATGATGAGAAGGCAAGATTCTCTGGAAAAGACAACAAAGCTGGGGAACGTGAGTGGCAGTAGAAAAAGAAGAAGTCCAAACATGGGATGGATTGACTCCTTAAAGCAGGCATGTCCAAACTTCGGCCCTCCAGATGATTTGGACCACAACTTCCACAGTCCTTTGCCATTGGCAATCTAAGCTTAGAATTCTGGGAGTTGTGGTCCAAAACATCAGGAGGGTCGAAGTTTGGGCATGCTTGCCTTAAAGGAACTATAGGCTTGGGTTTGCAAGAATTGAGCAGAACAGTTGAGGACACAATATTTTGGAGACTATTTATTCATAGGATAGCTATAAGTCATAGGCTACTTGAGTTTACCCTACTACTACTACTACTACTACTACTACTACTACTACTACTGCAGCAGCAGCAGCAGCAACAATGCACACTATATATAGTGAAGGATATACAATGAGGCTTTGTTTTATAGATAGAGACTTAGGAAATGGCAACATTTTCCCTCAATTACAAACATGATCACACCCATATAAACAGATGAACTGTGACATCTGCCCTCAGGATAAGGTCTTTTTACATAGTTAAAAAAACCCAACAACTGTCAACTCCTGCCAGTTATCAAACCCAAGCTTTCTTATGCTGCCTATTTAAATTAGCAAAGGCACTTATTTGCTCCTCTTACCTTCTGCTGAGCTACAAATAAATACATTGCATTTTCCAGGAAAATGCCTTTCTAGGTCTGCTTAATTCCATTAGACAGTGTGAAACCATGCATTCCAGCTGTATACAATGGTAAACAGAATAGGAAGTGCTTTTGAGCACACTGCAGATGGGGTAAGAAAAATCAATAGAAAGTGAGAGAAAGCTTCCAGCAATATAGATTGTTTGAACTACTTACCATTATGTCAAATTCACTTTAGCATCAGCAAACAGATACAGTGTAAGATGAATGTTGAGAGAAACACTATTTCTGCTGCTTGCATTTAAAAGCTGAAAGTTACATAGATTTGTATAATCAAGAAAGTATTTGTTACTCAATAGCTGTACATCTAGTTAACCCTTCCTTCAGTATCAGCTGGTTGGGTAATTCCCAACGTAATTCACTCACTTAGAAGCTCGACATAAAGTGTTGATAGATGCCCAGTTCAACACTCTGGAGGCCTGTCATGTATTGGTCATGACAAGTCATAAAAGCATTCACTCCCCAGAGAATCTTGATAACTTCAACAAAAGTTGCTTTTCACCGCCCTCAAATTGAGGCTTATATTAAAACCCATAGAGACTATTCACTTGTGGAAACTGCGTTTGACCAACCAGTCTACATAAGCTGCCTCATAAGGGAATTAATTTCCACTTGAGAACTTCAATTCTGCAAACCAGCTAAGCTCATCCTTAAAGTATTTTATTGAATGATGGTGGATTTGAGCACACATCTAATTAGCTTTGCTGAATCAACACCAGAGAGCAGTAAAAGCAAAATCCCAAGGCTAAAATCTATTCAATAAGTACTAAAATTTCTAAGTTCTTAAGCCTTCAAGATTTTATCCTTACTGTGGCTGCCATTTCCTTGGCTAGGACCTTTGGCCTCCACTCTTAAAAGGTTTCATAGTTGCCATTATGTCTTTCACACAGAGATACACATGGATATGTGCACAAACTACTGACAATAAATTATTCTCAGGGAATATGAAGATGTACTTTCCCTATTACTCCAAAATGCAATAAAAAGTATTCCCCATTTTCTGAATATTGGGACAACAGTAAAAATCATAGAAGATGGTCAGGTCTAGGAATCATCACGAAACAGAAAAATAATGTTTCATTTTGTGCTCCCTCCCCCCATTTTGTTTTGTTTTGTTTCTTATGATTTTTTTTAAAAAATGTACAAAACGAAATGGCTCCCCTGGATCCTAGAGGCACCATATTTGGTGTCTGGGAGCCATTTTTAAAGGGCTCCTGCTGAGTTGTTATCGGCTGGACACATTTAAAACTGACCTATTCGGCACCAGGGGGATTCCCTGGTACCAACTGGGCCAGGTTTAAAGGGGTCTAGCCATTGACAACTCAGCAGGAGCCCCCTGAAAATGGTTGGGAGGGCAGTTCGGGCGATCGCACTGCCCTGCAGAGCATTTTCAGAGAGCTTCTGCCAAGCTGTCAATGGCTGGATCCCTTTAAACCTGACCCATTTGGCACCAGTGGGACCCCCTGGTACTGACTGGGCCAGGTTTAAAGGGGTCCAATGATTGACAGCTTGTCAGTAGCCCTCTGAAAATAGTGGGGAGGGCAGTTTGGCTGGATTGCTCTGCCCTCCCCACCAATTTTCAGGCACTCCTGCTGAGCTGTCATGGGCTGGACCCCTTTAAACCTGGCTCAGTCGGCACCAGGGGGATCACATGGTACCAACCAGGCCAGGTATAAAGGGGTCCAGCCCATGACAGTTCGGCAGGAGTACTCTGAATATGGTTGGGAGGGCAGTTCCGTCTGATCCCCTGGTGCCAACTGGGCCAGGTTTAAAGTGGCCCAGCCCATGACAGCTCAACAGGAGCCCTCTAAAAACAGTCAGGTAGGCAGTTCCGCGCCATCACGCTGCCTACCCGACCATTTTCTGACGGCTCCTGCCGAGCTGTCAATGGCTTGACCAATTTAAACCTGGCCCCTGGTGCTGACTGGGAAAGGCAGAGGAATTATAAAGTACCTCCAGGTGGCATACTAAGAGCAACTTAGGACTAAGAGGGATCCTGAAGATGTCATCTGTGAATTGGATAGGGAATCCAGACGGTTTATGATTAGTAACTGAAGATATTAGGGGCTCATCTTCTCTGTCCATTACCTCAGAGCAGAGACAAAAACTCTCTGTGGGTCAGATTAGGGATGAAGTTCAGAAGTCATATAGGGCGTGGTGGCTCAGCGGACTAGAGCGCTGAAACGGTTGGCTGCAAAGTCGGCAGCTTGGGGGTTCAAATCCTGGGTGCCACGTAGCGGAGTGAGCTCCCGCTGTTAACCCCAGCTCCTGCCAACCTAGCAGTTCGAAAGCATGTACATGCAAGTAGATAAATAGGTACCGCCATAAAAAGTGGGAAGGTAAACAGTGTTCAGCATAGCCACGCCAGTGGCATGGCCATGGACTTGTACAACACTGGCTCTTTGGCTTGAAAATGAAGATGTGCACCACCCCTAGAGTTGGTCACAACTAGCACACATGTGCAGGGGAACTTTTTTTTATTTTTAGAAGTCATACACAGAGAGAGCTCCTTTTGCTCCACTGCGGAACTAAAATGTTAACTTTTCAGGAACAAGGTTTGTTGTTCACTGGCCATGCTTGCTGGGAGATTCCTGGTATTGGTTCCTGAAGGAGGAGGAGGAGGAGGAGGATTTTTTTTAAAAAAAATAATTCTCTGTCCACATCTCCTTGGGAAGGTCAGTTCCACCCTCTCACCACCAGACCTTTCAAACAGTTCCCTTCTTCAAGCCCAACAGATGATCCATCTGCCAACAAAAGCTTGGGTATATTCCAGCTGGGCTGTTGAATCTACTCTCTCCAAAGTGCGTTCAGCGATTTGCACCATGCCACTGCAAACAAGTGGGATCTGAAGTGTAAATATGTGGAGCGCTTAGAGACTCGGCTGCACCCTGTGCCTGTGAGAAGCTACAGATGCCAGAAGAGCTCAGATGCCTCATTAACATTCATCTCATCCCCACCCTCATTATCTCTCCCAGATGTTTCTGTGACTGTCCCTTTAAAGAATGCCTGTCTAAATTTTATTTACATTTGTTCAGCAATATTGATGCTCAGTGAATAAATGCAGTACGCTGCTGTCAGTGCTGGAGACTAATTAAATCTATGTGTGAGCCTGATGCCCTGATTGAAAAATCTGCAGCAACTAAACTGGGTTTAAATAAACACTTTACTGTAGTGCTTTAATTACACTTTAGTTTGTAATGTAATTTTTGGCTGTTTAAACTCTGATTTAGGCTGAGCTAATTACAAATGATTTTCTACTGTGTAATTAATAATAACAAAATTGTAATTAGACAGCTGCTCTGGATCAGGGTGACAGTTTGTGTTAGGTGACTCATGATCAATCTGGCAGATATACAAGAGTTGATAGAGACAGACAAGGGGACTGAGATTTACTGTGGCTTTTTCCAGCTCATTTCCAGGAAACACTGTCATTGTTCTCACAAGCATCCCAAAGCAGCCATTGTTTTTTTTTCCTCCTCCTCTGCTACTTCCCCTCCCACCTTGCTCATAGCTACCTGTATATAATGAGCTGTGGTGCCCATTAAACTGACGTACCCGTTCACGGCTGCAACAATGGTATCTGTCAGAAATTGTGACATATTTAAAAATCTCTATGGTCAGTTATCTTTACACAAGGAAGCATCAATCAGGGATATAACATTACTGTTCTCGGTACATATTTTAAGCTGCATTGAGAAGAATAATGGCAGGCCAATTGGTCAGTTTCACAGGCTGCACATTCTGATCAAGCCTGATCTAAACTAAGTTCTGATCCATCCAGTGGGGTGAGCAAATTGTATCATTCTTACTTTGTCCCAGGGTCAAATTTTGTCTAGTGCTAACAAACTCTGATTTAAAAAATAAGGCAGTTTGCATGCCCTCCAACCTGAAGGCCAACTAGGGCCTTGGCACTTTTTTAAAAAAAATATTATTTACTCTGGACCAGTTTCAACCCCAACTTAATTGATTTGTGCCTCGAACCAGAAACAATGTATAACTTCCCATTCATCTGCATTGGAAAACCAACATGGACATGGGAGCAAAGTTGCCTTGTTGTATGCTTACAACAAGTGAAGACAGTAAGATTCCAAAAAAGGGAGCAACAAGTCAAGTCTGGGGCAAACAGGGTTTTGCAGACTGAACAGCTTTAAAATGTGTAGTTAGAAAACAATCCCTAACTTTCTAATGCAGTTTATGCTTTGAATACACCTTGATTTGTAAATTCAATTGGTATCAACCTAGAATAAATTCTGATTGTCCCACTTTAACCCAGATGCCATACAATTTGGCCCTCAATAGTCTGATTCATTTCAGACTTCAGGATTTCTCTGAATGTGATGGAAAGCCCAAATAAAAGCAAAACCCTGAAATAAATGTACATGGATCCTTAAAATAGAAGTCAAATGTATTGTGCAAGGAGGAGCACCAACCTATATTGACAACATGAGTACCTTCCAGAGTGCTAGTGGGGAATGAATGCTTCCCCCCCTCCAACATGTTATTGAGGTAAAACTCCCATCTTCTCCTGTCAAAATAGCCAGTCCTGAAGGATCATGGGTAGAGATGGACACAAACAGCCAGTTTGGCCCAGTTTGCTTACTGCCACAACTGGTGTTCAGCAGTTCAGCATCTCACCCCCACTGGTGGGCACACACCCAGAGGTAGTGCCAAGAAGAGGTGGGACAGGACACTGAACTGCTGAACAACTCTTGCAGTGGTCACACACACACACACACACACACACACACACACAATTAAATGATCAAACCAATGCTTTGTGCCCATCTCTAATAATGGGGCCTTCAGCTCAACAACATCTAGAGGACCTTCCACATTCCCTGCACTGATCTAGATAAGCCACAGGATAGGTCACTTATTGCCTCGTGAATAATTAAGAATAGTTAGCAATTGTAATGATACTCAGTGTAGTCTAGTAGTCAGAGTGTCTGTGAAGATTCTCAGTCATCCAATCCAGGTGAGTTTATCTGGAAGTTGAGTGATGGCAACTGGACTTCTTTTCCTTGAGAAATGGAAACATTTTGCTGCTCATCCAAACAGATTTGTCAGTCAAAGCTGTTTGGATGAGCAGTGAAATGTTTCAATCTCTCAAGGAAAAGAAGTCCAGTTGCCATGACTCAAATTCCCGATAGTAGACAGAGTGTTGGACTAGGGTTCAGGAGGCCTGAATTTGAATCTCTGCTGAGTCACTGAAACTTACTAGTGGAGTGCAACTTGTAAATCACTCTCTAAATATCCCCCTTACTTAGAGAAGCCTATCACTGTTTTGAGAAGTCAGTTCTGATTTTACAACATAGAACAAAAATAATTGTACTGAAATATATTTCATTCCTACACTAAATCTGATACATGTTCCAGTTGTTGCTTGGCTTCAAAATCTCACTAGCAAAAACCAAATATATAGTGACAGAAAAACACATCAAAAGAGTCAAGAGATACTAAAGAAACATATGGATTCGATGGATTCCACAGGCAGTGGTATCTCTTGCTGCCTCTGCTGATTTCATTTACAGACATATTCAAAGCCTGCTGTAGAAATTGCAAACATTGGAATATCAAGTAGCAGTTGAGGGATTGTTTGATTCTATAATGGCCCTAGAATAACATTGTTGAGAACAAGGTAGTAGGGAACTGTGTCCACTGGTAAGCAGAAAACCTCATTCCCCTACAAAGTGCTGTTTTCTCTTTTGAAAGGCCTTTTTTGACTATCAGTATTTCAGCCCCTGCAGCCTGGGTTCTTTCCAAAATTAAAAAAAAAAACAAATATTAAAAAGGTGGAGCCAACCATTTTCTTTCAAGATCAGTGTGACTGATCTTTTCAATTTTTATGATCTGTTTTTAAATCTGGGGGACTAGAGATGGGCACGACCAGGAACATTTTTTTCGAGTTGTCATTTTTTGGGACGGGTCCGTTTCGGCTCGTTTCCGTTTTTTGCGAAATTTTTCAAAAATTTGTCATTTCATCGTGTTGTTTTTTCATTTGTCGTTTCTACCGCGATTTCGCGCGATTTGACATCCGGCGCGACCGGTGCTATTTTTGCGGGGGTGCAGGGTGGGCGGCGGTGGTGGTGGGGGGGTCCATGCGCCAAGTCGTGCCCATCTCTACTGGGGACTTTTGAAGTTTCCTATTTCTGAATAGCAGAGTACTTTTACTTTTATAAACCTGAAAGCCCTTTATCCAAACTTTCTCAAACTTAGTACAGAGCAAGAGCAGATTGCTGCAACTATAGTGGTACCTCTTAAAACAAAGTTAATTCATTCTATGGGTCAATTTGTTTTAAGAAAATTTTTGTCTTATGAAACACAGTTTCCCATAGGAATGCGTTGAAAATGGAGTAATCTGTTCTAGGTGCTATGGGTCACTTTGTTTTATGAAAATTTTGTCTTACAAAATGTGGTTTCCCATAGGAATGCATTGGGAATGGATTAATCTGTTCCTGAGGCTAGAATAAAGACAAAATAACTGGGTTTTTCCCCTCTGGGTGCATATGGAATGGTGTTTTGTCTTGCAAAGCATCCCATAGGTAATTTTGTTATGTGAAACATGCCTATTCCTGGAATTTTTTTCTTTGAATTTGAATTTTTTGTCTTACGAGGCATTTCTCTTAAGAGGTACCTTTGTATGCCAAAATCAGTACTGATCTAAAGCTCAGTTTTAACATTTACAATTGTTGTCCCCATTTTTAGAATTGCCTTCCAAAAATATTAATTTTGCTCTGCCAGTACAAGATCTTGGCTACTTTCATATGCAGCACTAACATTCATGCGGGGAAAAATACTATTCTTTGTCTTGTTCTCACCTGGAGGTGAGGAATCTAGTGAAGCTTTAAAATTCCTTGTCAGGGTGTCACATTGAATTGAGACAACCTACATCAATGAAAATTGAGAATTTAGGGAGCATTCTTACCTCACAATTTGGATATAATGACCTATTATGTGAAATGTGCACAAGGCACTTATTATATGTGGCAGGACTAGAACCAATTGAATTCTGCTTAAACTTAACTGGTCTTAAACCTTCCAACAAACAAGTATCCCAATTAATTTTGATGAACAAAAAGTCTAGATATGCAATCTAAATTCAAATTACCGTAATGGTTTCAGTCAAGTTGAATGTCTTCCTTGTGTTTTTCTCTTTTCTCTTTTTTGATTTTTATTCCCCCCTGAAGAATCCAGATGTGTATTGTTGTTGTGTCATTACAGTCGTGACCGACTCTTTGTGACCTCATGTCCATGGAGTTTTCCTGGCAGGAATACTGGAGTGGCTTGCCAGTTCCTACTCCAGGCGCCTACAGCACCTGGTATTCCCTGGTGGCCACCCATCCAAGTACTAGCCAGGCCCAACCTTGCTTAGCTTCCAAGCTCAGGTGAGATCAAATGTGCTCAGGGCACCTAGGCAGCTTCCAGATGTGTATTACAGACTCATAACTAGATGAAGATTTACAGTGGCTTATAAAGTGTCTCTCTTCTTGCAATGATCTATTCATTTTTCTTTGGGGAGCAGTTGCCAGCATCTGGCAGCATGAATGCATATGTAAATGACATCCTTTGGGGAAAATTCACCTGAAAATAATGTTTAAATATTTTGTGAATGCCTAGAAATTCAGAAGATATTGATGCACAATATGAAATCAGCCACAGATACTTTTTCTGCTTTGTTTGTTCGTCTCTGTGTTACATTCATTGTCTGTAATATTAAACACATTACATCACACATTTCTTCTTTTCTAATTTAATCTACAAAAATATACATGTGCATTCATTTGTCTGTCTGCATTTTTCTGCCATATCTTCTGGCATATGAAACCCAAAAACCTGGAACCTACCATGGATAACAAAACTCCTTGTGAGAATGTATCTTTTCCTTCTTTCTCTCTGTGTTATAGATTATAGATGCATACATATGTAGAGAAGAGACAGAAGGCAAGGAGAGTTCCTGCTGTCCCAGCTTCTCCTCACTGGCTGGAAGGCAGTTCTGCTCAGGGGAGAGAAAAGAGGGAGAGTAATACAAAAGAGCCAATCTAAGTGATTTGTAACCCAGGCAAAGTTAGGAAAGGATGGATGGCTGGTGGGCTGAAGAAAAAGGCCAGTGAGAAAGTAAAAAATGAGGAACAAGAGAAACAGTGCTGTATGGCACTGTGTAGAAAGCATTACAAGCAAATGGTCTCCCCTTGATCTTCTAGAGGAAGGTGAAATTCAGAAAATCTATTGCAATATTTATATCATTAAATAGTAGAGTGCATCCACTCTGCAGCATTATAGTAGAGATGGGCACGACTCAAAAAAATGGTGTTTCGTTTGTCGTTTGGTCGTTTAGGGGTCCGTTTCGGTTCGTTTCCGTTTCCGTTTCTGTTGGGTTTTTGCAAATTTTTCTTTTTCGTTTTTGTTTCGTAACGAAAACGAAAAACAGAAACGGAAACGGAAAATTTCTGTTTCGTTAGCATTCTCTTCAGTTCAATGTACTTGCCGCAACGAAAACGAAAAACACAGCAAAGTTTTCCGTTTCCGTTTTGTTTTTGAAAAATTTTCATTTTCATTTTCGTTGCGTAATGAAACGAAAAAACAAAAACAAAAACAAAAATTTTGCTGAGTTGTGCCCATGTCTACATTATAGTAGTCACATACTACTTTAACTGTCCCTGGACTATCATGCAGAATCCAAGTCCTTGGATTACGCATGATAGTCCAGTGAGACACTTCGTATTATCTGCCTATTTCAGGAATGAGTACAGTATTGGCGTTGTACAACAAGGGGATCTGAGGATATATGCCAGTCTATAAATCCCCAGATCCCATTGGCTGAAGCCAGAACCACTAAAATGGTATGATACCACCTGCCACAACAGTGAGGTGTGAACATACTCCATATGTGTTCTGTTCAATATTCAATGCTAGATAAAACCAGAAACAAAAAAAAGCCACACATATTTCCAGCATTTGATTTGGTGACATATCTAGCAAGAGGGTTGCACACTGAAGTACAGAAACTATACCAGACCTCAAGATCCAATTCAGGATTTTAGCACTACACAATTTAATTTCTCCTTCCCAGCAAATCTGATTTCTCCTTCCCCACCAGATGATTCAGTCCCTCTAACCTTAATATTTTCCTACATATTCCATAGATATTTGATTATATTTTCAGAAAAAGAAACCGTTGGAAGGTGTGTGCCATTAAATTCTGAGAAAGTGTTTTGAAGCTCTCGCTCTCCACCCTGTAGTTTTTGAGGGACCTTTTAAAGTTTCTAAAGGATGTCCCTATCTCTTAAATGCTCATTGTCTCAATGCTGTGAACCTAAGGAAAACTTCTTTGTTATGTGGTTGATTATATCTCAGCGCTCTGGAGGACATAAAAGAGACAGATGATTACTGCTTCTTTCCAAAGTGTTCGGCAAAAATTTAAGTGATATTACAGTAACAAAGTCTCCTTGTCAGTCATTATTGAAGGATTTGGGGTTTGTGGCAGGAAATGTGGGCTGTGAAAATTATACATAAATGCTCGGATAAAGCAAGGGAATGCAGAAGAATTTTGCTTTCATTGCTATTCCTCGTAAAAGTATGGCAGATGCCAAAAAATGTTTGAATGACAAATTGAAGTGCTAATCAAAGATTTGTTTTAAGCGTTGTCTCCTGCAGCCAATCCACATAGCTACTAGTGCAATGAGCACCTCCTGGTCCATTTTCTCACTTTCTTCTGGTACAGTGGTACATGTTAGGCATCTATGCCATGTGCTCGCATCATGAACAGGCCACTCCAAGAGATTAACAGGATGGCCTACTAGAAAGCCAAATGAGAAAAGAACTTTTAAAAACCTGAAATGAAATTGGTTACTGGATTTCGGTCACCACGCTTATTCTGGAATGTGTGAGTAGAAATTGGTTATCAGTGAAGTCAATGAAAGGTTATGAAAGTGCTTCTGTTCAGAATTAGCCCCATCTCTGCCTTATTTTTGTAAGAGAGGGGACTGATTTGCAACTCATCACTGAATGGTTTAATGATAATAATTTTAGGACTGTAGAGTTGTAAGGAACCCTATGGATCATGCAGTCCAGCTCTTATCAAGGAGGAATGGTGGGGAATCAAACTCTCAAGCTCTGACTGTGTCAGATGACAAAAGTACAGACATGTCAAGCATGTAATAATCATGTGCATCTAGTCAATTCTGGCTTATAGCAACCCATTTCAGGGATCTCCAGGTAAATAAGTGAGAAGTGGTTTACTATTCTAGGGGGATCCTAGGACCACGTAGCTTTTGCATCCCCCCACCCCTTTCAGCCCCAATTTGCGGGCTTGTGTACAAGAGAAACCTGAAGTGGGTTATTTTGACCCTGGCTTTTGCTCCCCAACAGTTTCAAGATGGAGAGGAAGAATGGCAAACTCTCCTCACCTCTTAAAAGCCACAAAAAAAGGCAAATGCAGGAAAGGAGGGGGGGGCAGTTGGCTGAACCGAAAGGCTGCCCTACACCCCTCCCTGCGAGCGCCTGGCAGAAGATGGAGGGGGGACAGAGCAAGGGCACTCTGGAAATCCAAGACCCCGATCTGATACTTAGGTGGGATTACCCAGCCCTCTGCCAGTGGGAAAAAGGGACGCTGGAGAAGAGGACGAGCGAAAGGAGGAGGAGAGGAAGAAAGCAGAAAAAGAAAGTGACAAAGAAGAAAACACAACCAGTAGCCAGAGGCTTTCCCTCTCCTCTGCGCCCCCTGGGCTGATGAGCTGAAACAGGATGCCCCCACAGCACACACAGCACACCATCCACACCCACCTTCTCTGCTTTGGAAGGCAGGGGGCGGCACAGCCAGGCTCGGTGATGGTGGGTGGGTGGCTGCGGCAGTGGCGTCAGGGGGCAGTAGGTGATTTGGCACCCCCTAATTGCTGCGCCTGGGGTGGACCGCCCCCTTGCCCTCCCCACACCACACCCCTGACAGGGATTCCACTGGAATGTGATGAGCTGCCACTGCCAGAGTAGAAGGACCCCAGCAGTGCACAAAGCCTGTGGCCCAGCCAGCCTAGGTAGGAAATGGGACACCCATGGTGCCATGCTCACTGCTCCATATGAAGCAGTTCTTTGGGCTTTGTGCCCATCTTTAATTGGAACTCCTTCTATTCCTGCTTTATTTTCAGAGAGAGAGAGAGACTCATAAATGGTAGCCATTGCTGTTTTGTCCTATATTCAGTTTGTATTGTTATAAATTTGGAGATGCAGGTGCTAATCATGGCAGCTCCCATAACCAGATCCCCCTCACAACTCCAAAGATTCAGGCGGCTAGATCAATGCATATCAATCAATGGGGAGCAAGTTTTCCGCAAAGTTAATGGCTCTACATTTCTCATACCAGACCAAACCACCATGAGATATTTTGGAATAATATAAGGATAAACAGACAGAATACTGTTCCTGGGATAATCTCCCCCTCCCCTTTTAGCTTCTGAGGGGATTACAGCCAAGCACAAGGAAAACAAGGACGCTTGTGGGAGCTGGCTGTTTATATCAAATCTCTTCCTCCTACGAAGGTGTGGGTCTTCTGTCCAACAAGGCCACCTGCTGCACCCCTATCAGGAAGGTTCTACACCCGTAACTAGAAATGCCTACCATGTTCTGTCCAATCTTTAGTGTCCAGTGTAATAGTCCTTTGCCCCCCAAGCCCCCGAAATAAAGAGGCGAGACAACTTCAGCTTTGGGAAAATTGGGGCCACAACTTTATTTATAACAAAACATTTAACTAGCTTCATATAGAAATCTTATTTCCTGTTAAGGGGGCCTGAACCATAGTGCAATGAGGTAACCCGGGCTAATCCCTAATAAAACCAGAGTGTATTCAGAGAAATTCACCTGAGGCCAGATGCTGCCCACCTGTTCAGCATCATGCCAGCTTGGTGAATCTGCTCACCTCTCACAGCCCTCAAGGCAGCCTAATATTAGTTTACTAACTTTGTTTAACTCCTAACATTACGAATGAGGTTAATTTTAATCGAGGGCTGTCTAGCGCTTTAAGGGCGACTTACTCGGGCTTACCTGAATGCCATTACCTCTTGCACTACCTGCCTACCAGGTTGTGACCGGGAGATTAAAGAGCCTGACCCACACAGGAAGAGAATGGGATGGGTGAAAACACGTGGTCACCCACGGCCAATCAGGCTGACCACCAAAAATTCCCATCCAGCCCCATAGCGAACAGAAAGCTCATTCTCCTTCTATAGGGTGGGCAGGTGGGGCTGGATCGCCCTGCTGAGAAAGAAGAGAGCAAGGAGGGGGCGGAGCCTGCTTATCAAGGCTCTGATCCCCAGACAGAAGCCCCGGATGGGTGTGAAGATTTCATGCCAGAAGTCCGGGGCTGGGAGGCAAACACGCCCTGCCCCCGGACTTCCCTGGGCACGGAGCTGCCCTTAGAATAAATCCAAATTCTTGTTTGACACATTTTCTAAATAAGTAGATATATCTATTGGCACGGTAGACACATATAGCTATAATATAATTCCAAGCACTGAGGTGTATAAGTGCTTTTGTTGTTGGTGGTTTTTTTTAAAATAATTTTAGAAGAAAAAGAAGAACAAAATGGCCCATCTTGTTAAACACTCATTCAGGCTCATCTAGCCATAGGATAGGCTTCCCACAACAGCTACATAAAGTGCCAATTGAAACTAGCCCTGCCATATATACTTCTAGAAAATACAAGCAGCACTAAATACTTTAAAGTGAATCAATTTTCAGCTGGAGTGTTTTAACCTTCTTTAGGTCAAGAAATAGCAATTTTCCAAGCTGATGGTAGCTTGAGAATTAGCCCTGAGAGGCAGATGTGCAGTGCATATCTCATTTGATCCACAAAGTTTTGTCAAAAACGATGTCATTGTGGAATGTTTTTCAGAGATCCCACAAATTTTAAAATATGGTCCCACCAGTGTCGTTCAAAGACTGGACTTGTCACGATGGTGAAGATATGGACATTCCCATCTCTTCAAACCATTTCCTTTACTACACAGAAGCTGTTGAGGAGACCTATTAAGAGGATGAACTAGGAAGAGAAGAAGGGACCAACCTTTTTGCTCTCTTCATTGTCGGAAGAAATACTTCCTCTTTTCTGAGCAACTATTGCTCCCAGTAGGAGTAAGATAGCAGGTTGCTAACAATTTCCATTTTTTAAGAATATGTGAACATAAAGGTTACTTCTTTCCAGACAATGGTGGATGAAAAACATATGCCTTTCCTTTATGTGATGCTCTTCCTTGGCCTTCAAAATACCCATCAATGGACATTCAGTCTTACTTTTACTGACAACAAGAGAAAAACTTGAAGTGAGATCCACTTCAGGCATGCAATGGATATGCAATAAAATGAGCAAATAATAATGCCCAGATTCCTATTCTTATTCACCTAAGGTCTGCTCTGCATAGTTTGCTGAGTCTAATTGCTGCTAATTTATGAGGTGACCAGACATATGACCAAGCTGTGCCTCCAGCAAGTAGCCAAGGCAAGTTATGCAAATCCTACCCACAAATTGTGACGAATGGATATCAGTGCTCTATGATTGCTTTGGTATTCAACAGGAAACAAGCATACAAAAAAATGGCTATTTATATATGGCACCCCAGACATGCTATTGGAATTTCTATTGGGCATAGTATAGGAATGATCCTTGAAGTTGAGGAAAAAGTAAGCAAGCTATGTTGATTATATACCCTTCTTTGGCAATTAAAGCATCCTCTGGGAGGTTTATGGTTTTATTTATTCAGGCTACAGATGCCCCACCCTGTGAGCTGAGTAATTAGTTTACTGACCTTGGAAGGATGGAAGGCTGAGCAAATCTTGAGCCAGCTACCTGAGGCTATTAGCTATCGAAATAAGTTTTTGTGTGGAGTTTTGACTGCAATTGTACAGTTTATTCACTGTGCCACAGGGCTCCCGGTTTTCTTTTGGGGTGGGGGAGCAGGGTATAGAGAGAGGGGAGCAGAAGGAACAGGAAACATTGCCTCAATACTATTCACTGCTAAACTCAACCCTAGCTATTTACAAACTGTAATAAGTGGCTTATTTGGACATCACAATCATGGATCAAGTTTTAAGGCCTCTTTTTCAAGAGGATAAAATGCACATTAAGCAAAAGATATGGAGTATTTAGTTGGAAGTATGAAGCTTCAACATCTTGTTATACTGTGAAATGGAAAGAGATGGATACTTTTCACAGCAGATTCAAAAGTGTACTTCAGTGGTGCAAGGGCCTCTCACTTGTGCAGAAATTTGTGTGCACCTGAAGACTGGGCAGCAAACATAGCCTTGCTGTGCCTCTCTGCATGTGATAAAGTATAAAACCAAAGATGGCTGCTTTAACATTTTTCCATCTTCTTTAAAGCATTTCCACATGCAGACAATCACTCCCAAAATATTCGTGTTTTTCTGTATCACATAACGCTGCTCTGGCGCTCTTACTGAGAAAGAGGATTTGGACCACCATGCCAAATGAAATGTTTTTTCATTTATAACTTGTATGATAGAAGCCATTTCTGCACACCACCCTAAGAACACCTTTCATGCCCCATGTGTGAATGTTGTGAATGCATTTTGACGTCAAATTGCACTTCCTGGCTAATGGAGCTATTATAGACCTGCTATAAGTTTCCAATTAAGCTATTATAGACCTGGAGATATTCTATCCTAACTATATGAATGAGAAATACCAGAAAACACTTGTATATGTGATCCTACATGACAGCATATACCACTTCCTTGGGCTGGTAAACCACCTACCCACCATAGATAGCTCCATCATGCCCACTTGAGCTTTGGCCATTTTTCAGGGCAACCTTATAGCTAGGTATCAATGTAGCCATTGTACCAGGTTACCTGGATGAGGTAAGCTGAGAAATAGAATTGCCCATTGTCCTCAAACTGACATCTCATCTTGAACTTCAGTTCATAACGTAGTTTCATTTAGATATTGAACAATCCTCAAAGCAAGTGAGGAAGACTTGCACAATGCTTTACTGTAACTAAATATTCGAGGATTGGGTATAGATTAAAGGGAAAAAAAGAGATTAGTTCTTTTCCCAGAGAAACACGACAGAAACTTTAATAGACATTGCCATCTCCACTATAATGTGGAAGCTGGTCTTAATATATTGGCATTGGAGCAACACTTTTTCCCATCAGAGGAAAATTGGTTGTTACTTTTATACTTGGATTATGCTCAGGGTTCTTTCTTTAAAACCTCTTTTTACAAAATTTAAGTCTGTGAGGTTCTCATCAAGGGAAACGATGATAGAGTTACAGCAGATCTGTGATTAATTAAATTTGCTCTGCAGCAACTTGTATATCTTCTGCAGCATACAATTTATCTCTCTGTCTCACAGCATTATCGGCAAGGAACATGTTGGCATCCATGTATTGTTGTGCGAATAATTCAAGAGAAGATGGGCATATAGCACTGAAATCTGAAAAACGGTAATAAGAAAATCATCAGATGAAGGTCCTTGGATTATGCTCAACTGCAGGCAGTAAATTTTGCCCCCCATATTGGCCAAAATCTGCTACTGTACAACCCAAGTTGATTTTGCTATATTTCTTACATGTGGGAAAACCACTTCAGAATAAAGAATGGAAACCATATTACTGAGTTCCATTGCACATTTAAAGAAAAATAAAAAATACCCTAGAAGCCTTTAAAAAGTGGCTGTATCCAGATTCCAGACAATATCAGCCCTTACATGCAAGATGGGGAAGCATTGTTTGGAAGTGAAACATTTCCTGCTTCTCTCCAAAGGAGCCCATGGCTCTCATGTAAATGCCTTTCATCAGTGGGAACCCACTGGGGCCAGGACAGGAGGTCTTTAATTACTGGAAATCACCACTGTTGGAATGGCTTTAACAAGGGAGGAGCAAAACGCAAGGAATATAATAAGTTTAAAGGGCGAAAGATGGGATAGAAATCAAATAAACAAACACATGAAAAAACTGGCTATATCAGTATTTACAGGAACATAATCTAGATGGGGAGGGGGTTCTTCCATTAAGACAAGGGTGGGGAACCTTTGACCCATGCAGATGTTTTGGACCACAACTTCCACAGTCTTTTATCAATGGCAGTATAGACTCGGAATTCTGGGACACGTCATCCAAATCATCTGAAGGGCTGAAGTTTCCCTACCCCTGCATTAGGATAAGAGTTTAACTGGAAACTTAAGGATTACAAATGTCCCATCTGATCAACCCCTTTATTGTGTCTATCTGTCTCTAAATGTGTCTCGAATAATGGCAGCACAAGTGTGGACAATACATACACACAAATTGGATCCCTTGTTCAATATTAAATGTGTAAAGATTTAAGGGTGAAGACAAGAGTACACTCTAAAGTGTCGTGTAAGTGGCTTGAACATGCATTTGCTGAAGTCTGAAGCATTTGTTTCCATACCAGACAATGTGTTCAAACCATTTCCACATGCTTCTAAGATCTGCCTTTCTTCACCTTTAAGTACACGTAAGCATCCTTCAGCAATGGTTGCCAAGAAAAGCTCGATGTACCTGCATAGATCCAAACAGTCTACATTGTATTTCATTAGGAAATACGCACTAAATCTCTAAGTTCTCAAAAACAATGTCTTCTATTGTCTAACACTGTCTACTGGTCTTCCCTAAGCATTTTATACATGTCAAAGCAGCTTCAACATCTAGCACAATGGAAAATGGAAAAAATGACCCATTTTGAGAAATTTCAAAGAACATATAGCACCTTGCCTGAGACGTCTGATAACATTTTGGAGGTGGGTGGTGGGTGGGAATTGATTGTGATGGCTATTCTGGATGGGAGAGTCTGGGGCTTGCAATTAAAAAAAGTAACTGTTTCACACTGCAAGTTTTGAGAAAACTTTATTTGCTGCCAGGTGAAGGGTGGTTGTATGAATTATGTCAGTATAACTTCTTCCTCTGAAGTTCGGAGAGATCAGTCTGAAAACAGAAATCTTGTTTGTGGGACATTTGTTTTATGCCATGCTTTTATATTACTGGAATTTGTTATTGTTTCTTAACATCACAAAATCATTATACTGAAGCACCATTCTTCATCACACACACACCCCAATAGTACCTTTTGACCCACTACTTTGGAACGTATTTCTTTACAAGTGGCAAATCTCTAATAGGTTCACACATTGAGTGTTAACAAGGCCCATTACATGTGGTACTTTGTACCACAAGGGCAATTTCAAATGGCATTCATTTTTTAAAAAAAGTAAAAGGTTGATTAGTTAAATTTGGGTTCATAACACATTCCTGTATTTATGGAACTAGAATGTGACATGGTATTTTCATCATAAAATTGTAGATAACATTTTCTACTGGCATTATTTGAACTACAGTACACATTGCTTAAGTAAGGAATTTAACATCAAATTATTTCAACTTCATTTTACCTGAGGTTCTGCTGCTGAACTTATTCACTGTATTCAATTCAACATTAATACCACACTGAGTGGGTTCACATAGATCTACTAACGGTTCCATAGAGGAAAGATGGCTCGAGGCACCAAGATCTTCAGACTGTAACAAACTTTTATTAAAATTGTTCAACATAACAGGCTCTGGTGTCTTCTTTTCAACATTAGGCCACTCTTGGTGACAAGGACAAGTATCATTAAAACGAAGTAGCTGTAAACTGTCAGTTAACAAATCTCTAATAAATGGATTGCTAGTTTTTACTTGCGGGGTATGACATTCGCTGCCAGTAGCGGTCCAGCACACCGAGTGCCGCAGCAGTGATGGTGAACCATCTGCACCTGATGCTCCTAGCCCAACCCAGGGATCCATCCTGCAGGACCCATCCCCACAACACTGCTGGCAATACCACGAAAGGTTTGGCTCGTCAGATCAGGAGTAGGCAGCGGCAACCCAACATCAATTCTCTTTTCTGTTATAAATTCAGTTTGTGTTGTTTTCTCCGTTACCAATTTCACCCTCCTCTCTGTCTGAATGCCTTGCTCCTTTCTAACATTTTCCCTAACCGTCCCCCTCTTCTCGTGATCCACCTCCTCACGAGCCACAACCTCGCGACTCTCCACTTGCACCCCCACATCAAATCTTCGTGGCCACACTTGCAAGCTTACCTCCTGCTTCTGCACCCAGACCTGCGTTCCCACATCTCGTTTCCCAGCCTTCCTCATTAACCCTTCTCCATCACCCACCTGTATTCCCACATTCATTTTCCATATTCCCACACTCATAGTTTGGATCCCTACATCATGTGTTTCTTTCCTTTTCTCTTCTACCTATATTCCTATGGAATGCTTAACTTCTTTTAATTCCTTCTCTTTTATATTCCAACCTCCTCCTTCCTCCACTATTGCAAAAAACCCTTCTATTACTTCCTTCCTTTCTACTTCGTATCCTTCCAACACTTCACTCTCCTCTTTATCTCTGCCTGTCCCTTCCACTTTAATATCCAATGTCTCTGGGCTTAGGCTTTTTTCAGTCTCTGGGCCTTTCTCGGTCTCTTCTGGATCTTTAAAGGTCTCCTTGAGTCCACCTTGCTTCAAAGGATCCTCTGTCCTCCAGGTTCTGTCTGTTTCTCTCGCGGACGGTCCCACCTCTCTCACACGCACACTTGTCCCTCAGTGAGTGTAAACCAGTATATTGCCCAATGTCAATGATTCTATTCATCCGTCCTTTATCTCCATAGCCACACTGTTGGGTAGATTTCTCTTGGTAACATCATCCAAAGTATTGTGATGGAAGGCCATTAGAAGGACAGTCTTCTCAAAGGTAGTCTTCTGTCAATTTAATGCCCTCTCAAGAAAGACCAATGAAGTCTCCACGTTAGTAAGACAGTAGCACCCCTGTATCTACTGATTCACCAACCGTAGATTCAGTTATCCACAGTTGGTGATCAGCAGGGTGGGGTGGGGTGCTGGGGGTGAAAGCTGTGCTTTGTGGCCCAGGCCTTTTGCCCTCGGCAAGCCACCATGTCCTGCAGCTGGGAAAAGCAGTGGATCGGGTCTGCCCCCCCCCCCGGAAGTTTTGAACTTCCTGCTCGGTCTGCATGACCTTGCATTGGTAATGCTTTAGGGTTTGAGGTGGACTGATTCACATTTTTTTCCATCAATCACATGACAATGGGAAATATGAATCAATCCAGAGTCCCTGCTCACCATAACCTGTAGTTCTTTCTCTGCTTTTTACTTTTTACAAATACAATTTTTTTTGCATTGGTTCAGACATTTCATTGCTTGAACTAATGCAAAAAGGGAGGTCAAGCTAGTAGTGCATGCACACAAAACACATCTTCCCTCTTACCTTATGATTCATTACCAAAATATTAGACTAGATAGCCTGATGTTGTCGTTGTAGCATTCCCATGCTTTGCCCCCGGCCCCTTCACAGGCTATTGATAAGCACAGCTTCCAATTTTTCTCTTTTGCCGTCACCAACTAGTTCCTCTAGTAAATTAATGCCTTCAGACTGATTTTCAGTGAGTGTCAGTCTCTATCTGACCTTCTCTCAGACAATGTCAGTCCCTATCTGACTAATTCAGTGCTGGGCTGAGCCTTAAATCCCCTCAGGCTCCTCCCCCAGACTCTCCCATTTTTCAACAATCAACCAATCAATACAGACACTTCATCACCAAGGGGTAAATGCCACAGCCTCTTCCAAGTCATAGAGTTCCATGAATCTATGATTCAAAGTCAGGGATTATCACTGATGAGCAGTAATAAAGATGTAGATTGAGTATCTCAAGAATAAGCAGTCTTCTCTCTCCACTACAGAATTAAAATGAACTGAAAACTATCCTTATCAGAACCACATGACTGCATTTTGTTGCTCATTTCCAGATTTGATCAGTTAATTGAAACAATGAGATAAATGTTCTACAGAAGAAACAAAATTGACTGCACATTATTAAACATGCAGCAATATTGTGAAAAATCTAAATCAGTGATGTTTAATGGACCATATTCTCATTCTGTTTTGTTGTCATTAGGAAAGTTAAGAATGAGTGTGAGGACACACATCCTTGCACACATAGTCCCAAGTATTGAGGATTATAATTTGTGCTGTACTAGCACTATTGTGTAGTGGCACCGGCATTTCCAAAATGTGTAGTTCTACAGTTTGCATGAATTTTCATGGGAGGGGAATTCAGTAGGAGTCCTACATTTACTTAGTCAGTGTAAGGTGACAAATGCACCAGTTTGAAATGGGGCATGCTACATTATAAGTTACACTAACACATCATTACATTGTTTTATACCTCTCCCCCACCCAATTGCTCTGCCAGTCAAAAGGCATTACCTAACTGGGATATATTATAACTTATTTAGGGCCATATTAGTTTTATATATGCCTAATGTATGTTTTCTTTCATGCAACAGCATCTATAATCTGGTGTGTGAAAGAACAAGTGGTTAGACAAGTGCATAGAGAGTGCATTAAAAAGACACCCACCCACATACAAACACTGAGAAATGATGACACATCTTGAAAGACACAGCCTCGCACATATTCATCTAGCACTGTGAAAATTGGCAGACAACAATAAGATCCATTCCAGGATGAATTGTATTTATTATGTCTGCAACATTGCTGAAAAGTTGAAAAGGCAGGGGTGTTCAGGCAAAGGTTTTAAACATTAGTTTTACATTTCAGGCACACTAGTGCACCACAGCTCTCATTCTTCATCATTGCTTTGGGGATATCACAGCTTTAATTTAAAACAAAGCATGCCACAAACTCAGCTCCCAATCCAACTTTGGTGTTAGAGCTGATACCAGAGGCCCAGATCACCTAAAGCAGTACCACACAAAATCAAAACACAATTAGCATAAAAATTGCACTGTACAATCTTTCCCCAATTGATTTTTCCCCTGCATTCTTGCCAGTAGGAATGGGAATGTTCAAGTTTTCTGGACTACAAATACCACAATTCTCCATTTTGGGAGTTCTGCCTACTTTACAAACACCTGGGAGAAACAGGAGGGCTTCCAGAGTCAGCAACGCCTAGCTTCCTCCAAACTGTCTCATTTCCTACCCCAGTGCTAGCTGGGAGCTTTCTTTCCAAGCAGAGAAGAAGCAAAGAAACAACCATTTGTAGTGTTCCATCAGTCTTGGCCAAATTGTCTTCCACTCAGCTCCCAGGTTGTTCAGTTACCTCCCAGAAGTTCTAATTGGCTGTTGACAGCAGCTTTTTCCACAATGTTATCAGATGAAAAATTTCCCAGGCTATTTGATGGAAGGTGAAAGATACATTCTATGCCAGAGGAAGCACAAAAGATCCTCAAAACTTGCATGTAACCTTCTTATATTTGTATGAATCAATTGTGTTTTTAGAAGCTGTTTTCGGGGGGGGGGATCAAAGGAAGAACAAGAAACCAAGATAGACCCTCTTTTGTTTTTTGAATCTTTAGTTAAACTATAAATGGCTTTTGGCTAATTAATTCATCCTGGTTTATGAATTGCAATTGGCACTGCTGCCAGGTTAAAACAGACAGGGAGCAGGGATGTGCATTTGGTACACGCTTCTACAACAGCAAAAAATGTGTTTGTGAGGAAGGCTTCTTCCCAAGGAACTGCCACGCGTAGGCTTGCAGGGTCAGTCTTCCTAAGAGTATAGGAAATTGACATCTGAGCATGCTTCTTCCTCAAAGACTTCCAGTTGTACCATGGCCAAATTCCCTTGATCAACACACATAGACATGAACGGGAGAACAATGGTCCATGGCTCTTTCGTTAGCCTGATTCAAGTAGACCCAACTGGGCAATATTCATGTGAAAAGGCAGATAAGGGGGATTTCAATCCCGTCTGGTTCAGGGAAGAATTTTCAGTTCTATGAATCAGAAATATGGTGTGGAATTGAGATCGGGGGCAGCCAGTAAGCAAGCTGCGGCTACCCTGATAAGCACTTTGGATATTCTTATCATAATACAGGGGTGTTTTTCCAAGCAGATTTTTATAGCTAATGAGTAGTCGGTTCGGTTAAGATAGGAAAACTCCCTTTGGGTTCTCTAGTGGTCTGAAGGCCATAACGACATTAGAACAGTGCCCTGGGAAAGACCAGAGAGATCTATCATGTCAATTGTTCTGTTCCTACATTGGGCATTCTGCTGCTCATGTTCCCAAACAACTGGTATTCAGAAGCACTTGGTGATGAAGTCATATATAGGCAGTTGGTAGGGGCAATGGCAGGGGACCCTCTTTCATCTCTCTTCTTTTTGAACTTCCCCACTGACATTGAGTTGCCCGTTGTAAGGATTATTGGTCATAGTAGCTGGGGATTTCTGGGAAATGTAGTCCAAGAAAGGCAGTATTTTTGAATCATTTTTCTCCATTCGGCTTCTTTCTAATATCCCTGGATAGCACTGTTGTAGTATTCCTTGGTATAGAATACCTTTTCCCCCACTCTTCCACTTGCTTGCAAGACAACCCTCAGAACTCTATATGCTGCTCTTCTTTGTCACAGAAAAAAAAAACCCACCAGGAAATATTCACTTATTTTCCCAGGTTGCTAAACATTTTTCTGCCTAAATATGAAAAGAGGCACCTGTATCTGTAAATATTTGGCACACCTGAGCTTACTTACCATAGTTAAGGGAATGTATTTCAATAAATTATCCTTCCAGCCTTCTCTCCCCGCCCCCGCCCCCAACACTGTAATGTTAAAAATGGATGTTTCTTTTTTTTATTCCTCCCTCCCCGTGTATACAGTAATGGCTAACATTCTGACAAATTACATTGGGTGTTATTTTTAATAATTTAGCATAATGGCTGCAGCCTTTTCACTAAAGTAGCAATTAAGTCATCACTGCTGCCTGGCCTATACAAATTTATTGTGCCTGTTTTTATTGCTAATACCTTCAGAACTATTCTGCCACAGAGGCTGACATTGAAAGCAGAAATCATGCAGAGAAAACAAAGAGAAAGAAAGGTCATTAATTGAAAACCTTTATTTTTTTATTACATTCTACCACTATTAACCCAGCTGAAAATTGCTGTGCCTCTCAAACATTTGCATTTCCTATGTAAGCATCATTGCCTTAGTTGTATGTTAAATAAGATATTTCTACCTGAAGCTGGAGATGTCACAGAATGCATTACCAGCCTCTTCTACTCATTAAGCCTGCTTCAATTTCTGCGCCTAAGAATTAACTTTTCATTATGAATATAAGACATCATCATCCTATTATTTCCAATGATACATGGCAAGAGACTTCACAGGGGCACTGGGAATTGACAGGCCACGACCACTCCTTCTTTGGAACCTAAGTATCAAATGAAGGTTGCTGTGGGGAGCTCCTTCGCCAGTGGATACATTCCTTATCAAATGCACACATCTTTTCATTACTGTTTTCAGCTGAGTACTGGGCACTGCAATGGGCTAATAAATGGTCTTCACATCCATAGACCACCAGCAGTTCAGTATATGCTCTAAGAACCAAAAAGCTTGATTGCAGAGTGGTTTTTCAGAGTAAATGCTGAAAACCTGCTTACTTGTTAGGTATTATGGGATGCCAGAGGGTGTTGGTGGCCCATCTTGGAAGGGCTAGCAGCCCATTTGGCTAAATGAGTTTGGAAAGTCACTTCTGAGAAGAATGAATATAACGATTCCTGAAGTCACGGATAAGCCAAGGGTGACAAGTTTGGGACTTAAAGCATCCTCCTACCACTACACAGCTATAGATAACTTCTGCATGTCATTATGAACATTCTTTCTAAAAGTAACTTGCCAAACTTTGGTGTCTACTAGAGATGGGCACGACTCAAAAAAATGGTGTTTTGTTTGTCGTTTGTCGTTTAGGGGGGTCCGTTTCGGTTCGTTTTCGTTTTTTGTGAATTTTTGAAAAAAAATTGTTTTCATTTCGTTACGAAACGAAATGAAAAAACGAAAATGAAAACGAAAAATTGGTCATTTCGTTAGCATTTATTACAGTTCAATGTATTTGCGCAACGAAAAAGAAACGCACAACAAAATTCCTGGGGTCCATTTCGGTTCATTTTTGTTTTTCGTGAATTTTTGGGAAAAAATCGTTTTTCATTTTGTTACGTAACGAAACGAAAAAAATGAAAACGAAAATGAAAAATTGCTCATTTCGTGCCCATCTCTAGTGTCTACTGTGAGTTTTGGGACAGGGGTGTATTGTATGCCATCAAATCTAGTCTGACTTATAACAACCCTTCCCAGGGTTTTTCAGGTAGAAAATGCACATGAGTGGTTTTACCACTCCCTTCTTCCGGTGGCATTCTGGCACTGTGCCAGCTTGCCCAGGGCTACCCAGACTGGCTTTTATCTCAGGAGGCACGGGAGGGAATCAAAGTCCCAGCCTCTGGCTCCATTGCCAGACATCTAAACTGCTGAACTATCCAGCCAGCTGCCACAATTAAATCTAGTGCAAAGGTGGGTAAAATGAAGCCTGTGAATCACAGGTATGCCATGGACTCCAAGAAATGTTAATTTTAAACATACAGCCTGCAAAAAAGTGGCAGTTCAATTTGTTGGTACCTAAAATCAAGGGTGCAGCTTCCCTCTGACAATCTGCAAGTCTGTCCCTTCCCAATATTTATATGCAAACCTATTCCAAGGGTTTTCAGTATCTTTTGCTTTCTCTTGTTCTGTTCTTTGGCCACATTAAAATTTTACTTGTTTATTGCCTTGTTTGCCATTTAGGAATAACCAGCATGTTAATTTTCATAATAATAATCAGAAATCTTCACTCAGTTCAATTGTATTGTCAGGAATCTCACTTTCTCCTTTCCATCGCTCAGCTTGAAGACTGTTTGTTCTTTTTATTACCTGCATTGAAGGTTAGGGACTGTTTAGGCATTAGAGAATCATGGAGCTATGATTCTGTGATGCTTCTGCTACTGCCCTGCTTAAGGCTGCCTTATTAAAGTAACCATTGATGTTCGGAACGATAACTGTGCAGAATGATTAATTTTTTTATACAAGGAAAAAGTCAAAACTTAAAATTGTTCTTGTACATTTTGAATGATTTTCATTTAAGGTGTAATATTTAATGAAGTAAAAAGATGTGAGCAAAATATCTGCTACACATTCTACCACACACAGGAGTCTCCATGCTTCTTTTGACTATTCATTAAAGTATGAATGGACAACAGCCCATTATTTTAAATAAAGTAAAAATAAGCTAGAGTGTAGTAGCCAACATCTGCCACATATTCGGACTGCCTGCTCCAGCCCAGGAGTACCACAAGCCCAAGCTGTCGCAGCCACCTGTGTCAGGGGTCAATCATTTTGTGATCAACTGTCAGGAAGCATTTGAAATATGCCCAGATACTTCTTTATCTGTCTGGATTGAAAGTGACCTGAGTGGCAGCCTACAGGATTATGTCAACTTGATGTTCTTAATGCTACAGAACTAACTATCACCTGTGACCACGTTACCCATCTGGTCCACCAAGACCAGAAGCCTGACCCAGACCAAAGAGGTGAGATGGGAATGCACCTGAAATGTTTGCTGACAGTTTCTACTATGTCGATAGACTGCTTAGGGCCTTTTAGTTTAAGCTTTTTGTGTTTTGCCAGGCAGTGTTGTGACACATTCAGCGTCTTGTCCAATTTAAGCTTGTCATCTGTGAATGCCTCAGTGCTTGCTTTCGTCTAAGAACGTAGAGTCATTGATTGTGGGTAATAACTAGACGTGGAGTCAGCATGTTCATTGAACAGGCACAGCATTCTGAGTAAAAAAAAAAAAAAGAGGTTGCTGTTCCTGAAATTTGTCACTGACTCTGCTGAATTTTCCATCACATAAGTGGGTAAGTATTGTATGTCCATTACTGGAAAATACGTAATTTCAGAACCTGTTGACTGGTGTACCTGTGTTTCATTCAGCAGTCCATGATATCATTTACAAAAATTGCTCGAGGGCCATCTGACTTAAATCTTAACGATCTTCCATGACATTTCTAAAACGAGCACCTACATTATAGCTTACTCCACCCCTCTGTAACAGCATTGGTAGTCAGAGAAGCCAGGTCGTGTCCACTGATGAAACTTCACTGAAGCATTTGATTGATATCAATGGCATTCAAGAGGAATTTATATACCAATGGCATTTAAGACAGAGAGAACAGAATGATAATGGGAAAGGTCAGAGGTTAGGATGAGAAGGGGGAGCAGATCATGTTGGGGTTGAAATGTAAGCAAATGCTTCTAAAAATTCACTGAGAGGAAGGGCGGACTCACATCTACTTTTTTGGTCTTTTTTTTTCCTTTAAGAGGACCTACGTGTCCCTTATCGAATTGTGTTGATAGTCAGGTTTAGACACAGCTCGTGCATACAGAGTTTTCCATGTCTTTTTGGCTTTGACAATAAATAATTACTTAGCTGTGTTGGATCTCTAGGATAAGAGGGGTGAGATTGTGAGAAAGAGGTAGACTGACTGACTATGTTCCCACCTAGCAATAAAGCAGCAATTTCAGCAGGCACCTAATTATGTACCTGGAGTAACAACTGGTCCTCATTATCATGTGAAATATGTTCTAAAAATCCTAGCTGAAGGCTGTGCTATGGCAGAAAAGTGTCACATCAAAACCCAGTCACACTAGGCTTCTGAGTTTTTTAAAAATACAATACCAGGCCCAGGGGACTGATCAGTTTAAAAAGAGAAACCTGAGTGCCTTGGGCAGAACTGACATGTTAACACTGAGAAACACTAATTCATTATCAGGTGAAGCAAGTCAACAGGGTGCCCATCATAATTCATGCCCATTGCTCCTTGCACATGCCAAAGATGGCTAATGTTGCATTGAGAATATCTGGTCACACATTTTTATTCCTATATAAGAGATAAAATTCCCACAAGAACAGGGTTGGAGGGAAGAAACCCATGAACATGCTGGTATTTTAGGCATCTTTATTGCTCTCAGTCATTTAGCGGTGTTTTAGCTGCACTGAATATGGTTGTTCTGCATCGCAAGGCATTAGAGAAATAAAATGTGTTGTGTTACCTTTGTTTCCTAAGCCTAACAGTAAAATAAGCTGCATAGAACCAGAGTACATACTGTATATATAACTCACATATTTTATTTATTTATTTATTTATTTACAAGATATTTTTTTAGCCGCCCCACTACCAAGAGGTCTCACATACACTAATGTTTCACATACACTAATGACTGAAGGAAAAGGGGACAGCAGAGAATGAGATGGTTGGACTGTGTCATCGATGCAACCAATACGGAGTTGGCCAAATTCCGGGAGGCAGTGGAGGACAGGAGGACCTGGCGAGCTCTGGTCCATGAGGTCACAAAGAGTCAGATACGAATGAATGACTGAACAACAACAATGACTTACTGAAGAAGCTCCATTCTGGCAATGAAACACAAGCTGTTCTGTACGCTTGCACACAACACACACACACACACACACACACACACACACACACACACACACACA
>JAHTLZ010000237.1:36584791-36617853 GCA_023846285.1 Phrynocephalus versicolor | reverse complement strand
TATCTATCTATCTATCTATCTATCTATCTATCTATCTATCTATCTATTTGCCATGATCTTAGTTTTTTTATGTTGCATAAATAGATAATCATCCCAAGTGAGAACAGTCCCTCCCAGTCACTGATATTACGGACACCAAGCAAGGTTGCAAATAAAACTCCAACAGGATGGAAGGGGCTGGTGAGGATGGGGGAATCTTGGACCCCAAGCCATTTGAGAAAACCCACCCTGAACTAATTATTCCCTACACCTCCCATTAAGATACAATGCATCTAGACTGCATCTAAGGAGTGATATACCACTACTCCTTTCCATGCCTGGATGTGTAATAGTTGCCATCAGGTGGCTGGGGAATAAATAGAGTCCAATGAGGTCATTCTGACCCCTCTCCAGGGCTCAGTGATAGGGGTTTCCAGGTCAGGTTTTGTCTTTCATTGGAGCTTCAGCTGTCCGTCCCTTTCTGCTTTGGTGTTTTCTTCCTCTTGATAGAACAACTGGCACCCATTACTTTTGTTCAAGTGTTAGCAGTTTTAACCCCCTAAATACCAAAGCAAACTTTGGCAGTTTGTAGAAGTCACGAAGAGTCGGTAACAACTGTAATGATACAACACACACACACAGGAGTGCAGTACTCTGACCATCCTCAGTGCTACTGAGAGCATCTTGAACCATGCCATACCTGCTCTGTTAATGTACAAATATCCCTATTCCACCCCCTTTTTGATACATTTCCCTCAAAGTCAGTACACGTTTATTTATTTATTTATTTATTCATTCATTCATTCATTCATTCATTCATTCATTCATTCATTCATTCATTTATATGCTACCTTTCTCTAAAAGGATCCAAGGTGTCTTATTGCGTTTAAAGAAGCAAAGCTAAAAAAAACCCAAATAATATTATAATTATAAAGATTTTTTAAAAAATATTAGAAAAATATCACATTAAAACCCACAACAAGAAAAATATCATCTGGTTACGGAACCTTTCATCTCATTTGAAGAACTACAGAGGGAAGAAAATTCAAATATGAACATGTCTGAGAGAGATTTGTGGTCAGTGGCCAAGTTGCTACTCAGTCTACTTCTGAGGGGTAATAATTGTCTGAATCCATACTCAGAAATATTTTTTTGGGGGTGGGGTGTTTTTGTTTTTTTAATAGAACAGTTCCCTTTTATGGTTGCTCTGCTCCAGAGGTACCTAATGGAATGATCTAAACTAAGAGGTGTCCCCTGCTGTTTATTAGCCTCTGGCAAAGGTTTTACATTGCAAGGTGCTAAACATTCATTTTTGTCATCCCTTTTGCTGTGAAATTTTCAAGGATATTTGTACAGATGAGAGGAAGAGCTTGTTTATGTGGGAAAAAACGGAGAGATAGATATTCTGAAACAGCTCTATTCTTTTTCTTCAAAAATAGCATTTTCAGTATTTTCTTCCATGTAGTGACTCAATGTTTCTGGTTTTGAGCAACCCCCTTATATTCTTTTAGTTTTGCTGTGACAAATCCTGGAACACTTTTTAATATAGTTTTACACATAAAGAAACTGAGAACCAGTGGTGTAGCAAGGTTTTGGGGTGCCAGGAGGCAACGGTGTTTTTATGCCCCTCCGGCCCTCCCCAAACCTATCGTATCCACCCAGCAAGGGGGGGGCAATCCTGTGGGCGTAGGGCGGGTGTGGGGTGCGCAGGAGGCATGCGGGCATGTGTGTGTGTGTGTGTGTGTGTGTGTGTGTGTGTGTGTGTGTGTGTGGCGACTAAGAGTTGGAGGAGGAGGGCACCACAGCCACTACGCCTGCCTGCCTGCTTTGCTGCTCGCCTGGCACGCGGTGGCGGGAGGGCACAGGGCTTCCTCCTCCCCTTCCCCCTCCGGGCACCCCCAGATTTTTTCATCTGGGGCAGGTGTACCCTTCTGCACCCCCTAGATACACCCCAGCTGAGAACATCTCACACTTCAGCCCATCTACGCTGAAATATATTAATTATTAATTTTTATTGTCACACCATATTATCATACATTGCAGCCTTATATTACAACATGTTAAAGCACACTGTGTTGTGTGTGTTTTTTTGTTGTTGTTGTTGTTTTGCTGAAGTGCTCCTCCAAATAGGTAAAGATTTGTCATAGGTCATGATTTTCTTAACCTCTGTATTTTGCAATTAGTGCACTTTGTTTTGTGACTGGAACCAGAATACTAAATACAGACATAAATTTGTCTGCTGCTGAGCTATCTCTAATGAAAACCTGTGGTTGGAGGGAAACCAAATTAACAACAGAGCATACTCATTTTCCTCCATGTTAGTTTGACCCACTCATTTCTTCTTTTCTGATTAGAAGTATAAAAGGCACAAACTGCATATTTTGTAGTTCGTAATTAATTTGAATGTTTCTTTGAACTTTGCTTTTTGAATCAAGAGCCAGAAATATTATTTTGCAAACCAGGAGAGGTTAAGGTTACAAACGCTAGTAGAAGAGGAGGTGAAATCATCTTGTTACTCCCTTACATGGGTGATTGCCTGTTGGCCCAACCGTAGGTGAATTGCCCGGACACTAGCAAAACATTTCAGAGATAAGCCACATTCTGTAAACCTTTTAGATGCTCTTGGAATATCTGATGAAATTTTCTCCCCTTGCACAATAGGCTTTTGTGGTATTTCTTATTAGTAAGAGCCTGAAGCCTGCCTGCATTAAACATTAATCCTTCGCATAATGAAACTGTGAGAATGGATTTCTATGAAATTTCACACATTTGTTAGTCTGGTAAGGCAGATGCTCATTTTCACGTCTGGCTCTCTAAGGTCTTCTGGTTTAAAATAAAAATACTGTACCTGTAAAATCTAAACTAGTTGCAATATAAGGGAGAGCATTCTTCTGTGGCAGCCAGTGCATTGGCTGTAAATTGTGTTGAAATTCATGCACCCAGGAAACATTAGCATTTGAGAACTTAATATTACTGTTCAGGCAAACTGATCCAGTTATATTGGTAGTGTATATGAATGGAATCCAGACATTAAATGAATTTAAGTCCTATTGATTGTAATATGAGAATTAACTACATTGTTAACATTTTCTTGTTGGAATCAATGATTTGTAAAGGCTCTTTGGAATGCACATAATGCTGGAATGTTTCTCACTTCATCTTTTTATTAGTCATATCTACATTTTGGAGAGAGTATAGAACTCACAGTAACTCCCAAATCACCATTTCTTCCATCCTGTGGTTTTTAAACAAATGAATTACAACTTGAGATATGCCTCCTTCAGACATCGATTCTGGATAGATAAACTCCAGTTGTTACTACTTTCCTTGAAACATCAGCCTCATTTTCCCCATCCTTAACATCCAGTGCCAAACAATCACCTTGGGGTGTGTGGCAAAGGTGTACCCTCAAGCAGTGAGAGTCCTTGGTTTCTCATATAACATAATTTTTGTCACCTATGTGTCTTGACTTTAGTGTGCTTTGATTTTTGACTTCATCTTGGAATATAAACAAGAGTTAGTCTGATTGCTAAGGTATCTGTCTCTGAGAAAATCCCATTGTGACAGAAGGGAGCAACAAGTTAATGAGAGAACTGGGGTGTATTTAAATCCTTTTGATTTTAAACATCCATTTCAGTGCATGACTGTATTTCATTCTCACATATGAAAAGCAGCAAAACACTACACAGGCACAGAGAAGGCAATGTTTCACACACACACCCATTTTAAACTATACTGCCTTTTTCGTAGAAATAGCAGCTGCAGTGTAGCACCAGATGGAATATCCCTTACAATATTCATGGACAGGGTTTTCTGAAAAAAGTTAGAAGGCATCAACCAGAAGCAACTTTCTTCATGTGCTCTGCTTTGAACAAATTGAGATGGTAAATTGAGCTGTTTCAGGTACCATGAAGAATAAAGCCATTAGAAATGGTCACAAATCGGGGGGGGGGGGATGTGATTTCTCACAATTCATAATTTGTCATCATTGACAAATCATGAATTATGAATTTACAAAATGCTTTTGATGAACTGATGAATCCATTTGTTGGTTTGTCTGCCCCTTTTAAAAAGCCCATAAAATGCCCCCCATCACCTAGAGACACCAAAAGCTTCCACTGTCTCTTCTCCACAATCCTTGTAAATGTGGTGGAGTCTGGGTTAAAGATGTCTGAGTTACGCACCCTCAAATTGGGTTTTCAAGGAAAGTGTCCCCCAGGCAGCTATAGACATCAAAATCACAGAGAAGCTTCCCCTGACTGTCCTCTACAATCCCTGCAGGCTTGGTGAAGAGTGAGTTAAAGGTATTTGAGTTCTGCACCTACAAAAAGGGCCCTGAGGTGACAGAAGCTGTAGTGACAAAGGGCCCCAGAAAAGTGTTGATGAATTGACATATTTTTAAAAAAAGTAAAAATCCATCACTTAATGTTTGTTGGCTCTTCGAATTTGAAAGAATGCAAAGCAGCAAATATTTGATGAAGTGGCAATTTCTGATGAATATGGTGCTTCGTTTTTTATTTGTGCCCATCTCTAAAAGCTACCAATGGCTACTATATGGTGGGTATGAATTAACTCCAATATTCCAGATGATATATCTCCTGTATATAAGCTACAGAGGAAGAAGAATAGGTGGATGTTACTGTGCTCACTTCTTACCTGTGAGAATCTAGCAGGCATCGAAAAAGCAGAACAAAAGAGAGAGTGAAAGAGAAAAAGGAAAAGCAAGTCCCCTGACAGCCACATTCTGTTTTGTTGGGGAGCTTGGTATCAAGGATGTGAAGTGTTTGCCTCAAAAGAGAGAAAGGGACTATTATTCTTTGAGGAGTGGGAAATAATGGGGGGGGGGTTAAGGAAACATGACAATCTACCCCCAGATATTCCAAGGACATGTTTTTCCTACTCCAGGTGTAGCAGGAACTCAAATCTGGATGATCCCACAACACCTTTAAAAACACTTGAGTGGGAAAGGTCCCATATGACTCCTGGCTCAAATGCAAAATGTCTTGGCTTACACCCTTAATGCAGGTCTGAACCATGAGCTCTTCTGAACAGGTAGTGACTGGCAGATGTGAAGCAACCATATGAACCTTCTCATTTTGTCTGTGATGTAAGATTTGTAGCTACAGTATGTTACTGGAACACAGGGGTCAGAACACAGTCCACTGGTTTAAGAAGACAACACAATTTCAGCAACAAAATGCCTCTGTAAGGAAACTTGAGACCAGAGTAATACTAGAATATGAAAAGGTTTCACCACGTAGAGTTGCTTCTCTTGAAGCATTCTCATCCCAAATGAGAAAATTAGAAATGAAAACCAAAAGCTTTTGATACACAGAGACAAAGCAGAAGATGTCAGCATGGGTTTGTTTTGATCTGATGAAAGTTTTCCAGGACCATGACGTTTCCCCCGGGGACAGACACTTTCAAAATGCAGGTTCAATAGAGAAAAATAATATGAAACAGAGCGACACAGTAATCTAAAGTCATCTCCATTATAATCTATCTGCCCCAGCCTGCTGTTTTGTTTTGTTTTGCTTTTTTTCTGAAAAGAAGCAGATTTCAGCTTGATCAGCATCAGCCTGGCCCTTTCTTTAGCACTTGGAAAAGTTACATTTTTGTGATTGCAACACCCAGAATCTCATAACTAACATGGAGACAAAAAATAGCATCTCCAGTTTCTGATTTGTTTCATTTTGCTGACATTCATTGCTGTGAAAAAAATGTTGGTTGCATAGAAAAAGCACACTTCTGTGGAAACTAGAATGGCACCCTTTAGAGAGGAGAAATAACTAGGCAGCCTTACATTGCATGACCCCAGCTGCTTTTTTAATGTTGCCAGCCATAGATGTTCTACTGTTCTGTAGCCAACATTTTAAATCGTTGCCCAGTCACTGGATGCAACAGAGAAAAACTACAACTTGTGGCATTCAGGGTGAAGGTTGTGCAGCAGCTTTGGAACTCAGAATCCCCAAAGGGGTTTAGAAAAAACAACCTTCAATATATTTTAAAAATCCTAACTTGACAGTCTTCCTGATGCAGCAGTTTCTTGAAAAAACATTAGAAATGCATGCCGAACTAAGAATGAAGAAACATGATATTCAATTTATTGTTTATTCCTTTGCATGGATTCTGAACTTTGTCGTCCAGTTTACAATCAAGACATGTGTTGATACTAGAAGAATTTGGTTTGACGGCCCAAGATTTGTTATATTTCATGTAAGAAGCCATAAACACTAAGGATTCAAGCTGAACGTGGTTGTACATCCAACTGCCCTAATGATGAAAAATAAGTAGGGCTGGGCTAAAACAGAAGGATTATGATGAACACTTTCAACCATAATACAAAGCTCCTCTACTGCACCTTCTTCCTTGATAGGTTTTTGGGAATTGATCAGAAACAGGGCTTCCAAAGCTGTGGCAAAGTCATGCTGAAGGTGCCTGGGTGTGTGATTGTATTGCATCTGCCAGTCACTGCCTTTGTACAGAAAAGTTACTGACTGAGACCTCCCTTAAGAATTACATGGATAACGTCAAAGTGTATTACTTAGTATTAAGTTTACCAAGTGATGTTAAGTGAATCATTGTTTCACAGCTTTACCGAGTTCGCAGGGTAGGAAGGCCGGGAAAGAAGAGCAAAGACCATTCAGAGTGAAGCCAGTGCTGACGTGGTGTTTGTCTCCAGTGAAATGCAGTAGATCAATCATGACACATAGGGGCCCTAGCCAAGGTTTTTTGTTTACAAAGGACCATGAATCTTGCAGTATCTTACTCTCCATAAAAGACAAGGACCCCCCCCTTTCTGACAAATGAGCAATAATATCTGAGATCTTTTAGGGAGGTGTTCACCTTTAAAGCCCTACATACCATGGGGCCAGGTTACCTGAGGGACCGCCTCATCCCCATTACATCAACCCATCCCACCAGATCGTGCAGGGAGGTCATGCTGCAGACCCCAGCAGCAAGAGAATTCCCCCTGATGGGGTCTAGGAGACGAGCCTTCTTTGCAGTGGCCCAGCCTACTAGAACATCACACACACACACACACCGAGCTGAAACAAGCCCCGTTTCTCCTAACCTTCCAGAAAAGACTGAACACATGGTTGTGCCAGCTTGCCTGGGGAGGAACAAGCAGTCGTCATTCCTGGAGATGGCTAATATCATAGATTCCTTCTCTTCTAAAGCTTCACCGCTTACACTTGTATATTGCTAGTTTTGTTTTGTTTTTTAAAAATATCCATTGTTTTATTGTGTTTTATACTGTAAATTGCTCAGAGTCCACTCGGGGGGGGGGATGGGTGGTGACAAATCTAAATAAATAAATAAATAAATAAATAAAAATTGTACCTTGTATAAAGGAATGAATTCGTTCCAAATGAAATTATGTTAAGCAAATGTTCCTTTATATAAATTCCCATAGGAATGCATTGAAAACGGAGTGATCCCATTTTTATGTTGTATGGATTCTCCCCATAGGCAATTATGTTAAGCAAATTTCCCTTATCTCCGGAATTTTTAATGTTGTACAGATTTTATGTTATACAAACTCTTTGTTCTACAAGGGTCCACTGTAAATAAATAAATAAATTTTGCACATATTTCATGGAAATGAAATATGCACAGAATTCAAGCCTTCAAGGTCAGGCGTGGTGGGTTTCACCCCCATGGACCATGGCTGCTCAGCTGTAGGCCAACAAAGGCAATATAAAAAGATTGTAAATAAATACCAGTAAAATATATGCTAGCATAGGAAATGCATCTGCATGAATTCACGGTTTGGTATATTGTTCCCATCCTTTATGTGCACATTTAAAGTTGCTTGACTTCCAAGGGCTTTCTCGGTGCTTATCATACCAATCATAATTAATAGCTGAGGGAGGCAGTTGAATACAGCTTTGTCCTTGTAGACCAATACAAGTAAAGACAATGGCAAAAAAACGATCAATAATGTCAGTGGGTCAAGGGCACTTGATAGCGCAGAACCAATAAAGGCCTCTTGCCCATATTTACACTGAGTAGCTGTTAAAAAGGAAAGAAAATAAAGAGATTGTAATAGCAACAGTCTCTGCTCACTGTGAAAATCCTTTGATTCCATAGATGTGGAAGTTACTGAGCAGTACATATTTCTACCATCAGGCATCCTCTGGCATTGCCTTTTCAATCATGAAGTGCTTTTGCTGCTGATTTGGCTATTATGGGAGGAAAATGACCTGTTAAAGCTGTTTTGAGGAGCTAAGCATTCTGCATATATTGTAATAAAATGTGAGCTATAAAGAGAAGTGGAAAGGATTAAATTTAGCAGAAGTCAGTATGAGTGTGTTTATTTTAGAACTTTCAAGATATAGACTTTGTGACTCAAACTCAATGGAAAAGAAGACCAGGATTTAGCAACCCTCAAGACTCAGCGCAAACCATAGCCTTTTAAATGGCTCGATGAAGCATTTGCATAGCGAAGGCTTTGTTAGGCATGTTACATTATCAGTATCTGAGGCCAGGATTATCCAAGGGTAATCATGTTTTAAATATTAATTTAATTTTACTAAAATTAAAAAATCATAATAAAATGAAATAATACAAAAGAATTTGTTATACTAAATGGGCCTGCTCCCCTAGGTCCCAGAGGCACCCACTTTTGGGAGTAACTCAAGAGTTGGGGTAGCAGGCTGTAAATTATAATCTATGCGCAAAGAGATGGGACCTCGGAATGGATGATGTACCAGTATATTTGCCTAAATTTAAATAAAATAGGTTTGGGGGGAGGAGCCAGATCTTGCAACATCCTCTTGATTTCATAAGATTTTTGTATGGGATCTTTCCCAATCGCCATCAAATCATCCTCTGCATTAATCTACCTAGTGGCCCATCTCTTCCCAGATGGACCACAATATCTAATTTGTACATCATCCATTCCTAGGTCCCATCTCTCTGCACATAGGTTGCAATTTTCAGCCTGCTGTCCTGAATCTCTAGGATGGTATTGGTATGTTCTGACAAGGTAGGATATAACTAGAGATGGGCATGAAATGAATTTATTATTCATTTTGTTATTCTTTATTCATTTTGTTAGGGAACGAAAAGAAACGGAGCAGAAATTTCTGCTTCGTTCCGCTTTGTTTTTTATTTTCCCATAGGAATGCATTAGCAATACATTCCTATGGGAAAGATTTCAAGTGCCTAGCAGCTGATCTGTGCTGGCCTGAAGCCAGCATGAAACAGCTGAGGGGTGACAAAAGCCTGCTCTTCAAACTGATCTTCCCCCCCTCCTGATGACAGTGGTGAGCAGCCGCTCGGTGCTGTCATCCAGAGTGGGGGGAAAGGTTTAAAGAGCCCCCTCTTTCCCCCTCCCCATGGGCTGGGGGGGGAGAGTGCACTCATCACGGTCATTGGGCATGGGAGAAAATGTTCAAAGAGCCCCCTCTTCCCCCCTCCCCATGGGGAGGCAGAAAGAGGGGGCTCTTTAAACTGATCTTCCCCCTTCCTGATGGGAAACTTATCTTCCCTACCCCACCTCTCAGCTGCTCCTCGCTGGCTACCTTGCAGCTCATTTTCTGGGGAAATGGGGCGCGGGGAAGCCAGTGCAGAGCAGCTGAGAGGCGCTGGCTTGGGGCCAGTGCAGAGCAGCTGAGAGGTGCTGGCTGGGTGGAGTTCTTTCCCCCACCCCACCCTGTGCTGGCTGGTGGGGAGATTAAGCCTGCTCCTTCCCCCAGCCAAACGTTGCATGCATAAGCACCACACACACGCACTACACACAAAATGAATAATGAATCAAAATGAACCAATGAAACGAATATTTCCCACCAAAATTGTTAAAAATGAAACAAAACGAAATGAAACTTAAAACGAACTGAACCAAAATGAATCACCATTTTTTCAGTTCGTGCCCATCTCTAGATATAACATTTTGTTTCCAAAATGGAAAATGGCATTTTGTTTCATTACTTGACAGAATACTTGCTTGCATTTTGTTTTGTAATGTTTTGTTATATAACAAAATGATGAAACAGCATGTTGTTTTTCATTTTGCACCCATCTCTAACTGTAACCTAAGCCAATTGCTTTAGGTAGCAAATTCCGGGGTGGTGGCAGTAGCAGGTTCTGACAGCTGTTCCTTCTGGACCTCACAACCTGCCTTCCACCCTCTAATTCGTCACTAGTCAGTTGCCCTCGGGTGTGGTGGAAGCTCTTGCCACTGTTGAAGGGAGAGTCACTCTCCAGTCCCATCAGCATTTTCAACTAAAGGGGAGAAGTCACTCTTTACCAGAATACCTTGGACCTTGCATCTAAGTCAGTGTCTAATGGAATTAATCACAGCTGATATCCGTGACAAGCAATTGATCATTATGATATTAAATGTATAAAGAGCTTGATTAAGTTAATGAGCCCTTTCCCTAACATTTTTATTTAAAAACCAAACCACTAGGAGTTGTTTTTATTATTACCAACTAAAAACGTTGCTTAGATTTTTTTTTAATTACCATGAGAAAACACAGCATTGCATAAAATTGGTAAGACTTAAATCATATATTTTTAGCAACACTGCCTCATGGACATCATCATCATCAAATCACAGGTAAGGTTTTATATATTCCTTTTGCAAGAATTTTGTTATTTTTAATATAGCATTCTTTATAAGGCACAACTACAAAAGAGCGGATGTTAGCATTTTACATTTAAAAAGTAGAGATGGGCACGACTCAAAAAATGGTGTTTCATTTGTCGTTTGTCGTTTAGGGGGTCTGTTTCGGTTCATTTTCATTTTTCATGAATTTTTGCAAAAAAAATCATTTTCATTTCGTTATGTAACGAAATGAAAAAATGAAAACGAAAATGAAAAATTGCTGTTTCGTTAGCATTCATTGCAGTTCAATGTATTTGCCGCAACGAAAACGAAACGCACGACAAAATTTCTGGTGTTTCATTTCATTTTGTTTCATTTCGGTGACAGAAATCATTTTACGTTTTGTCATGTAACGAAACAAAAAATGAAAATGAAAACAAAAAATTGCTCGTTTCGTGCCCATCTCTATTAAAAAGCATGATTTTTCAATAGTGTATAGTTCAGGTGCAAAAAACACTGTATATAGGAACTAGGCAAACTGTTTTGGAGATAGGGGCAAATGCAGTAGGGGATTGTTTGCACTGAGAATGTAGAGATGGACTCCAAGCATCTTTTATGATCTGGCTTGTTGCCTGAAAGTAAAGCAAGATAAGTATTAGAAATTTGGGGCGGGGGTGAAAAGAAATATTGTGGTATACAAGGCAGAATATCGCACAACCCTTCCCTCCATTTCCTTGTAGCAAAACTAGGTAGCAATTTAAACAGTCCGCTTAAACGACTAAGCATTGCTACCCTTCCATTCTGTCCCCAATGTGCTACTTAAGTACTTGAGTTCTGGGAGTTAAAAAAAGGAAAGAAGAATGAATTTTCTGAACTTTGACCATTGTCATTTGGTAGAAAAGTGTTTACAAAAGACCAAACTGGAAGAGGACAAAACATCTCTAACTCTTTGCGAAGCCGTGGTCCGCTGGACCTTCCCAGCTTGCCAGCTTCAGACTTTCAGTTTCTGTGTCTTTCATTTCCAGTAACTTTTGTTCTGTTTTCTTTTTATTTTATTTTTCTGGATGCCAGTCCATTTACTTTCTCTCAGATCCTGCCTTTCCACTGATGCGCAGCCATGTCATGCTTGAACAGGAGTTATCTCAAGTACCAGCCACCACAACTCGGTGTGACAATATGTGCAGCCAGTTTGAAGCACTGGAAGAAAAATGTCTTTCTGCAAACACAATATAGGCGAAGGTGTTTGTTGGGACAGGATGGTGTATAAAAGGACGCTGCACAGAGCCCCCAAAGGAAAAATATGATGTACTGTCTCGGGCAGGGTATTAATCATGGCTGGTATTTCTGGACAATAAAGTAAAGTAATCCTAGCAAACAATCTCTCTTCAAGGATAAAAAGGGCGGGGGAAGAGAGAGAATGAAGAACTTGCAATATTATATGAGCTGGCGTAGCTTCAGACAGCACAACGCTAGCGGCGTCCAGGAGATCTCATTTGGAAAGCAGGTTTAATAATAGCTACATGGTTTATTGCAGCTAAAGTAATTTTTCCTCTGATGGTGTCAGGGTCATTTTCCTGCATGCACCTGGGCTCTCTGTAAACTTGGCAAACCTGTAGTAAGTGAAAGCATTTGTCTATTTAGACTCGGTCAGTTCACAAGGTCAGACCATTTCTCCCTGAGAAAGGAAAATGCTAGCATGATCTCAAAGCCCCCAGGAACTGGATGTGCAGACGGCGGTATTGTTACCCAGCGCTCTGAAGACACCTGAGCCACTAGATGTCTGATAGGCGCCAATATGAAGAAATGAAACACAAGCAGATGGCCTGCAGTGGCTCCCTCTTTAAAGAAATATGCCCTTCATTTCTAGTTGGCATCTTGAGCAGGGCAGAGGAGGCAGTCAAGTGATCCTCCAAGCCACACCCTCTGAGGGGGGAAGGCCTTTGTCCAAGTTGTCACACAGTGAATGCTCTGGAGAACACTTAGCGGTGGCATTCTGGACATGCTCAGACAGAGTCTTTTCTTTTGTTTGCTACACATATTTAAAGGCTAAGCTCCAGCATCCTCAGCAATTCAAGCAACTTTATACTAAAGCTGTAGCACTCATTCCTATAGGTCAGCATTCCCAGAAAGCAGAGACAATAATACTGCTGTATAATCTCTGGAAAGCAATTTGATCGGTTAGTATCAATAGCACTTTGCATTTCCTCAGATACCTTCGGTCCTTTATCTTCCATGTTTCCTACTTTTTCCTGTTGTCTGTTTGTATTGGGCTATGAACCTGGAAGCTGCATTTTTTTTTCTGATTACTCAGTACTTAAAGCTTTATCCAGCAATATCCCTGCAGGAGCCTTATGTCAATTGGGCTAATGGTTGCACATTTTGAAAGTCAGTGCAGGGACAGTATCCTGGTTGCAGTTTCATTAGCACAATTGCTTGTGCAGACATGCAAGGACCAGGGAGGAGGACCTTGCATGTCTTGTTAAACTAAATGCTAACAAATCACCAGGACCAAATGGCATCCATCCACGAGTTCTCAAGGAACTTAAAGATGAAATTGCTAATGTCCTAGCCAAAATATATAATCTTTCTCTCATTGTGCCTAATGACTGGAAGGTAGTGAATGTAACACCAATGTTCAAAAAGGATCCAGAGGTGATCCAGGAAATTACTGACTGGTCAGTTTGACATGTGTCCCAGGTAAAGTGATCAAAACCATCCTAAAATATAAAATTAATAGGCACATAGAAGAGAAGGCACTGCTGAAGGAGAGTCTACATGGCTCACTACTCTGTTGGAATTGTTTGAGAGTGCCAACAAGTATGTGGATGAGGGAGATCCAGTTGATGTTGTTTATCTGGACTTTCAGAAGGCTTTTGACAAAGTACCACATCAAAGGCTCTTGAATAAACTGGCCAGTCATGGAACCAAGGGGCAGGTCTTGTCCTGGATCAGCAACTGGCTAAGGGACAGGAAACAGAGTAGCACTAAATGGACACTTCTCCAAGTGGTGGGAGGTAAAGAGTGGGGACCCCTACTTTCCAACCTCTTCATAAATGATCTAGAAGTAGGAGTAAATAACAAGGTAGCCAAATTTGCCAACAACACTAAATTATACAGGGTAGTAAAAACTGAGAGAGATTGTGGGGAGCTCCAGAGGGATCTCTTGTCACTGGGGGAGTGGACAAACCAGTGGCAAATGAGATTCAATATTAGCAAGTGCATAGTGATGCACATTGGGGGGGGGACCCAATTACATTTATAAACTGATGGGGTCAACCAACCAGGAAAGGGACCTTGGTGTCCTGGTGACAGCAGTGAAAAAAGCAAATTCAGTGCTAGGGATCATTAGGAACAGTATAGAATATAAGTCAGCAAATGTCATTTTGCCTCCTTATAAATCTATGGTGAGGCCCCATCTGGAGTATTGTGTACCGTTCTGGACACCATACTGCCAGAAGGATATTATGGAAATGGAAAAAGGGCAGAGGAAGGCAACCAGAATGATTAGGGGACTGGAAAACCTTCCTTGCCATCTGAGGCTGCAACGGCTGGGCCTCTTCCCTCTTGAACGATGGTGCCTAAGAGGTGACCTGAATGAAGTTTATAAAATCATACATGGTGTGGACAAAGCAGATAAGGAAAAACTGCTTTCCCTATCGCACAACACTAGAAGTAGGGGGCACTCTGTGAAACTTTTGGATGCTAGATGTCAGAAAAATAAGAGAAAGTACTTTTTCACCCAGAGTATCACTGGTCTGTGGAACTCTCTGCCAGAAGAAGTGGTAACAACTGTCAGCCTTGACAGCTTTAAGAAAGGATTGGACAAGTTCATGGAGAACAAGGTTATCAATGGCTATTGGTATGGATGCCTAAGGACAACCCGTTTGAGAGATAGGCAGGATATCTCTCAATGCCATTTGCAGGGAATCATAAGCAGGTGAAGACATCTGCTTGGGAATACCCTGAAGCAAATGATGAGCTACTGTGTGAGACAGAATGCTGGACTGGACGGGCTGTGTCCTGTTCCAGCAAGGCTGTTCTTATATTCTTATGTACACAAGAGCACTGTTTTCATTCAAGTGGAGACATTTATTCTGCTTGCATTATACTGGATTTAGGCCTGAGTTTCAAGCACTACAGAAACATTCCTATCAACAGATCCCTTGAATTCTTGGGGGGGGGGGCATAATGGCAATGTCTTTTCTTTTCTGCAGTCTGAGGAATTATCTTCAGTACATTTAGATTCCAGCATCATCAGGGACTGTAATGTTAAGAAATAATGGCTCCTGCTTGTTTGCAATAGCAATATTGCCATATCGTGGCCACCCAACTACAGTGCTGCAATTGGGAAGAAATAGCCATTTTGAAAAGTGAAGCTGATAACTGGGGCTTCTGTTTTTCAATGATCTGCATTAGGTGCTCCATTTTGGAAATATTTGGCACCGTTTGGGGGACTTTTGGGGACCTTTGGTGGATTTCTCAAGTGATTATAAGATAGGTTGCTCATCTTCTATTGTTTACTTGCCTGTTGACTGTGCTTTTTGCTTTCTGGGGGGGTGTATTTCCCACTTGGAACGAACTAATCCATTTCCAATGCATTCCTATGGGGAACTGCATTTTGAGTTATGAAAATCTTGAGTTAAGAAAATGCATTTGGAACAGATACATTTTGTAACTCAATGTACCACTGTACGTACTTTTAACCAGGAATAGGCAAGAGCCAGTGGTCTGGAGGCCCCAAATGCCCATCCCTGGAACCGAGTGTGTGTGTGTGTGTGTGTGCTCTGGTCCCTCTCCTACATCACAGTCTTCTATCAATTTTGTTATGTATCTCCAGCACCACATTTCAAACAAAACAGTTTTTCTCCCCTGTGAGCCATCCTTAGTGTGCAGCTTTCACATCAACACATAGTGATCAGAAATACAAAAGCATGGATGATCAGGGTCTTGGTCTCCAGATGTACAAGCATATTATCTCTTCTGATTCCTTCATTGTTGCTCTTCTGGGTCTCAGACATCTTCTGATTTATTGGCTGCGCTCTGCATTTGGATTGATGGTTGCAACAAGGTATATCAAAAACTTTCAATAGTTCGTGATTTTCATTTTCATTGCTCAAGTTGTGCACTTTTTCTGTAGTCATGACTTTTGTCTTCTCAACGTACAGCTGCAGTCCTGCTTTGGCACTTGCTTCTTTGACTTTCACTAAAACTCATCACTGCTTTCCACCAGTAAGATGTGTCATCTGCAAATTTTAAATTATTGATATCTGAATATAGTCTGGCTCTCCACATAATATCTTCCATGCGTAGACTGAACAGGTAACCAGATAAAACACAGCCTTGTCTGAAACCTTGGCCTATAGGAAACCATTCTGTCTTTCTATATTCTGTCCTAATGGTAGCTTCTTCTCTACAATACAAATTATGCACCATGACAATCAAGTGCTGATGCACAATCATTTATTTATTATTTATTTCTTTACAAGATTTTTTTAGCCGCCCCACTACCAAGAGGTCTCTTTCAAAACAACCCATAGCATATGGTTCTATCATGCAAATTAGGTTTTCTTGGTTGCATTATTATGCAAATTAGCATGTTGTGCAAAACAAGCATATTGTTTATGGCACTGTTTTGCTTCCAATATGTTTCAGGTTTCATTCCATTTATATAGTGAGCACTAATCGGAGAGAGACGGTATAGCAATACAGTGCAATGATTAGAGTGTTGGACATAGAACAGAGAGATTCTAGTTCAAATCCATGCTCCGTGACAAAGCTCACTTTGTATCTTTGGACCCCAGTACTTCATGCTGAGTTGTTTGCTAGATAAAAGGTGAAGAGAGAAAACACATAAAGCAGCTAAATACATGGCTGGTACATGTACTGTACAGTAGATAACAAAATAGTGACAGTTGGCTGAACATGTATTGGCACCCAGATAAACTCCCAGAGGCCAGAAGAAGATAAAATAGATCTTAAGTTTTTGAAAGCCTAAAAAAAACCCCACTATAATATCAGGGCGTGGAACAAGTCTTCCTTTGTACTACAACTCCAATAATCTCCCAGTTATATTGAGGTGCATGCACTATTTGCATACACCTCTACTTTATACTTTCTGCAAAACATTAGGTTTCCCCATGAGTGAGAAGTTTATCTGTGAATTGGGAAAGGATGGGTCCCAAATGGAAAACTTCTCTGACCTCCTCTCAAACTGTGTAAAGCTCCAGTCATCAGCTAATCACACTGAAAGGCTTGCTCCTTGCAAAACAACTGCTCAAAACAGCGACTACAGACTTTGACTTTCTCAGTTCTGTAACAGCTACAGACATACTTGAAACAGAAAAATGGAAACTTCTAGTTCAGGACAGCTCATGGTCTTATAGTGAGTGGTATGTGTAAAAGGCAGGCAAAAATCTGATCAACCAGTTAAAATAGCAACCCCAATGAAACATCGTGTCTTCCTGGTAGCACTGGGGTCTGTAGCTGGAATTCATTACACCCATCATTCATATTCATATTCATGGCAATTTTAGTGTTGTGTTTTAAGGTATTGTGTTTATTGTATTTATACGTTTTTATTGTTCTAATTTTATTGCAATGTTGATGTTTTAATTGTTTATTTTGCTTGTGAGTCATCCAGAGACCTTTGGGTAGTGGGCGGCATACAAGCTAAATAAATAAATAAATAAATAAATAAATAAATAAACATTTTAGTTCCAGATGTTCATTGACTACAGCTCCCAGAAATCCTGAGCACTGGCTGTACTTGACAAACTTTCTGGGAGTTGTAGTCCAGTATCATTTGGGGGTCCAACCTTGGAATCACAGTCCTATATATTAAAAGAGCCCTCTTTTCTATGAAACTTCAGACCTTCGCCACTTTTGTTTCCCCGAGATGAGCTGTTTTGTTTCCCCACCCCCACCCCTGATCCATTTTTGTGTAATGAAGGCAAGGAGAACAGACAAGGAAGAAAGAGGCACATTTCCATTAACGTTCAGAAATGCTTAAAAAGTCTGATTGATTTTCTAGGTGAGCCAGAGCAGCTGGGAATTTGTACAGTTCAGCTAAGGGCATAGCCTAAACTTGACTGTACGCTCTAGAGTGGCTTGAGTCCTGGAGTCATCCACCAAATGCTGGTCTATTGTTAGGAAGAGTGAAGTGTCCACCTTAGGCAGTGGATTCCGATGTTATGAAGGGAAAGAAAATTGCTATTAGTATTGATTTTCTATGAGAAGCAGAGAAAGAGAAATTTCTGGGGTTTTCTGCTCATGTGCCAAAGTAGATTTTGGTCTTGGTTTGTGGGGGAAAGGAGGATGCCATTTGTTGTTTCGTCTCCAGCAGTAAAACACCTTGGGCAGGGCATGCTTCTATGTGTATTATACAGTGAAATCAGCATTCAGCAAACATCACTTTTCTGGAATCCTTACTGCGGTCCATATATGATAGGTCAGTCCCCCCTGTATTCCAGTTTAGCATCAGAGATTATTCTGCCATTGATGAAAGCATCAATACCAACAACAAAAAGGATGAAATGGGGAGAAACACAAGAATGGTTCAAGGAAACCTATTGGCAGACTAGCTTTCATAATTTATTGTGTGTTTAAGCCATTGGGGTGTGTCTTCAGGGGAACGTATCATAGCAAAATAGCCATTTTTTACTCTAAGGACAGAAAATGGATGGGTAAATTTCAGCAATAGTTGATAAATGTTCTTATTCCTCTTTACTTGTGTTTCCATTCTTTTATATGCTTAAGAGTAGTAATGGGGCATGTGTAAGTCAATAGAAAGAACTTTGTCCAGGTGTGTTGTTGTTGCTGTTGTTGTTGCTGCTGCTGCTGTTGTAACAACCACTACCACTGTACTATGGCTTCTACAACTGCTTCACAGGAACGTGGACAACATTTGAGTGTCCAGGAGCTGATTTTCTAATGATAGGATCCATCAAAAGCATTTTTACCCCCTCCCTTCACCAAATGAAGAGAAAGTACCAAATGTTAAAACTAAATGTTGTTGGATTTAATTTTCGAAAGTTTGAAGAAGTTTAAGGGGCTGCTCAACCCATTTTATTGCAAGAAGAGAATAGTAACCTTTTGAAGGCCCCTCCCCAAATGGAAGACATTAAGCACTATAAAAAATGTTGAGTGAGAAATTGAACAAAATTCTGGTAAAAGACTGCATGATAAAATGGGCAGAAAACTTTGGTCATTCACTGCATTTGGATAAATGGGATTCTTTGTGGAACACTATAAAGCTGTTTAAGTCTATAGCTTATAAAGAAAATTGTTACAAGATGTTCTACAGATGGCATCTCTCCCCTCACTGTTTATCTAAAATGTATAACTGTTTCTCAAGATGCTGGAAATGTAAACATGACAGTGGCACTTTTTGTCATATGTGGTGAACTTGTAAGGAGGCAAACATATACTGGAGAATGGTAAATCTATTTATAGAGAGATCATTGAAGATTAAATTAGAGTTTAGACCAGAACTCTTTTTATTGAATATAACTGATATGAACATTTCTCATGATCAAAATTATGTATTACACCACGTAATTGTTACAGCAAGGATTCTGTATGCACAATTTTGGAAGCAATCTGAAGCACCCATGGAGAGAAATTTCTGCGAAAAGATAAGAGAATGTATTGAAATTGATAGACTTTCCGGATATCTGAAAGGAGACCACGAAGAGTGTAGAGATGAAGCAGACACACACGGCAGTTCTCTGAGTGGAGTGCCCTACCGTTCACAGGGCAGCCAACCTTTTTATTGATCATTCATTCCGTCAGCAACAGAGAAGATGGATAACCATTGACAGCATGAGACTTCCTGTGGACCCTTGGTTCATTGTTCATGGGCTTATCAAGAGTGCCAGAAAATGTGTGACGTACAGTCAGGTTTTCCTGTTGATCAGTTTGGGAGAGAGCATGCCTGCTGATATCCTGTTTACAGGCTTAAGCAAGGAAATCTCACCTCTCTCTCATTGGGGCGTCCTCGCACAATGGATTTGGCAAGACTTCCAGCTGCCTGCTCAGGTCTCAGGGTCATGACCTTTTCCCACAGGGAGTTGTAATTCCTTCAGAAGAGACCACCAAAAGAAGATGGCAAGAAGTAGTAAATTTATTAGTTAACTGATATGATACTACTGTATATTCTGATAGGTATAATCTTTGACTTGATAGATTTAATTTAACCCTCTGTGTTTTTGTATTTGGCCTTTCCCCCTCCCTTTCCCCTTAAAATGAATAAAACTTTTATATGAAAAAAAATTGTTGAGTGTCAAATGAGACTAGGGATGGGCACCATATGAAAAATGACACGCCGTTTCATCGTTTTGTTAGCTAACAAAATGAAACAAAACAAAACAAAATGGGGAAGCAGCATTTTGTTACAAATGAAACAAAAAACTATTTCCCTCTCTAGAATTATTTGTTCTAGAGGAAATGGCAAGGGAGTTCCTCAATCTCTTCCCTGAAAGCCGCCAAAATTTGGAAAGATTTGGTGGTCGGGGAGATGAGTTATGAAACTTCAAAGGGGGTATCCAAGGAAAAAAAACTCTAATTGGAATCGGAAACTGGTAAGGCCAGCAATAGCGCTGTCGCCGCTTCCCATATCATTCTAATTAGAAAGTTTTTTCCTAGGGGCACCTCCTTTGGAGCTTCATAACTCAGCCCCCTGACCCCTAAATGTTTCCAAATTTCAGGGGGTTCTCTAAAATTGCTTTCTCAAGGTACCCCTGCTACCCCGGTGCCCCAAGGTAAGTCCTTTTTGAATGCATTTTTTAAAAAATGCACTCAAAATATTTTTTAAAATATGCAATCAAAATTAACTGACCTTGGGCTTCAAAGTTAGCAGGGGTACCTTCAGACCCCGACCTGTCAAAAAGCCCCAGCTCGGAGGTGGAGGATGGGAAAAAGGCAGAACAGAACATGGAGGGGGAAAAACCCTGCTCCCTTCAGCCTTTCACCCCACCTCTCAGATGGGACTTTTTGACAGGTCTGGGTGTGTGAGGGGAGGGGTGCCCTTCACTCCAAGCCCTGATCTGTCAAAAAGCCCCAGCTGGGAGTTGGGAGGGGGCAAAATTCAGAACGGAGTATGGAGGGGGGAATCCCTTCTCTGTTCAGTCTTTTGCCCCTCCCTGCTTCCCAGCTGGGACTTTTTGACAAGTTGTGATATGGGAGGCAGTGGTGACCCCCTCTCCAAACCTCAGCCTGTCAAAAAGCTCCAGCTGGGAGGCAGGGATCACAAGGAAGAAGGAAGAAAGCAGCAGTAAGAATTGAAGCTCTGTTTGAATTTACATCTTCCTTCTTCCTTCTCCCATCCTTCCCCTCCTCCCAGGGTGGTTTTCTGGACAGGGAGGGCTGTGGGCAGTGGGGGTTGGCCCACTGCCCACATCACTTCCTCTCCAAAACACACACCCCGGAAGAAGGGGGTGGCAGGGGAGAAAGGAGCAGTCAGGCAGGGAAATTACTTCTGCCTGGTTGCTCCTTTCATCCTACCCCCTTCCACCTCCCAGCTGGGATTGAGCTGTCAAAATCAGCTGGGAGGAAGCTTTTGACTCACCCACCATTCCAGCTAGAGTGCTGGTACCATGGGGTTTTTTTTTTGTAAGTAACTTTTTTAAAAAATATATTCATTACTTATGATACAAAATGAAACACGGTCAAATGAAATGCAACAAAATGAAAAACAGATTTTTCGTTTCATGCCCATCCCTAAACAAGGCCCTTGGGCCACACTTTGCCTATTCCTGGTTTAAGGGTTCTTCTCACTAGGGCCAGATTTGTGTTTTTGTGTGTGTATTGGATTTGGTGTTTTCTGGAATTGAGGGGAGAGAGTTAGGGTATGATTTACATGCTTTCGAAGTGAAGCTACATAAATGACCAAGAAATGGTCTTCTGCAAACTGTTTGTGTATTTCCCCCCATAATCACTGAGGATTTTCAGTAGTTCCACTTATAAGTGGAATAGTTAGCTAGTCACATAGCCGTATGTACAGAAGATGAAATAAATAGTGGTTATATGTGATATATATTTGGATTGTGCATTAGACTTTAAAATCTGAGCTAACTGAATGCATTAGCCTGTTTTTTAATGTCTCTATGAAGCCATGGAAACACAGTACTGCATCCTAATGGGCTCCCCTGGCAATAAATAAACAAAGTATTTGTCTCTTCCGCCTTCCGTGTCTGCCTTTTTCATATAATTTACCATTTCAGTAAGAAACTGATTGTCCTCCCGACCACCCAGCAACTCCTGGTTTCTCTGGCAGGAGAAGACAAATTCATCATGATGCTGAGAAGATCAGTAAGTAACAGGATGCAAATTGTTGCACAGTGGTTCATTTCAGATTTTTTTTAAAAAAATCATTGGACATAATTAACCATGAGACCACATTTCTGTGTGTACACAGTTGTCAAACCCAAAAAAGACATCATACCCTGTTCAAAATGGAAGGTAGTATAAATCAGATGCCAAAGCCATTCTTCCGTTCCCCATGGATCCAAATCCAAAAGGCTAGTGGCAGCCCCTTTTTTATGCAGAGACAAATAATGATTGCAGCCTTTAAACCGCTCCTCCAGAGCCTTGAGGTACTCCAGTTTCCACTGCTCCAGAGCTTATTAGAGCACACCAAGGGAAACACCCCAGGCATCACCCAAACATTCAAGAGCAAAATGAGTGCTTGACACAGAGTAGGGCAGCATGTGGAATCCGTTTGCCATCTGGCACCTGCTGTCTCTGTCTGAAATGAATCAAGTCATTGAGATGGGAAATTATGCTGCAACAGGAGTAACAGAGAAGGTTGATCATTATCCATGAGGGGAGGTGGCCAGATTTAATGAAGCTCATCAAAATCCGAACGCTCAACTGACTCTGAAGCAGTGGCCTTCCTCCATCATGGAGGCTAACAGCCACCCTCAAACATTCAAGTCACAATGAAATTCAGGAGAACTTGAAGTAACTGATCTGGCCGCTGAACAACTGCACTTTCTCCAGATGTTCTCTTCTATACCAGCAATTAGCAGTAGAACCCTACAATGACCTATCTGGCAGGTTTCCCCGAGAAAATCTATTTTGGTTGCTCATCTCAGTGTGTATCTGAAATGGAACTAAGTTTTTAAAGTTGCTTTTAAAGAGTAATCAGTTACAGTTGTAGCTCTAAGAGTCCCAGAAATAGCTAAAATTATAGTTGCGTTTTTTAAAGAGTAAATCTTCCTTGTTTTACAAGGTAAAATGTTAGTTTTTAATTACTTGTTAAAAGAGGGAAGATGAGTACTGAATGATACAATTTTCTGGACTATAATATGAAAATGTTGTCCTATCCATTCTTTGTTAAAATAAACTAAAAAAACCCTCTTAATAAAAGCAGTATGGAAAACAAATAATCAAATAACATCAGGATCCAGGTATAACTCCTAACACCCTAGTCTAGAGGATCACTGAACAAGTATTTTCATTTGCAATTGCTGATTGTTTTGGAGTTCCACCAATCCTGCTGATGTGACCGATAAAGCGAAACCATTTTTCATGACGGTTCATATGTTTGACTCACTTTCTTGGAGCACAGATCTGTCTGATGAAACATTTCATGAGTGCAGTGTTCTATTGCACCAATGCAAAACATTTAGGGCCTCAAGCATTTTTCCGGACTTTCCAATTACCAGTTTGGTGAATATACGAAGCATTTTTAATAAGCATCTAATGTAACAAGTTCTGGTTCATATTTGTTTAAAGAGGGGAAAAAACAGAGTAAACCAAGTAATGGCAGCCATACCACTTTTTGAACTGAATTTTTTGACATGTTTGAATACTACTTCCAAAAAGGGTCACTATAGATGCAGATGTAACACAAGAAAAAAATATTTTGCCAGTGATGGACACTGTTATGTGCACATTTATTCTGCTGCCACCATTTAACTTATTTACAGTATTTTTAGGACCAAGTCTGGTACGTATTTAAAATAATGGAATCTCACAGTCTTTTCTTTCAAAACAAATAAGAATGGTTTATTGTAGTACAAAAAATAAATATGTTCAAATATGTATTGTTATAATATTTTATATGGAACATGAAACATACTCTTCAAGTTACACTACTTCATATCTTTCAAATAACAAGTCCCTATAATCCCTATCATTTCCTAATTCTACACCCTCTCTTGACATCTGCCAGGACCTATCTGGCACTCTGAATACTTGTACAGAGATATATATGACTGATGACTCCACCCACAACAACTCCTATTGGAATATGCAAAGCAAGATCCCCTCCACCATTCTAAATAATAAATATTCATGAATCAGGGGTGTTCGCCACAGACGTTTTATATCTTTGATTCTAGCTCCTGGTAGGCAACCCTATAAAGAGTGTCAGTAAGAAGTACAGTGGTATCTCGGATAACGACAGTAATTCGTACTCTGAGGTTACTCGTTATCCGAAGAAATCGTTATCCAAAACATGGTTTCCCATTGAAATGAATGGGAAACCATTTTAATCCGTTCTGGAGGTCCGGAAAAAAGCCCAAAATTAGCTTTTTTTCCCTGCGACCTCTTTAAAAAGTGCACTTTCAAAGTGCACTCCTCCCCCTCTTCACCCACCCCCCTCCTCCTCAGGGCCCCCACCTCTCCTCCTTTGCCACCGCTGCTGCTGGGCACCCAGCCGGTGGGCACACCCAGCTGAAGCTGCACACCTCTGGCACTTCCTCTGCCCACCCCTGCCTCTCTTCTTTTGCTGGTGCCACCTGCGCCAAGCACCCAGGAGGTGGGCCATCCGGGAGAAGCCGCTAGCGTAGTCTTCCCCCCACCCCCACCTCTCTTCCAAAGCAGGCGCCGCTGGCACCACTCACACAGCCATCCCCCCACCCCCCGGCCCCCACCTTTTTTCTTCGTTGGCACCGCCGGCGCTGAAGACCCAGGAGGTGGGCTAGCTGGAAGAAGCCCCACGCCACTCACACGGGCTCCCCCCTCACTCCCTTCCTTCCCGGCCCCGACATCCCAGCCTCGCCGTCGTTCTTCGCCTGGGCGCACAGGGCTTCCCTCTCCCACCACCCTTCCCTCCCGGCCCCGATCTCCCAGCCTCGCCGCCGCTCTTCGCCCGGGTGCATGGGGCTTCCCTCACCCACCCCCTTCCCTCCCGGCCTCGACCTCCCAGCCTCGCCACCGCTCTTCGCCCGGGCAGTGGGCAAAGCCACACGGCTTCACCCCTTCCTCCCCCCCATCCAACCGGCTCCCACCTCTGCCATCTCTGCCGCCGCTGGGAACCAGGAGCTGGTGAGTCAAGGCTGAGAGGATCACTCAAGATTGTCAAGTATAGTGCCCCTGGCTAGGGCTGAGGGCTGTGGACTGGGGGGGCCTGGAAATGTCCAGTCGTTATCCGAATTATTTGTTATCCGGGGCAGTCGTTATCCGAGGTATTACTGTAAATACAAACTTGTTGCAAGTCCATTCTGCCTGCAGACAAGAAAAAGGCCTCCAATGAAGAGAGTGATTAAGTCCTTTCTTCTCTGACAGCTGGAAGTGTCACAATCTGTACCAGTTGCAGTGACAAAAGGGTGGCTCCTTCTTGTTCTTTCAGTTGTAAATGAGCTTTCAGGGTGCTTCCAATAGAAAAGTCTTTGGTTTCCCAATTTTTGAGCTGTTCAGATTGATTTTTGACATAGACAGGGGGATAAATGGGAAATGAGATAGGAAAGATCGTAGAGATCCTATTACTAATGAGTTAATGCCCCCCTCCCTGTAGGAACAAATCCAAGAGAATGTGCCAAGAAGGAACAACAACCCTTAAAGTACTGGTCAACAGTGAAGAAAGGTCAGCATAAGTCAAAACTAGAGATGGGCATGAAATGGAAAATTAGTGTTTCGTTTCCTTTCCTTAGTAATTTCGTTTCATTTTGTTAGTAACATTTTTTTCCAAAAGGAAACAAACAAAACAAAACAAATTGGAAATCTGCTCAACACGGCAGGAGGATCCCGGCTTCCCTGACACAACAGGGGGCTAACGGGGCAGGTTCTGACTTCACCACTCACCCTGTCAGCCCCCTGCTCTTTCCTTGGAAACCAGGATCCCCCTGACATAGCCTGGGGCTGAGAGGGCAAGCAGTGAAGTTAGCACTTGCCCTGCCATCCCCCTGCTGCTGTGCCCTTTTCAGCCAAGAAAGAGTCAAGTGGGTATACATAACCCACCCGCCCCTGGCTGAAAAGGGCACAGAAGAGCAGGGTTTTGAATTCCACACTGCATCAGCGAGGGTGCTCCTGTGGCATGGAATTCAAAACTCCACTGTGATCTTCTCAGCTAGGCAAGGATTGAATGGGTACACAACCAGTCCACCCCTTCCCTGGATGAGAAGGACACAGAGGAGCTTGGTTTTGTATATCACACTGCCTGTTCCATTTTCCTGTTGTCATCCCCCCTCCCCCAGGTGGGTTTTTTGACAGCTTGGGCTGTGAGGGGGCACCCCCTTCCCCGCACCCCAAATGGTCAAAAACCCACCTGAGAGGCAGGGGTGACATTGGGAGAACAGAGCAGGCAGTGGGAAATTCAAATCCCTGCTCTGCTCTCCCATTCTGGCCACTGCCACCCAGCTGGTTTTGACAGCTTGAAGCTGTCAAAACCAGCTGAGTGGCAGTGGCCAGAACAAGAGAGTGGAGGAGGGAAAAATTCGTGAATAGTTTCATTTCAACAGTAAAAATAGTGTTTTGTTTCATTTCATAACAAAATGGTCTGCCATTTCATTAAGTTATGAAACATTTAGTAACCTTACAACACAATGAAACAGTGTGTCATTTTTTATTTTTTGCCCATCTCTAGACTGGACAGATTAAAGACCATGTGGTAAACCCAAGGAGGTGTCTTTCTCTTTCTTCACTGCTCTCTTTACAAAGACAAGTATCGTCAGGGTTGTCCATGTCACACACCAGTTGTAGGGGAATCCCTACTGGATCCTGTGCCATCCAAGGATTGGGATGCCTCCCACCTGCTTTGTATTAAAATAGATCCCGAGCAATCTGCTTTGCTTTAAAGGTGAGGATGCTTTTGGGAACACAGTTCTCCCTATTCCAAAGAAGGAATCATGGAGAAAGGCCCCAGAGATCATAAAAATAGGGAAGAAAAGTTACATGTGCCCCACTCCTGCTCTGGAGCGGGACCGTTGACAAATGGGACAAAAGGTTGTTTGGCATATTGGTACACAGAGAAGGGTGACTGATGCCTTTCAACAGCCAAGGGGTGGGGAGAAAGAAAGAATTGAACTTTGAGAGATTTACCATCAGCAACTTCTAAGAGATAGAATTATGAAGGGAAAACTAATGTCTCTGAACATGACAACATCTGAAATGTGGCTGATAAGTTGTGGTGTGCACTGTAGACTTGAGAATCAGCAATAAGATTCTTAGAGTTTAATGAATTGAAGGCATCCTGAAATCATTTAGATCAACGTTGTCTTGATTGGCATGTGGTTTTTTTATATAGGTATAAATTTAAAATTTTTACATCTGGAAATATTCCCTCTTAGCTGTTTCGTTTCGCTTTAGCATGTTGTTTCTTTTCGGGCTTAGCAATGCAAGCTGCAGAACTGTAAACATATTTCTACAGATTTATGAAGATGTGAGAAGAGAGCCAAATAATCTTCAATAAGAGATAAAGCTAAAATAAAGAAACATTCTCTGGCTTTCTGTTTTGAGTTTTCTGCAATGTGCATGCATGCTATTTTTGCTTCCACTTCAGTACATCCTCCTTCCCTCACTTACAAACCAAATCTATCCATCACATTAATCAGAATGGCTTTGATGTCACAGAAACATTTTAGATAAATGGGTTTTTACTGTACTAAGAACCACTACTACCCCCTGGAAGCAAATGACACCCTTCTCTCCCTGCCTCCCGCCCTCCCTCTCTCTTTCTTTTTCCTACTCTGTGTTTAACACCTCTGAGACCCAAGACCAGATCTGTCACAGAAGATTTTGAAAAGGCTGTGATGCTATCAAAAATGTCTGCCAAGGCTGTCTTGGTCCCTCTGGGTGACTCATATTTGTGAAATGGAGCAAATCCACTGAGGATCTCAGATGGGACTTTTGCTCTTCTGCCTAATTTTATCCAGTCATCATCTGCTGAAACTGCTGCATTTTCTTTTGCCTGAAGAATGCACATTATACATGGAGAAAACATTCAAATCAAATAAATGCCTTACTTCAAAGAGCTTTATCACACAATCTGCATTCAGCCTCAATACTTTTGGCTATGAAATGTTAAAGTACACATATACTTGCTCAGGCCTCATTAGATTAGGCCTGATGCTACACTAATTGTCGGTTATCATGCTGTGCTTCTTAAATGTATCACCAGCATTTGATCCTTTAAAAACTGAATCTTAAACGACTGATGTCAAACTGACTGGCCCAATTTCCCACTCTGCCTGGATCCATTTTTAGAAATAATTGGGGTGTTGAATTAGTAATTTCCGTATATTGAGGGGATTTTTTTAAAAAAAAAATCAAGCTTCTCCCAATACCATCTGCACAATGTGGAGCTCCATCCAAGAGAGACTATTGGAAATTGCTCTAGTATTACAAGACTTTTTCCCTATACAGGCTGTTTTATTATTTGCAGTAGGACTACTCTAATATCCTCCCATGCGGGTGAGATATTTAGGCATATTATTTGGCTTCTTGATACTCCACAGTCTAGTGGTTAAATAGAAAATTGCATAGAAATATTTAAAAACAGCATTGGAGTGTATAGAGGATTTTGAACAGATTGTACCATCCCATACTATTACTAAACACTAGGTATATTGCCGCCTATATATTGATGAACACTCACAGTGAGGAAGAGTTATCAAATTTAGAGTTGCCAGCACTGTAGGTTTTCATGGCCCCAGATTTCATGGCCAAAATTTCAAACAAGGGTGTGATGTGATGGGAATTAGGTCCTTCTGATGCCGTAGGAGGTGGGCCTTTATGTAATGGCGTCTAATAATGGGAATGTGGGGTATGGGTGTGAACCTTCACACCCATGTGTGCATGTAAAGGTTAGACCGTCATTTGTCCTGCAGTACCTCCCAAACTGTTATTAGTACCTACACAACATACATACAAATGGCTTTGCACCAGGCTGGTGAATTCTAGTTTCATTTACGAGTACAGAAATGATGACAACCGGGCCTTAAAGCTACCTCCCACAAAATAGAGTTCAATTTTCTCCTCCTGTTAGTTTATATCCCTGTCACTAATTCTTCATTACACTATTTTACCTTGCTTATACTGTTGTGATGTTATAGGTCCTGTCTTCTTTTAAATTTTTTTGTGTCTAAGTGAAAAGCCTGAAGGGCTCCGCCCCTCCCCCATGTGACTGACCCTGGGATTTCTCTCCTGTTAGAGAAGCCTAGCAGAGTGAAAGATACACAAAGGCCATTACCCCACGTCCACTTTGTTGCTATTGAAAGTGATCTGAGATTGTTCCCCCACGTCCATTGTGCTTTAAGCAAAATAAACTACGGTCTGTTCTGAGTGGCAGGTGGTTTTTGATCCCTCTCATCCCAGAACAGCTGGAGCAGCAAATAGTGGCAAAATTGTTCCTAGAAGACACAAGGAAACTTCCTGAGCAAAATACATATTTGTGTGTGTGTGTGTGTGTGTGCGTGTGTGGCTGTGGTGTGGTGTGGTGTGGTGTGGTGAGCCCTATGGTTGCTGCAGGCTGCATGTGAGTCATGGACCTTTCTTGGTCAAGCATGACTACATAGCCTGAGAACATTATAATCTGATAACTCGCTTAAACTGGAATGATACTAGTGGAGAGAGAGAGATTGAGAGATGGGGAGAGAGAGAGAGAGAAATATGAATTTATTAGTCTCTGAATATTACTCAGTTTCTGTTCTGAGTATTTAGGTAGGATCATCCAAAACAAAAAGTTGAATTTGGGTAGTATTTTCATTTTAGAATGTAAAGTACAATTTTTAATAGAAATCTGACAGGAAAAATACAAGAAAGTAAATTGGGGAACAAAAATATAATAATAATTGCAAAGTCCTTTTTAAAAGTGCCTCAGAAAACTTCAATGAATACAAAACTCAGGAAGTTGGCTTTCATTAAGTATTGTGTTGCCCAAATATGGTGTTAGGGAAGTTATTCCAAAGATGGAGGCAACTTTATGTACCAGCTAATCTAGCTTCCTTGTCCCTCAGCTATCTAGCAGTAGCTACCCAAGGACACTGATTGCCCATGGGAAATTCGAACTTTTGCATCACAATGTATTGATTACTTAAAGTGTAGGAAAAAAAAGATTTCTATCATGTTTACGAGAACATCACCCAAGATATACAGTCACCTGGGTGTTTTGAACAGGGGAAATGTCTGCTGGGAAAACATTGGGTGAGAAATATCAAATGTAATGTGACTTATTTACTATATTTGTGTTTATGCTTTGCTAAAATTGCTTTACAAAGCATAAACACAAATATAGTAAATAAGTCATATTACATTTGATATTTCTCACCCTCTGAGAACACTGTAATGGTTTTATGTTTTTAACTGCGGGCATCAGTTTTCTTGCCGGATCCTGTTATTTATCCTGTTATTCTTCTTTTAGTATTTTTACATGGTATTTGTATACTATTGTATTCTGATAGGTCTTGACTGTTTACTATTGTTGGGGTTTGTTTTGTAGTTGGGTAGTCACTGTTGGCTGATGTCTGTACACCGCCCAGAGTTCCCTATGGGAAAATCGGGTGGTTAATAAGTATAAGAAATAAATAAATAAATAAATAATGCTTTGTTAGAATTGCTTTAAGCCCGCCTAAATGCCCTAAGCACATCCAGTCTCGCCTGCTTTCAGAAGCTAAGCAGGGTCAGCCCTGGTTAGTACTTGGATGGGAGACCACCAGGGAATACCAGGTGCTGTAGTTGCCTGGAGTAGGAAATGGCAAACCACTCCAGTACTCCTGCCAAGAAAACTCCATGGACATGGGCTCACGAAGAGTCGGTCACGACTGTAACGACGCAACACACACACACACACACACACACACACAGAATTGCTTTAATAACAATTTGTATTACAATAGAGATTTTTAAGTGACTGTAAGAATGTTATCTAAAAATAGTTTTATCAAGGAGATCTTTTTATTAAGGAAAAATACTTTTTTCTGTTTTTTAAAATTATGATATTCAAGTTTATGCTGTAAATCAGAAGTTAATCCTTTAGAAAAGCCAAATTTTTATATTGAAGAGAAGAGATACCATTTACATATCTACATATATATACTAGAAAGTTTTATTAGAAGGCTGCATATATGTATTTATGTATTTTATATATATCCTAAGAACATTTTATATTATTGGCTTTTATATGATTACTTGCTTGCTTGCTAATAAATCTTTTTAAAAAATGGATTCCTATTTGAGCTATAAGAAAAAAAGAATAAAGGTTATCCAGGAATGAAGAATTAAATTAAAAGTATCAAAGTACCATATCTTCTGAGACAATAAATAAATTTCTTGTCAGATGTGTACAGGAGACAATTCTATAAGGAGCCTGCAGATCAGGCACCTTACAAGGGACATTCAGATTTTCCCCTGAGGCAAGTGACACAGGGTGTGCATTTGTTCCCAATACTAGCACTTTAAATAATTCCCAGAAAAGAACCAGTTGCTAGTAAAGCACTTGCAGCAAAAATGTATGTTGTCACTTAGAGATGGGCACGAAACGAGTGATTTTTCGTTTTTGTTTTCGTTTTTTCATTTCGTTATGCAACGAAAATGAAACAAAAAAATTTCAAAAACAAAACGAAAACGAAAATGACCAATTTTGCCGCATTTTTCATTTTCGTTGCGCCAAATGCATTGAACTGAAAAGAATGCTAACGAAACAGAAATTTTTTGTTTTTGTTTTCGTTTTTTCATTTCGTTACAAAACGAAAATGAAACAAACATTTTTTCAAAAACAAAACGAAAAATGAAAATGAACCGAAACAGACCCCTAAACGACCAAACGAAAAACAAAACACAATTTTTTTGAGTCGTGCCCATCTCTATTGTCACTAGTATCACTGGATCTGTCTGGCTCCAGCATCTTGCTGGAGCTTCCAAACATTTTTCAAAAGCAGCAATCCAAATGTCTTCCTCATTCATAGGCAGTATCAAAAGCTACATTCTTCTATGTTTCCCCACCAAGGAACCACCACCTTAGCGATTTTCTTCCAGCCCAAATCACTTGTGGTACGAAAGCTGAAGGAAAAGACTGTTAGAGACAATAGGAGATCGGATGAGAGAAGCACCGCTCAGCATGAGAATTAGACACTGCACCTCCTTCTTTATAAATAAGGCAGACACATAAGCAACAAATATGCTGTAGTCATCACACCAAACTTTCCTCTGAGCTTGAGAGACACCTCACCTTGTGTCATTTCATATGTGAAGTATCTAAATCCAGGGGTTTACAGCTTGTGCTTCTCAGTTATTTTATGAAAGAAGATATTGAAACTGGAGGGGGAGAAGTGAAGAAAGTATGAGACAATGTCTTTGGGAAAGAACCCAGCAAGTGCCATACAGCAAGCAATCACTAACAGTTGCATGAAAAAGTCTTGTCACTGTCATTCTGTTTTAATCTAACATGACAGGCTGAAAACAAAGTGTTATTATACACTAGCTTGGAAGAAAAACGAGAAGCATCACACGGAGGACAGAAAATAGAGAATACAAAGTGAATATTCCATCTATTGCCAGCAGGTTTCAAGAGAGGTAAATTGCAGTTGTTACTGTGATGGAGGTCTGTTTGGCAGATACTCCCAATGCTATCTAAAGAAGTTTTATTGTGCCCTCAGCTGGCAGTGGCTTTCATCTTAATAAAAATGTTACGATGTGCAAATATTCTGAAAGAAAAATGCATGGTGTCCAGCCGCCCCTGCACCCTCATGGGGACAGTTGCGTAGAGCAATAGTCACTGGGGAAGGAGGTCTAAACAGAAGGTGATAACTGAAGTGAAGAAAAGCTAAGGTTGAGCGCTTCAAGAATTTGTCCTCTGCAAATTTCTATATGAAATTAAGTGAGTTACACCTCAAGGACTAAGGCACAGATGAGAAAGTGTTCTGCTTATATACCGCCCCATACCACTTCAAGTAGTCTCTGAGCGATTAACAGTTTTTTAATTACAGTATGCAGGAGAAGTTATCTACTGCATTTTGTACTTAATGTTTTCTAAATCCCACCAATATTCTTGTCCGGCACAAGTTTCATTTTATTATGTTATTTTCCCCCCTCTCACCATATGATACATTGGTAAAGTATATTTTGTGCATTTTTCAAAGGTGTATATTGTTTTAATTGTGTGCATCTACAAATGCATTTTTTATTTTCTTTCATCTTGCTTCCCCCCCCCCAAAAAAAATGTATAACATGCTTCAGGAAGGTACAGAACTCTGAAGTAATATGCCTTGCTGCTGGTCTAGGTACAAAACTGCTGTATTCACCAAGAATCGCAAGCCCAATGTTTACTTACTTACTTACTTACTTACTTACTTACTTACTTACTTACTTA
>JAHTLZ010000237.1:36539831-36584781 GCA_023846285.1 Phrynocephalus versicolor | reverse complement strand
TTACTTACTTACTTACTTACTTACTTACTTACTTACTTACTTACTTACTTATTTTTATATTTCTATACCGCTCTGATTTTCCCAAAGAACTCTGGGTGGTTTACATAGAAATCATATTACTTTTCTGTTGGTACTTCTGATAGATTTTACAAAGGTATCAATCTATGCATTTTGAAAGAACACAAACATGTAAATGCATGTAAAATACTATTTAGAGCCTTATTTGAATATATATTTTGAGTGGGTTTCTTTTTAAAAATAATACAAAACAATATGGAAATAATATAGTGGACAGTGACACTCACAAAAATGTCCAGTCCAGAAATCGATTTTTCCATCCTCTTCCTCCAAGCTGATGAAAATAAAAAGGCAATAAATGAGCTAAGTGAAAAGAAGGAATAGAATAATAAGATGGGACTTAAAAGTACTAGCTACAGAAGTGAAAACTGATTGTAATTATAGGTATTATTCCCATATCCTTGTCAGTAGATATTATTGTGTGGGAACCTTATTGAATGTGCTGACTACTGTGTGATGGGTAAAATATGGTCCTGAGACAGTTGTGTAGATGTCCTAGTTGTGTAGAAATAGCAGCACATCTTAGTGATCACTTAGGACTGAATTAGCAGAAAGCATCTGATGAATAGATATGCACAAGTTCAGATATAGAAGAAACAAACAGTGCCTGCCCATGCTTTGTTATGGCTCTGTTCTTTCAAAGAAAAACTAACTGCAAATTTGATCAATAATTTCACCACCTGATATACAGAAATGTGAACATTTGGTAACTACAGTAAAATAAATGCAATTAATCTCTGGAAAGAAATATTTCTGAGGACGTTTCACAGCAGCAGATCCCGGTTTATTTAAATATTAGTTATTTAAATATTAATCTTATTGTAAGCAATTATTTAGTAACATGTGGGGTGGAGTATCATTGCTGCCTATTTTCATCCTATTTTTCAGCACAGTTGTGTCCAGAGCAAATTATAACATATCAAATGGCAAAAATAGGTAAAATATACAAAACAAGCAGAAACAATGGCAGGGCCACCTAGAAGATCTTAATTAAAAAAAACAAATGAAGTTTTCAGATGACATTATCAGATGACAAAATTCTGGGAAGCCTCTTTCAGGTTTTTCATCTATATGTGAAATATTATGGGAGCTCATAGAACCCTGAGACACTCCACAGGTCAAGGTGTTGACAAGGAATTCCCCCATCACCACTACCATTCACAAAGCGACCCCACACAAGGGGAAATCCCAGAAGCTTTTTTTTAAATCAGTTCACCACTTCTTAGCCAAACACAAAGCAATCGTCAGGGCTGTTTTTCACGGTGTGAGTGGTGGTCAGTGGAAGAGGGTATGCTGTAGACCAGTGGTTGTCAACCTGTGGGTTCCGAGATGTTCCTGGACTGCAACTCCCAGAAGCCTTTACCATTTGCTGTGCTTGAAGGGATTTCTGGGAGTTGCAGTCCAGGAACATCTCGGAACCCACAGGTTGAGAACCACTGCTGTAGACCATCTTGACCAACTTGACTGCTGCCACTGAGGTTGTCAACATTCAAGTTGCCTTTTGCTATGGAGAGGTTGGCATCCTTCTTCCTGCTGGTAATATGGGTATGATATTAATGTCCAGCAATATCAGGCCATTCCCTGACTTTCCCAATCATGGGTACAGAAGCACAACATCCCACATTTATCAACCAGATATTTTTTGAAGAACTGAGTGTAACAATGGCATGACAGTACATGTCCTAGAATATCTGACGTCTGTTGTTTTCAGTAATTTGTACACGCCTGATTTAACAGCTTTAAATATTAATCTCAAAACCTTGAATTTGGCTCAAAAAAGTCTTGGATGCCAGAGAACCTAAGCCAGCACTATATGCTTTGCATCCCCAGTAATCAAGTTGGACACCACATTTTGCACCTGTTGCAGTCTCCGAGTCAGCTTCAAGGGCAAGCCCATGTAGAGAGCATTGCAACAGTTGATCTTTGAGACCACCACCACATGGACCAATGTCAAAGGCACCACCACCACCACCACCGGGTTGGAGAGAGAGGCAGGATCTCTCTCAATGCCATTTGCAGGGAATCATAAGCAGGTGAAGACATCTGCTTGGGAATGTGTGTATTGTGTCATTATAGTCATGACCGACTCTTCATGACTCCATGTCCATGGAGTTTTCTTTGCAGGAATACTGGATTGGCTTGCCAGTTCCTACTCCACTGCTTGGGAATACCCTGAAGCAAATGGTGAGCCGCTGTGTGAGACAGAATGCTAGACTGGATGAGCTGTGGCCTGTTCCAGCAAGGCTGTTCTTATGTTCTTAAAGAGGAGCACAACTGGGCAATCAGAAGAATCTGACTGTAGGCTGATCTTGCCACCACTGCTATTTGACATTCCCAATAAAGGGTCAGGTCCAAGATCAGCCTAAAATTACACACACAATCCCTAAATGCATAACTGAAAAGCATGTAAAGCAGCCCATGAAGGAATGATAGGCTAGGAGCTGAATTCCCCCGCACTCCAGAATAGTTACCCTGAAACCATACCTCCCATACAAGGATTGTTTCCTGCTTTAGAATGCCACATGGAAAACAAGTGGGGAGAAACAATTTTGAGGGATATGCACAGAAAAGTAAGCTTCAAGAGCCATGCTGCACTTCCAATTGCTTGCATTTCCTCTCCTCTCCTATGTAGGATCATGATAGGCACCGGATTTGGTGTTCCTGGATGGATGTCAGGACCAGGCTTGTCATTATTAGTCTCTGCTGCCACATTTTGTCCCCACAAACATACAGAAAGGACTGGGACATAGAATTCTACAATATAAAGCCCTAAACGGCTTAGCACCTAGATACCTAAAGGACTGCCTCCTTCCATATGAACCTACCCAGCAATTAAGATCTAGCCAGGGAGCCCTCCTGAAAGAGCCATCCCTCAAGGAAGTGAAAGGGATGGCTTGTAGGAACAGCAGCTGCCCCCAGATTATGGAATACCCTCCCAAGTGAGACCCGCCTGGCACCAATGTTGATGACATTCCGGCACCAGGTAAAATATTCCTGTTCCAGAAATTTTTAAACTCATTGTTGTGGATCCTGATGGCAATTTTAGTGTAGTATTTTAATATATTGTAGTTATTGTATTTAAATGTTATGTTTTAATTGTATTACAATTTTGATGTTTTAATCGTCTGAATTGTTTATTTTGACTGTGAGCCGCCCAGAGACCTTTGGGTAGTGGGTGGCATACAAGCTATATAAATAAATAAATAAATAAATAAATAAATAAATAAATAAATAAATAAATAAATAATAACCTAGCCCAGCAAAAATGAGAACTTTTGGTATGTTCTCGTTTCTCCACAGTACATGTTTCAAGGTGGCAAATGGAAACCTTCATTCAAATATTTCAAAAAATTCATTAACCTTGGGCACCCATAAATCATGAGCTGAGCAAAATGGATAGAACATGACACATTTTCTGCAGACCATCCTCTCTTTTTCTATTTTATTTTCCTTTTTTTTTGTCAGAAGCATAGCAGAGCTGACATTACTGAGGGCAGGAGCAAGCTCCAGATTAAGACACATTGCATCCTTCTGGAGAGGTTTATCAGTCCTGTGAATGCAATTAGATGTTTCCTGCCTATTACCTCTGCTGTGTCATTCTTTGGAAATACTCTTTTTCAGAGGCTTCCACCGGGACAAATGTCACCCCCCTCTAAAAACCAAGCATTCTGGCATCGCATATGTTGGCATCCTAGAGCATATACAGTAAGCCGTTCTTCAGGTGCTAATCTACATGATTCAAAATAGAATACACTTCCTTTTAAGTTGTGGCAAAGTGCAATTACCATTTAAAGGGAATATTTATGTACATTAGTTAACAACATCATTGCAACTTAGTACTCACACATCAACACTTAATTAGTGTAAGGATAAGTGACATAATTGCTACAAGGCATGTATTCCCCATAATGTGAGGCAATTTCATGCACGGTGCACATTTTAAATACTTCCCCTGGATTTTTTTTCCCCCCTTCGAAGTCTGAGTTTTCTTAAGTTAATAGGCAAGGTTTATATGCAAAGGCACCTTCTTCCTGTTTTCCATTTCAATTGAATGCAGAGCTGTATTTTCCACTGGTGTCATGGTTGCTTCCCCAGGGAGCACTTGATTCTGCTTCACTACGTCTTTAGACTAGGACGGTGAGAAAGCGGGTTTGCAGCCCGAAACATATTACTTCTAATAGCGACATAAACCGCCACAAGATGTAGTATAACAAACCATTTTTAGGAACTTGTGATAAAGCTCTCCATAACATTCATAACTCTGTTTAAAGGGCCTTTCCTATGAAACATACAGATCCCCTTTGTGTTCTTATTATGTTTCCCCTGGCGTTAATAGGACGTTTCTTCTTCAAGGCCTCCTTGGCTGTGTGCCGAGTGCCAGGATTCAAAGCTGTTCCCATATGTCTGAAACATTAGTGAGGAAATCCCAAAATCTTTCCTTTGCTGGTGGAGATCTTGAAGCAATGATCAGATCAGCCTGACGATGAAATGGCAAGGGACGCAGCTCGACAATGCGGCTGACTGCCCGCAGATGCTGCTGATGCCTTCCGTTCCATTGATTTCTTTTGTCTTTGTCCTTCTCTGACTCCTCAGGGTAAAAAAAGTAAACAAACAAAGACAAAGAGAAAGGGGTAATTGTTTTGGTGTAAGCCTGACTACTAGAGCATCTTTATGTGAAAGATTTGGTCCAAAATGTAAATTAACAAAGGGCAATCAATTGATACAAGGAAGGGGTTAAAAAGGAAGTCAACATAGAGCCCTTTGACACAACCCCTAAGATCCGCTGGTAGCTTAAATTTGGAACCCCCAGCCAGCTATCATGTGGGTTTTGTTCCTCTTCCTGTGTTCCCACCCTTCTGCACTCTGTTGCTTCTGTCTGCGGTGAGGGGAGGGAGAAAAAAAGGAGAAAAAATGCAGGGTCACCTCCACTCACCTCCGCCTGCCATTGGAGCAGCCCCATAGGGATTCCTGTCTGTTAAAGGGGCGGCAGGGACAACAAAAGCAACCAGAAGGCGAGGAAAGCCCGGCATCCACAGCTTTACAATCCGCATTGGAAAATTTTTTACCTCCAGAGACCAGGTACTTGTAAAGTGCGCTGGGGTGCCTTTAAGTGGGTGTGGGAGTACTTTATTTTTTTTAAAGTCCGCTGCTGGTGGGGAAAAAAAATTATGCTCCGGATCTGCAAGTGTTTTGCAGCAGATTTTAGGGGTCATGTAAAAGGGCTCAAACTTGACAGTGAGGAATCAGGGAGACTTGAGGATCTCTGTTTCTGGGAGACAGGATAGGAATGTGCCTGAATCAACAGGACTTGAGTGCTCATTTCAACAAGTTCTATGTATTCAGTGGGTCTACTCTAGTTGGGGTTAACCGCTGGATGTGGCTCATGACTTCAACAGAACTCAGCATCTTGCCATCCAAGGCTATTTAGTCAGTAAGAGTCTATAAGACACTTGGGCTGATCTGTAGGGAGTGTGGCTATCATTTTCTGCAAAAAATTGTAGCAGGGGTAGTGTAAATGGTATCGTCAATATCAATCATCATTATGTTTTAATGCCATTTTGTAAGTATTTATGGCTACTTAAAATATTTCAATATTTATTTTATTTTTAAATTTATTTTAAGTCCCAATTTTCTGAATTGTCTTTTAATGGCATGAGCCACCTTGTGCCTTTTCTAAGGAGAAAGGTGTGATGAAAATATTTTAAATAAGTAAGTAATAAAATAAACCCCCAGAATATGCACACTCTGTTGATCAGAGCTAAAACCACATGGGTGTGCCACAATCCATGGGACACTGTGTTTTTTTAGCCATACTACCACTTCAGGTGGGGAGTTAAACGTTGTGAAGTTGCCTAGAAATGAAGTCATCCACCCACCCCTAACTGTGAAAGCATCATCTGCTGGCATCAGACAGTTCAGACTGTGCATTATAACACTGCATTTTTTTAAAAAAACTACATCTGAAAATATGCCACACTGGTAACTCAGTTTATGAGTATCTGGGTTTGCAAGTGTTTTTGCAAAATGAAAATTTTTAATAAAATTTTGCTTCGCTTTGCGAGCAATGTCTTACAAAACGAGCAGCAGACCCAGCGTTGACTGGAAGTGACTTGTGAACCAGAAGTTATCTCTGGTGGACTAGAAGTGATCTCCCAGTGCCACTCGTCCACATCCTCCCGGACTTGCTCCAGGCAGTGCCGGGTCAGGGGCAAGCTCTGGAGGCCACTGCATCTCCCAGCCAAAGCAAATTTCTCCATAGGAAATAATGAAAATGGGGTCCTCAGAGAGAAATAGGTAAGTTTCCATTATTTTCAAATTTGCTTTGATAAACAAGTATTTTGGTTTACAAGCATGCTTCCGGAACAGATTGTACTTGTAAACCAAGGAACCACTGCATTCCATTTAGAAATAATTCAGCAACCCCTTATACAAGAAGTACAAATATAACTATCAACACTTTGAGAGGAGAAGCATTGCCTAAACCAGTGGCTGCCATTTTTGGTGGCCCAGGTGTTCTTAGACTGCAGCTCCCAGAAACCCTAGGCAGCACAGCTGGTGGTGAAGGCATCTGAGAATTGCAGTCCAGGAATACCTGGGTTATCCAATGCTGGGAACTCCAGATCTAAATGATCAGGCACAAATATTTGGAAAACCATAGGAGCAGCTAATTTCCTTCTACTTGTAGACTGATGGCACTAACCATATTATCTGAAATAAATAAAAAGAAAGCAATGGACCCATTATTTCTGATGAATGCGTGCCATTGAGGAAACTCTAACCAAAAGGGGTCTCACCCTGGAGGTCAGCAGATCCTGACTGAGGGGATGTGTAGTAATGATTACACATGACACATTATTGGGTTCAGCAAAGCCAGGCTTCATGCAGCAGCTTCTTCTCCACCAGGAGTGCAAGGCTCTTTTATTAGTCGCAAAGGCAGGGCAACAGAGGTGGGGTGAGGGTCTACATGTCAGGATGGTGTAGGCCAGGGCTGTTCAAACTTTTTGCAAAAAGGGCCAGATTTGGTGTGGTGACAATGTGTGGGGCCCAACCATTCAGCCACATTTGGTCCCCGAGCTAAACTTTGGACAAGCCTCTAGGACGTGCAAGGAGGCGGGGAGGATGCTGCAACAACAGAGCCGGGGTGGGTAGGCTGGGCAGGTGGCTGGGGGGACAGCGGGAGGCAGGGAGGGCAGGCAAACCATAAAACTACAAGCTAACATCTCCATCCGGTAAGGGGAGAGGTCAGCTGGTGGGGATGTGTAACAGGCTGAGCAGCGAGGAGAAGAGGCTGTAGGCCACTCAGAATTTGAAAATGGGCCTCATTTGGCCCCCGGGCTTGACTTTGGACATGCCTGGTGTAGGCTGATGAATTCCTGGGAAGGGCTTATCTGACATAGCAGTGTCTTTGGGCTGGTCACGTAGCAGGTTCTTAATGAATGACCACAGACAGCTTGTTTTTTCCTATATAGCATCTCATGGCCTTGCTGGCTTAATCGGGGGCCTGGCGGGCTTAAGCGGGAGAGAGAGAGAGAGATAAGCCCAAGCTTGGATTCCTGAGCATGTGGGCCCATGGAATTAATTTCCTCTTCCATCTGGGGTGTCCCCGCGCAGATGGGGAGGGGTAATGATTCCCAACAGGCCTTGCCCATGCAGCCAGGCGAGGTTCTTTTCAATCTCCCCCCAAGGGAGATGTCCAAAAAAGAGCTGGATAAACACCCTCGACAGTAACATGAATTTGTCCCAGGTTCACCCAGATCTATCCCACGACCACACCAAATGGAAGGCAAAAACAAGAATAGTGGATCCGACTGCCAAGTGGGACAAACACTAAGAAAAAGAAGATGCAGCCTGATCATAAAACTCACAGGGCATATAAATACACAAGATTATGGTCACAACCAATGTTCCCTCTAAGCTACACATTCACGGAGTGCACAGAGCTCCATCAGGGCCTCACACTGGCAGCCAGAGTGGAAGGGAAGGAAAAAGGAGGTACTTGCATTTTTTCTGTAAAAGAAGAAAAATGCATGCCACCACTGTGCTGCTCTGTCTGGACGATGCAAATTTCAGAGTAGAGATGGGCACCTTGCAAAAAAATGACATGCTGTTTCGTCATTTCGGAAGCCTTCCAAATGTTACGAAATGAAATGAAACGGGAAACAGCATTTTGTTACGAAACAAAACAAAATGCTTCTTTTTCCCTTTGAAAACAAAATGTTTCATTACTCCTTTGTAAAAAGCTACCCACCAAATGTGGTGCCTCTAGGACCCAGGGGAGCCATTTCATTATTGTTTTGTTACATTTTTTAAACAAAAATTCATTTAAGAACTAAATGAAATCAACTGTGAGTAGAAACAAGACAAAAAGAAACTATATTTTTCCATTTCGTGCCCATCGCTAATCCAGAGACAAAATGGGACAGAAGTTCAAACATAGGGCAACCCACCCTAATGCCAGACCAAGGGCCATCCAAGCATTTGAAGTGCCAAAATCTGGAGTGCCCGTCCTTATTCTGTACTTTTCACCTGTGGATATGTCCAGTCTGGTATTGCAAAACCAGCTTTATTGTTTATTGTGACTGATATAATTGAATATACTTTCACCGGAGTTTTTCTCTGCAGCTTGTGGTGAGGTCCTGAAAGCTCATCTTGACAAGATTATATACTACTGTCACCTCTGTTGAATATTAGTGCAATTCTTATTTTAGTCTGTGAATATGACAAGTGTAGCCATTTTATAGCCATGGTGGGCCATAAAACATTTTGAAAGTTATTTGGGCATTGGAAGGGCTCTGACCCAGATATGGATGACAATCCCACATTTTTTAGAGGCTATGGCTTTACCTTTTTCACAATGTGGAGAGATTTGGTGGTACATTTTTCATGCTGCAATTCCTTCTTCTTTTGGGACTTTTTATTTGGGTCTGGGGGAGACTGGCTTGCCAATCACTTCCAACTTCCTCCTCCTTCAGACAAGTTTAGGCATCGTAATGAAGAAAAATAAAAAAGGATATCTGCAGAAAACTTTTTGTGTTTAAGAAAACAACCCTTGGTTTTTCACTGCTACAGTCTGAAGGTAATATAGCAGCAATAAGGAAGAGGTGATATAGGGAGCTTGACAAATGTTGAATGAGAAGATTTATGGTCTACAGAAGAAATACTCTCTACTAAAGTATAAGATTCTCAGAATCCCCTAACAGTGTCCATTTTAGTGGGAATATTTATGCCAGAGGATGATATAAAGAAGAGCTGACAAAGACAACTTGTGGAAATTATTCTTTCAAAAACAAAGATATGGGAGGACCTGCAACACTTGGAAAGCAAATTCTGCTTTCAGCACAACTGAAACTGGGAAAGAGAATCTAGACAGTGAGGAGGGAATTGGCTTTATAAGACTACAATTCCCAAGCTCCCCAGGCAACCTGGCCACTACACATTCTGTCTGTTGCATTTGTGAATAGTGGTCCAAAGAAATGATATTTGCCATTTACAGGTACTATCCTATCACACAATTGAACCTAATATCCCAGTCTGTGTACTTTGAGTCAATTTGAGAGTGCACAATTGTTGGACATGCATTTTGCACATTACTTTTTGTCTACATGAAGACAGTTTCTGTGTTTTATAAATATCCCATAAGCAGAATTCAAAAAGGCCACAGATTGACCAATCCTGTACCAGCAGAGTAGGACAGATTTTCCACCCACTTAAAAATGATTATGTCAAATAAGGAACTTTTTCGAGTTCAAGGAACCACATGAGTCTGAGTCTAACGACCCTTCGGTAGCATATTTCCTGCAGATTTTCTAAGTTTTGAATGGCCAGATTTCAACAGAACACTAGATTGCATATTATTTTCCTTGCTATTGATTTCAACAATGCAACAGAATGTCTTGTAAGAACATGGCTGGTCCTACATGGACACCTGCTGCAGAAATGGAGCTCTACATATTATGTTAAATAATATGCAGAACTTCTTTGCTGCCTAGGAAAAAAATGGATTAATGTACACCAAAATTGGGATTTGCAACTCCATTTTGTATTTCCAGTTCATTATGTAGCCCTATGAAGCTCGCCTGACTTTAAGACAAGCATGATGTACTGTATTTATAGAGGTGTTCTTGTTGGTTCCAGTTATGTCAGACTGAATGATAAGCTGGAGACTGCTTCTTTGGAGGCCAAAAGTTTGCTTATTAGAGAGAAGAACAAGGTCAGATAAAGATAAGAATATCAGTAACTTTTTGTAAAATGGCATGTCTGCTTTCCCTACTGTGAACAGTAAACAAATGCCTTCATTCATCTCTAAGGCCATTACTTCACGTCCCTCTCATCACTGTTCGCCGTCCCTCTTGGGACCAGTACAAAGAAATGTTACCGCACATCCATTGCGTGATGACGGGAGTTCATCCCGACCAAGCCCCCTGATGAGCCACACCTCTCCCTTGCCTCAGGAATCTTCTTGTCTCGGTTCTCGTTCCGAGACGAGAGCCTGTGAAGTAAGGGTCATCACGGAACGAATGCATTCTCCATCTAGTGGCAGGAGTGCAAAGTGCCATTCGGCATTACATTCCCTATGGCATTAGCAATGCACTGCAGAGAGACAAAAAGACATAAAACCTTGAACTTTGCTTTTTAACGCATGGAAGGCAAAGTTATGGAGATTCGAAATATCGAAAAATGAAAGGTCGGACCAAAAAAAGGGCAAACAAAGGCAGGGAAGTACAGATGTTATCGCGAAACAAGGACATGCAGTAACAGTCATCATGATACCATCAATCACGCCTGTGGGTACACGGAAATAGGGACAAAACCGGGACAAGACCATGTGACCGCGAATGACGTTATCATGCAACGGACGTCATCTCAAAATGAGGAAGGACGTGAAGTAACCGTCTAAGAGAAACTGGCACCGACTGTCATCTCCAAAGGATCTCTCTGACTGCCACTTTCAAAACCAGTGTATCTCTGCCCTCTGTAAGGAAGGAGACAAAGGTAAACATGGCAGTGGCGATGTACCTCAAAAACTCCTGCAGATTAAGTTTTCTTCCAGAGAAATACCAACTCCACATAGGTTGCTCTCATTCTGCTCCCATCTGGAAAAAAAGGGCAAGCATTACGTTATTCAGCAATTCCCAGTGGGGCAGATCAATGTTTATGTAGAGGCTGTTGCCACTGAGTGGCAACCAATGAGTGGAAGAAACTAGGCGGGTAGACAGTACTTCTGGAGGAGAGTGACAGATAATAAGAGGTTCAGAAAGCAAGCCCTGTGAGGAATGGTTGGGTGTGTTTACTCTGGAAAAGAGAAGATTGAGAAAATATATGATAGCTCTCTTCAGATATATGAAAGGTTGGCAGGTAGAACGTGGGAACACTTGTTTTGTATTGTTCTGGAGGTCAGGGCCCAAACAGAAGGTTAAATTTATAAGGAAGGTGATCCAAGCTAAATATTGGAAAGAACTTCCTGATGTTAAGAATTGCCCAACAGTAAAAATGATTGTCTTGGGAAGAGGGTAGAATGTTATTCATTGGAGTTTTGAAGCAGAGGTTGCAGGGTAACAGCTGTCAGCCTTGACAGTTTTACGAAAGGATTGGACAAGTTCATGGAGAACAAGGGTATCAATGGCTATCATTTTGGATGCCTAAGGACAACCTCCAGGTTGGAGAGATAGGGAGGATATATCTCAATGCCACTTGCAGGGAATCATAAGCAGGTGCAGGCATCTGCTTGGGAATACCCTGAAGCAAATGGTGAGCTGCTGTGTGAGACAGAATGCTGGACTGAATGGGCTGTGGCCTGTTCCAGCAAGGCTGTTCTTTTGTTTTTGTGTTCTTATGTCTTCTGGTAGGGATGTTTCTGCTGCACATTTTCTGTATTGATGTGGGAGAATCTGAAATGGTCAGGTACATCTGCCCAAATCTCTTAGAGATTAAGTCTGGATTTGAATTCCTGCATCTTCAACCATCGAATGGGAACTGCCACCTTTTCTTTAACAGAGATATGTCGAATGGGAACTGCCACCTTTTCTTTAACAGAGATATGTCAAATAGGCACACAGCACACGTGGGAATAGTCATGCCTCCTGAATGTCACCACTGTAAACAGGAGAGTTTTACATTTCAGTAGCATTTTTTTAAAAAATCAGCCCCACGCATATTTTTCTTAATGTTTGGAACCAAATGAGGTTTTTAAAATGTACATATCAGAAAGTGTGAAAGTGATAGATTTTTCTCAGGCCCGCTTGGAGTTTAATCAGGTTATATAAACTGTATTATTTCCAGCCACATGAGAGGATTTTTTCCCCAATTAAAAACAATGGGATGAAATTATGGTCATAGGGAGTGGAAGTTATGTCCAGTGGGAATGTTTAATATTCCCTCACTCATAATCCCCAACTGGATCCCCCCCCCCACTTTGCTACAAACAATTCAATAAGGCTCTTTTCAGCACAATTATAAGCTGAAATCACCCCATCAGGGATTGCAGTGAAGGGGGCAACTAGATTTGGAGGGAGTTCTCCATTGTCTCCACTGCCAGTATTGAATTCTTGACTAGGAAGGGGTTGGGGGTACCTACTGTCTGGTTTGCTTTTCCACAATAAGAGTATCTGGTATGTGCAATATTTCTTTGCTGACAGCTGTTAGATAATGCAATAGTTGCATTTATCATATGTTCCTCTGCTGCCCCACCAATGTAAACAAGTTATACGACAAGCTTCATCACTACATAGTCATTACATTGCTGACTCTGCAGTCAGTCACCAAAATATTTGTAGATGGAGATGCTTGGTTTTGGTTTTGTTCATTTTAGACAAAGAATGGGCACCAATTAGGAAGTTCCGCAAACCACACTTCAAGTTACACAGTTCATATGCAGTGACAGATGCAATGACTAGAGATGGGCACGACTTAGCGGTATTTTCGTTTTCGTTTTCGTTTTTTCGTTTTCGTTACGTAACGAAACGAAAACAAAAAACGGTTCAAAAATGGACCGAAAACGGAAACGAAACGACTAATTTTGAGCCAATTTTCATTTTTCGTTACTGGAAAAACACATAATGGAGCTAAATGGGGAGAAACGAAAAAAATTTTGTTTTCGTTTTCGTTTTTTCATTTTCGTTACGTAACGAAACGAAAACGAAAAATTTTGAAATTAGCTCATGAAAACGGAAACGAAACAAAACGGACCCTAGCCGAAAACAAAAACGAAAACAAAAATTTTTTTCTGAGTCGTGCCCATCTCTAGCAATGACTTCCTAACTTGCATCAATTCTCTATTTATACTTAAGGTGATGAAGCTGGACGTAACTCACAGGATTATGGACTCTGGGTATGAATTTGTATGTATCTGGGTGACCTTGGATCAGCTTCTATAGATTTAACGTTGCATGCTCTCAAACTGCATCCAACATATAACAACCCTATTACGGTTTGATGGTACATGAGATATTTAAGGAATAGTTTTACCAGTTATACACACACACGGGGGGGGGGTTCATGGCTCAGCAAATTTGAGCCCAAATATCCTGACTCCTAATGCTTCACTCTATTCACTACATGAACCCTGAGTTAGTAGGGGTGGGAAAGCTGATTCCACTATCTTGAGATGCTTGTGATGTAGGCACAGAGTGTATGTTATCACTCTGTTAAGAACCTACCATTATTTGTAGTTATGGAAGTTTTGTTTTCAACAATATGTTCCATGTCTTTTTAAAATGTTTCTAACTCTTCCAGGATTAAAGCCTTATTCTTCACATGCGCTCATTGAGGTTTAGACTGACTGCACACTGAGGTGGCTTCAGATCTTTTCCACATTATATTCATTATAATAGGTAAGTTTCAAAGGCATCCTTGTCACGCTTTTCTCAATATTCTGGAATGGCATCTTCAGCAACTTAAAATGCAGCATTTTGTCTTATTTCAGATGTATCAAAAGCAATAAGAAGAAACACACTTAGCCCTGTGTGGATACTTCCCATTATTAGACACTAAATGAGACATTGCTCTTCTTTGATCATCCTACTTTCATTAATGTCAACAACTCGTCATTTGCCTCCCCCCCACCCTTTTATCCTTGCTTGCATCTAATTATGGGCTTCTCCATTTAAACATGTCTACATAAATGTCTTAAAAGGCTGAAGAATGTTTATGGAGCCTGTCCAAATCATGCTAATGTAAAAAATAAAGGAGGTTGTGCTACGAAGAAGAAAAGGTGGATGGTTTTTTTTAACAGATTAAAATATGTGGCTTTAATTTGACCTACAACAAAACTTGTCTCTTCAGAAACCAAATGTAAAAGAAAAATGTGAATATACAAAGTGACAGATTTATCAATCCAAGTCCAGTGATTAAGATTTAGAGTGGACGCCTCTTTTTGTGGTGAGAGGCTCTTCACTCCTGTGCCTTGCTGGCATTACATGGACTTTCCAATGCTCGGAATAACTCCACCAATGGAATTTTGGTTTTGCTCATTTTGAAATAATTTACCAATATTTGCAAGTCACAGATTTGGGGCAGAAAGAAGCTGAGGTTTTTAGAAAGGGTGCGGTTGCTAAGACTAACATCTGAGGATGAGTATTTCCCACCCAGACTGCCGTATACCATGTTGTGAGTGAAGGTGGGGACTGAAGGAGGACTTGCAATCACTACTCCCCCAAGTGAGGGAAGGGAAATACTTAACAAAGGCAAAGTAGCTTCAGTAGCTTGCAGTACATAGGAAAAACCAGCGTGAAATGAATGGGAGGTCACAATCTCCCACCACCTCAACTACTCATCAATTTCAACAGAGCATTTATTGAACAATTTACCCATTGGGTTGTGCCCTTGGGGTCATTTGGAGGGGGCAAACTATAGAATGAAATAAGATAACTAGAAAAATCCCAAGCTCACTGTTTGAATCTAGATATTTAAGGGACAAATATATGAAACGAAAGGAGCCTGTTGACCCCATCTTTTCCCAGTGAAAAATTCAAGAAGAAGGTAATGGCAGCCACTACCGGCTGCAGCTGTTATTCCTTGGCCACTGCTCTTCCCATAGCTTTACTGTCCATTGACAAGCAACCTAGCAGCCATTAAACTTTCAAAGACGCAAGGATATTTTCTGTCAAATGTACTTGGGAAAGAGAATAAATTGGCCTTCATCCAAATCCATGGTATAGCCACACTTGGAATATGATACACAAGTCTGGTCTCTTTGCCTCAAAGAAGACTAAAATGCAGAACTGTAAAGAGTGAGGGGTAAATACAGCCAATATGATCAAGAAAAAAATAGTGAAAGGCTGTGTGATTCAGAATTACATAAATGCAAGCATCAGGTGATACCGATTAGAGATGGGCACAACTTGGAAAAATTTTTTTTCGAGTTGTCGTTTTTCGGGACTGGTCCATTTCGGCTCGTTTCCGTTTTTCATGAAATTTTTCAAAAATTTGTCGTTTCAGTTTTCATTTTTTCGTTTGTCGTTACCGCCGCGATTTAGCGCGACTTTACTTCCCAGAGCATGGGGTAGGGGGTAAGGGCTAGGCTTAGGGTAACGGTTAAGGTTAGGGTGCGTTAGTGGGCTGTACCTCTGGGTGCCTCTGGCCCACTAAGAACACAGTGTACTGGCATATGGGTTCGGGTTCGGGTTCGGGTTAGGGTTTAGGGTTCGGGTTTGTGGGCTTTTAATGCCCTCTCTGGCACACCCAGAAGTCTCAGCAAAACCTGGCCATGTGATTGGTGGAATGGCTCCAAAAATTTGCATGGTCCCATCTCATGGCCAGCCCATCATTGCGCGTGCGCAGGTGTAAAAAAATAAAAATAAAATAAAATAAAATAAAATCAACGGAGACGTATTTTTGCAAGACAAACCCACTGCTGCTACTGTAAAAATTCAACCATTTAAAATAGCTAATTTTCGCATGTTTCTGTGGTGCTTTGGAGTGTTTTTGGACCACGATTTCAAAAAAAATATTGTGGTCGCCATTTTGGATCCCCCGCCCGCACATCGCATGGCAAAGCCAGATGAGACGATGCCCCCCCCCTGCCTGGTACCAGCAGCGCAGCAGTAGCACCAGCCAAGGAGAGGGGGCGGGGGAAACCCCCCCCCAAATAAAACACCCTTCTGGCCTGGTAGGTGCCCTCAGACAGTTTTCGCCTGCTTTTAGGGCTGGGAATCGGGGTTTTTTTTAACTTTTAAAAACTTTTTTTCTGTGCCGCTTGGCATCGCGGGATCGCCGCGATGCCAGGAACGACAATGACAAATCAGACCCAATTATTCTTTAGTCGGTTCGAGTTCGAGTTCTGGTGGAGTAATTCCCGTTACCGTTTCCGTTCCGTAACAGAAACGAGTAACGGAAACAGAAACGGGAATTCTGCTAAGTCGTGCCCATCTCTAATACCGATATTGAACCACTAACATTCGTACAAATTGCAAGCTTTCACTTCCTCAACCTGGGCACAACCCCTTCATGGGTAGCGCAGAAAAAAAGTACAAATAAGCCGGAGTATTTTCCCTAGGTAAAATGATTACAACATGTGGGATTCTTTAACTCACAAGTAATCATTGATATGTTGCATAAAATCATGCCTGATTTGGAGGAAATGCAGAAAAAAAAGATTTTGTTTCCTTCTGCAAATTCATGGAGTCATTTAGCAACATTTAGTGGTAGAAGATTAAGAAAACATGAGGTGAAATACTCATTCATATAGCACCCATTCCCATTGTGAGCCACATGCCTCTTTGCAGGGCTCTGGTATGTATGAAGGGGGGCACAGATACATCTGTTCATCTTCCATCCTTGTTTTCACAAAGCCCAAGACTTTCCTTGTTTGACAAGAGGCCTTGGAACTCGAGAAAGGTTCCTTCCAGAGTCATGTCCAAAAAAACAAAAAAACAAAAACTTGTGAATGGCTGATAAATGTATAGGCAAATAGCAAAATTAGTACCTGATGATGTTTTGAGGGCCACCATTCTAGGTGCTTTGCATCATAAGATAGTCAATAATGCCTTGTCAGAATGACTCTATATGACACCTCACGCCTGTATTTGAGGCAGTAAGCCTTTGCACAGTTTGCTAGGGTAACATAGGCAGAAGAACACTACTGCACTCATATCCCACTTGTGGAACATCCATAGGCATCTGGTTGATCACTGTAGGTATATTACAGGTATGTGGGGCTAGACAGGCTTTTTGCTGACATTAACAAAATCTATAACTTTTTAAAGCTACATCTGTGACTTTACCTTGGTTAGCAACTGCATCCTTTGTGCTCATCTCTGATGTCTTCATGACAGAAAACTCTTAATGAGAGTGGGGATATGGGTTTGTCATTAAGACAAGTTCCTTCATTGTGCCACAGTTTGTCCCCTAAAGCCTGCTCTCTTCTCTTGTGCTGAGGATGCATCAGTTGAGTGTACAGTGGACCCTTGTATAACAAATGGTTTGTGTAACATAAAATCTGTAGAACATAAAAAAATCCGGAGATAGGGGAAATTTGCTTAAAAGAATTGCCTATGGGGCGAATCCGTACAACATAAAAATGGTTGCAATTAGGGATTACTCCGTTTTTCAATACATTCCTATGGGAAATTTCTATAAAGGAAAACTTGCTTGAGAGAATTTCATTTGGAACAAATTAATTCTTTTATACAAGGTACCACTGTACATTTGCCACCAAGCCAATCAAAATATATACAAAAGCATCCAACATAACTGTAGCATAGGAGTACTCTGTTACCTGCTTCCTAAAGGTGAGGTGAACAAGCACTGAAGGAGCACCTGGACAGTTTACAGACAAAAGGCCATAAGTAAACAGACATTGGCATGGACAGTAATCTTATTTTGACCCCATGTTGAAAATTACAAACTAGACAGTGGTTTTTATGATCTACTAGCAATGTCCTCACAATGTACAGCAAAGCCCACCACATGGGAGAGAATGTTTTCTCAAATATAACAAGCAAATATGATTTGAAAAATAATTCAGCTTGTTCCTAGTACAGGAAAGGGAAAGGGAAATTATGGGACCCCAATACCCATTCATATCTGCCACTGAATCTTCATCCTTCCAAAGGAATGGCTTTCATTGCCATCTTCTCCTTAAAATGCTCATTATAATGCAGAAGACTTAATCCTTATTTCAAAAGAAAACTAGTTTGTCTCCAAGTTCATTTATTTCTCAGAAGAAACAGTCCCTATGTCACATTCATTTTGGTTATTCAGCACAGTGTGCCCGCTTATGACAGCAATGATGACAACAACAGAGTAATGCTGGAGAGCAGCATCGTCTATGAAATATTTTAATGAACGGGCTACTCACTACCATGGGTTGGGGGAATTAAATCCCTTTTTCTGAATAGCCCCATGCAGCGTGTGCTACCACTTGGTAATTTTTATCCCAAGGCTTCACAGATATCATTACAAACAATTTTTCACTTGTCATGCAGCTTCTAAAAACCTTGAAACAAAATGGTTTGCGGGTTGCTAGACTTTATGTCTCTCTCTCTCTCTCTCTCTCATCCTCACAGAGAGAAAAAGAGAGTCAGAGAAAGGCAAGCATCCTACTTAGATAGGGATTTAGTAGAGACGGGCACGAAACGAAAAAAAAATCATTCTGTTATTCGTTATTCATTACGTTATGTAATAAAATGAATAATGAAAATTGTGATGAAATTAGAACAAACCGAACAGAACCATGAAAATTAGGTTTGTTACGTTTCGTTTTCATTAATGGCGATGCACAATGAAATGAGCTGTTTTTAAATGTTAAAAAATGTCCTGAATATCTGTAAAAACCCAGCGATAATTATTTATTCTGCCTGATAATACTTACCAGTGGGGTTGGGGGCCTTAAAATGTGCATTTATGTCTTTTCTCAGATTGCTGTATTTTTTTTCCTTTAAGGGGAGTTAGGGGACATTGACCCAAAATGGCTCCCATATGCCTAATATTGATTTCTTGGGTATTAAAATGCCCTGGACATCCGTAAAAATGCAGTGATAATTATTTGAAATTATTACCTACCAGGGGGTTGCAGTCCTTAAAATGTTTGTTTTTGTCTTTCTCCCATCATGATGTATTTTTTTCTTTTCCCTTTAAGGATGACACAAAATGGATTCCAGCCACAAGATAGATGCAAGCCATGTGATGGGATCATGTAAATTCTTGGACAATTTGAACCAATAGCATGCCCAGGTTGCAGACTGAGTAGATGTGGCAACCAGAGAGGGCATAAAAAGCTTTGGCAGCCCCCATCCTCCTTGCAGTCTGCGGTGAGTTAGGGTGGGATTGCTGTCTCTGTGACTCGTTACTTTAGGCCAGCCAGGCAGGTATGTGTCTCTGTGTTCCTGCTGGCTGCAGCCTGACTCTTAGGGGAGAGAAAGAAGAGATTTCGTACCTAGTCTATACTCTGTCTCTGCCAGCATCATTTTTTTTAGTGTTTTCCCTCTCGTCTGGGGCATTGGGGAACGTCCACACGCGGAAATGCTTTAAGTCAAGCAAAAAGCGGGTAAAAACGAAAAATGAAAAATGAAAAAATGAAATGAATTTTTTTCAAAAAATTCACGAAAAATGAAAATGAACCGAAACAGACCCACAACAAAAAACAAAAAAACAAAAAAAATGTCATTTTTTTTTATTTGTGTCCATCTCTAGGATTTAGCTCCTGCTAGCATCATCCTTCAGATGCTAAAACCATGTCTGTTCCTCTCCCCTCTTTCACAGACCACAGGTGAAGAAAAGGGGAATAGTTGCAGTGTGGTGACTGGCTGGAAGGATGGGAAGTAAAGAAGACGGATTGTTCCACTTCTGGCATGAAGGCTCTAGATTTCCAAATTCTGTTGTTCATTTAAAGTGACGGCCATCTTAGGATCCACAATATTGCTGCTGCCCTCATAACAGCTTTCATCTGCACTCAGGAGCCCAACGAACAGAGCACTGTTTCCCACTACCTGTCAAGCGAGTACGTCAAGTTCTTCTGGCCCCACCATAAGAGCAAGGCTGCTGGTGAACAGAGTAATAAACACCTACTGAGAGGGATGTAGTGTGAAAAGATCTCATCACCTGCCATTAGCAAGCTGATGAATAATGGAGGATTTTCGGTGGCAGATGTCAGGGGTGGGAGGACAAATCACTTCTGTAAATGCACTGGTGAACATTTCAGCACAACGTAAGAGGTGAGAGCAACAGATACATGTGACAAAAATTGCACTCTCTGCTATATATTTATTTCAGTTGAATATTTACTTTAAAAATATGCAGGTGGTCCCTCATGCTCTGTTCTTCCTTTCTTTCTGAACCAAAGGGTTCTGCAGAGCCAGGAAATATAGTACTTGTGGTATTTCTTTTGAGACTGGATATGGCCCTAAGCACATCCAATCTCGCCTGATTTCAGAAGCTAAGCAGGGTCGGCCCTGGTTAGTACTTGGATGGGCGACCACCAGGGAATACCAGGTGCTATAGGCGCCTGGAGTAGGAACTGGCAAACCACTCCAGTATTCCTGCCAAGAAAACTCAATGGACATGGAGTCATGGAGAGTTGGTCACAACTGAACCACACACACACACACACACACACACACCATGCCAGTCTCAAAAGTGTGGTGGCTCAGAGGACTAAGGCTCTGAAAACTGTCGGCTGCAAAGTCGGCAGCTCAGCAGTTCGAATCCCGCTGTTAAACCCAGCTCCTGCCAACCTAGCAGTTCGAAAGCATGTCAAGGCAAGTAGATAAATAGGTACCACCATAAAAAGTGGGAACGTAAAAACAGTGTTTCCTTGCAGCCATGCTGTCCACGTGGCCACGGACTTGCACAACACTGGTTCTTTGGCTAGAATACAGAGATGAGCACCGGACATGACTAGCACGCATGTGCGGGAAAAACCTTTTTATATCATTGCCTAGAGAGTCGTCATCCCAGAAGTAACTTTTCCCATCTTTGAGGTGGTATTTAAAAGTGAAGACACCTCCAGCAACATAGGAAAAAGTCATTCAGTCACCAGAATCTTTCAGATGACTTTATTTAAATGAGAACCTCCAAGAACCTCCAAAGGATGAGATGGAACCAAGCATCTGAAAGACTAAGTAGTTCAGAGCTGTGTGTGTGTGTGTGTGTGTGTGTGTGTGTGTGTGTGTGTGTGTGTGTGTGTGTGTGTGTGTGTGTGTTGAATCGTTACAGTCATGACCAACTGTTCATGACCCCATGTCCATGGAGTTTTCTTTGCAGGATTACTGGAATGGTTTGCCAGTTCCTGCTCCAGGTGCCTACAGCACCTGGTATTCCCTGGTGGTCTCCCATCCAAGTACTAACCAGGGCTGACCCTGCTTAGCTTCCAAAATAAGGCGAGACTGGATGTGCTGAGGGCATCTAGGCAGCTTAGTTCAGAGCTATAGGGGGAAGTATAGCAGTTTCACCTCCAACCAGCTCTCAAAAGCTGTGAAAAGCAGAAGCCCCAGTTGGATTGACTGAACGTTGCTGCTCAGCATCACTTCTCGGGAACAATTTCCAGACATGCCTGGCTGAAGCAATCACTTGTCAAGTGATAAAGAGAAGTGGTTAAACTTGCCACCCCAGGATCAAAGGCTGAACTGAGCAAAACAGCCAGCCATCTGAGGCCGTAGTTGGAACTATTGATCATGGGGGCAAGGATGCCTTGGCTTTTCTGGGCTCCATTGACAGGGGAGGCAGCTGACCAAAAAGAAAGAGGTAAGGAAGCGGGCTGAAGTCCAGATTTTCAGAGATCCTGGCCAAAGCATTTCCTGCTTTCTCTACTCTTTAAATTAGAGGATGGGAATACTTTTTAATTTAATTTAATTTAATTTAATTTAATTTTTTGCTCATTTTGCTCATCCTTTATAAGATTCTGCCCAAATTCACATTTTTCTTCATTTTCAGAATAGAAATAATTTCAGAGTTGTGTGTGTGTGCTTGTGTGTTCTGTATGTAGAAATGGACTTTGTCAATCCAGGCCTAGCATTTAACACATACATGACCGAAGAGATGGCACTGCCTGCTCAGCGCTGGGATTCAGTTTGAGACTTTAGTGACATTTACAAAACAAAAACTTGGGAGAGAAAGAAGTTCAAGGTGTTGGAAAGAAGGGTGGTAGGGAGACTGACAGGGACAGACTGTGCACACACACACACACACACACACACACACATGCACCAGCCTACCCTGGACTGCCCACTATTTTCAAGTCAGGTTGAAAAGCATGATTTGTGAGTGAATGGGGAGTTGATGAAGGGCTGGCAATCTTTTCAACTCCCCAAGTGAGAAATGGAAAGGCGATTGACAGACAAAAACCAGGGGAACTCTGGAACAAAAGTTAGCAAATGCAAAAAGTATTGCTGCCTACAAGAATTTGTAGATTACTGTATATACTCGAATATAAGCCTAGTTTTCAGCCCTAATTTTGGGCTGAAAAAAGGGGCCCTTGGCTTATATTCGGGTCAATACTTTTAGCCACTGAAACAAGTCAACTGTGGCTAAAAGTCATTGTAAACATTGCATGCCACTTCTCATGACCCCCCTCTGCATCACAGGGGAGCAGCACACGATGTTTAAAATGACTTTTAGCCACTGAGCCAAGCACTTGCATCAGTGGCTAAATTTAAACATCATACACTACTTCCAGAGCTCAGAAAGGAAGAGCTGCCAGGCCCTGCTGCATTTCCTACCCTAGACTTATATGCGAGTCAATATATTTCTCCAGTTTGGGGGGGGGGTTAAATTAGGGGCCTCGGCTTATACTCAGGTCGACTTATACTCGAGGATATACGGTAATTCTGGAGAACTCCATACTGCCTGTGCATGGAATGATAATCTATTTGGCCTTGCTTCAAGTATGCCAATCAATCAATAACCTTTATCGGCATCTAAAAAGAAAAAGATCATAATGAGCAACAGCCTACAAATAGATGAGGAGTGTGTACCCCATATGGAACAGAACAGGTGACCATATGGAACAGAACAGGATGTGGTATATTTATTTCTATGCTAGGTTTTATGAGATCTCCTGCTTATCTGACGGTGTTTTTAAAATAGATTAATTTATTTGCATCTTACTCAGCATTGAATTGTTTGGTTTTTTTATTCTGTGGCATAATGGTAAAGTTGAAAATGCAAGTGCTTGTCATGAGTCTCCAGTAGTCACACTCCCCAAAAGGAATATTCAAAACTGCCGGCATCTGAGCCAGCCCATATGAAGAATGAGAAGCTAATCTTTTGTAAAGTTAATGGCTCTTAAACTGACCATGTACAGCCAAATAAAGACTCTCAAATACTTCGCACTGCTACAGAGCCAGCTTATAAAAACATAGTGATCAGAAATGTGCGGGTGTTTTACACATGCATAAGTGAAATTGTGTAAGTCACAACAGTCAATCCATTTCGGTCACAGCTACTATGATGATTGTAGCTGAGCTCAGAGAATATAAGTGGTGGCAGAGGACATCAAGTTCCCTTCTGCCCAGGAAGTCCTGGGATCCACTGTACAACTGATTTATTACATATTTTATTTATCAATGCAGTTGTTCTTTGTAATCATTTCTCTTGTTTTTACATCGCTTATTGTTTTCATTCATTAAAATAGGGAGTTCTTTGTGTACAACTACTTGGAAAGTGAGATCAAAAGAAAATACAAGAGATGAAGCAGATAGTTTTAAAAAAAGGGTGCAGAACTAACAGCTTTCCTTACCCATCCTCTAACAGCCATTTCCAGCACATCTCAAGGATATATATCTGGCTTTGTTTCTGAGAAAATTAAAATGGCAATGAGAATAAGTTTACTACTATGGGAGTGCATATCTCAGACTGACAAACGCATAAGCAAGGATGTATCAGGCTTGGATTTAACAGTAGACACGGGCACTGTTTTCTCATCAGTGGCTTTCTACGAAGCTGTCCTCCACCCCACAGCTGACTGGGCCACTTACTGGTTCTCACATGCCACCGGGGTCCTTCTTTCCAGCCACCGCATCCCTACCTCTGCTGGCAGCTGACCAGTCTGGCAAGAAGGTGGGTAGAAATGTATTAAGATGTCAATGGGTCAAAGCACCCATGTCTATTCAACAGCAGTGGACTCTCTTAGGGCACCAGCAATTGCCAGCATATGCCTATTATGCTGTGGTGCTGAACTTATAGAAGAGTGAGTTGCAGAAGTAAACTCTGCAGTGCAAACAAGGAAGACTGCATGGAGTCTTGATATCACATAAGTAGAACCGTATGCTAATCGCTCCCCCGATGAAATTCTGTGTACAAAAACAAAAGAACATGAATTAATTCGGGGGAGGCGGGAGAGACAGAGATGCTTACAGTTTGCATTACACAGAAGCAATGCCTTTCCCACATAAAGGTTTTGTAGGCTGAAGGAAGTAGCAGTAGTGGGATGGAGGGGAGAGGTCAGGGACAGAAAAGAATCAGATAGCAATGAGGAAGTGGCTGTAATGTGGCTTCAATGGAAAATGCATGGGCCTAAGTGCATCCTGAAGGAAAGAAAGAAAATAGACTGGTGAATAGAGATGTGGCTTATCAAACCATCTCTGATGCAAGGTGCCATTAGAAATGATGGAAGGACCTGCGGGAAGCTGTATCAGAGAGGATAAGTCAGGATAGTCCAGAGAGACTGGAGATTGGGAAAGCTACTTTAGAAGAATACACTTCTGAGAATTCAACTTTTCAAAACTCTAGAAGGAGCTGATGAAGAACTGTGCTGAACTCATGTCTGGACCAGATAATGGACTGGATGAGGGTTAATAAACTGAAAATTAATGCAGACAAGATGGAAGTGCTGTTAGTGGGTGCTTGCCCAGACAGATTAGAGAGCCATCTCCCTGTCCTGGAAATGGTTGAACTCCCCCTAAAGGACAGGGTCTGCAGCCTGGGAGTGGTCCTGGACCCTGGTTTAAATCCGGAAGCTCAACTGGACTTGGTGGCCAGGGGTGCCTTTCTTCAGCTGCAGAAGCTGCACCCCTACCTTGGATGAGTGGAGCCTCATGACAGTTGCACATGTACTGGTAACATCCCATATTGATTACTGCAATGCGCTGTACATGGAGCAGCCTTTGAAGATGGTCCGGCAACTGCAACTGATTCAGAATCATGTGGTGTGGCTGGTAAGTGGTGGGACTGCTAGAGGTCATATCATGCCAATTCTTTACCAGCTACATTGGTTACCAGTAGCTGCCTGAGCCCAATTCAAAGTGCTTGTGTTAACATATAAAACCCTTAACAGCTTAGGCCCTGGTTACCTAAAGTACCACATCCTTCCATTTGAACCTACCCAGCAGTTAAAGATCTAGCCAGGGGGCCCTTTTGAAAGAGCCATCCCTCAAGGAGGTGAGAGGGATGGCCAGTAGATCTTGGGCCTTTTTGGTTGCTGCCCCAAGGCTATGGAATGCCCTCCCGAGTGAGATCCGCTTGGCGCCAACATTAATGACATTTCCAAAGGTTTTTAAATTGACATTTTAAATTGATTGTGGGTCCTGATGGCAATTTTAGTATGATGTTTTTATTATTGTTTTAATTATTTATTGAGATTTTAATGTTTTAACTGTTTTAATTCTTTTTTTAAATTGTAAGCCGCCCTTTGGGTAGTGAGCGGCATATAAGCTGTATAAATAAATAAATAATAAATAAGATACAGTAAGTGTGGGGTAGCTAAAATGGACTAGAAACTTGCCACCTGATTTTAAGCATAGTTGAAAGCCAATGTAGGAATTTACTGAAGGACATGACATGATTTGTTCTAGAAATAAGATTAAAACTCTTAGAATGATTTAAACGTAAGTATAAAAAGCAGCACCACTTCTTACTGGGAGAAGTACATATAATTGAACAAAGTGCTGGGAACAGCACAAGGGATCCATTGTTAGGCTTGAGTTCGATATTTTTGATACAACAATTAGCACAGATTTCTAATATTCTTTCCCCCCCGGCCTAAGATGAAAGCATCTGTTGAATAAATATAATTTAACTGCACAACCCAGTACTGTGAGTGCATTCAGTGCTAAGAAAGTTTGGATAAAAGAGAACATTTGCCATGTATTTTGCGTCCTAGTATTATATCTACTGGTGTCTAAGGCTAAAAAGAGCCACCTATTTCTGTGGAGAAGTATCTAAAAAAATCTCTCAAGCTGCCTATAATAATCTCCATTATGTATAATGACCATTTTGATAATAGTCTTTAGAAGAGGTAATGGCCCCACTGAATGGTTATTACCTGTCTGTTCAGGCTGGAAGTAAGATACGGAAGCCAGAGGGGACAGTCAAATGGTCCTTGTGGTGTAGTCTGAAGGAATAAGAAATATTTAACAGAATGCAAGAAACAGACAAGAAAGTGCCTTTTGCTGTAAAAACTGCTTATGCTAGGGCACAGCAAGACAGACTGAATTTAATAAAAACACTAAATATAGAAAATAATTAAAGTGCGGGAAATGGTCCTGTGCAATCAATGTCTAGCCAAAGTCACACAGGAGGAAAATGAAGAAGTCAGAATAAATTTGGGTGTTACTGTTCCATGCTTGTTATTGGCAAATGTATTTATTATCTCTTATTCATGGACAAGCCATAACAGATGTTATCAGGGCAGCTGCACTTTTTTAAAAAAAAATAGGTAAACAAAGCAATAATTTTTTTCAACCAATATGTAGTGGAAAAAGGGCAGTATCAAAAGATTTTGACTCTAAAGGGATTTCAAAGTCTAGATGAATTGAAAAGGTCTTTGCTTGCTGTCAGAAAGATATTCTTTAAGCATTAGGCATAGGCAAACATCTCCCCATTCCACCACCACCCAAAAGTCCTTCTTCACAATGGTTGTCCACCTCACTTTATATGGCAGGTCCACAATGAGTCAAATAGTACATTACAGATGCTCTGGTTACAATCAGACTGTGAGAAAGGATCGTGTCTGATAAGGCTGGAAAGGGTCACTTCACTGGAAACAATCTCCTTTAAGACAACCTGTCCATCTATACAGGAATCCTTGTTGCCACTGGACAAAAGGATCTTAAAGTTTGGGTAATATAAGAAATGTTTTTTCACAGCCAAAATCTGAATTATAGACTACTCATCACTGCAGTCATGTCAGTGTTCAAGGGATGTGACTAAGGCAATATTTTGCAAAAGAAAAGAAAAAGGAGAAACCAGTGTACAGTCTGAAAACCTATCACAAAACATAATAAGTACATAAATGTTTTGCCTATTTGGTCAGCACTGTGCTCTAACAAAAATCCAAGAAATCCAATATAGAGGTTCTGAAAACAACCATTTGAAAGTTTCTAGGGAAGCTCTTTCAATTTCTGTACATCCAAATTATAGCATAGTGACTTGTCTTGAAATTATACATCATTTTGGTGCAATTAGTGCCACTATATAGAAAATGAGACTGAGAATTACCAGAATTCTACAAAGTGCTTCTGTCAAAAATCTATTAGTACAGGTAAAGGTCTAATTACAAAGACATATAGGGACGATCCTGTTACTTACAATACAGAGGGTTTTAAAAAAAATACTCTTCTAACTGGTGCTAAGTAATTTACCCAAGCCAGACTACCCAGCAGAATCAAGCTCTTCCTTTCATTTGTTTTAGAATAATAAAGGCAACAATTATAAGCAATAGTTCCAGAACTTGAAAAAAGATGCCTACTTCATATTATGACTTGAGATACGTAAGTAAACAAGAAATTGAATCGTGATACAAATTGGAATGCCTGTGTGAAACAAATTGGAATGCCTGTGTGAAGTTTTATTTGCCATATTTGATACAAAAATCTTTCTGAGTTACTGTACATCAGGGTTGTCCAAACTTCAGTCCTCCGGATGTTTTGGACCACAACTCCCAGAATTCCAAGCCTGTACTGCCAATGACAAAGGACTGTGGGAGTTGTAGTCCAAAACATCTGGGGGGGCGAAGTTTGGACACCACTGCTATACATTACCTAAACTCTGAACTGCAGAGGACACTATGATCCATTGGGGCCAGACCCTCTCAAGAAGGTACAGTGGGGAATTGAACTCCCAACCTCTGGCTCCACAGGCTGAAACCTAGACCACTGAGCTATCTATTCTTCACTATTCACATTGTCTTCTTCAATAGCTGTACCTCCTATGTTTGCATAGATCAATAAATATACACTATCCTGTACTTAAGGTTTCTCTCCTATTAGTCCTCCTCTAGATTCTGCTTAACATATAAACCATGTTCAAATAACTCAGCAAAAACCTTGAATATCCTCAATCCCTTTCAAAACTTGAAATTGCTTTCCTAAGGTCCAGATTTAAATCGAGGTTTGGAGCCGTGCAGCCATTAAAACAAAAGCAAAACTAGACTATGGGTGAATACCTTCATAGGCTGCTAGAAGAAAAATGAAAAAAAAAGTTGCTGAGCTTTCAGGAGCAAGCTCCCTTTTTCAAAACAGGTATAGAAGTCCAAATATAGCAAGAGATGCAATTTGCCAGGAGAGAGTTCTTACCAGTTCACTTGGTAAGATGGACACCTGAACTTATAAGAAGTCTCTCCTGGCAAATAACATCCCTTGCCATGTTTGGACTGTTATACCTGCTTTGAAAAAGGGAGCTTGCTCCCGAAAGTTCAGCAACTTTTTTTTTAATTTTTCTACTAGCAGCCTATGAAGGTATTCACCCATAGTTTAGTTTTGCTAAATATTAAATATTATGTTATAATAGCTATTACTTTGCTTGACTTGACGAGAAGAACTGCAAGCTTATCATACTTCCATGGCAGATTAGGGGAGGCCTTTCACATTCACAAAGGAATTCTACAGTTCTGCTGAAGCATTGCCCACCCAGACCAAAATAAAGAGATGAGAGAAAGTTTGGAGTTAATATTTCAAGGATTAACTATACTGTATTAGCATAACTATAGACTAAGGAGGGCCTGTGCCATAGCACAAGTGGTAGCTCCAGTAGGTGTTGCAAATTCTCAGTCCCTCCCATGTATGAGAAATTCGTGAATCGTGAGACATGTGTGATGATGCCTCAGGTAAGATGCAGCCCAGGTACTTACGCATGTTTACCCTCCTGAATCTCTAAAACCGTTGGCAGCCGTACATTACCTGAATAGGCCTAATGTTTAGCTATACCTGTTCCTAATTTCTGTGTTCATTTATTTATATATGAGGGCTGCTGAACACCTTAAAGATGGGTCATAATGGAGGGACATACTTGAATTAAGGGACCACTTGCACTACCCGCAATTGTGGCCGTTTAGAGGGAGGTTTATAATTAAAACCGGCCAGGCCTTGAGGATGATGGGATGGGCAAAAATGCTCTGTCACTCGCGGCCAATCTGAGCAATAGCCAAAAATTCCGATTCGGGCCTGTAGCGAGGGGGACCTCCAAAATGACAAAATAGTATTTGCACTTTGTATGCCCCTGCTGGGAGGGGGGATGAGATCCATCTTGTCCCTGGGTGACACAGACCCGCGTTGTGGGCCAGACAAGGAGAAGGGTCAAAGATGAGATCTCTTCTTGCAGAATCAGGACTCTGCCTCTGTCACATTCTCCTTGTGACCCTCACTTTGCAACCTAGGAGGGAAAGAAATATGTATTGAAAGAATTGCTCTGTATGTTAGCACCTTAATTTTCTTGTGTACTAATATATCCTAGAAGGCAATCATCCATCAAATCACAAATTTTCTAGAACTGCTTTAGCTGGATTCCTTTAATCAGTTTTAATTGGGGAGGCCTTGAAATGCAGTCTACTTGAATTTAATGTAACCCTCCTTTATGGAGAATGAAGAGGGAGTGTTCTTTCTCTTGATCAACATTTTATTGGTACCTTACCCTCTTAATTTGGCCCAGCTTTTATTATAGGCGCTTAGGTATCCTGGATCACTTTATTAGGTCTGAGATGTAGGATCAGTGTCAAAAGTGTAAAAAAATAATTGTTGCAATATGTTCTTGCCTACCTGTTGGACAATTCCTGTCTAATGGGATGCCTGTTTGCCCATCCAATTGGTCCCCAAATATACTATAAGGCTTGAGACAGAGAAGCAGTACAGGTCTTGCACACAAAAACACACTGGGTGGTACCTTATTACACTGCTAAAATTGTACTCAGCATTGCTCGTTTTTGATTCCTTCAGGATACGTCACCCATCTGGTACTACAGAGCTGGGAATGGTACAAAAGAAACACAAAAGTCTCCCAAATCATGCCTAGATGTTCAGGACAGCAATGACCCCATGCAGAAAATCCCACTCCTATCTGCCACTGGCACCCCAATTTATTTTTCACTTAATTGTTGTATGCTGTGTGTCTACTGTGCATATGTTGTCCTCCCTGGGAGGTGAGATTTGCTTTGGTATTTCAGTGAAAAACGATACCAAAGGAAGCTCCAAGTGAGCTGGAGAGGCAAGATTTTGAAACATTGTCCCACCCATCAGCATTTGGGCATCGCTCTGGATTCAACCATGGCCTGCAAAATGCATTATCTGAATAGCCAACAGAAAGCTGCCAACAGAAAAAACATACTTAGGGAACTGGCTGGGTGGGTCAGGCTGGGTTACATAGTCACAAACAATAAGACAACAGCTTTGTCCCTGTGCTGTTCCACAGCAGAAGAGGCTAGTGAGATACTCTATGGAGACACGTCGTTGGCATCGCAAGTTCAAACCCAGAAGAATAGGGGTGCCAATCTCAGCCAGCTCAGCCAGCCCTCTACTATATACCCCTGAAGCTGTTGAGTGTCAGGTCTGCCTCAAATACATTTCCCCTCATGAGGAGTTTTTCGACACCAATTAAAAAATTGGCTGTTCAAGCCAGCTTGCCCCAGACTATAATTCTTTTTATGACACTTTAAAACTTGCACTTATTTTTTCTGCATTAATTCCACCTATGCCTGGAAATTTGTTAATTTCTAATGTGACCTGTTTGTTTCTTGTGTAATTTAAGTTTGATTGTTTGGGACTATAATGTTTATTGCTATTCATGTGTTTTAAATAGTTTTTTTTTCTCTTTGATCTATTGATATTATTTGCCTGGTTTGGACACTGCCCATAGTAAATAATTGAGCTAGATGGGCAGTATAAATGCTCAATCAATCAATCAATCAATCAATCAATCAATCAATCAATCAATCAATCAATCAATCAGATATAAATCAGCACATAAATCAGCTCTTAATCAATCATGCAAGGTTATTACTGGCTGTCTGAAAACTACCCCAGTATTATTATTTTTACACTTGCTCCCGAAACAAGGGCCGATCAGCTGGCAACCAGAGCTTTGGCAGCAAAAAAAAAAAGTTTAAAAACCCCATGCCATTCCCCCACCCAATCAGGCCCGTGGTGGGGGGGGAATGGGGCAGGGTTTTTAAAGTGGGTTCCCATAGGATTGCTAAAATGCATTCCTATGGGAAAACGAAAAACAAAATGGAATGAACCGAAAATTTTCATTTCATTTGTTTCATTTTCCTTTAAAGGGGCAGTTCGTTTTTCATTTTGTTAGGGAACGAAACAAAAAACAAAACAAAAAAAATCATTTCGTGCCCATCTCTAGTATCTTGCCAATGTATGCATGTAGAGAAGTATCTCCCACCAGGACAAGACTCTGGCCGGACCCTCTGGAATCACTTAATAGATGTTGGAATGAAGTAGGGTGTTCAAAAAATAATCAAGTGAAATGGGGCTACCTGGATAGAGGATAAAGTGTCTGTGACTGTGGAGAAATTCAATTAAGGTTGTATTTATATGCACACAATTTATGCCCAACTGCATCTTCAAAAGAAGATCTGAAAAATGCCTGAGATAATGCTACTGAAGTAGCCTGCTTCTGATAAAAGAATGGTCTAATTATTTTAACCTTTTAATTTTATTTTATTTTATTTTATTTATTTATTTATTTATATAGCTTGTATGCCGCCCACTACCCAAAGGTCACTGGGTGGCTCACAATCAAAATAAACATTCAGACAATTAAAACATCAAAATTGCAATGAAATTAAAACAATAAAAACATTTAAATACAATACATTAATGTATGAAATCCAGAACTAAAGTATATCTGATGGATGGTCATGCAACCACTGGTTTAAAAAATCACTGAAGGAGGATTTGAGTGACCTGTAAACAACTCTCGCATCAGCTGGTTAAGAATTTCTACAACAAACACCAAGACAGAAGTAAGAAACTGGACATGCACATTTTTTTGTCTTTTTAAATACAGGTGAACAAAACTCAAAAAATCAGAATATCCTGCAAACGCTCATCCACTTCAGCAAGTCAACTCAAATATTTATTTTTAAATTTTACCCATATTTCATAATTGTGCAACACTTTGATACGAGTAAAGAGGCAGAAGTTTCCCCCTCCTACTGGCCACTACTATCCCATTTTCTTTTTTTAACTATGCATAGCTACTGTGCATATTTCGCCCTCAATGGGATTTGCTTTGCCATTTTACTGGAAACTGAGGGTTTTTTTCTTTTTGAAAAATTGTTCTCCTACAAAACCTAGATATCACTTAAAAATGCTGATTCCTCCTTCATCTTTCTCAAAGTAAAGTCACACATTAAGGGAAATGCATATGGCTTGGTAATATTGTGTTCCCCCTTGCCTGTTACAAAATTCCTTTGAAGCATAGGGCAGAGCATAGGGTACAGCTACAATAGTAACAAGGAGCAAGTTAACACTGGCCACTTAGAAATGATCAGTCAGGCTTAATTAGAACAATCTAAACAAGCCTGGCCATTCATGTAGAAATGGGTCCTGCCAATGCAGTGTAATATGTGAGCCACTTCAGGATAATAGCAAATAGGGTTGGGCATTTCGTTTCGGAACCAGTAGGTTATGAAACGAACCACGCGAGCCCAGGTGGTCCTCAGAACCAGCTGATACACGCAGATCCAATTGCTTTACCTTTCTCTGTCTCATGCATTTCCCTCATATGGCCACAGTACAGCTGTTATGGCTATTCAGTACAAAGTTACTATTTAATGATGGATCATATACTGTATTACACAAAATAAGGTGTAATGCAAAATAATAAAATAAGTGCACAAAAATTTACATGTTGCCTCTTTGCCTAGACGGCTTTTTTATGCTTTTTATATTTGTGTTTTCCTACCTGGCATGGACAGAACCAGTTCAGAGGTTGATGAAAACTTCCAACAGGCTGGTTAGCATTTAAAATCATCTTCAGGGAGTGGTAAATGTTTGTGCCACTCAGTGAAAATCAGTTAAAATTCCTTGGTAATTTGTTCTCTAATGTAGAGAGCCTGGTGTCTTGATATCCCTTTCAAGTTTTGTGTTATTTCTTTGTTCCCCTACCTGTTTGCCGTGCAATGTGCTGGCTCTTGAGCCAGGTAAGGGGAAAGCATTGACAATACCAGCTGAGGAAGGGAAGGTCATTAAAAATGTTCCTCACATACGTATCTGTAGATCAGCTTCTGTTTGATTGTCCTTGTCTCCTTCTTCCTAACCCAAGTGTGTGGCATTTCTTGCTGTTCACACAAAAGATGACCTATTGTAAGGCTTGTCTCTCAAACCACAGGAGACTTCAGTGTCTCAGAGAACTGGGTGTGTGTTTCCATTCTGAGTTCAGGGTTTTTTGAGAACTCCTTAACCTGCTTGTGGGAGGTTTCCTTTAATCTTTGTGAGGAAGCACTCACCTTAGAAGGATTCTTCTTTGAAGTGCCTTAGAAAAAGAAAAGCAGTGAATCTAATGAAAAGAAACATTCTTTTAAACATGGCTTCTTCTCTTACTTTATCAGCACTTGCTATCTAGTCCAAGACAGAGAAAACTCTTGCCCGAGAAAGCAAGATATTAAGTGTGTGTGTGTGTGTGTGTGTGTGTGTGTGTGTGTGTGTGTGTGTGAGAGAGAGAGAGAGAGAGAGAGAGAGAGAGAAAGAGATTGTGGAATATAGCCATCCCCCATGTTAACACAGGAAACTGCCGGTCTGGTTTGTTGCATTCAACAAAATCTGGCACACATATTTCACAGTTAGCTAGATACAAGTACTACAGAGTTCATCTGGGGATGAGTTGTGTTATCACCCACCAATATGAAACAAAATATTAGAAATGGTAATGCCAAGTTGACAGTGAACCGATGCCTAGGAGTTTTTCTTTACTATGTAAAGCCAGCTCTGATGGATTTCACAGGATTCAAAACCGGACACCTGATTCTGAAAGCCACGAAATGGTTGTGTGACAGATTACCATCACATTTTTATTGCTGTGGAGGAAGAGAGGTGTACAGAACCTGACCAGCCTTAGCTACTGCAACAACAAAGCTAGACTATGTTGCCTTGACTTTGGGAAGAAATAGTGACGATATCATTTGATGATCTACCATAGGACAAAAGCTCCATGTTTCCTGTACTGTCTAAAAGTACCATATTTTTTTTAATCAAATGAGAAAATAGATCTATTCCTCATCTGAGAAATAAGCCAGTGCATGCAATCAAGTTGGATCCCGTTGCATCACGACTCCCTCTGATTGGCCATATTACAGCCACGATCTGAGGGATGTGCGACATTTTCTCACCCTTTTCTGCTGTGGAAACACATTGACAGACTGGAACCATGCCGTTCCTCTGTGGGCGCTTTTACACAACCCCTAAGATCCGCTGGCCCCTTAAATTCGGACCAGAGATCTTAGGGGTTTGTCGCTCTTTGTGCATCTCCACCCCTCCGTACTTCCTGGCTGCTGGCTGCGTGAGGGGAGGGAGGAAAAAAGGGGACAAAAGAATAAAGCCTTACCTCCTGGAAGCTGCCAGGGAACCCCGGTCACTTCCTGGTTCCTCTTAAAGGGGCGGGAGGCAAAAAACAAAAACAAAAAGAAGCGAGGAGAGCCCAGCACATCCGCATCAAATATTTTTCACCTCCCAAGAGCAGGTACAAGAAAAGTGCGCTGGGTCACGCTTAGGTGGGCGGGGTCGCACTTAATTTCCTCTAAACTCCGGAGCTGGTGGGGAAACATTTTTAAGCTCCGGAGCTTGCAGCCATTTGCGGCGGAGTTTAGAGGTCGTGTATAAACGCCCTGTGTTACAGCCACGTGCCCCTTCAAGAGGGAAAAGGTATTTTCAAGTTGCAGAAGTTAGGCATGGTAGTTTTTGGACTACAAGTAGTCACTCTGACTGGGGAATTCTGAAAGTTGCAATCAAAAAAATTTAGGAAAAACACTTTTGACATCCTGTGAATTTTTTAAGCTGGTATTACAGCATTGTTGCCTGTCAGAAACTGTGAAATTACTTTGTATCCTGACCTTGTGCTTGCTTAACAGGGAGTAGGGATCTATAGTATATGAATTAGATTAGTGGTTCTCAAACTTGGGATGCCCAGATGTTCTTGACCTACGACTCCCAGGAGCTGTTGTCTTCACAATGGTGAAGGCTTCTGGGAGTTGCAGTCCAAGAACATCTGGAGACCCCAAATTTAAGAACGAGGGAATTAAATCACATCTCCAAAAAGAACATATTATACTGACTTCCCACTAGCCCATAGGATGGTTCCTGATCTATCTTTAGAGGCCTGTTGCTGACTGTACTTCATGTCCCTAACTGTAGACAGATAGATCTTTAGCTTACTAGTCTAGGTATCTGGCTCTGAAGTTTTGGAAGTTCAATTCCCCACTGTGCACCCGGGATTCAAACCGTCAAGCTGCTAACTTTGCAGCTGACAGTTTTCAGCAATCTAGCCCACTGACCTAGGAGGTTTACAAACACCTAAAACAAACTACATGGAATAATAAACACTAAATACAAATTAAGTACCCAAAATATTGTTTTAAAACTTAATCACCAGTGGCACAATCCAATTTTCAGAATAAAGCAAGACTGGAGGAGGTGTCAACATGAAAGTCCTCCCTGAAAAGTACTGTCTTCAACTGCCTCCTAAATAAGTGCAGGGAGAGAACCTGGTGTAACTCCTCTGGGAGTAATCAATCCAAGTGGAGACTGGACAAAGAAGATAATGGTGGCATGGAAAGATAGCTATGCAGGAACCAGAGAAAAACTTCAAATAAGAACAGTTTGCTGTGATATTGCAGATAATGTACAGATGAGAACATTGGACAATGGTGAACACAACACCTTCTGGAAAACACAATAAGGCTAGGAAAAATACAAAGCAACATGAGAGAGGTTGACTCACTAAAGGAATACATGACCTACTATAGTTTGCAAGACCGAGGCTGTTAATGACAGGACCGTTGTTGTTGCTGGGGGGGGGGGGGGTTAATTCATAGGCTTGAGACAAAAGAGCAACCAATTTATTTATTACCAGTAAACATCCTAATACTGAAGAGTACTCTTTGAGTGTTGTAGGATATCTTTTAATAGAAATGCAACGACTACTACAGCTACAACAGACAGATCTGCTTAATGGTATTTTCTTTCTCGATAAAGGAAATAAGCGGGGGAGGCTCCATGTAGTATCAAATATAAATGCATTCACTGTTTACAGCTCTGCTGTATTCTTCTTTCCAAGCTCCTTACATGCTTGGTATTTCAAGTTTTGATCGTTTGGCAGTAAATAAGAGAGAGAATCTTCTGTTTCAAGATTTATAGCGAGGCGACATACTTTCCTCACAGTGTAAGCACTTTCCCGGGGTCTAGTGAAACAGTTAAATTTAGCTTTCGAGTGTTTTTCCAATGACCAAAACAAAACAAAAAAAATGAATGCTTCTTTTTGCATATGATTCTAGGTACACTTACCTTCATGTCAGATTTACTGAAAAATTAAATTTACTTTCAAGGAAACTTGCATAGGATTGCACTGTTAATTGTTTACTAAATTCTCTACAAATACAATGTGCTCCTTTTTACTAAGTTTGAAAAGTACAATTTTTTTGGTCACCATTTGGCTATCACCAATTAATGGTGCTGCCCCAGGGATTAAGTCTGCCTGTGAAGTAAATATGAGTTAGATGCTTTTTAATACCAAGATGGAGCTGTTCTTTTGGATTTTGCCACAGCAATTTGCCAGTCTGGTCCAGCCTTTTCTCCTCCACTGTTATAAACCAAAGACCACCCAACAAGCACTTCAAGTACTCTCTGGGCAGTTTACAGTTTAATTATGCAGGCTACACATTGCCTCCACCCCACCCAAGCAGGCTGGGTACTCATTTTAATGACCTTGGAGGGATGGAAGGCTGAGTCAACCATGAGCCTACTACTTGGGATTGAACCTCATCACAGTTTTACCTGCAGTACAGACATTTAACCACTGCATCACGGGGCAATTATTATCTGAGACAATTATTTTATTTATTTATTTAGCACAGAAGGACCTTCAGTTGGAGGTTGATGGCAAACAACCAAAGGGTCAACCAAATCAATGTTGGCATGATACACTACACAATGACATAAGGGCCATTCACCAGCACTCAGACCAAGCTGTCAAACAAGTGAAATGCCGACTCTGATCCAGAATAGCAGACCCTGACACCAGACAAAACACATGCTAAAGAAGAAGAAGAAGAAGAAGAAGAAGAAGAAGAAGAAGAAGAAGAAGAAGAAGAAGAAGAAGAAGAAGAGACCAAATTCTAGGATGAAGCTACCTCAAATATCGAATCTCACAGTACAAATCGGCTTAGGTGCTAGTGTAATCAGGAGAGGCCTTTCTCTCCATCCAGCCACCTTCACAGCTGTGTCTCATAAGAACACATTAAAGGGGCCTTCTCTGTTGCTGCTCCCAGATTTTGGAATTGCCACTGGAGGCCAGGACTGCCCCATCTCTGCTGTCTTTCCAGAAGTACGCAAAAACCTTCCTTTTCAGGCAAGATTTCCCTGAATGATGGACTACATACTGTTTGACTTTTATATGGATTACCATACATGATTGCATTGACTGATTTCATAAGAACACCAGTGTTTTCCATGTAAGTTTCCACCCCTCATAATGGATTGTTTTTCTTTTTGCATGCTCTTTGTAGCTTTAATGTTACCTTTTAATGTTTTAAGATGCCTCTTCTAATTCCCTGTTCTTAACTTGAATATGTCTTAGATGTTCTGGGCTATATATTGTCCCTTATTATTGTAAGCCACTTTGGGTCCTTTTCCAAGGAGAAACGTGGGGTAAAAATATTCAAAATAAAATAAAATAAATACATAAATACTGTCCTAACCAGGTCTTAAGCTCTTATTCCTTCCAGTCTTGAAGAAGTTTCAGCAATCAGAATATCAGGGAAAACTTCCTAACTGTTAGGGTAGTACAGTAATGGAACTACTAGTAGTTACCCCAAGAGGTGGTGAATGCTCCAACACTGGAGGCATTCAAGCGAAATTTGGACAACCACTTGGTAGATATCCTCTGATGTGTATTCCTGCATCTAGCAGAAGGTTGGGTTTGATGACCTTGTAGGCCCCTTCCAACTTCACTGTTCTATGAACCTCTTGGCATAAATATTAGAGGACTTTCAGTGGTTAAAGGCAAATATGCAGCTTGGCAGTGGGAGCACCAAGGGCGGTAGCGATTAAAAGCTACCTTCCATCAAGGCTGTAATTAGGTGGGATTAGGATAGTGCACAAATACAAATGTTTAGTTAAATCTTTTTATAGATTCTTATTGCAGAACTGTAACTAGGAGTGGCTGAATATATTTTTGATATAATATAGGAACTTTGATCATTTTAGATTGGGTGTGAGAAGTGTTGTGTATGTCTTGCCATTAAGCCTCCTAGCTTTATATTTTAATTACATTTTAATGCTAAAGTTGACATTATAACACAGTGGCTGAAATCCTGTTGGTGGAGCTACATGGTCCTAAGACTGATGACATCTTCAGCTCCATTTTAAGCTTTAATTGAAAATTTCCAATAAACTCTTTGGGTACTAAGGCTCCCTAGAGATTTCTTTCAATCTGAAGAAAGCCACCTGTTTTAATGCCCAAAATCTTTGCTACCAGTAAGATTGTGATGAGGTTGATAAAGATATATCAGGAGCTTCAGAACCTGGGGGGAGGGGCATAGGAAATTTGAAATTAAAGTTTAATGTTAGTGGTTGATGAGGTCATCAGCCTTTGATTTATGCCGCTCTGCCAAATGGATTACATCCAGTATAAATTCAGTGTTCAAAAGAGACCTTAAGTCAAGTGCAGTGACATGTGTCTCGTCAAGAAGGATGACGAAGTAACACTTCTACGGAAGAAAAATGTTTAATGTCGCCACACTTCCACCCTTCAAAGGGGGGGGGGTAGTTTTCAAGAGCCCTTTTCTGGTACAGTATTGGTCTCAAATGTAACACATGTAATATTAATATATTAATTCTAATCTCCAAGTTCTACTATAGGACGCTATCCCTGCTGTAATGGGGGAGTGGGGCAGATAAACTGATGTAATGGCTTTGTCTTAAACTGAAGGAAATTAAAAAATAAAAAAGTATTTATGGTTTTTGTAGGCCACATTTATTCCAAAATTGGGAGTCAACATGGCTTAGCCAAACAAAAACAAAAAACAAAAAAACTCATTAACAGAAATAACAATACCCCACCCTTCTTGTGTTCAGCAGTAGAAGGCGGTGAACTTAATGCTTCCCCTCTAGTAACAAAGAAAACAGAATCACGAAGTCCATGGTTACAAGCATGTCCAAATTTTGGCCCTCCTGATGTTTCGGACCACAACTCCCAGAATTCTAAGCTTAGACTGTCAATGACAAAGGGCTGTGGGAGTTGTGGTCCAAAATATCTGGAGGGCCAACGTTTGGACATACCTGGTAGGAGTCCTTATGTTCTTTGGCTCCCACAAGTTGATTGGGCACTGGTTGTCAGAGATGGAAAACGTGGTTACCAGCAGTCCACGTTGCTGTCTTCCCTGCTAAGATCCTTGCCTCCTGCTGCAGGAAGCTGCTTTTATCTGATTCTCTCCATTCAACCCTACCTTTCTTTCCTGATTAGCCTGCAGAGGACACCTGTCAGCTGTCCTATGCAGCCTGTCCACATTCTCACGCTTGGTTCTAAAGGGGTTTGTATCTTGCCAGCTCTTCTGAGAAAGTAAATCCTTTTTCCTGAGGGCAAGGCAGGTGAGGGGCTGCCCTTCTGCGGTCTGTACATGTGTGAGTGTGTGCACCCTTTTGAAATTTCTTTATTCTGAATCTCAAGAAAGATAACATTCTGTCAGCTTCCACTAGAAGTAATGGGAGTTGAGATATTCTTAAATGCCAATCAAGATAAGTTCTCATTAGCAATGCAGTTCAAAATATGACTGAGGTGCCTGTGACACTGTGACAGATAGCCTAATCGAATCCCACATCATTTCTAGTCACTGAGATGATAGCTGCATCTCAATGTTAAATAACCCCCTTTTATCTTTCCTGGCCGTCTTTTTAGTTCTGCTGAAATATTATACTCATTGGGCTATGTTTGGAGGATTCTTTTCATTTTTCATTGTAGGTGTTCATATTATGTTGTAGAAGAGTTGAATAAAGGAACAAGAAAGGGACATAATATGTCATTAGCATAATAGAGAGGAAAGGCTTCAGTATTTCAGGGGAGGAAAGAAAAGAAACCACATATCTAAATATACACTTAACTTGCTTTAATTAAATGCATATGCTTCTACCTAAAGGCAAGGGGATAATTAGATTGCATAGTTGTGACTGTGAGCGTAAAGGGGTGACAGGATATGTCCCACTTTCTTACATCACTCTACTTTTTGTTAATTGGACCCTCACTAATAATTTTAATAATTTTATTTCTTTGGGAAAACATTTCAGAATGTAATGATATCAGGATAGCTTATCTATTATAATTGTGAGGCAAAAGCAAAGTGTTCTGCTTATATAGCATCCCATAGCACTTCAAGCACTCTCTGGGAGGTTTGCAATTTTAATTATGCAGGCTACATATTCCCCCACCCCACCCCAATCAGCAAGCTGGGTCCTCATTTTACCGACCTCGGAAGGACAGAAGGCTGAGTCAAACATGAACCTGGGTTTGAACCCCAGGTTGTGAGCACAGTTTTAGCTGCAGTACATGCATTTAACCACTGTGCCACAAGGTTCTCTGTGCCACAAAGCCAATACAGAGAGAAGGGGCAATACTTCCTGCAATATATTGCCCTCTCAGTTCAGTGGATATTGGGCTGAGGGGCCTATTTGTTTCCTCTTCTGTTGTAAGCGCTGCCAATGTAAGAAGATCCGGCAAGAAAAAAAGGGTTCATTACCAAAGTAAAATAAAATGAAGAACTGGCGAATAGCATTTAGCTACTATTGGTGCTTCTAACTTCACTTTCATCCTTCTTTTCCAGAACGAGCCTTTTACCCAAAGTCCCATTAAAATGGATCAATATAAGAAGCAACTCATAATCTGAGCAGTAGGGGGTTGTCATCCCAAATATTTGAGCAATGCACACAACCTGAGACCATGAGTGATCAATATGCTACATTTAACCCTCAAAGCTATATTACCAGAGCAGTCCCGATGGTGTGCCAGATTCTTCAGGCCTGTTTGAAGCTGAACTTGAGGTCCTTCAGTAGTCTTGAGTAAGCATGATGTATCTGATGCTAACCATGCTTTGCTGTCTTACCACAGATTTCTTCAGATCTCCATGTTGTTGTTGTTCAGTCGTTCAGTCGTGTCCGACTCTTCGTGACCCCATGGACCAGAGCATGCCAGACCCTCCTGTCTTCCACTGCCTCCCAGAGTCTGGTCAAATCCATGTTGGTTGCATCAATGTCCAACCATCTCATTCTCTGCCACCCCTTTTCCTTTTGCTTCAATCTTTCCCAGCATCAGGGACTTTTCCAAGGAGTCCTCTCTCCTCATGAGGTGGCCAAAGTACTGGAGCTGAGCTTCAAAATCTGTCCTTCCAGTAAACATTCCAGGTTGATTTCTTTCAACTATTCCTCCTGTGGAAGTCACACTTTTTTAGCCTTATTTCTTTTCTAGAATTCGGATCGTTTGAAACTTTACTGTCTTTACACCTTGCTGCTGTATTCCTGAGAGCTACTAATTACTGCACGTCGTTAGAACATCTTCTCTTGCAAAAGGCTATGTATCTGCTTCTTCTATAGCTCCACTACCGGCATAGGGAAAATAAGAGTTGGTTAACATTTCCCCCCATCTTCTGCTGCATTGCCGGATATATCTCCAGTTCTTCAGGAACTCACAAGGTCTACTTTTGCTCTGGCAAATTTGCTATGTAGAACACACAGCAAAACTAGTGACTATCTTGAAGAGGGGAAGCAGGTAAGTGCCCTCTTCCTGGTCTTTTAATTTTCATTGGTTTGCTTGTCTTCAAGATGATGACTCTGGTTTTGTTCTTATATGTGATTTTTAGAATGCAAAAAGGGGTTCTGTGTACTTACCATGTCCATAATCCAGAAGCAGGACTGTGGTGCTGGAGGAGAGCCTTGCATAGACTCTGGACTCCCCAAAAAGACAAACAAGGGGCTCCTAGAACAAATTAATCCTGAACTATCTCTGGAGGCAAACATGTTGAAACAGAGGCTATCTGGAACATAGCAAGATATGTTATGGGCTGTTGTTTTTGTTATACTAGGTAGGTGGTGTTCTGGATTCACCTGATGTGAGCTGATTTCAGAGGTTACACAGGTTGGAACTGGTTAGTACTTGGGCTGAAGACTGCTAGAGAATGTCAGAAATTAGAGATGGGCACGACTTGACGAAATTCTCGTTTCCGTTTCCATTACTCGTTTCCGTTACGGAACGGAAAAGGAAACAACAATTACTCCGCCAGAACTCGAACTCGAACCTACTAAAGAAAAATTGGGTCTGATTTGTTATTGTCGTTCCTGGCATCGCGGCAATCCCGCGATGCCAAGCGGCACAGAAAAAAAGTTTTTAAAAGTTAAAAAAAAACTGATTCCCGTCCAAAAAGCAGGCGGAAATATGCCTGCCTGAGTGAGGGCTCAGGGCACCTACCAGAGGGGTGGTTGACCCCCCCTCTCCTGTCCTGGGCTGCTCTGGTGGTGGGGGAAATCCTCGTCTTAGTCACTCGCAACAAGCACCGGACTCGCCACTGGCCGCCACAATTCAAGCGGCACAGAAAAAAAGTTTTAAAACCCCCGATTCCCGGCCCAAAAAGCAGGCGGAAATATGCCTGCCTGAGTGAGGGCTCAGGGCAGGGCACCTATACCAGAGGGGTGGTTTCTGGGGGGGGGTCCCTGGCCTCCCCCCCTCTCCTGTCCTCCTGGGCTGCTCTCATCTCGCCATGCCATGTGGTGCGGGCGGGGGATCGAAAATGGGGCGGCGACCGCAATCTTTTTTTTGAAATCATATCGTCGTGGTACAAAAACACACCAAAGCACCATAGAAACATGCAGAAATTGCTATTTTAAAACTGCCAGAATTTTTACAGTAGCAGTGGGTTTTTCTTGCAACAAAATGTCTCCTCTGTCCTCTCTCCATTGATTTTATTTTATTTTATTTTATTTTATTTTATTTACACCTGCACAATGATGGGCTGGCCATGGGAGTGACCATGCAAATTTTTGGAGCCATTCCACCAATCGCATGGCCACTTGGCCAGGTTGACCACAGAGACTTCTGGGATGTGCCAACTGGGCATAAAAAGCCCACTAACCGTAGCCCGAACCCGAACCCGAACCCGAACCCGAACCCATACGCCAGTACACTGTCCTTCTAAGTGGGTCAGAGAGGCACCCAGAGGTGCACCCCAATACTCACCCTAACCTCACCCGTAACTAGCCTAGCCCTAGCCCTTGCGCTAACCCTGTTGCCTAAGCCAGATCTGTACTTGCATTGCACTACACGCAAGTACAATTCCCTTCTTAGTGAGACACAGCGGGTGCAGAGAGTCTGCCAGTCCGCCACTTGTGGCTCTGGGTGACTCCTGCAGGCTCGGCTCGGCAGCATGTGTGCCATGCAAACCATGCCCCCGAGGCCTGACTGATGCAGGGAAGGCACCCCAAAAAGAGGGGTGCCTCTGCCAGTCTGCTGTGTCTCTGCGTGCAACTTGGTATGCATATCCATATGGCTATGCATGCCCTTTTGCAGCAGGTGAGGAGAGGAGACCCCCATGCCATGAGGGGTCTCCAGGAGCCTGCTTTCCCTTCCTAGCGGGTGAGGAGAGGAGGCACCCCCCCAAAAAAGAGGTGCCTCCAGGAGCCCGCTACCCCCCCAAACCAGTATAACGACAGACAAAAACGACACCATGAAATGACAAATTTTTGAAAAATTTCGCGAAAAACGGAAATGAGCCGAAATGGACCCGTCCTGAAAAACGATAACTCGGGGAAAAAATTTCCTGGTCGTGCCCATCTCTACCAGAAATGTTCAGATGTAGCTGAGGGGGGGTGGAGACCCACTGCCAATGAGAGTTTATAATACTAGGTTGGATGGACCAATGGCACAGATCAATACAAGATAGTTTCCTCCATTTCTGTATCCCTGTGCTCATCCTTCCTGTCTGTGGGCTGGGTCCTTGTGAAGTCAGCTAGACTTTAAACTACATTCTGTTTGATAAAGTACTGCAAAATTTGGCCAAAATCTTGCTTTGAGAATCCAGTGAAGGGTATGCTTTCCTTCCTTCTTTCCTTCCTGCCTGATGTCTGCATCATTACCAACAGCCACTGCCACCTCTGAACAAGTGGCTCTGCTAGGCTGGAATGGGAGGGGGGCAATGAGAGGGAAAGAGGGGGGTTGGGTGGAAAGAGAAAGAGAGGGCAAGGGGTGAGGGTAGGGTGGTATAGAATAGATGACTGAGAGGAGCAGAAAGTGGGAAAAACTTGGAAGGGAAGGAGAAGAGGTTTCTTGAGGGACATGGCAGAAGATGAAGGTGGTAGGGCTGAAAGGGCAGGGAAAGAAGGCTTGAGTAAACTTAGGTGACTGGTGGTTGGGAATCAGCTGTTTTGTGCAGCTCCTGTTTTTTCAGCAAGTGATTGAACTGCTTTTATTTATTTATTTATTTATTTATTTATTTATTTATTTATTTATTTATTTATTTATTTATTTA
>JAHTLZ010000237.1:36452199-36511266 GCA_023846285.1 Phrynocephalus versicolor | reverse complement strand
TTTATTTATTTATTTATTTATTTATTTATTTATTTATTTATTTATTTTAAGGCTTGTATACCACCCGTCTTTCCGAAGGAAAGAACAATTTCATTTTTCTTATCAAAATATGGAACAGAATACCCAGTTACAGCACAGGGAAAGCATGAAGTTCAAACCCACCTACTTGTATATAAGAACTAAGGTCTACAACTAGCTTAGGGAAGAATAGAAAGTGCCTTTACTTACAGCTAATCTTGAGTTTGAATCTGAAGAATAAAGAGAAGGAATCAAGGAACTGCAGCCTCAACAATGTGAGAGACTCATTTCACCAAAACTGCATCTATGTGGCAAAAGAAAAGTTCTGGGGCAGAGTGGTTTCAGGTCTGCTTTCCTTGGAAGTCAGGAAGGAAGACATAAATCAAACAAACAATAGAAGCAAAAGCAGGCACAACAAAGGCATGACTTGCCTCAAGGTCAAGAAAATAGACTTGGTTAAGAGGCTAGTAAGAAAGGTAAGTAGTCACCTTAACCTAACAGAGCACCTCTGCGTCCTAAAAGAATGTTTTCCCATTTTTTCCAACAACTACTTTTCCCATCATCCACAAAATATCATTTGGGCCTGCTGGCTCGCCTGCCTTCTTTTTGTGTCCCATGCATTGCAAAGGCTGGGTTTCTTTTTTAAAAGGACTCCAATCGCAAAATGCACAAGATTTGATAGAGCAGAATTCCCCCTCCCCATTTGTTTTTCCTCTTTAATCATCATCATCGTTGTTGTTGCTGCTGCTGCTGCTGTTGTTGTTGTTGTTGTTGTTGTTGTCATCGTCGTCGTCGTCATCATCATCATCATCATCATCATCATCATCTTTACATCGCCAGTGACTGACATTTGACACTTTGTTTACAACATTTTTGCTTACAGCAACTTTGCATGCCTCTATTTTAGGCATACTTCTATATGGATTTTGTAATAAAATGGAATCTGGCAGAGTAAAATATCCCACCCTGCTCTCTGAAAATGAAAACCCTCCAATTGTTAGCCATGAAGATGGTGTTTGGGTACCTGATCTAGGTATTAAAATGGATGAGAATTCTGCCTCAAGTACTTCCCTGAGCATCTCCTGTGTTCACGTTATCTCCACAGAATTACAACAGACATCTGGGTAAGCCAACTGTTTCTGTTAATTAATTTTATATTTAGTGCTCGGCTGTTGCCACCATTTGTTCAGAGACTTTTCTTTATTTTCATAATATTTGTTTTCCCTACAAACTAAAAACAAACAAAAACACTGTGAGGTACAGAACTATTTTTTTATTTTAAAAAAGGCTTCCAGTACGGATGCAGGGGAAACAAGACATGAAAGTCTCTTTAGGAAGAGACATCCAAGCCAAACCACATGCAGGGATGAATCTAAATGAGTGAATTTAGGTAATTAGCACAGCCTAGCTAGAGAACTATAGCTAGAAAAGCTGCCAAACACCAATTACCTGTACCGCTTTAAAAACACAGACAATAAGGGTCTCCCAAAAGCCTGCCTATCAAAGCCTTATTATCAAAATCCTTCTGGGCAGCTTTTCTTCTCTAGGTAAGCAGATTGTGGCAAAAAGGCAAGCAGCAATGGGCTGTTTAGTTTCAATCCCATACATACATGACCAGGGACATCCCAAGGTGCTTTTCTACCAGAGGCAAAACTACAAATGGCAACCCCCCTAATCCCGTAACAATCCGAAAGCACAGTACTCAAAACCAACTGAAATATTTAAGTCCTGAGGCAGAAAATCTCCAAGTACAGTACATATTTTCTTTCCTGGCAATAAAAGTTGTAGTAATAATAAGCTATAATAACCCAGATCAACTGTCTGAAGCACTTGCCTTGTTTTGCTTAGTAGTAGGGCTGATATTATTTGTTATTATTTATTTGCTTCTTTCATTAATCTACCGCCCATCTAACCAAAGGTTATGCTGGGCAGTTTACAAAGTGGGAACATAAATAACAACAGCTATACAGGTACATGTACAGAGCACAATAACTAAGAAAACCAACAATAGCCATAAATCATCAAAAATCATCATCAATAACCATAATTCAATCAAAAATAACAAAATAGTGGCCAAAAAAATCTAAAATAATATGAGAAGACACCAGAGGTGGAATAGAATCTCAAGGCCAGGATCAGCGAGATAATTGTCAGATAACTTTCAGAGGTCAAGGAAAGCCTGTCTAAACACTCAGGTGTTCAGCTGTTTTTTACAAACACGCAGGGTGGGTGCCAGACTGATCTTGGAGAGCAGCTGGTTCCATAAACATGGCATGACCACCGAAAAAGCCCAGTTCCTAGTAGATGCTTTGTGGGCTTCCTTCGGGTCAGCACCCTCAGATGACCTGCCTGAGAGGAGCAAGTGTTGGAGGCAGTATTCTGTGGTAGGAGCCGTTCTAATAGATAGTTGGGTCCTAAACCGTTTAGGGATTTGTACGTCATCATAAAAACCTTGAAGTCAATGTGCAACCAGATTGGCAACCAGTGCAGTGCAGCCATCATAGGGGTGATATGTTGGTTTCTTTTTACACCCATTACTAATCTGTCTGCACAGAAGGGCACCCAGATCAGGGGGTTACGCCACAAGATATTAAATGCACTTCCCTGTAAAGTTGTACCAGGGTAACAAAATCAACTTTCCAGGTGTCCAGGAGGCGGGAGCTGGAGAGACATAGCCCCTGGTGGTAAAATGAGGCAGCAATATTCCGAAGCCAAAAGCATGGCAGGCACAGGCTGACACATCAACAAGACAAAAAGCACAAAAGATCAAGAAGCAGACAATAGCGAGAGCGAAAATCCTGGCAGTATAACATAGCCATGTAGCTGACCATACTCCCGTGTCTCTCATTAAGACCAGGATTGGCTCAAAACATGTGGGTGGCTGTACTGAATGACAAAATGGCACCCTTTCCAAAGTCAACGCACAGGGTTCAAGTAAGAAACAATTGGACTGCCATTTTTCTTGCCTGAACACTGGCAGGAGTACGTGCCTTCCACTATACCTGAGACAACAGGTTAGTTTAGGGGACCCATGGCTGTAGCTACTGTGTGTCCCCTCAAGATAATAAAACAAGTGGGGAACTGAAGAGAAACTTCCAAGGCACTACCAGTGCTGCCTCTGAGAACTGGCAGCCGGAGACAATTGTCTCAATCTGGCCAATGATAGAACTGCCTCTGCTCGTTACATGTCTCTCAGACATAAGCTTTCTTCCATGTTTCAGGAAAGTCTGAAAATAGTAGCTATGGATTATACCAACTCCCTGTAAGACTAAGACTACCTGCATTTCAGGAAAGCTGATTTGATAAAGCAGACTCTCCAAATCCGTGCCCTTTCAACACTGCATAGGATTTATAGGAAATCAAATGCGATGGCTCAGAATGTGGCCTTGGACTCTACACCGGAAAGGGAGATGTGTATGCCTCCAAAGCAAGAGCCAGACACCCAGCTAAATGTGTGGATTTAGTTAATTACCTCACAGTGTCTTTGCTTTTATAAATCTGGAGTCTTTATGCTAGGAGGTAACTGGTTCAGTTTGTCCTTACACAACAAAGGGAACTTGTATGTTCTCTCATACAAGAGACAGCAGGATCTATTTTTGGGTTATCCTCTGAGAGATTTCACATTGAACTATTCATTCAGAACTATTCTGCGCTATTATTTCTTAATGGAAATTAAATGGAAATTGGATTTTAATTTTTATTGTGGCCTCCAAGAATCTTTTGTAGTGATCAGATCACATCGCTAATAAATATCTGTGTTCATGAATACAACTTTCATTGAAAATATGTGATTTGGTTGTGCCTATACTGAACCATTTGGAGTGGGCTGGAGTGGGCTGTGTTGACTGATAAACTGCCTGTGATTTCAACTGGCATTTCACACAAAGGTAATTTTAAAAAAATCTAAGGGATTTGACACATCAGTGGTCATCTAGCAGAGGCAAAATAATAATAATTTCACTTCCCCTGCCCTTCTGTAAAGGAGTAGACTCTACCAATGTTCAATCTACCAATATATTGAAGGGATCATGTATTAAGCTACAGTACTGGGAGCTGGCAGACGAAGGAGCCCTGGCAACTTAGAAAACTTCAAGGCTCGATTGTGGTCTGTTCCCATTGATGGCACAAGATGGAAATGAACTCAACTAGACTGCACCTACCTGCATATAAAAAAGTAGAAGCCCCTGACAAGGTATAGATTGGTTTGTTCCAACAACAATCAGTTTTGACCAATCACCAGTGCATCAGCCCTCCACCACAGTGTACTAAGGTAAAGATAAAGGTTCCCCTCACATTTGTGTGCTAGTTGTGTCTGACTCTAGGGGCAGTGCTCATCTCCGTTTCGAAGCCAAAGAGCCAGTGTTATGCAAGTCCATGTCTGTGTGGCCAACATGGCTAAAAACATTTCTGCACACAGCACAGTCTACCTTCCTGCCTTTTACGGCGGTACCTATTTATCTACTTGCATTTACATGCTTTCGAACTGCTAGGTTGGCTGGAGCTGGGGTTAACAGTAGGAGCTCACTCTGCTGTGTGGTATCCAGGGTTCAAACTGCTTAGCTGCTGACTTTGCAGCTGACAGTTTCAGCACTCTAGCCCACTAAGCCACCACACCCCTTGCACAGTGTAATAAATAGTGGAACAAATGCTCATCTGATTAAGCCCTGCTTTTTTTTCTTTTTAAAGCCAGCTGTTGTCATTCCAGAAAATCAATTAATGGTGCAACACAAGAAGAAGGAGCCTTCTGTACGTACTTCAGATTCCTACCTGACATTCCTAACATCACAAGCAGTATTTTTTACAGTGCCTTGTTATTTTGCCCTTTCTCAAAGAGCTCCAAGTTATCACCCCACTGATTTTTTTAATTCTCACAACAGCCATGTGAGGTAAGTTTGGTTGTATGACTCAGTGTGTTTCTTGGCTGAGTGGTGTCACTTTTCCTCAGTTCCAGTCGGCAATTTAACCACTATAGCCTCCAACGAATACATTTCCAGACCCACTCCTTTTCTAAGGCAACTGTTAAGGGGTTATAAACAAATTTATTGTCCTCAGGGCTCATCAAGACGGATCTATACTTCCTCTGCTGTCATAGAGAGGCAAGTGCCTTTGATTATTGGCACAACACCATCTTCCCATTGCTAAAAAAAAAAAAAACGCAGACAAACCACATGTACCATCCAAACAAAGGTTTCTAAGGCAGAAAATACACCATATTCCATTAGATGGAGCCCTGACATTCCATATTTTAGACATCCGGATTTCATAAATATACCTTTCTTATGTACATATAGAGAAGCAGAGGTTTTTGACAGGACTTCCACACTCTCCTGCTTCTTATCCTGCTTTTACCACAAGACCCCCCTCCCCACTGGCCCAGTATGCTAAAGCAGTGCCAAGCATCTGGATCCAATCATCTCCTCATCTTCTCACAATGCCTCTGACTCTGTTCCATGATGAGGTATTGTGGGGTAATAAGAGGATATCTTACCCCAGAAGAGTTGCCACTACAGCCATGCAAAGCCCCCAAGGCCCACCGAAAGGGAAGAAAAACAAGCAAGCACTTTGCCCATCTTACCCACCCTTCAGATCAGCCAAAGACATTTTGCTGCCTGGAACAAGGGTAAAATCCTCTTCCTATTTCATGTACAAAAGTTGGCTGGACGAGTTGTCCAGATGTTACTGTTTACTTTGGCACCAATGACAGGACAGCACCATGAAGACATCAGGACAACAGCAGAGCCACAGGATAGATCCTACAGCACACCACTTTCTTCTTCAACACTCCTGATCACATGAGCCAATGACTGCTCTTTACCCAATGGTAGGAACAGATTGCATTCTTCTTGTCTGATTTAAACCGCTTTCTGCTCTTTTGCATGTGTTAATTTCCTTATTTATATCTCTGGTGAAGGTGATTAAGCATCCAGAGTCATTATCGAATAAATGGATTCATATGCTGGTGGTGGTACCTGCTGATAACTTGCTGAGAACACTATTCACTTTACTAGATCACTTAGGGAGTGGGGAAATATATATATATATATTTCATTTCATTTTTACGCTGCCTTCCTTCCAATTAAATGACCTACGATGGGTCACAAATTGTTTTTTAAAAATCAAACTGACTAAAACCATGGCAAATTTATTTATTATAACATATTGTATTTATTTATTTATTTATTTATTGGTTGGTTGGTTGGTTGGTTGGTTGATTTTTAATCAAGGCCACTCTGGGCGGTTAACAACAATTAGTGAGTACAATACAGTGCAAAATAAACACAAATAATTCATACAATACAATCAACATAAAATACAGTAATACAATAAAAATAAAAATAAAGTGATGTAAGCAAACAAACAAACAAAACCCACACTGAAAATGCAAGCCAAAGATACCCTGAGAAAGGTCGCTGGCAGGAACTCCATGGCTGGTAGAGATCTGAAGCCCTTGTCTTTCCCACTAGATTGCAGACCCCATTCCTCCTTTAAAAAAAACTTTAAAGATATACTAGTATTAAAACAATTAATTAAAGCAGGTAAAAAACCCTAAAACCACATGAAAATGCATGTAAAATAATAACATGCAGCACCCAAAATCAAAATTCTTCACTACTCAGTTAGTTGTTAACAGCCTGACTAAAAGTGACAGTCTTCACCTGTCACCAGAAAGACCAGAAGGAAAGTCTAAACTAGCATCCCGAGGGGGAGCATGTGGTATCTCGGATTGAGTTCCAAGACTCCCAAAAGATGACATTCCACAACCTGGAATTTCATGATGTAGAAGAAGAAGCTTATGTGGAAACATAATGTTTGGCCTTTCCCTCTGAATCACTGAAATTGTACAGAAAACAAATACAGACTTTTGTGCTGCAGAACTCCTTGTAAATTACTGTCCCAGCAGTTTTATTTGCCCCATGATTGTCTTAATTCATTTTCTGTTATTCAGTGTAATAACACCAAACACATACGAATTCATTTAGTATTAATGCAGCTCTGAGCTCCTCTTCCCCAAAAGCTCAACAGTAATTTTGAATTAGTTAAATGTACCATTAAAATCAAGCGTAACACTCTCTCCGCTTTTCATTGTGGCTTCTTGTGGCCTAGTAAACGTTGCCTGGATTCCTGCTGACATATTTTTTTGGCTGTGTATGTGTTCATGGTTTCCAAATACAAATGTTCAACATCTGTCAGTTAACCTTCATCCACCTTGATTTTTCATCCTGATGTATATCTGGATTAAGCTACAGCCTGATGAATGAATGTTGCCTTGACGGCTCACAAAAGAACACTCATTAGGGAAACCTCTCAAGCTGTGTGAATCAAAGGCAGGAACCTTTTCACCTCCCCTTCTTCTTGTCCTCCCTGATTTGGGGTCTGCTTCCCCACCCTCTAACTCTTCTCTTATTTTTATTTATTTACTTGCTCTGCCTCTCTTTCCAAATCATTTCCAGCAGATTATTCCAAATGAAGGTTGTTGTATCACCCCCGCTTCCTGAAAAAGATATACAGTATACAGATAGGCCTCACCCAAAGACAGATTGTTTCTTTTTTTAATTACACTAATGTGTTTCAGCTAAAGCGTCTTATCAGTCATGGATTTAATACAGGGCTAGGAGGCATGAAAATGAAGGCATGAAGGTTAAGTAACAAGCACCCTGATGTGAGAAACAATTCTAATTAATGGAGTGAAATATGAATAGGAGGTAATCGTAAAGAAGTCTTCAGCTGAAAACAGGCTTTCCAGTGGCAATGAAATTAGCAATTTCCCCCCTTGATACTGAGAACTTTTGCTTACAGAGGATGCTTACTTAACCAAGGACTAATGTTATAATGTTATACTCAAACCAGTAAAAAAAAATGGGACAAAACCAGGAATGTTTGGAAGAGGCTACAGAGAGAATACTAAGCCTGACACCTGAAAACACACAAAAATTAATGGCATTTATGGATAGCCAAAGAAATGTTGTTGACTGAAGGGGGAAGGACAAAGAGGATGATCCCTTACCCAACCCCCATCCCACAAACAGGAACTAAGGGGGTTGGTGTCTGACTCTTACTTCAATGCTGGTAATGGAATAATATCCTCCATTATGCCTCAAGGACTATAAGATGCAGGACACACACACACATACATTGCCCTCTGACTTCTGGACATGATACTTTAACCTCCTATATCTGCTGCCTCACTCTCCCTAGAGCCAGTCTGGTCTCTGATCTTCCCATGATTAGCTCAACCATATAGCACCCCAACAGTACACCAGAATTTATGTCAGGGCCAACCTTACTAGCAGACAGTTTGAGGCAGTTGACGTTGGCCTATCTCATGGGATTTTCTGCTTTGGGTGGGGAAACAACTGGGGTGGTCTTGGATACAATGCATGCAGACTTAGGAAAGGGATGTCTACTCATGGCAGCAATATGTCTTGAGCCGGACATGATTTGTGTGACATCAGCATCCCAGCAGACTTAGTTCTGTGTTTTCAAGTCATCACTCAAGAATGCAGGAGTGGCCCATATTACCATTTGACTCCTCCTGTGACTCGGAGGTCCAATCCCTGCCCACCAGGAGTCCTCAGCTCAAAATTGTTCTGCAGTCTGAATAACAGCTCTGCTAACTGAAGTACAGTGGACCCTCGTATAACAAGTGGTTTGTTTACCAGAAAATCTGCTTAAAGGGAAAAAAAATTCTGGAGACAGGAAAAAATCGCTTAACAGAATTGCCTATGAGGTGAATCCGTACAATAGAAAAAAATGATCGCAATTAGGGATTAATCTGTTTTCAATGCATTCCTATGGGAAATTTGTACAAAGGAAAATGTGCTTAACAGAATTTCATTTGGAACAAATTAATTCCTTTACACAAGGTACCACTGTATTTGTTCTCCTCTAAAATACCAGATTCTGCAATGATTGTATTAGTATTTTTCCTTTCATCCACATATTTCCCCTATCTCACTTTGCATAGTGTTTTTTGTTTGTGACTTTCTGCTCCTTTTTCTACCCTCAAGGCAAAGGGTTTGGTTGCGAGTAGATGGCTGAGTTACTCCAGCCTGGATTCATCTATATCATGCTAAATAAGTTTACTTTCAGGTATGGTATGTCATTTGGGGTGATCTTTGCATTCATATGTAAGTATTGGCCAGATTACACCTGAGCAATTATGTTTAGCACAATGTAGACTGATTTTTTTTCCTTTTGAAGGGAATGAAAACCAAAACAACCCCTTACTGTCTCCTCCTCTATGCTTTCCTTAAGCCACTTTATTGTATTGATCAAACTGAAAGTTTCCTTCCTGCTAACCTGCTGTGAGGGAGGCAGACAAAGTTTTGTGTTTAATTGTTGCTCACTGGTACAGCACATCAGTGATGCTCTGACTAGGATTTGTGGGGGGAAACCACTTTCAAAGCATCACTGATGTACTGCATCAATTAGCAACAATGTAAAAAGAAATGGAACACTTATTCTCCTTTCCCCTCTGCAGGAGTGCAAGAAAGAAACTTTTCATTTCTCAAGATTGTTAAACAACTTAAGCAAAGGGACAACTTAAGCTATCTGCTTTGCTTCAGCCCCAGCGATCACACATGCTGAAACCAAACCAAACTGGATTGATTTGATCTACCAAAAAAAAAAGTAGTGTCTGACAGCGATCCCAAAAGGTAAATGTAGGCATTGATTAGGTATGAACTGGTTCACAATGGCACTTACATTGTGTGGTCGCTGGGGAAAGAAGCAAACCAGGTCCTTTCCAGCCCGGACCAAACTGTGGGACAAATGTCCATCTAGTCACACTCTTACATTTAACACTTTGTTCTGAAAGTGGATTTTAGTACTTCCCATTTGTAGAGAGTTTCTGATGAGAACTTCAGTCGGAAGCTTTCAGTTGGCACTCAGTTAGCAAACAGAAAGGTAGGACAATGCTCCAGCAGAAAAACTTAAAAATTGGATATTTAAAATATTTCTTTTTTAAAAAGACTTTTTAAAAGGTTTATTTTTGAAGGGAAACTCATGTGTACATCCAAGTAACACTGATTATCTCACGATTCTGCCATCTCATTTACAGAAAGAAAAAGTTACTTTTTTATTGCTGCTTCCAGATTCCAAAGACACTAGTTTTACTGCACCAGTAGAAGAGCAACAGCAGAATTAAAAATCTGGGAATAGGCACTGTAATGTTACCAGTAGAGAGAATTTATTGTAGAAAAAAAATCATTTTTCAAAAATTATGGGCCTTTCTTTTATTACTGGGAATGTAGAGAAGATTAAAGCGAAGTCTATATATCACAAATAGGGGGAGGAAATGATTTAAAACATTTGATATAATGACCTGCTTTGGAGCAAAGAATCAATTTTTTTCCAAGCAAGTATCGGTTAATACAGAGGCAAAGAGAAACAGAAGAAAGGGAATATAGGAAAGGATATACCCTCTGTGACACTTTATGTGAATACTGTATTTTGATATACCGAATGGTAAAAACTGTAGGTGTGACCTCTGTGCCATGTCCTTAGAAAAGTAATGATTAAAGGAAATGAAGGCATGACTCATTTTTGGAAATGGTTAAGACTGAGCAGACTTGCAGACACGGAAATAAGAACCTCAGTCTTGCAAAAGTGAAATCCTAGAACTACTGTTAAGGCGACATCTTTCAGCATTAAAATAACAGCAAAAAACAGTAGAACAAAAGCAAAGGCACGCTTCGAGCCTTTAAGGCCAATGACTTTATTCAAAACATCTATTGGGGGATCCGTTCAAAGCGCCCCCTCTGTGTCACCCAAGTCAAACGTGGCTTTCACACCTCACCCATGGGGGGGCAGATTAATACAAACAGCATTTTGCTGTTTTAGCAGGGGGGGAAACAACACCTGGGGCACATGCCCCCCCGCCATCCCTTCCCTGGATACGGAAAAATGTGGATTGTAGTGAGCACATAGCAAACACATAAAATCTGTTTTAAAATTTAATTTAGACATTTCTTCCTTTTAAGGTGAGAGAATACAACATTCCCTACCACCACCACCACCACCACCACCACCACCACCACCACCAAGCTGGCATGAATCTGGCCATAGAGTCTTTCCTCTCCTTTGTTCCAGGAGTTCTGAAAACATGGCCTGGATCCAAGGAACAGATCTGCCACAGTTTTAAACTTGGGTGATCCAGTTTCATTGATATTGATCTCGTGGATAGAGGGCTACTGTAATGAGATTTTATGTTCTGGAATCTGCCTCTTCAGGCATGTAGTGCACATAACATAAATAAAGCTTTAGTTTATCTGCCCGATGCATACATCGTGTGGGACTGGGACTGGGAACAATTATGGGGATGCAACCAAGTGGAATAATGACTGCATTGACACCTGATAAAGAACTTCAAAAGTGACATATAGTGAAGATTCAAGGTGGCAACAGGAAGATGGAAATGACCTGAGGTCCCAGGACTTGAGATTTTGGACTTGGGTTTTAAGGAGCAGTTACCTGTGTTGAGGGTGGCTGTTTGCCAAAAAAAAAAAGCCAGCCATAAGACCTACAAACTCTATCATACCCAACTGGCAAGGCTATTGACCTACTAGATGGGATGATGGGAGCGGTCTGTTAAAATTAGACATGGGCACGACCAGAAAAAATGACGTTTTGAGTTTTCGTTTGTCGGAACGGGTCCGTTTCGGGTCGTTTCCGTTTGTCGTGAATTTTTTCAAAAAATTGTCATTTCGTCATTTCGTTTGTCATTTGTCATTTCCACCGCGATTTAGCGCGATTTGACGTCCCAATGTAATATATTTTTAAAATAAATCCACACCTCCTCCCAGTCGAACCTCCCCCTTTACCCAATATCAGAAAAAAAATCCTCACAAACTGCCAGAGGGGAAAAAAAGAATAAACTGCTATTCCCTTCAGCAGACAAAGCTGCAGAGAATCAAAGAAATTATTTTCTAAATTCAATTCCCTCCCTGCCTGCCTAACTTAAATCTAAAGCCTCCAGCGTCCCTCCAATCAGCCAGCAGCAGCCAGCCACACAGCCCTCCACCCTCCACATCCAAGACCCGACTGTGACTTCTGGAAGGTGCCTCGGCTTTTTATGCCCTCTGGCACATCCAGAAGTGTCAGTCAAAACCTGACCATGCCATTGGTGGAATGGTTCAAAAAAATTGCATGGTCCCATCCCATGCCCGGCCGAAATAAAAAATAAAATAAAATAAAATAAAATCAATGTGATGTGTTATTGCTATAAAAAAAACCCACTGTTGCTACTATTAAAAGTCAGGCATTTAAAATAAATAAATTTCACATGTTTCTGTGGTGATTTGGTGTGTTTTTTGACCACGATTTCTAAAGAAAAATTGTGGTCGCCATTTTGGATCCTCCCCCCCACCGCATTGCATGCAAGACAGACGACGAGGATGACCCCCCCCCCCAGCCTGGGGCAAGCAGCCCAGGACAGGAGAGGGGGGAGGCCGGGACGCCCCCTCCCCCAGAAACCACCCTTCTGGTAGGTGTCCTCAGGCAGGCATATTTTCGCCTGCTTTTTTGGCCGGGAGTCGGGTTTTTTTTTTTTTTACTTTTTAAAACTTTTTTTCTGTGCTGCTTAGCATCACGCGATCGCCGCGATGCCATTAACGACAACGAAAAACCCGACCCAATTTTTCTTTTTTCGGGTCGGGTTCAAGCTGGAGCGGCATAATTATGTTACTGTTTCCGTTAAATGGAAACGATAACCGAAAACAGAAACGACAATTTCGCCGCTCCGTGCCCATGTCTAGTTAAAATCATCTTTAAATTAATAGTATTTTTTACACATTCATCACATCAGGTTACCCATTTGGCAACATACATCTGATGAAACCTGAAACCTTCTTAATCCACTTGAGGATGACAAGCTGTATCAAATGGCCACTGCATGGTCTCTCTTTAAGGCAATGAAGCCTAGATGGTCAAGAGGAATCTGGAGTCAGGGGCTGGAGGGTCCAAGACCTTGTTTTGTTTTATGAGCAGGGTGGGAAACCTCTATCTAACTTTTGAACCACAATTCCCTTTTGAACTACTGACCCTGATTGCTTGCTAGGGTGAATGGGAGTTGCAAAACAAAACACTTGGGGAGATAGAGTTTTCCCCACCCTTCTTCTACAAGATGGCCGGGTTTTGAAGATGAACAGTCCATATAGATTTGCCTCCCTTTTCCGGATCCCATGTGGGCCCCTGAGCTCCACATTATTCAAAAGTATCATCACACTGTGAAGCAGCATTCTCCAATAATAAGAGCCAGGATAAGCTTCTGGTGGAAGTCAAACTGAAGGCTACACGTCTTGCATACCTCTCCAATTTAAAGAGATGATTTAGTCCTGGGAGTAAACTTCATTCAAATATGCAGTGCTTTATTGTAAACCCAGCCAAAATCATGCCATTCCCCTCCATGATCAGTGGACATTGAGGCATCTCAAAAATGAGGAACATATGAATGCATATCAGAGACTGGAAAAGGTCCCCAAAAGGTCCCTTTTGGGATGGCAACTCTCATAATCCCCCAGTCAGAATGGCTCCCATCCAAAGCAGCTGGGAGTCTCTAGGAAACATAGTTCAAAATGTTTTCCTAAAGCTCCACCCACTTGATGTTTACACAGTCTGAAACCAGCATAGTGGGTTGAATCGGTGCCCTTTCAAGTGATTCCTCTCTTCTCCCTATGTGATAAAACCATGTACAATCCAAATCCATGTACTGGAGAGGTTAGTCTCATCCAACCTTTGATAATGATTGAAGGAGCCACTCTCACACTTGCTAAAGACTGCTTCCCATGTAATGTTTACTAACATGGTTGTTAATTAGGCCTCTCAGCCTATTAAAGGCTGTTTAATTGATTAAACAGCTGCCTTTTAACTCAGTTATTAACTAAGTGGTTGAATTTAAATTTGCATATTACCAAAAAAAAAAAAAAGAAAACAGCTGTCTTTTTGAAAGAAGGCAATGAGTTATATATTATACCACTACAGTATTTTGATGGGGGTTTTCAGTGAAATTGCTTCAGCAAATATTTAACTTTTTTTATAAAAAAAACCAATAAGCATGTAAACATGCAAATTAAAATCAGACAACCATTAAAAATAGTAAAGCTATTGTCAGAAAAAAAATCTTGGAATCAGAGAACATGAAATGTTACTTTTTAAATGATCACTTTCAAGGTCTTTTGATAGGCTGAGTCCTGGCTTGTCCTATATTTGAAAATATTTTTGGACTAAAAATTAGATGTAGCAACATTTTCTCTTTCTCCGGCTGCTTCACCCACATTCAACAGTATAGGTATATATTGTAGACTGTGGTGTACTTGACTGCCATATATACGTGATAAGGAAATCACTGGGGTAGGAGAGAGATGGCAGCCTTAATCTAGTACAACAATCAAGTCTGAAGACACAGTGGTTCAACAGTACACTTGTAAGAGTTCCAGTAAGTCCAAAGCCCTCTGCTAGACTGACACATCAGTTTCTTTCCTCCAATATCCAATTTAACAATAACAACAAACCTTCACCTTTTTTCTCCATCTTCAACATGAAACAATCTGCAAACACTAGTAAATTCTTATCAAAGACAGAAACCAAACTCTCAAACAACAGAGAAGAAACTTTCCACAACACATCTAATTTCTGATAATTGATAGAGTCAAGCCACCTTGCAGGGATAAGCAAGAGAGGGCACACGTAGATCAAGATCCCCTAAATAACTTTTAGCAGACTTGCAGTAATTTCTGATACTCTTAACAACAGAGTGACTTTTTCAGCTAAGGGTTTGTCCGGAACAACTGTGGCTCCAGTAAAAGTTCAGCAGTTTCTTCTTCTTCACTGACCAGATAAAGAATGGCTCATGTTGAGAAGATGAGAGCTTTAGACTCTACATTCCCATTCTTTGTTCTTCTGAGGGGAGTTTTCCAGGATTTGTGCTGGAGTGTGAGTTTAGTGCTACATTTTATTGGCACGTTCATTTTTCATATTAGAGGGTTTCAGCTGTAAGTTCCTAATTAGCACTTAAAATCAACTTTAAAAGTTGGGAGGGGGGCTTGATTGCTCCAGAGACAGAGTTGTCCCAGTGGGTTGGTAAATGGCATCATTTCTAGACAAGAGGGTTTGATTGTTTTTCAGGTGTGGCCTTTGTAGTGCTGCGTAGACAGCAGTTTGTACAAGGGTCAATGTCTCTTTGCTCACCACAGGGCGTCCCAATCAGGACTGTGACTAAAGCTAGAACATGACACAACCAGCCCCTGGAGGAACAGTGTCTTTGGTTGTCAGCTTAAAAACCAAACTATATAATATACTTCACCCTCTATTAGAAGCTGAAATCTGTTAGTGGCCATCATGAGGGAGCATTCACACTTGCAAACAAAGCCTGTGCTTATTATTTCTTAATAGCCAGCCACAAAAACAAAGCAAACTAATCTGGAAGCTACACCAGATGTCAAAAAGCTCTAGTGGGACATTCAGATGTCCTCAGCAGTTAGGATATTCCTTCATACATGAGTAGCATGCTATCCGTAATTTGGTCCAGAGCCTTTTGGGCCACTGTTCATGGTAGCACTTGTACACACAGGGAGAAAATAATAATATAATAATAATAACCTTTATTGTCATTGTACAACCAGTGTACAGTGATATTGGCTGAGCCTCCCTCCCTCCCCCCCCAACACCACCCCACTAAAAAGCCGTTCAATCTGATTTCACTCTGTATGCTTGCTGCACAACTCGCCAGCCCCACAAGTCTATCACGAGTTATCACGTCTCGTTTAACAGTCGAACAGCCCATGGATAAAAACTGTTGCTATACTTCTGTATCTCCTACCGGAGGGTAGGAAAGTCAAGAAGTGCTGACTGGGGTGTGAGTCACCCCTGATGATTTTCCTTGCTCTCCTAAAAGTACAGTAGTTGCATGTGTCTCTAGCTTGTCTGGCCTCTCTTAGCTTCAAGGTCCATTCAGCAAGGCACTGGGGAACAGCCCGCCCTAGACATCAGCTGGTCCCAAGAAGTGTTCACTAGGCACCTTGCCAGTTCCCCACTCTGCTCTATCCAGTATTCCTATGTGGCGGAAGCCATCCCTACCCCTGTGCTACTGAATTCCACTATTTATAAGCTATGCCTTGTGTGAACAACTTCTTCCTTTTATCTTCTGAAACTCTCTCCCCACCCCCTTTTCTGTTCCAGCAGGAGCCTCTGGGCTGTAGAGAATTATGAGGGAGAGGAGGTTTTCCCTCCACCCTTTCCCACCACGGGAGGCACAACAGTTTTATCTCCCTCGGTTACGTCTCTCCTTATTCACTTTCCTTTCCTAAGCTAAACAGCCCCAAACGCTGTAACCTCGCCTCACAGGGGAGTTGATTCAGCCCCTTGATCAATTCCGCCAAGCAGAGGGGAGAGAAAACGGCAGCAAGGCGGGAAGAAAAGAGGCAAGCAAACGTTGCCTGTAGTGTTGTGTAACGGCGCTCCATTTTATGGTTCAGCTTTAAAACATGTCCCAAGAGGACAAAGATCCCTCTGCATCTGTAGTACTTCTTAAAGGCATTGTGTGTTGCGGGGGTTGGGTGGGGGATTTTTTTAAAAATACTGTATATACAAGCAACAACACTTGCTTTCGGCGAAGCGGTTGCCTTTATTTTTTTGTACAATGTGCCTCCCACAGCGAACTGTGGGAAAGGTGGCGGAGCGTTTGCGACCTTCCTGATGAATAAATAACATCCCTCCCTGCCAAAGCTGGCGTTTTGTTTTTATGTTGATGCCTGTCTCTAACTTTTTTGAAATGCTCGCCTTGGAAAAAGCAGTTTTCATGTTTGTTTTTCCACCTCCTCGCACGCATATACACGATCTGATGGTTATGGGGTGTTCTCTCTCTCTCTCTCTCTCTCTCTCTCTCTCTCTCTCTCTCTCACTCACTCACTCTGAAACCCGGTTCCTTTCTTCGGTGTCACCAGGATTCTGCAAATCAAACGGCCTCTTGTCAATTGGATCGCCGCTTCTCTCTCTCTTTTTCCTATGAACCAGCCGTCGGAAAGAAGGCAACATGTGTCTTTCGTGTGGATGCGACAGAGTTTACAGGAAACCCACCCACACAGATCAATACTTACTGTTTGACTCCCAACATCAATTACAGCACAAACTAGGAATCATCAGGACCCTATGCCACAGAGCAGAGAGCATCCCCACCTCCACAGAAGCCAAGAAGAAGGAAGACAGGCACCTGAAGACAGCACTTAAGGCCTGTGGATATCCAAAGTGGGCCTTCAACAAAGCAGTGGGCCATCCCAGAAGAACAAGGGATCAATCTGAGACCCAGACCCGACGGAAGAACCTGGTCATTCCTTACATGGCTGGAGTGTCGGAGAAGCTTAAAAGGATTTTTGGCAAACACCACATCCCTGTTTATTTCAAACCCACAAACACACTAAGGCAGAGACTTGTCCACCCAAAGGATCCGATACCAAACCATAAAAGGAGCAATACAGTATATGCGGTCCAATGCAGTGAGGAGTGTTCAGACCTCTACATTGGAGAAACTAAACAGCCATTAAACAGAAGGATGGCCCAACATAGGAGGGGCAACAGCTCAGGACCAGAATCAGCACCTCAATTTGAAGGACAAAGAGCACTCTCAATTTGAAGGACAAAGGGCACTCTTTCAAAGATGAGGATGTACACATATTAGACAAAGAAGAGAGGTGGTTTGAAAGAGGAGTAAGGGAGGCCATTCATGTGAGCATTGAAAACCCCTCCCTCAACAGAGGTGGTGGGCTCCGTCACAGTCTATCTGCTACTTATCAGGCTGTGCTTTCCAAAGTACCGAGACAAATCAAAAAGCCTTCACCACCAAGGCCATAGCTAACGACCCATTCTTGATAGGTTTCAGCACCTTAGGCCATTGTTCACCTTAAGGCTAAGGATACTATTGTCTCCCTAACGAGCCTATTTAGGCCATTGTTCATCTTATGAGCCTAATTCAGGCCAGGGTGACAAGAGGTCAAAGCTGCCTATAAGATGGAGGATTTGCACTAGCTGTATTCAGACCGATGAAGCTGTTTAGATGAACAGCGAAACGTTTCTATCTCCCAAAAAAAAGAAGTCCAGTAGCCATGACTCAACTTCCAGGTGCGACTGAGAGTGAGATAGAGAGATGTAGCGTCGTTCTTGCTGGGAGGGAGTTGAGGAACCGGCCCTCCTCCTTTCTTTTTTTCCTTTCTTTTTTTCCTTTTCTTCCCAGACAAGCGGATGCTCTTGGAAAAAGCCTCCAGGAAGGGAAGCTGTGCTCGGCAGGTGGCTGGAGCCCCGTCATTAGAACAGCAACAAAGAGCTCTCCCCCCCACACATACACACACTTTTTAAAAATCGCACACATGCATCTTTTTGACATGGGGCAATTAGGTGTGAGCATTTTGACACGGGGTGGAGGAATGGGAAAGGGAAAAGACACACACACACACACACACACAGAGAGAGAGAGAGAGAGAGAGCAGCAGCAGCAGCAGCCTTGGGTGTCCCCCCCCCCAGCCTCGCTAATTAGTCCGCGAGGATTTCTCCCAAATGCTACTGTTGGCAGGGAAAGCTCACCTCTCTGCCCCCCCCTCTGTCCCGCCGCCCACCTTCCAAAAGAAAAGAGCCACTGCAGTTCTAGCTGCTGCTCACTCAACACCCCCGACGGTGGCGTCCGGGTCCTGCTTGCAATTCAAATGAGCGCCGCGCTGACCTTTCCTGTCACATTTTTATTTCGTCGACAGTTTACAAGGCCTCTTCACCAGGAGGGGTCATGTTTTAGTTTAAACAGAAATACTCGGGTAGGTGTTCGATGCTAGTTAATGATTACACTGAAATCATTCTAATTAGGCACCGTCGTTACACGCTGCCCTTTGGGGGCTGCCTCTGTTGTCATCGAAAGTAGTTTGTCGAAAAATAATTGGTCCGAGATCCTCTCTCACACAGGCGGGCGCATATGCACCACACACACACACACACACACGTTCCTGGCTTTTTACATTATTGATCTTGCATGTACTTTGTCTTCTGCATGAAAATGGAGGGGTCCCTCCCTTGACAGTCTCTTGGAAACAGGAGAGAAGGGACAGGAGGCTGAAAGAGAACTGCAGGGGTGGATGTAAAATTTATTAACTTACAAGGGGAAGAAAGGGTTGTTGTGGTGTCTTTTTATCTTGGCCAAGGCTGCGTAGTCTTGCGGCTGGCTGGGTATGGAGACTATAGCAGGGACAGGGAGAAGAGGTGTCTTCTCCACATATGCTCCTGCTTGGAAGCCGGAGGAAGGCCCAGGCTTGGCAAAGGGTCCAGGGCAGAATTCAGTGAGCATCTTTGATATGGTTTCACTGTAATTTTATGTGTGCCTGCCCAGGAAGAATGCCACATCAAGACCTCCCCTCCACCACATTCTTCTCACCTTAGAAATGTAAATGATCTGTAGCAGCAATGCAAATCTGCAAGATGAGCCTGGCAGCTCCTAATGAGGCCATCCACTGTGTTCTGTTTGGGGGTGGGGGAAGCTTATTAATAACCAAAGCATATTTGGCCCAACCACAAACATTTGAAGGAGTTTGCAGACATGCAGAAATAGCCAGATTTAAATGCATCACATTACAAGGCAGGTTCCTATGTTCGTAAATCAAATCTGGGGTCCATATAACCCAGCCTTGTTGACTGGAACTGCCAGGTTTTGAAACAGGGTTCTTTCCCAGGCTACTTAAGAGAACCCTGGTGATCTCCCAGCCATGTACTAACTGGAGCAGCTTGCTGGATCCCATTAGACAAGATCCGATTTTTCAGGATAGTGTGTTATTCCTTCTTCTACTGAACCACGCGTCATCATGCAGATGATGTGCCAAACTTTACAAGTCCTACCACCATGATGAAGAATATTCATTGCGCACCATCAAGGCCATTCTGATTTATGGCGACCCTCCACATGGTTCCTTAGCTAGAAAGTAATCAGATGTGGTTGCCTTTCCCTGCTGTGGGTATCCTGGGACTGTGCAGCATACCCAGGGCCACATAGGCTGTTCTGAGAGGCACCATGGGGAGCTGAACTCACAAGCTATGGGACTTGAGTATCAGTTCCAATTGTTAAATATACCTTTATATGCTGTTTTGGTTAGTGCTGCATGCTTTCCCCGACCCCATGATGGTAAGTGGGGAAAATATCTGGCAGATATTTAAGTTTTAACTTGTAAACTGCCCAGAGTAATACATCCATCCATCTATCCATCCATCCATCAAAGAAAGACTAGGAAAGAAAGAAGAGTGTAATGAACTGAGCAAGATGTTGTTCCTTGTTTATTAATTAGAATCATAGAATCATAGAATCATAGAATCATAGAATTATAGAGTTGGAAGAGACCTCATGGGCCATCGAGTCCAACCCCCTGCCAAGCAGGAACCCCTTCACAATATTTCCGACAGATGGCCATCCAGCCTCTGCTTAAGTACTGTCAAAGAAGGAGACTCTACCACCCTCCGTGGCAGCATATTCCACTGCCGAACAGCTCTAACTGTCATGAAGTTCTTCCTAATGTTCAAATGGAATCTCTTTTCCTGTAGTTTGAAACCATTGCCCCGAGTCCTAGTCTCTGAAGCCATGGAGAACAAACCTTTTCCCTCTTCAATATGACATCCTTTCAAATATTTAAACATAGCTATCGTATCCCCTCTCAGTCTTCTTTTTGATAGGCTAGACATTCCCAGTTCCCTAAGCCTTTCTTCATAAGACATCTCTTCCAGGCCTTCAACCATCCTAGTCGCCCTCCTCTGCACCCGCTCGAGGTTGTCAACATCCTTCCCAAACTGAGGCGCACAGAACTGGACACAGTACTCCAGGTGGGGTCTGACCAGAGCAGAATAGAGTGGCACTATCACCTCCCTTGATCTAGACACTATGGTTCTGTTGATGCAACCAAGAATCGCATTGGCTTTCTTGGCCACCGCATCACACTGCTGGCTCATGTTCAATTTGTGGTCCACCAAGACCCCCAAATCCCTTTCACAGGTACTATTCTCTAGCCAAGTGTCCCCCATCTTATATCTGTGCAATTCATTCTTTCTACCTAGATGTAGCACCCTACATTTCCCTCTGTTGAAATCCATTCCATTAGCTTTGGCCCAGACTTCTAATCTGTCAAGGTCCTTTTGGATTTTCATCCGATCCTCTAGGGAATTAGCAACCCCTCCCAATTTGGTATCATCTGCAAATTTAATTAGCATACTCTCTATTCCTTCCTCCAAGTCGTTAATAAAGATATTGAAGAGCACTGGACCAAGAACAGAACCTTGGGGCACCCCACTGGTCACGTCTCTCCAAGATGATGAGAGACCATTTATGATCACCCTTTGCGTGCGATCAGTCAACCAATTACAAATCCACCTCACTGTAGCACTATCTATCCCACTTCCTACTAACTTCTTAGCAAGAATACCATGGGGAACCTTATCGAAGGCCTTGCTAAAGTCTAGATACGCAATATCCACAGCATTCCCCTCATCTACCATGCCTGTAATTCTATCAAAGAAAGAGATCAAATTAGTCTGGCATGACTTGTTTTTAAGAAACCCGTGTTGACTTTTTGTAATGACAGCATTGTTTGTTAGATAATTGCAGACTGATTGCTTAATAATCTGTTCTAGGATCTTTCCGGGAATTGAAGTCAAGCTGACTGGGTGGTAATTATTTGGGTCCTCTTTTTTCCCCTTTTTGAAGATGGGGATAACATTAGCCCTCCTCCAGTCGATGGGGACTTCCCCTGTTCTCCAGGACTTCTCAAAGATTATTGCCAATGGTTCTGAAATTACTTCTGCCAGTTCTTTTAATATCCTTGGGTGTAACTCATCTGGCCCAGGAGACTTAAATTCATTTAATGTTTCCAGATGTTCCTGTACTATCTCCCTACCTATTCTATGTTGCAATTCCCGTCCTGCCTCATCTACTCTTTGTCCCAGCGGATCTCCTTCTTCCTTTTGGGAGAAGACAGAGGCAAAAAAAGTGTTGAGTAGTTCTGCTTTTTCCTTGTCTCCCGTTAGTAACTGATTATCATTGCCACGCAGAGAGCCTATCACTTCCTTATTTTTCCTTTTGCTGCGGACATAACTAAAGAAACCCTTTTTATTATCTTTAATGTCTCTGGCTAGTTTAAGTTCGTTTTGCACTTTAGCTTTTTTTACCATCCCCCTGCATATATTAGCTGTTTGTTTATATTCCTCTTTGGTGCATTTCCCATCTTTCCATTCCTTGTACTTGTTTTTCTTTATAGTCAGCTGAGTTGAAAGTTCTTTAGTAAACCATTGTGGTTTCTTTAGACCTCTCCTATTTTTTTTTCTTGTTGGAACAGTTTTAAATTGTGCCTTTAATATCTCGGTTTTAAGGAACTCCCATCCATCTTGGACTCCCTTCTTTTTTAGTGTTTCAGTCCATGGAATCACAGCCAATAATTCCCTAAGTTTACAAAAATTGGCTTTCTTAAAGTCCAGGATTCTTGTCTGACTATGCTTAGCTTCACCTTCCAACTGTATAACAAATTCCAAGAGGGCATGGTCACTTTTACCTAACGTTCCTACCACTTCGACCCCATTTACAAGGTCCTCCTTATTGGTTAAGACCAGATCTAAAATGGTTTTGCTTCTGGTTGCCTCCTCTACCTTCTGGACCATGAAATTGTCTGCAAGGGCAGTAAGGAATTTGTTAGACCTTGCATTCCTCGCTGAGTAGGACTGCCAGCATATATCAGGATAGTTAAAATCGCCCATTACTACTACATCTCTCCCTTTTGACTGTGTGGCCATCTGCTCACAGAAGGCATCATCACACTCCACTATTGTCCACTTTAACCATGTGAAGCAAGTTAGCCAGAGATGACCAGTCCATAATTACCTCCAAATCACACTGTTAGTGAGCTTGTGGCTGAGTGAGGACTTGAACTTCAATCTCCTAAATCCAAGCCCAACACTCTTAACCACTACACCAGCAATTCTCAACCTGTGGGTTGCGACCCCTTGGGGGGTCGAACAACCATTTCACAGGGACCATTGGACCCCCGAGGTGCACACTAAAGAAAAGCCCACTGCTGCTACATCACATGGAGGGAGGGTACACCCGGGGGCAGAGGCAGTCTCCCGGGAGGAACCAGGGCAGGCAGCTGGGGCATTGCTCCTCCAGGCCAGCTAGAGCTCCCACGTGCTGCCCCACACCTCCCCAGTGCCCACCTCAGCTGCCTTTCTGCCCTTTCTGTCTGTCCCCCTCCCCTCCTCCTCTGGGAATCTGGCACCTTTCCTCTTCCTCTTCCTCCTCCTCCTCCTCCTCCTCCTTGGAATCACTTGCCACCACACAATCACCAAGTCCTTGCTTAGTGCTGCTTTTCTGGCTTGGCACTGGTATTCCTGACGTGTCAGCTGCCTGCATGTGGGTTTGCGCCACCTCTCTGTCCGGGTCACTTTCACTCCTTCCTCCCAGGCACCACCCCTGGACCGGTCACTTTCACTTCTGGAGGCGCCTGCCTGCGTGCAGGAACGAGAAAGCCTGGTGAGAAGGAATGCAGATCCAGCGAATCGGTCCAGGGATTACATTCTCTCTCTCTCTCTCTCTCTCTCTCTCTTTCTCTCTCTCTCGCACACACACACACACACACACACACACAGCACAGCTTCTCAGGTGCAGACACGTACATGCGATCCCTTCATTATAGGAGTAGGGAGGAACCGTAGCGGGAAGGGAAGGGCTGGGCTTCAGAAATGATTTGCTTGGGAGAAAAGTGAGGACTCACCCCTGCCACAGCAGACTCAAATACATCTTTGCAACTGTTTTATCCCTGGGCCTCATTAGTTCCTGGTCTTTCCCCTGCTGGGCTCCAGGCAGCCTCCTTGGAATGGAGGCTACTCGGGAGTAAACAAGGGTGTGGCGCTCTCAAAATTCAGTTAAACTATAGTTATGAAGTAGCAACAAAAATAACTTTATGGTTGGGGGTCACCACAACATGAGGAACTGTATTAAAGGGTCACGGCATTAGGAAGGTTGAGAAACACTGCACTACACTATGGCCTCTCGGTTGGTCCCTAAAAGTACTAAGTGGATTGAAATAGGTTTCCAAAAGTTGTCAGAACTTTATTTCCAGTGGTGTAGTTCAGGACTGAGGTTTGTAACACCAAAACAAGGGGGAAATCAGAGGACACATGTTAAGAATATAAAATTTAAAATGAATTTAAAATTTTAAAAATAAATCTTGAAATAAAAATAAAGACTAGGGATGGGCATTTCGTTTCAGAACCAGTAGGTTACGTAACAAACCAAGTGAGCCCAGGTGATCCTTGGAACCAGCTGATACATGCAGATCCAATTGCTTTACCTTTCTCTTTCTCACAGCAGAGTTAAAATCCAACAAGGAAGCATCCTGTGATGTCATCTGTGCTAGATCTCTGATGCTGGCAAATCAGGAGCTGTGCAGGGACAGGCATCATCCCACCCACCCCTCTCTGACTGGCCAGCATCACGAAGCAGGAAAGATGACATCGCAATGTGCTTCCTTGTTGGATTTTAACCCTACATGAGACAGAGAAAGGTAAAGCAATTGGATCTGGGTGTATCAGCAGGTTCTGAAGACCACCCGGGCTCGTGTGGTTCATTTCGTTACCTACTGGTTCTGAAACAAAATGCCCATCCCTGATAAAGACACATGTTTCAACATTCACAGACTGGTTGGCATTCTGTTGGGCAGCTCCATGTGCAGAACTCAACATTACTCAACAAACAACAATCTGTATTATGGTCACAGATCCAACCAATTAAAATAGAAAATACATACGTGCAGTTTTAAAAGGATAAAACATTTACAAAATTTCAAAATAGTTAAAACAGTTTAAGCAATAAAATGATTACACAAACACCATTTGGGATGAAAACATAATAATATTAAGAGCTAGCAGAAGCTGAAATAGTCTTCCGTAGAGAAAAGAAACTTAGCCACTGATTCAGTGGTCCCCTTGTTTGTGTCATTAACAAAATATTTTAAGTGCCAGTTCAAAGACCTACCTGGCAAGGCACTCATTATAGGCCTGAGTAATTTAGTACGCTCATTTCTATAAAAATTACATACAAAGAGCACATGATTCAATGTTTCAATTTTTTTGTTATTGCAAGGGCGCAATTGGTTTTCGTAAGAGACACCAGAGTAGCGCCCGTCTAAAATTGCAGATTGAAAGCAAAGATACTCAAGTTGAATTTACACAAGCTGAGGCAGAGGTGGTGTTCACAAAGGATTTGCATAGGTGTGCTATGAATCTCACAAAGTACTGTGAATCACAAAGAATTATGCCATCAAATTGTGAGATGTGGAGTGCCCGGCACAGTTCTACAAGCATAAACTTGACGCTTTGACAGCTTCAACAAGATTTCAGCCACTGCCATATTTAGCTAAACATTCATTTGCATGAAATTAAGGCTTTCACCTCAGTATTCTGCACAGGAGTAAAAAAAAAAAGATGCCTTCTTGTATTTTTAATATTTTCCTCTCTTTTTCCCTTTTACTGGTTGCCTGATAATGTCCTAGTATCTAGGTGGACTGTGTGATAACTGAGCTCACAATTTCTGGCTCACACAGTGCAGTGCCCATAATATTATCATACACACCACTGAGTAATTTTTAAACATGAAAGGAGCCATTTTGTCACAGCCAGAAGAGCACAGAGAAAATCTAAAATGTCAACAGAGCTGCTTGCGATCCCCACCAACGTGTTAGAGGATAGTTTGCCAATTGGCTACAGCGATAAATTCCAGTATCACTGCAACCATACAGCTGTGGTAGTACTTTGCTAACACCTTTATCACTGCCCAAACAAAGCATCAATAATTAAATTCCATTTATAAAAGACAGGAAATTATTCATGCCATCAGCGCTCGCCATCAATAACAGAAGTAAACCTAACCATCTCATTATCCAATTGCAATGTGTGCAGATAGAACTGCCCATTGTTGACAATAAATATTTGATAAGCAAGGAAATAGGAAGGATAAAGTGAGCGTGTATATAAGGGGCTGCCACAGAAATAGACCCAGATGACTGTGGTTTACCCTGCTTATTCCTCAGCTTATTTTCTTTTTGATTTTAATAGAAATGTGATCCCAGCTAGGAAGGATGTAAACCTCTCAAACGGGAATCATCTGGTCTCCCTTTGTGGTGGAATGACCAGTCCTTCAGAGAACTACCTTTTATGGCTTTCAGGGGTAAGGGGAGAAGGAGGGATGGAAATAAAAATAAAGCAAGCAAGCTAGGATTTTGCCTGCAATAGGACTCAGAGAGTCAGGGAGTCAAAATAACTCCTGGGGATGATGTTAATAAATTAGATAGAGATCCCCCCCTTTGACACTGCAAACCCAGCAGTCAGTTAAACCAAACCAAAGCTAGCTTTGGACTTCCCGAGGCCAAGGGATAGAGGATTCATTCCATGCCACAGATTAATTATTTTGTCATCTCCTTTTTTAAAATGTTTATCAATAGCTTGTGTGTTTTAAATATAGCTTCATATTTTACCATGCCTTCTCCTGTAGCTTGCCATGTGAGTGCAGTTTATACAGGAAAGATTAAGTAACACGTGTAAATATAAACAAGGAAACAACTCCCATAATAAAGAACCAGCAAGAATTGAAGACAGAGCTTTAGGATGAAATAAGAGCAGCAATATGCCCCACCTAGGACTAACAAATCAAGAGGATAGTTTTTGCATGGTTTTTACATCCAGTATAGTTATAGGTACCTTACAATGCATGAGAATTCCTAAAAAAAAAAAAAAACTGCTTGAAATTTGCTTAACTTCAAGGGATTTGAGGTCCTTGTGTTCAGAGGTATATAAGAGATCCAGGTTTGTCAAAACCAATTAAAATGTTATGCCTCCATGACAAATTCTCTACTATTAAATATACTTGGTATTCGGTTTTTGAAAAAAGAAGAAAGACTTCTGGAAGTTACAGTCTAAGAACACCTGAGGACTCAGGGTTAGGGACCACAGCAATAGAGATTACCCAGAAACTTTTATTAACACAAGAAGCATACAAGAGAGATGCTTTATACAATATTAGGAATCAAGCATAAATAAATTTAGGTCAAGCGCGCCATATTTGTAAGGCCTTTCTTTTTTTATTTTGGTTTTGCTTCTGTTCCACCTTCTCAGTGTGGGTGTTCTGGCCGCCACTCAGGGTTTGTTGTGATGATGTAATTGCTGAAGGGACAAAACAAATCTTTATTTAAAAAAAAACACAGACTGAATTGATTCATAAAATATTCATCACAGTGAAAAATCCACTGTAATACAGTAAATAAACAAATAATGAAAGACAAATATATGGCAGGTGTTGTTTTTTTTTACTTTTAGCATGCATACCTAGAAAATTTGAGAGCACCTTTTTAAATAAAAAAGGTTATTGGAGAAAAAGAGATGGATGAGACATTTTCCTTCCTCATTATAGCCTAGAGAGTTTTATGTAGCTAAGCACAACAGGTATTTTTCTTCATTGCCTGATGGCATTTACCTCCTTGCTTTTCCAGTAATGTGTGTGCACATGTGCAGTGACATAGGTTTGTGTATTTCTTTGACAAAACACAAAATTATGTCCTTGCTCATGTGGATACACATGGGCACACATAGATGATTTTAACATTTTTTTTTCATGAGGGGGTAATCCCCTGTGGAGGTGGAGACCCAAAAGAGGAATTTCCAAGGAAACTCCCCTGTCTTGACTTGTATAGTATAAGCCACAAAACCACAGATACTACCGGACTTTAGATTTCTGCCAAAGCAACTTGTCTATTAACCCAGCTGCTGATACATCTCATCTACCCTAAAATTATGTCCACAACTTGTTTGATATAACATTGTACCAAATTTCCACAGTGGACTAACAAAGGGTTTGAATGTAACTACTTGGAAATAATCACCTAATGGTACAACCCATTGCACAATCAAAGCTGTATTGGATATCACCCTTGCATTAAATCTGAAAATGTGCATCTACTAATGCAGTGGCTCCCAACCTTGGAAATTCAGGTGTTCTTGGACTGCAACTCCCCAGAACTCCAGCCAGCACAGCTAGGAATGATAGCTTTTGAGAGCTGCAGTCTAATAATACCTGGGAACTACTGTGCCAATGCTTTAAATTGTATGCTAGGACAGGTCAGTTGATACAGCCCTAGAGGTTACTTGCATTTACTTCCTGTTTCAATAATGAAGATGCACTAAATCACCTTATGACTGAAAATTAAGTAGGGATAATTTCACTCCTTATATAATATGCCTGTAATTTTCAGATTTCTTTTGTAGTCGCAAGGAGCCTCACTAAAAGCTCAAAGAGAAACTTCATAGAGTTTGAGAGCTTGTCATATTGTTCTCTTAATTTTTTTTTTCAAAGTAACAGTTTTAGACCTTTTAGAGAAATGGGAAATTAAAGAAGAGCTTTTTCAACATGTAACTGTAACTGTAACTAAGGATGTGCTCACACAGGAAATTTGTGGAGTGTGGATTATTTCCTGTAATCATACAATGCATGGGGGAGTGCAATTCATCTTGAACCTGGCCCATGTTTAAGCTGGATGTTTTTTGGTCCAGCCCTCACCTCTGGACTTTTGGGGGCACACTTTTGCAGATGTCTGATCTCACCCCTCACTCAAGTGTACCAAATCCAAATTCTGCACTTGAAAACACACAAGATTCATCTTTCACAAAGCACCCTTTACTGCCATCAGGAGCGTTTCATGCCATCTGCCTATGACAGTGTTGATAATATTTCTTTTTCCTGTACTTCTGAGGAGCTGTGGGCATCTTGCACTGTGATGGTTGGAAAAGAGAGTACACCCTGCTATGCAGCAAAATCGCCTTCAAAGGAGTATAACTTGCCTAGATGAAAAAGATGCGATAGAAAGATTCCACCCCCCCCTTGATATGTAAACATTTGGCTTTTTAAAATCTTAATGTAAACTCTTCAGCTATACTGCTAACATTTAGATAGGATATTTAAAGGCATCCATGTGTGAGGAAACTGGGATTCAGAAGCTAATTCTAGACACAAACACTCCTGTTTTTGATCAGCCACAGAAATTCTGTTTGCTTTTCTCCTTTGCTTTGCACTGCAGAGTCACTCATTTGTTGTGTGCACATCCATCCTTAGCACCCAGACATTTTGCTACTGGAAGTCAAGCATCAAGTAACACTCCCAAAGTCAAGATGTGTACAGTCAGGGGCTGGCCAAATTATTTCAACAACTGAAGGAGATAATCTTATAAGCACCCATCACACTCTTTCTGACATTAGAAAAACAATCACCATCTTCTTCTTCAAGTGCCATGTCCTCGTAGAACGTTGGCAATCAGTAGCCTGAACTGGTTTCTACCTAAAGCTATTCTAAATGGAGCAGCTGTGTTCACTGCAGACCATTGGCTTACGTTCTTAAGACAGAATGTTCTTCTATGCCCCAGGTCATGCTTCCAGTCTATTTTTCCTTGAAGGATAACTTGCAGCAGATAGTATTTCTTATTTCTCATTATGTGTCCAAAATACAGCAATTTTCTTTTCTTTACAGTATTGAGGATTTCTAACTTTTTATTCATGTGCTGTAATACAGCCATGTTAGTGACTCTGGCTGTCCAATGTATCTTCAGAATTCGTCTGTACGTCCACATTTGAAATGCTTCCAGCTTACTGCATAATGTATCTGTAAGGGTCCAAGTTTCAACACCATAGAGAAGTATGGTGAATACATGGGATCGAAGTATTCGAGTATGAAGTCTGATAGATAAGTCCTGGTTTGTCAAGACTTTCCTCATTTTCTGGAAGGAATTTCTTGTTGGTTCAATTATGCAATGAATTTCAAATGAAGGATCCCAGTTATCTTTGATAAAGCATCCCAAGTATTTGTAAGATGATACTCTCTCGATTAGATCACTGCCAATCTTGAGAAGGTTCTGTGAACCATACAATTGATACCACAAGATGTTTGCTTAGGCCAAAATGCTTGAAAATAAATCAATTTTGCAAGCAATTGAAAATAAAAGACTATCTCACAGCCAATTAAGATACCTTGGGACTTTGTGGGTATGGCTTGCACTTCTCTTAAGGAAACCAAAATAAAAGGGCACACAAATACCAAACACAGTGGCCTGATCAATGTGTAATGCCATGTGCCTGTACATCACTACTTACCCCATTGTGTGGTGTGCATTTTCCTACCCCCTTTCTTTATGATTTTGCAAAGAAAGTCTGAATATATACATGCTTCCCAAGGCCACTTTACACTCCATGCCATTGTAATGGTGCTTTTCAACACTTTGAAATGTGTCATGTAGTTGCAGTTACAGCCGCAGTCCTGTAGACTGGAACATCACAACAGCATCCCATCATTTCAACAGCCTACAATGCGATTATCTTTTCAATTCATAAACTCCACTGGTTATTAATCTATTTGTCGCTCGGACAATGACCCGTGAAAGTGCTCAACGTGCTTGGGCATATGTGGGGCTGCATTCAGATAGAAGATATTGGCCTAAATAAGTGGAATGGACATCTCTTCTGCTTCACTGACAACAGTACTACTTATATTACCTACCATGACAAGACATGCCAGAACCTACTGTGATAGGATATCCAAGTGTAGGAAATTGAGGTGGAACAATCTTTTGTTTTTTTCTTACCAGTTAATTTGAGTGGTGGTGGTGGGGAATGCACCTTAACCCCAAGATCTTCTTCATCCTGTATTAGGTTGAAAGGTATGACTTGGCTTGTGAACAAAGAAACAGAACATTGCGCTCCCATAGAGCATTAGAGAGAAAGAGATGTACAGCCAATATGGATGCCCTCGATTGCCCCAAATAGAATTAGGAAATGGAGAAAGATATCAGATTCCCAAGCAATCTAGCCAGTGATAATGCCAAGTTTTGAACTGAAAAGGAAGAGAGGAAGAAGAATAAGGTCACAATTTATTACATTGACATGGGGGGGGGGTTGACTATGTGGTCAAGAAACATTTAGTTCTTCCATTATAGTGATTGCACAAAGGTCAACGGGACTTCAGGTGACGTCGAGAAGTGGTGGGTAGGGCTTACTGATGCCCACATCATCTTCTTTGATCCTAACACACTTCCAGACTGAACACCTGAATAGATCTGCTGAAGCGGAGCTCAGGTACCCTTGCTTATTTCTACCAGTTCCTGTATTTGTTTGGAAGTGAGTGCCTAGAAAAGGCGAGATCTCCATGCACTTTTTAATTCTGTGTTGATCCAGTTACTATATACTGTACATATTCCTTTCTCTTATTACTTATACACTCATGTTGTGTTCATCAGATTACAGGCTGCTCACTATTGATGGTACCCAGACTTCCATTAAACATTAAAAGGCCCACTCACAAAGGCATAGCACTGTTCCAAAACACATTTGGCCTGATGAGTCTTTAGTAGATCAAGTTCAGATCTGAAGTCCATTCACAAGAAATGTTCCTGAGGAATCTTCTCAGCCTGCCTTTCAGAAGGTTCTTTTCCATCCAACTTGCTTCATGGGAAACCTGTGAGAAGAAATGGCATGTAGTTCATTTTGTCCATTGAAAGCTTCTCAGAAGGATAGTTTGAGGTTCCCTCATCCACATCTTAGAGCCTAGGGCTTCAAAGGCATGAGGTTAAGGTGTACCCATGGGTGAATCCAACTACAGTGTACGTGTAGTATAAACCTTTGTACAGTGTAATGTTCTTTGTGCATTCCAAGAGGGTAGATCTCCAGGATCCTGCCTCTGGTAGATATAATTTAAAATGAATTAGTCCCACTGTTGATCAGAGAAAGGTTTCAGGCATCAAACTGAGAGCTGCCACTCTCTGTAAATGTGGTGATGGACCAGACAATATCTAGAGGTAGACGATCATATTTTCTATTCATCTGCTCTTACCATCTGATGATGAAGTCAGAGAGGGCTGCTATGAAGCTGGAGAGTGTCCCTTGGTTTAAAAAAAGTTGATGCCCAATTAGGTTTAGAAAGAGTGACAAAGAGTTGATGCCCAATTAGGTTTAGATAAAGCTCTTCTCTGTAAACCTCAATTACCTGTGATGCCTTATGACATTCAGCATTTACAAAGTATAATTACACAATGCTGTCTGACATTTAATGTCTATGGATAATTTCAAAGACTTCTACTTCAAAAGGGCTGCTCATGAGCAACAGTAATCACTTCAATTAGCTTGGCACCATTACAATGTAACAAGACCATTTGACTGCCTATTAGAACCAGCCAAGCTCTTCAAGTGTGTTAATTTAGCAGTCAGTGCTAATTTCTGGGCTTTGCTGCATTTGCATAGGAAAACATAGCTGCTTTAGCCAGAAAAGGAGTTCCACTCTTGTAGCTGCTTCCTAGCCTAAGTGAGAGTTTTATGGTGTTGTTGTTTACTGCAAGAAATACATTTCAATGTTCTGCTGTAAACAAAATGATCTCATTCCACCACTGCAGTTACCATTTCAGGTTTCCAGATCTGAGTCCAAGTTATTGATATACCTAATGGGCTCCTTCAGCATGAATGAGTTTGCATGTTGGGTGAGCTAGCAGCATTTCATTGAATCCTGTGAAATGCTGAGATGATCTAATTAAGGCCCATGGGCTCAGCATCTCACTGCCACACTGAACCTTGTGGATAAGGAACAAGTGAATAAAAGCCAGTTGCAAAAGGCAGTGGGCTGCCCTTTCAAACTATGTTTTTTAAAAAGTAATTTGTAACTAGTTACTAGTAGTGAGCCTTCTTAACATCAGTTTAATTTTTAAAAAAACAAATTGCTGCTGTGGCGTCATCAGTCACAAATAACCAAAAATTTACTGGTAATCCTGCAAAATTGTTGCTTGAAGTAAAAGATATAGATAATTTTTTAACCAAAACCAAGAAAAACTTATTACAGTAATACCTCTTAAGACAAATACCCATAAGACAAAAAATGTGTAAGACAAAAAAATCCGGGAATAGGGTTGCTTCACATAACAAAAATTCCCTATGGGATGCCTCACAAGATGAAAAAAACGTTAACAGATTTTTTAAAAAAAAATAAAAATTCCCATGAGAAAAAGTGTTTCACAAGACAATTTTCTTGTAAAATGAAACAACTCATAGAATAAATTAAATTCATCTTAAGTGGTATTACTGTATATTATTTTGAAAAGTAACATTACAGCCTCCCATTATTGCTTTATCAGCCAAATAAGTCTAAAGTCTTCTTTGTACAACTACCTGTATGTCCATAGAAAATTGTTTGATATCAGGAGATAATAGTCAGAAAATAAATGTTTCCTATTTCTCCCTTGTTTAATTCCTTTCATCATGAGGTAGCCGTGGGATCCACAGGACTAGAGGAAGAAGTCTTTAATTACTGAAAATTGCCACCTCTAGAATATTATTGGCACTGACAAGTTCTCATAATTAAAGACTTTCACCTGCCACCCCATAACTTCCACAGCTTCAAAATGATAAAGGGGATCTGGGAGATCCACAGGACAAAAATAGAAAGTGCATGATTTCTGAAATTAATCAGCTTTCCGCAGGCATAGTTACACCAACAGGATTTCAACCAATATTACTTGTAATGTTACTTTGAAGCCCTGAAAAAAGCAGTAGCCTTGGGTGTGCAGAATGTAGATTCATAGCCCAGCCTCAGCATGATTTTTCTAGATGTCCATAAAAACACTGCTCTAAGGTTTCACAGGCAGGACCAGGGCAGTCCTGTAGGCTGTCAAATGTGCAAGCAGAAAATATACAAGCAACTCACTTGTTATTCCTATGTGTAGTCAAATCACCTCCAATATATGGCAACCCTATGAATGAATGGTCACCAAAATGGCCTCAGTAGCTCTGTTCAATTCATGTAAAGGCTGGCTCTGGCTTCCTTTAGGGAATCAATCCATCTTGTATTGAATCCTCCTCTTTTCTGGATGCCCTCCACCTTTTCCATCACTGCCGCCTTTTCCAAAGGATCTTGTTTTTCATGATGTGTCCAAAACAGGACAAGCCTGGCTTCTTTGTCCATATCCAGTGATAATTCAGGCTTGATTTTATATAGGGCTCTTTTGTTAATTATTCTGGCAGTCAACGCTAATTGGCAGAGCTCTCTCACAGCACCATATTTCAAATGAACCATTTTTTCCCTCCCAGCTTTCTTTACCACCCAGTTTTCACACCCATACATGGTGATCTAAAAAACAATAATTACCACTGTTTTTCCCCATGGAAGTTTATCTCCCACCACAAGACTCTAAGGTAACAGCTGTGTAATCTAAACTTTCCCGTTCTCTCACTCCCTAATGACCCCGGCTCACCTTCCCCTCTCTCTTCCACACCCCTCCCCCTATCTGGTGTCTGTTTTCAGTCTCTTGAGGAATTTTTATTAGAGCCCTAAAACTACACTAGCCATATCACTGCTTGCAAACGTACCTACATCCAAGAGCCCATTCAATGTAACACTTCTATACTACCATTTTTTTTACCTTTGTCTCTTTGGCCATGGTCACACCTGGGTTTCAATCCTGATCTTCTGAAGGTCCGGCTTTTCCTCTTTGTCCCATCACATGATTTAATATGTGGGACAAGATTTCTCATGTCAAAAGCTGGGTTTTTTTAAATTTTAAATTGCAGTTCAGCCCTATTGGCCAGCAGGTGGCGCTAGAATTTGAAAAAAAATGGACCACTTGGCTGGGGGGAATTAAAACCTGTAGGACCAGAGAGAGCTTCCTGTTACTCCGAAGGGACGTGGGACCGGGACCTTTCTTTTCTCCAGTAACCAACAAACCCAGCTTCCACCACAAAACCCTAGGCAAAAACTTTCTGCAACTCCCTTTCCGCCCATCATCTCTTAAACCTTCCCACTCCCTCAACCTCAAATGACCCCCCCCTTTCTCTTCCCCCTCCCCAATGCACTCTCGCCCAGATCTGGTGTCTGTTTTCTGTCTCTTTAGGAATTTTTGCAACAGAGCTGGCATGCAAATATACCTACATACAACAGCAAATGAATATTTGGTATGAAACATGTATTCCATCACATATTCTATTGTACACCTCATCCTGCTGCTATGTGTCTGAAGAAGTGGATGTGTCCATGAAATGTTACATTAAAATATGAAAGTTAGTTTTTAAGGTGCCACATTTTTTGTCCTTTTTTGTCTTTGATTTTTGCCTGGAATTCCTGCACAGATTACCACGGCTACCTTCTCCAAAACTTCTAAAATACATTACAGGTGGGCATTTCATCGACTTGAATGATGTTTATGTTGATAGGTAAAGTCTGGATGATATTACAGTGACCCCCCCACCTATTGCAAGGGTTTGGGATCCAACCCAACCCATGATAATTGAAAATCCACGATATGCGGATGCAGGTCAGGTCGGGCCAGGGGTGCCTACCTGGGGGCTCTTGTACTCCCAGGAGGCCCAGGAAGACCCTAGCAGGTCTGTTTGGGGCAGCACCAGTCCTGGGGTAAGTAAGGGAGGCCCCAGGGGGGCTTTTTTCATATACTGCAATCCCGCAATATAGCGGGACCACAGTATATGAACCGTGAATGGGTGGGGGACCACTGTATTCAGTCAGACCTTGCATTAGAGCCCCTAAATGTGTGTGCTATGTCTTGCCCCAACCTTAAAGCCACTTAATTTCTTCTTTCCACAGTAGAACACTCTGAAGCTGTCAGACTGAAAATATTCCCTTCCAATCCACTTTATATCAGCTGACACCAAACACTGCAGTTTATAGGTTCCTTTTCTCACTTAAACTATAAGAAGTTGTTTCTGAAAATACACCCCAGAGAAGTATTTTGTATTATATCTGTTTGTATTTGCTATTCCTATGTCAGCCTCTGGGGAACTTGTATGCATTTTAATGTATTAAAAGATGCATGCATATGAACAGAACACAGAGTTTCCCCTGGAGTTACAGTTTCTTTATGCCCAACATTTCCCTTAAGGCCTTTTGATTAACATACTCTTATTTCATGAGTGAGAAAATTGTTATTTATGATGCAGGAAGGTACTGAGTCTGTTCTCAGGCCCTGACTTTGCTCTGCCATAGATACAGAACCTTACCACACAGGTTGCATTAGTATGTTTTTGTAATGTTTTGTTACATTTTCTATGTGACCTTCTCTTCATGGTACTTCTCTTGGCCTCTGAGAAAGTTAGTAATAACATTAGCATAAATCCTCTGCCACTGAGATTCTGTCCACTTTGTAGTCAGTTGTTGCTGTTCAGCAACTCCAAATGCTGCCTTCACACTCTATTGCGCAATTCCATTCTATGTGGCACACTTTGGAAGATTCAAGCATCAGTGATAGTCAGTCTGGTGCAATGGGAGAGCCATGTTCTAGTCCTCATTGTGCCAAAAAGCAACCACTGGGTAACCTTTCTCATATCCCAACCTACTTTACAGGGTTGTTGTGAGAACAAAACTAGGAGGGAAGACAGCCTTTGAGCTCACTGGAAGAAAGGCAACTTCTAAACCTAACTAGTGGACTCACTGGCCCAAATCCTGTCGTTTATCATAGTATATTACACTAGAGGACGCTAGGGATGGGCAATTCGTTGTGGAAACTATTGGTTCCAAAATGACATGTGCGAACCCAGGTGGTGTTCAGAAGCTTCTGACACATAAGCAACCAATCTCTTACTTTGTTCTGAGCCGACATGGAGCTGAGCTCCAATGAGGAAACAGGGTGCAATGTCATATTTGCTTCTCTGTGATGCTGGCCAATCAAGAGCTGTGCAGGGACAGGCATCATTCCGTTTCCCTATCTGATTGGGCAGCAGCACGGAGAAGGAAATATGACATCACAGCCTGCTTCCCCATTGGAGTTTAACCCCTCGCAAGCCCAGACCAAGGTAAGAGATTGGCTATTTGTGTGTTGGAGGCTTCTGTACACCACCTGGGCTTGCACGGAAACTACCAGTTCCAAAATGAATTCCCCATCCCTAGAGGACGCCCAATGAATCAATAAGGATGCAGTGAATCAACTCCTCTGTAAGTTCCTTTGATTTGAATGGGTCTACTCTGACTGCAACTTATTATGCTAAAGGATCCATCTACTAACATTTACTGTACTAAGCAACTTATGTTGGGCATTTCCAACCTGGGGTAACCACTGAACTGCAACTTCCAGAAGCCTTCGCCACTAGCTGTGCTAGCCAAGTTTCTGGGAGCTACAGTCCAAGGACACCTGAGCAATCCAAGGTTGGAAACCACTGATCTAGATAAACATTTCTGCACTGCCACTCAACTATGAAAACAAGGTGATAACAACACTGTCAAAGCCACATGGTCATTTGTCTATATACAGTATTTGCATATAAAAATGAGGCATTTAACTTAAAAAAAAACCAAAAGGGATAATGCAGATGAAATTATCATGAGGTAAAATTATGCCAGCTATATTAAGTGTGCAGTGGGAACAAAGCATCAGCATATTATTTATTTATTTATTTATTTGATGCATTTATATACCACAACCTTTTCCCACAAGGAACTCAGGGCGGTTTCCATAAAAGCAGTTAAAACCACACACGACAACATGATTGCATGATTCACCTCTCTGCTGTCTTCCTGGATTTTCATAAACACATGAATTCATCAACAAAATGTTTAATGGCAAAAAGGTCAGTAGATATATTTTTTCAATATTAGAAAACTACTGTGCTTTACTCTTGGTGACAATACTTCCAAACTTGCAACTTTTATAAGAGACAAGACCCATCAGCATTGTATTACTACTTCCTCTATTGCCCTTCTGGTGTCCGTTTCCTCTTATTGCCTTAAAATAAACTGACTAGCCTATGATTGCTCTTTTCAGCACAATTTTCAGAGTCAAATTCTCATCTCTATGTAATGCTTATTCTGTTGTCTTCAATAATTTGTTCCCTGTGCAAAGCTTTTTTTATTGGATCCGATACATATATTGCCAGAGTCTAATGTGAGAGTGGGACTACCCTGCAATTTGCTCTGTAGTTTGTGGCAGAGTTGGCAGAGTTAAATTCAATGTATTTTCTGTTGGCCACATGGCATACAGTTCACTGGAAATAAATCTAATCGTTTTTCTTCGGCACTCACTATTTTTTGTTTAGCAGATGGGCTAATATTTTTGTTTATTTGTAGATTATTTACATTTCTTTGGGGTTTTCCAGTGATTCTGCTTGCATAGTAGTTTTTTCTTTTCTTTTCTTTTCTTTCTTGGATTCTGAGATGTATGATCACCTATGTCACTTCCTTTTGGAGAAGAACAGTTGCATAAGTATCCTAGGATGACACTGACAATGGAGCATTTTTTTAAACAAGCAAGTGACACAGCACCATATTGCTATAACAACTTGTGGCACTGATGTACTTACACTAAGTTCGAAAAGCATAATTTTGAAAATTGTTCCCTTCTGTATTTACATATCTCACTATACTGAAGGGTATGTCAGTACAGTGGAAGCATCCACCTCGAGTAAGTTTTTCTTGTCTATCCCCTGATCATTTTTTTTAATATCACTATTCCAATTCAACAATATGTCCAATGAGCACTGCAGTTTCAGAAGTTATTATATCAATTCAGCACTATGAATTTGCCAAATGAATTTAAAAACAAAAAACAAACAAAAAAGAGGTGGAGAAGAGGGCAGTTTTAATGGCAAAGAAGGGTGGGCAACCTGTGATCCCAGTGAGAACTGTAGCAATTTTAGGTGTGGTGTCGACTCCTGACCCAATTTTTTTTGCGTATAATTAAACTCACATTAATTACATCAGCTCTTTAACTACCACAAGAAACCTCAAACCAACTGAGGACAGTATCCCTGATTAGCCATACCCTGAAATGCAGAGGTTTTAACAGTACATATACAAGCATGTGGAAACTTTCAGGAGCATTAACTGTGCAAGATTACAGGATTGGGATATGATCCCCACCCATGGACAGAAGGCTTTTCTTTCCCACTTACCGAACCATGGACAATTCCCACCTCACTTTAACTGAGGGCAAATTCTGCAACATTGCTTCACTACCTTAGCCGCAGTCCATCAGCAAACAGATTTTCAGACCTCGAAGCTTCTCTTGGCCCAAAAGATGTAGGATTTTAAGCAATTAATTCTTGCAGTGCAACGAAAACCCTGGAAGAGGAATTTGCTGGCTGAATTTGAAGGCCAGCAGAATGAAAGTCGCTTATGTTTCACATACAAAAGCATTTCAACATCTCTGCATAATTTCCTCCCAACTCAGATTGTGAGACTTTCTGCTCCTCCGATGAGTTCTCCCATAATGAGTTTGCATAATCTCTTGGCCTTCTTCATTTTCCTTCTCAATTACTATCTCCCTTTAGTTTTTTCTTCCAGTAACTCAGTCAAACCACCTTCGCCACAAAGCCTGTACACCGATGCCAAGTTATTAATTAAACAATAGCAATCATGTTATCAGCAGACCCCAAAGAGGAAGTGTGGTATAGTGGCTACAGTGCAGGACCAGGACCAGTGCTGGAAATCTAAGGAAAGACCCCATTAAGGCGTGGAATTTAGTGATTTTGGCCAGGCAGTACCTTTCATTTTTATCTACTTTGCGAGAATACAGTGGCGTGGAGGAGAGACATATACTTCATAGAGTTCAAGTGCAAAGAGATGGGGTATCAGTGTAACCAATAAATAACATAAAATACTATAAAATAAAACAGGACCGGTCAGGGGGAAGGGAAGCAGAGGGCCATGTGAAAAGGAAAATGTGTGTTATTGCAATTATATGTACTTATCCTTAGTTAGGTTCTGTACTAGGCAGCTGACAGTGTGAATTAAAATGCATAAAATTGTATGCTGTAACAGTGCTAGGAATTCGGTTATACAAATGATGGGGTTCCCCCCCTTTCTTTTTCTCCTATCTGGGAAATGAATAAAAACAGGAGCTTTTTAGTTCAGGATAGTACAGAGTGCCTAGCGGAGAACTGAATGAAAAATGGATGCCTGGGGATGTGGGAGCCTCACAATATTGCTGTCACTATACAATAAGCAGCTGTTACTCCCAGTCTTATTGCACAGCTGTTCAGCAGCTGGCAGAGATCATGATTGTGTTGAGTCAGAAGGTGGGGGGCTGAGGGCGCGTCAAGGAAAAATACAACTGCTTTGCTCGTCTTGAAGCTCACCACCTCCTCTGGATTATGGAAGTGAATTTAATTAATTTGCAAAATTGGGGTGGGTGGGTGTGTCACCCGTAGCCTTGTATTGAGTTAGAAGGGAAGGAAATGATCCGGCTTTGCCAAAGCCTTCTAGCATTGGGCAGACAAGGGGAACTATCTCCTCACTCCTGCCTGAGGGGCCAATTTGATCAGCTGGAACATGATCTACATCGACAAGGCGGATGGTACACAAGTGTCAGAGAGCTTTTTTTAATCAGAACTTCCCCACACGCACACCTTGTGAGTGCGTTTTTCCAAAATGCCTCACAGCTAAGTGCCCTCTTGGGCAGATGGGAAAGAAGGGGAAAGAGAGAACCTAGACAGTGGTGGAATCCCCTTCCCACTTAGGTAATGGCTTGACAGCACATACACACACACACACACACACACACACATGTGCGCACGCACGCACACACACACATGTATGTGCATGTGTGCATCCGGGTATGTATGTGCATGCCTGCGTCAACGTTCATCTTGTCTTTTCAGATGTGTGTGTGTGTGTGTGTGTGTGTGTGTGTGTGTTTCTATGCATATATGCGCACATATGCCAATGTGGGTACATGCATTGCACAAGTACTGTATATCAAAAGCACACTAGGCCTCCCTGAGGAGGAGGAAGAGAAGGAGGAGGAGGAGGAAGGGAGGAAGCCATCCAGAAAGGGTAAGGACCCCACACAAAAGGAAGCCAAACAACTGATCAAATATACATGAAGGGGGGGGCATTTAATTTAATCACCCTAAGTAAGTCATGAAATCACTTCATCATTTCATGTCAGATGAAATATTCAATGCCTTTGCCAGCCCTCTCTTGTTTTTTCAGCTGAGGAGACGTAGAGTATCTTTGTCAGCCGAGACAGCTGCTCAAGGGGCTGCTGAGAGACCCACCATCTGCCTAGATCTCATCATCTTGGCTCCCTTTACAGCAAGAATCCAACCCATCAAGTGAGACACTGACAGGAGGGAAGGAGATAGAGTAAAAGAAGGCTCTAACTTCACGTCCCCATTCCTTCCTGAGGGTGCTCCCCACCACCACCCCTAGGCTACAGGCTCAGTCACTCGAGAACTCCCTTTTAAACGCAATGCCAAGAAGATCAACATTTCAGTTCTTGATCTCCATTCAGGTTAATCCAATGATCAGGTGCAGGAGAACATTCCTGCACTCTCAACTTTGCATGCATTCATTTTGTAAGGGGGCAGGGGGGTCCTGGTGGTCTAAGAACAAGACCAGGTAGTAGACATAGATATAGATATAATAGCCATAACAGAAACCTGGTGGAATGTGGAGAACCAGTGGGATACAGCAATCCCAGGCTATAAACTCTATAGAAGGGATAGAGAGGGGCGGGTTGGAGGAGGAGTGGCCATCTATGTCAAAGAAGGGGTAAAATCCAGCAGAATTGAGATGGACAGAGGGTCTGACTCCACCATAGAATCACTGTGGGTTAAACTACCAGGTCCAAGGAGTGATGTGATCATTGGAGTATTCTATCGTCCACCAGATCAAAACCTTGAGGGGGACCTTGAAATGAGGAGAGAAATCATGGAGGTGGCTAAGAGGGATAGGATAGTAATCATGGGGGACTTCAATTATCCCCACATTGACTGGGACAATGCGAGCTCTGGGCAAGAAAGAGAAACTGGGTTTCTCGACTTGCTGAATGACTGTGCCTTAGAGCATCTTGTCACGGAGCCCACCCGAGAACAGGCAACTCTGGATCTAATATTGTGTGATACTCAGGACCTGGTCAGGGGTGTGAATTTCACTGAGCCTCTGGGGAACAGTGACCATGCTGCAATTACCTTTGCCATGCATGTCGGAGGAAGAGTGTCAACCAAATCAGACATAAAAACCCTTGATTTTCGAAGGGCAAACTTCCCTCAGATGAGGAAACTAGTTAGAGAGAAACTGAAGGGGAAGGTTAGAAGAATCCAATCTCTTCAGCGTGCATGGAGCCTGTTTAAAACAACAATAATAGAGGCCCAGCACAAGTGCATACCACAAAGAAAGAAGAGCTCATTTAAGTCCAAGAGGACACCGGCATGGTTAACGAGTGGAGTTAGAGAGGCTCTAAAGCACAAGGAGAGGTCCTTCTGTAAATGGAAATCCTCCCCAAATGAGGATAATAAAAAGGAACACAAACTCTGGCAAAAGAAATGTAAGAAGATGATAAGGGAGGCAAAGAAAGACTTTGAGGAACGAATGGCTAGCAATATAAAGGGTAATAATAAAAGCTTCTTTAAATATGTTAGAAGTAGAAAACCTGCCAGAGAACCAGTTGGCCCTCTGGATGGTGAGGGAGGAAAAGGGGAGGTAAAGGAAGACTTGGACATTGCAGAGAAATTGAATGAGTTCTTTGCGTCTGTCTTCACGACAGAGGACCTTGAGCGGATTCCGCTGCCTCAGCCGCCCCTCTTGACTAAAGAATTAAATCAAATACAGGTTAAAAGAGAGGAGGTTTTAGGACTAATTGATAAATTGAGGATTAACAAGTCACTGGGCCCAGATGGCATCCACCCAAGGGTTATTAGGGAACTGAGAAATGAAATTGCAGATCTCTTAACGGTTATATGCAACTTGTCTCTTAAAACGGCCACAGTGCCGGGGGACTGGAGGATAGCAGATGTCACACCAATTTTTAAAAAAGGAAGGAGGGGGGACCCAGGAAACTACAGGCCGGTTAGCCTTACATCTGTCCCAGGGAAGATGGTGGAAAGCCTCATCCAAGAGAAAATCTTAAAACACATAAAAGAACAAACCTTGCTGAGAGAAAACCAGCATGGCTTCTGTAAGGGTAAATCTTGTCTGACAAACCTCTTAGAATTTTTTGAAAAGGTCAACAGGCACGTGGATTTGGGTGAACCGGTGGATATAGTCTATCTGGATTTTCAAAAGGCTTTTGACACAGTCCCTCACCAAAGGCTGCTGAGAAAATTGCACAGTCAGGGGATAAGAGGGCAGGTCCTCTTATGGATTGAGAACTGGTTGAGATCCCGGAAACAAAGAGTAGGTGTCAATGGGAAATTTTCGCAATGGAGAGAAGTGAAAAGCGGTGTGCCCCAGGGCTCGGTCCTGGGACCGGTGCTTTTCAATCTGTTCATAAATGACCTGGAGACAGGGATAAACAGTGAGGTGGCCAAGTTTGCAGATGACACAAAACTTTTCCGTGTAGTAAAAACCAGAGAAGATTGTGAAGAGCTCCAGAAGGATCTCTCCAAACTTGGGGAGTGGGCTGAGAAATGGCAAATGCGTTTTAATGTAACCAAATGTAAAGTAATGCATATTGGGGCAAAAAACCCAAACTTCATCTATCACCTCATGGGCTCTGAGTTATCCGTGACGGATCAGGAAAGAGATCTTGGTGTGTTGGTGGACAGCTCCATGAAGGTGTCTCCCCAATGTGTGGCAGCGGTGAAGAAGGCCAATTCCATGCTAGGGATTATCAAAAAGGGGATTGAAAATAAAACAGCCAACATTATAATGCCATTATACAAAACAATAGTAAGGCCCCACCTGGAGTATTGTGTACAATTCTGGTCACCGCATCTAAAGAAAGACATAGTGGAACTGGAAAAGGTGCAGAAGAGAGCGACTAAAATGATTACCGGGCTGGAGCACCTCCCTTATGAAGAAAGGCTAAAACATTTGGGCCTCTTTAGTCTGGAAAAAAGGCGCTTGAGGGGGGATATGATTGAGACGTACAAAATAATGCAGGGTATGAGTAAAGTGGATAGAGGGAAGCTCTTCTCTCTCTCCCAAAACACCAGAACTAGGGGACATACACTCAAATTGAGGGCTGGGAGAGTAAGAACAGACAAAAGAAAATATTTTTTCACCCAGCGTGTTGTAAGTCTATGGAACTCCCTGCCACAGGATGTGGTGATAGCATCTGGCCTGGATGCCTTCAAAAGGGGATTGGACAGATTCCTGGAGGAAAAGTCCATCACAGGTTACAAACCATGATGGAGATGTGGAGTCTCCAGGCTTTGAACCGGGTTGCTTCGGGGGCCAGATGCAGGGGAGTGGTGTCGGGAGACAGATATCTAGTCTCATGCACTCCCAAACGCACCTGGTGGGGCCGCTGTGAGATACAGGAAGCTGGACTAGATGGGCCTTTGGCCTGATCCAGCATGGCTCTTCTTATGTTCTTATGTTCTTATGTTATGACCTGAAACTGGGACTGAAAGCATGTTCATGTTGGAGAGCCGTGTCTACGTCAGTATTTTAGGTTCGTGCCATCAGACCTCAAAGGTCTTATCCATGGGGACGTCTTATACAGTTGGCAACTCTGAGTTAAGGATTTTCCCCTTATAATCATGGGCTCTCTATGAACGTCAGATGCAATCCATGGTACATGAACAACACAGGGAGAAAGGGAAACCAGTGCATGCAGCTTTCCTTGACCTTGAGAAAGCTTTTGACCGAGTCCCACATGATGTTATCTGGTATGCACTGCAACATCATGGAGTCCCAGTTTAACTTGTCAGTTGGGTCAAACTCCTCTACGAGTCGTTGAAGAGTCGTGTACAGGCTGCAGCTGATACATTGAAACATTTTTGTATCACAGTTGCAGTCCCCAAGGGTGAGCCTGCCACTTCTTTTCTGGTTATGAACGCAGTCACTTGAGATCTGCAGAATCCAGTGTCCTGGAAACTTCTTTATGCTGATGACATTGTGATTGCATCAGAGAGTAAGACAAATCTTGAGAGCCAAGTCCACGTATGAAGTGACCATCTCACAAGGTTTGACCTGTGCCTGAATGTGAAGAAGATGGAACATCTGACAACTGACCCACATGAATATGGTACTATCCAAATCAATGGGATTGACCTACTGAGAACTGAGAAATATTTTGGTTCCATGATCACAAGCAATGGGAGTCTGAGTTATTAAGTGACACCGAGGATCAACATTGCCTGTCTAAAATGGCGTACAACATCAAGCGTCATGTGTGACAAAAAGATCAGCAGCCGTTTAAAATCAAAGATCTATTGCACCATTGCATGACATGTTGCGCTCTATGAGGCAGAATGTTGGCTGGCGACTAAAGAAACTGAATGTCACCTTGGTGTCATGGAGACAAAGATGCTGTGATGGACCTCTGGCCTCACATGAAAGGATCATGCACGCAATGATTACATCCAAGAAAAATATAGCATTACACTTAGCGCTGACAAGATGCCTGAAGCCCGACTTTGTTGATTTGGACATGTGCTGTATGCCAATGAAGAAACTGTGGCCAAAAAGGCTCTCACCATGGAGGTCAGCAGATCCCAACCAAGGTAGATGTTCAAAACAGCTCTGGATGAATACCCTTCAGAATGAGATGAAGTTGTCCAAGATTCATCCATACCTAACCCATGACCATGCCAAGTGGGAGGAGGAGGAGGAGGAGGAGGAGGAGAAGATAAAAAGGTTCTTATGGATTCACTGTTGTATTTTTAATACCAAATGAAGCACAGAAATGCAGTAAAGAAGAATAATCATGGGCACTCTGTAATAATCTGAATGTCCAAAGGCCCCCCTAAAAGAGTAGGAAATAATGTATTAGTCAAAAGAAGGAAGCAACCTGGTGCAGACATATACTGTATTTTCTCTTTCACTAGGAAGGGCAAACTTTTTTTCACTGAAAGAATTAGCTGTAGGGCCAGTGAATAAATAATATGGCATGAGAAAAAATGAAACCGGAATGGCATCCAATAAAACAATGTGTCTCAATGCGAAATTATGCATTGATAACTCTTCATTTGAAGAGGAGTTCCTTAAGTGCTGAAAATGCTGATTGTCATAGCTTTTCACACATTCCATAGTTTGTAAATCAGCTGGCAGTGTTTTGTGATTGGACAGCAAGCTGTAAGCATAGGCTTTGTCATGAAGTCACTGAATGTCAATTACAACTCTCAAAAGTTAATGGAGTTCATCTTCATTATAGATGGGGTATCTGCAACATATGATTTAACCCCAAAGAAGTATAACCAAAGCTTCATAAACAATTGTATAATTAAATGCCTGGGGGAGGGGGGTGTTGAACATGGAAAGCTAATCAAGGAAAAACACTTTAAATATAGCTTTCGTGACATGCTGCAAAGGTTTTTTTTTGAAAGTATGAAGTATTCTGATGTGCAACCCACATGATAGCCTTTGTAATATGAAATGCTGCAGTGCAAAAACACTGTTGCCTCATCACTGTGATCTGCTAATACTGTAAAATAAGCCTTAATTCCATTACACATAAACTATTGCAATGAAAAGTCCAATTTGAAGTTTAAACGGGCAGTATCCATGGTTGGCACTCATTTCAGCCATGGTGCCCCCTCATTCACTCATGCACAACAGCAGTTCATTGTCTTTCAAAAAGAGAACAGCAAAGTTGTTGTGAGTTTTTCAGGCTGTTTGGCCGTGTTTTGGAAGTTTTTCTTCCTGACGTTTTGCCAGACTCTGTGGCCAGCATCTTCAGAGGGCAAGGAGCTCAGGAAACTGGAAGTTTCTCTCTGTGCTCTGTGCCCCTCAGAGCTTCTTGCTCTCTGAAAGTGCCAGCCACAGAATCTGGCAAAACATCAGGAAGAAACACTTCCAGAACACGGCCAAACAGCCCGAAAAACTCACAACTATCAGATCCCAGCCGTGAAAGCCTTTGAGAACAGCAAAGCTTGGCCTCTCAGTGCTAAATAAAATAAGGGTGTGACTACACTGCAAAACCAAATTGGAGCAATTAAATTTGATGTGCACCCTGTGTTACATTTCAAATCACAGCCAGTGCTTGTGCAGGGGCTACAGATTGATTTGGGAGATTACCATTTACAGTATACTGGATTGATACAATTCACAATCCAGTTCACGGGCCCCCTTCTTTCCTTCCTTCCTCTGGTCCCACCTCTGCTAATCCTTTGATGGGGTGTAAATATGGCAAAAAACAACAAACAATGACACATTGATGGTCTAATCTCATATATGTAAGGGTTTTTAAATGAAAAAAATGGAGGATCATCAGGGGAGAGGAAAGGATGCATGGACATGTTCCCTCAGTCTTGAATATCATGCCCTGGTTGCCTACACGATTGAAAACCACCGACAGTCATGCCACCAATGTTTACAGGAACAAATCACAACCAACCACATAGGGGAAAGCCCATTGGAATTGTTCCAGCTTGAAAACGAAGCCCCCGCCCTCCCAGCTGCAGAGTTTTAAAAGTCACTTTGGAAGTCAACATGGCTGGGCTGATTCGAAACAGCCTTGTGGCGCAGTGGTTAAATGCCTGTACAGCAGGTAAAACTGTGCTCACGACCTGGAATGGTAGCAGGCTCAGGTAGCAGGCTCAGGGTTGACTCAGCCTTCCATCTTTCTGAGGTCGGTAAAATGAGTATCCAGCTTGCGGCAGGAGGGCAATGTGTAGCCTGCATACAGTAATTAAAACTGTAAACCACCCGGAGACTATTTGAAGTGGTGTGGGGCGGTATATAAGCAGAACGCTTTGCTTTGCTTTTACATCAGTTTTTTTTTTTTTAATCACCCATTTTTTAAAAAATGGAGCAGGCGTCATGGCATTTGACCAGGGGCCTAAAATTGGCAAAGCACTCTGAACTGTAAAGAGCTATAGCACAACAGACTGAACTATTCTAGTACTACATGTAAAAGAACCTTTGGGAATGGTGCCCTGCAAAATGGTGTTGCAGCTTCATTATTCTGGGTGATGTGGTCTCCCTCCACCCTGACCCCCACCCCACCCACCCCTACCTCACTGCCGCTTCTGCCATTCTACCATTTTGTGCTTCCATTGCCGACAGAAAGCCTGGAGATAGTAATAGCATTTAGTCAAACGAGACCTGCAGTCATTCTCAGCCTATATTTCAGAGAGCCAAGAAGAAGCTGTCCCCATCTCCTACACAGACATGTCATTATCTGGCCCGCTGAGAGCGGGATTTGTACATGTGAAAACTTTGGGAACACTGACCTGAAGTCTGAAGGAGAATTAGCCTCCAAATTGCTAGCTACTCAGAGCTTCAGACTTTCATTTCCTTTGAGAATTATAGCCACTTTATGAAGGCTGCCTGCCTATTCCTTTGGCATAACATCCATAATAGCTCATCTCCCGTTATTTCTTCTCTGTGCCTTTTCAGGGGATGTTATTTGCTGTGCTGAACAGTTTTTCATTTTTAATTTTTCTGGAGCAATTTCGTTTTTGTTCTGGCTCCAGCTTTCCTGAAAATCACATGGCCCACCATTTTTCACATTCAACAGTATGCGTCTCCTTGTCCTGATCCTTTTGTCTTTCTGAGACAAAAGAATTGATGCTATCGTGAAATTTACGAGTGATGCAATCCCAGACTGAAAACTATAAAATACTCGAAAACAGGGGGGAAAGAACAGCCATTGAGAATAAGATTATGCCGTGGCATGTTAATGAGCCATGTTCACCAGGTTGTCCAGCAGTGCCCTGAAAAAACACTCACTGTGCCGCTGAAAATGATGAGACACAGAAAGATTTATGGGTTTTCTTTTTTTTTTCTAATGAAAGTCGCTTTTCTAATAAAATTATATTAGGCTGCCTTATTAAACTATAAATTTGGAGATCTCACAGTACCAGACGGTACCTGATCAGTGTCAGCTGCTTGTCTATAGCACACAGCTCTCTCCTTAAAAAAATGACCAATCAGGTTCAACTCCATGGACGCATTGTAAGACCTGGTGCCTTATATTGTCCAACCTAACAAAGAGTCTTCAAGGAAAGGAGGTGTGAGAAGGTGGGTTTTAAAAGAAGCGGAGTGAAGGGCTTTTCGTTGAATGGGTAAGAAATTGGATTTTCAAAACCTCACACAGCTATTGCATCCCTCCAAAGTTCAAAACAGAGGCACAAGGGAGAGGAGAAATCACCAGTGAGAATTTTTTTTCACTTTAACCTTCATTCTGATTTGACGTTTTGTGTTGCAGTACAGTGGTCCCCCAACTTAAGAGCAATTTGACTTAAGAGCTGAAAACTGTTGCCGTTTTAATTACCGCCTTAAAAATTTTAAATTTGGTCTGCTCGACTTACTTTTTTTTCATTTTTAAATTTTTTAAAATCCCCCCCCCCGAATTTTTAGATAGATACACCGACTTAAGAGTAGTTCGACTTAAGAGCATGCATTCGGAACGGATTACATTTGTAAATTGAGGCACCACTGTATAATAATAACAGTAATCATGTGGTTTTGACTACCCCTTTCAGGGTTTTTGTAAGTATGGAGTACTCAAAAACCTGAGGTATGGAGTACTCAGAAGTGGTTCACCGCCCCCCCCCCCTCCTCTGGGACGGTGCAGCTTCCCCAAGGCCACACAGGCTGGCCCAATTCACAGGAGGCACAGGGAGGAATCAAACTCCCAACCCCTAGCTCCACAGCCAGAGACCTAAACCACTGAGCTATCCTGCCAGCTCATAGTAATGTCACATGATGAATTTAAGTGCAAATTTTGAATATGTAAACATAATTTCATTAGATTTTCTAGGTATATAAATTATCAGCCTAATGTGCAACTACTTTTCACTGAGTTTCCAGTAGGGGCACAGGAAGAAGGTATAAAACATCTGGCATTTTCCAAGCAAACATCCAGTGCTGTGATCATCCTACCATATTGGCATTCCTACTACTCTTTGGAAGAAGAAAGAATAGTATTGGATTACTTCAAAAGACATCCTTGTACACACTGGGATGTAACTATCGAGCCCACTATAGAGCCTATTCCGTGGCAATATGGTTGGCAAAAAGGCAACATTTTGCCAACCGCATTGCTTCCTCAGAGTGCTGTCCAGCGGAGGCCCTGGTGGAGGCCCTGGACAGTTCAGCAGCACACTGTGATGAGTTTGCTGTACACTTTGAGGGAAAAATTGCTCAGATTCGCAGTGAATTGGATTCCACCATTGGTACAGAATCAAGGGCTGTGTCCAGTGCGCCATGCTTAGGTCCAGTGTTATTCGATGAATTTCAATTGTGGACACCCGAGGATGTGGACAGTGTGCTTGGATCTGTCCGCTCTACCACCACTCTGCTTGAACCTTGCCCTTCCTGGCTAATTGAAAGATCAGCCAAGGGGGTTCGCACCTGGGTCCAGGAAGCTGTAAACGCCTCTTTAAGAGAGGGAGTGGTCCCTGCTTCCTTGAAAGAGGCAGTAATTAGACCACTCCTTAAAAAAACCAACCTGGACCCAGGGCTGGTGGGTAACTACTGACCAGTAGCGAACCTCCCTTATTTGGGCAAGGTGTTGGAGCGGGTGGTGGCCGGGTAGCTCCTGGCACTGCTGGATGAAATGGATTTTCTGCATCCATTTCAATCTGGTTTCAGGCCGGGTTTTGGAACAGAGACTGCCTTGGTCGCCCTGTACAATGACCTTTGCCGGGAGAGAGACAGCGGGAGTGCGACCCTGTTGATACTCCTGGACCTCTTGGCGGCTTTTGACACCATCAACCATGGTGTCCTTCTGGATAGGCTGGCCAGGTTGGGAGTTGGAGGCACTGTCTTGCAGTGGTTCCGCTCCTTCATGGCTGACCGTGTTCAGAAGGTGGTGCTGGGGGACAGTTGCTCTGCCCCATGGTGTTTACATCATGGGGTTCCACAGGGCTCAATACTATCTCCCATGCTGTTTAACATCTACATGGAACCGATGGGAGAGGTCATCAGGAGGTTTGGGCTGAGGAGTCAGCAATATGCTGACGATACTCAGCTCTACCTCTCGTTTTCCACCAATCCAGATGAGGCAGTTTCTGTTCTGAACTCGTGTCTGGACCAGATAATGGACTGGATGAGGGTTAATAAATTGAAACTCAATCCAGACAAGACGGAAGTGCTGTTAGCAGGTGCTTCGCTGGACAGGTTAGAGGGCCACTTCCCTGTCCTGGACGGGGTTGCACTCCCCCTAAGGGACAGGGTCTGTAGCTTGGGGGTGCTCCTGGACCCCGGTCTAACTCTGGAAGCCCAGGTGGACTCAGTGGCCAGGGGTGCCTTTCTCCAGCTGCGGAACATATATCAGCTACGCCCCTACTTGGATAAACGAAGCCTCATGACCGTTACGCATGCACTGCTAACATCCCGTATTGATTACTGCAATGCGCTTTACGTGGGGCTGTCTTTGAAGATGGTCCAGCGATTGCAACTGGTTCAGAATCGTGCTGCGCAGCTGGTGAGTGGCGGGGCTGCCAGGGAACACATCACGCCGATTCTGTATAACCTTCATTGGTTACCAGTTGCTGCCTGAGCCCAATTCAAAGTGCTTGTTTTGACATATAAAGCCCTCAATGGCTTAGGACCGAGATATCTGAAGTACCGTCTGCTTCCATATGAACCTACCTGGCAATTAAGATCTAGCCAGAAGGCCCTCCTGAAAGAGCCATCCCTCAAGGAGGTGAAAGGGATGGCTTGTAGGGACAGGGCCTTTTCAGCAGTTGCCCCCAGGTTATGGAATGCCCTCCCAAGCAAGATCCACCTGGCGCCAACATTGATGACATTCCGGCGCCAGGTAAAAACATTCCTGTTCAAAAAGTCTTTTTAACTGATTATTGTGGGTCCTGATGGTGATTTTAGTGCAGGGTTTTAATATATTGTATTTATTGTATTTAAATGTTTCATTGTTTTAATTTTATTGCAATTTGATGTTTTAATTGTCTAAATTGTTTACTTTGATTGTGAGCTGCCCAGAGACCTTTGGGTAGTGGGTGGCATACAAGCTATATAAATAAATAAATAAATAAATAAATAAATAAATAAATAAATAAATAAAAACAGTCCTGGTAAAAACCTCTCAGTGTAATTAGAAACTAAGAGTGGGCAGTCCTTGAACATCACTGCCTATTCACTAGCCCATTACCCTGAGGTGTTTACATATGAAGAGCTTGGAGAAAGAGATACCAATTTCTGGATCCACATTATTCATGTCTCTGTGTCCTTGTAAGCTCTGGATTGCTAAGAGATGTTCAGAACATCTTCCCAATCTATCCTGTTTCATGTGGGATTTATCGGAATCTTAAGCATTTCTAGAATGTAGATTAGACATTGGTCATTCATTTCTTTTGTTGTTCTACTGTCACAGAATGCTATCATTAGAAGTATAGCAGACATCATAATGAGAGACTAGGTCTCAGGATGTAGAAAATGGAAATAGTTCTTTCGGTGCACTGTCTTTTTCAGGAGAAAGATTACAGAACTGAAACTAGCTCATTTGTTTTGTACTTGTTCCGAATACTCAGAGTGAAGGAGATTATGTGTGGAAACACCCTGAGCGAATAAGAATAAGGACTAGAGATGGGCACGAATTAAAAAATGGTGTTTCGTTTGTCGTTTGTCGTTGAGAGGTCTGTTTCGTTTCATTTCTGTTTGTCGTGAATTTTTTGGAAAAATTTCGTTTCCGTTTTTTGTTTTTTCGTTTGTCGTTTCTACCCGCTTTTGCGTGGTTTTTAAAAGCATTTCCGTGTGTGGGCATCCCCCAACGCCCCAGACCAGAGGGAAAACACTAAAAAAAATTGATGCTGGCAGAGACACAGTATAGACTAGGTGCGCAGGGAGGCTGCAAAGGCAGTGGCGGACATTGCCCAGGGTGCAAGGCAGCCGCAGAGTGACTGCACCGTGGGGCAGGAGAGGGTACTCACTGAGAGGTACGCACACACGCACACAGGGAGGCTGCAGGACTGAAGCTAGAGTCGCAGAGACAGCAATCCCACCCTAACTCCCACTGGAGACTGCAAGGAGGACGGGGGCTGCCAGAGCTTTTTATGCCCTCTGTGGCTGCCAGACCTGCCCAGTCTGCAACCTGGGCATGCTATTGGTTGAAGTTGTCCAAGAATTTACATGATCCCATCACATGGCTTGCCTCCATGTTGTGGCTGGAGTGGCGACATCCATTTTGTCATCCATAAAGGGAAAAGAAAAATACACTGTGATGGGAGAAGATAAAAACAAACGTTTAAAGGACCCCTACCCCCTGGTAGGTAATAATTTCAAATAATTATCGCATTATCGCTGCATTTTTATGGATGTCCAGGGCGTTTTAATACCCAAGAAATCAATATTAGGCATCTGGGAGCCATTTTGGGTCGATGTCCCCTAACTCCCCTTAAAGGAAAAAAAATACAGCAATCTGAGAAAAGACATAAATGCGCGTTTTAAGGACCCCAACCCCCCCGGTAGGTATTATCTGACAGTATAAATAATTATCGCTGCGTTTTTTATGGATGTCCAGGGCGTTTTTTAACATTTAAAACAGCTCATTTCATTGCACGCCGCCAGTAACGGAAACAAAACGTAACGAACAAAATTTTCATGGTTCTGTTCGTTTTGTTTCATTTTCATCACAATTTTCGTTTGTCATTATGTTACATAACAAAACGACAGACGAATAATGGAAACGAAAAATTGTTCGCTCCGTGCCCATCTCTAATAAGGACTATTTTTATTATCTACACCCTGACGTAGTTTATTATTCCGATTTTTGATCTCACTGGATGTACCAGTTCCTGTGTTTATACTAGAAACAACAACAACAACAACAGCTACAACAAACATTTGCTTTTCCCCCAGATAATGTGGGTAATGGAATCAAATTCAGTTATTATTGGCCAAAAATGGCTTGAGTCCAAATATGAATGTGATTGTTGATCAGTAGAATTCCTTCTTGTGGTTATCTCATGCAATTTCATAAGACATCAAGAAGCTAAATACAAGAGCAAAAGCCAAGGAAATTTAGGGATACCCATATGGAATGGCCCCAAAATCCAACTTAAGCAGTCAAAGTCAAAATTTATCCAAAGGTTTTAGCCAATGGCCATTAGAATATTAAAATATGTATAAAGAACCAAAAACAGGCTAGCAAGTTAACATCATCAAAGCCCATATATAGCAACTTCTAAAACAGCTACAGTTTAAAATATACAGCATAAAATTCACAAAAATGACTCATAAAATGGAAGAAGGGCTGTCTTTTAGTGCTGTCACTTCTTGAGGGCCTAAAGGGCCTTGATCATCATTCTCTTCTCATTAGGACCTTTGTCCATTTGATTAGTCCAATCTTCCCTCAGCTTGATGGCTAGATGGCCATATTTGGCCACATTGAGCTTTAAGTTATTTCCATATTCTTGTCTGCTAGCAGAAACTGGAGGCAACTCTTGGGAACCTTTCTTCAGAGTATGTTATTCAGAGAGGCCTCGGTGAAGTGCACACATTCCTGGCCAGGTAGCATATCTGAAAGGAAGTGACCCTTTGCTTTGAAGCAGGGCTAAAGGGCACCTGCCTCCTATTAGAAGCAATGTTTCTCTAAATGCTCCAATGTGTGCTTGTCAGCAATAGATAAAAGAATAAAAGGAAGGCTTCTGAGATGAACATGCCAGTCTTTTGTCTACAAGTCTGTGTGTCTATTCTCAGCTGGCTGGAAAAAAAGGCATTTCTGTGTGTATTTTTGTCCTTCTTTCTGTAATCAAGGAAGTTTGGCTTCTGAACTTTTCCAGCGAACTCCAACAGGCAACCCTTCCTGTCTCTTTCATCCAGGTCTGAGATTATAGGATTGATATAACTTTCCCAGGTCTGTTTGTAAATTTTGCAATCCTGCATAAGCAGATTTTACATCCCTATAGGGAAAAATGATCACATAGATTCTCTTTTGTGTTTTTCTAATTGTTCTCCTTCGAAATGGTTATATCAGCACACAAACTTGTTTCCATTTCAGCTGAGGAGAATTATGTCACTGTAGGTTATGCTGTTCTCACATCCTAAACGTGCTATCAGTATTGCTACTAGAGATGGGCACGAATCAAAAACATGGCATTTTGTTTGTCGTTTGTCGTTTGGAGGGTCCGTTTCAGTTCGTTTCCCTTTTTCGTGAATTTTTGCAAAAAAAATTGTTTTCATTTTCATTTGTTTTGTTACCATTTCGTTACCATTAATTTTGATTTTTTGTGATTTTTTAGCATTTTAAGCAATTTACTCATATTGCAGTAACGGAAACGAAACGCACAACAAAATTTCCGGTGTTTCTGTTCGTTCCGTTTCATTTTAGAGACAAAATTCGTTTGTCGTTTTGTTATGTAACGAAACAAAAAACAAAAACAAAAATGAAAAATTGTTCGTTTCATGCCTATCTCTAATTGTTACATTAAATTAAATAAACTTGTCAACTTAAATGCATTTATAAATAAACTATAAATTATTAGCTTAAGATTGTATATTTTTAGACACACATACAGCAATACATTTTGAATTTCAAATTAATGGTACATCTCTATTGTTTTGTTTAGTTGGTTGAAAGGTTCTTAACCATGTAGTAATGACTTTTCTATTTCTTTCCTTCTGGCCTTACTTCTTCTCCCTCCTCCCCCGCAACTCTTTTTCAAGAAAAATAATATTTAGACTTTAAGATAATTCATCTACCTAAAATGGATGGTTAGCTTTCAGTTCCCTGTGAGAAATTATTCATACAGAAGAAGCAGCCCCTCCTCACCTTATATCAAGAGCTGGAAACTCTTCATCTCATAGAAATTGCTTTCCTGGCATCAAAGATGCTGGATTTGCTAAGGTCAATACACTTAAATGTTCTTTAATGGCACCTGGAGCTTAGATTCAATTGCTTCCTGGAAAAAAATAAGAAAACATAAAGTATTCATCTTTTTTTTTCATTATGAGCAATACTCCAAAAAAAAAACTAAAATAACACAAAGCTAGTGTGGTCTCATGCCACCAAATATCAAGCAAGATTTGAATAAGTGCATATATGTCAGGGCAGAACTAATGGGCATGATTCCCATCATATATTTAGCCAAAACGGATGCACAAAAGATAAAACTATGATCCTTCCTTCCTTCCTTCCTGATCAAGGAACAGCTATATTTTATGTTCAAAATAAAATATATTATTAAGTCAAATTGTTTGAAGGGAATGGAATCGACTTTTTGTAGTTCATTCTCGGACAATTTTATTTGGCACGTTGGCAAGGACAGTGATTAACCGTGCAGTAATAGTGTCAATGAGCTGCCTAGATGCCCTGAATACATCCGATCTCGTCTGATTTCGGAAGCTAAGCAGGATCAGGCCTGGCTAGTCCTTGGATGGGAGACCACCAGGGAATACTAGGTACTGTAGGTGCCTGGAGTAAGAACTGGCAAACCACTCCAGTATTCCTGCCAAGAAAACTCCATGGACATGGGATCACGAAGAGTCAGTCATGACTGTAATAATGCAACAACAATATTTAGCTATTGAGCCAAGTTCAGTTCCCCCTTGTGCACAGTCCCAGAGCACCCTTGTAAGAAGGTGTTGGTAAACCTCTGCAGAGTACTTTCTACCTAGAAACCCCTGAAAGGGGTTCATAATATGCAAGTATTATTAATAGCTGTAATAATCATTTTAGAAAATAATCTCTATGCATATGGGAGTGGAAGAATGCTGCAATTCTCATTCCTGAGTATTCATAGTCTTGGCCAGCCATATTTCTGCTTCTTACTAAGTTCTCTTTAGTCCAGCATTTTGTTTACACTAAAAAAGGTAAAAGTCCCCCCCCCCCGCACATGTGTGCTAGTCATGTCCACTCTAGGGGCTGTGCTCATCTCCGTATTCAAGTGGAAGTGCCAGTGTTGTGCAAGTCCATAGCCATGTGGCTGGCATGGCTGAAAGGAAACACTGTTTTACATTACCACTTTTTATGGCGGTACCTGTTTATCTACATCAGGCATGTCCAAATTTCTGCCCTCCTGATGTTTTGGACCACAACTCCCAGAATCCCAAGCCTGTATTTCCAATGGCAAAGGACTGTGGGAGTTGTGATCCAAAACATCTGGAGGGCCAAACTTTAGACATGCCTGATCTACATGCTTTTGAACTGCTAGGTTGGCAGGAACCGGGGTTATCAGTGGGAGTTCACTCCATTGTGTGGCACCCGGGATACGAACCACTGAGCAGCTGACTTTGCAGGTGACAGTTTTTGGAAGCCTTAGTCCGCTGAACCACCACGACCCCTTTTGTTTACACTAGCAGCTAGCCAAATAATGGTGAAAATTTGGCAAGCTACATGTCACTGCGATTGGCACCCATACCATCCTGTAGGTAAAAGTGGGCTTTTGGTGGTGGGGTGGGGTGGGGTGGGTTGTTTTGTTTTTACTACCAGGGGTGCATTACAGAAAAGAAAAAAGGACAAAAGAGGTCAGAGATTTGTGTAAAAACTGAGCATGTTGCTGATGTGGATAAACAGAAATGTAGCAAAGATTATTGGAGTTTCATTAGAAATATAGTACTGCTGAGAAACCAGCTAAGGACAAGCTGTCCGGGGTTTTTCTAGCTGAAGACGGGGAAGCTGGAGGTCCTTGCTGTCTTTGGTTGTGGTCCCAGATCTGGATTCCACAGTCCTTCCAAGAGAAGACTGAATAAATTGTCCCACATAAAAGAAAGATGCTGCTGCCTTCGCAAGGCCACCAGCAAGAGGTGCCCATCCTGGAACGGAGGATTGGGAAGAACCTGCCCCAGTGAGGAGACAGACAATTAACATGCACACTTGCCAAGTGACTCTCGGGGAAGAAACCTGCTGCCTGTCACTTTGCATTATTGAATGTGGCAGGAAGGGGAAGGGAGGAAGCAGCTAGGGCAGCCATTCGTACACACACTGTATGACAGCACCCTCTCCAGAGGCCTGATATTATTACAGCCTGCGCCACTCCTCATGTTGAATTAACTTGTTCTGACTGTGTGACAGTTCTGAGCACTACCTCGCCTGATGCAAGGAGCCCGGGTCACATGCTGCTGCATGCATGGCCTGCCACTAAAACTAGACAAAACCTTGTCAAGGGAGATAAACTTCTCCCGAGACAGAGGTAAGCAACTCAACTCACGGAGCAGCTTGCAAGGTTTTGTTTAGTTCAAGGACAGTATCCACTGACAGGAGAGATGGATGTAGCCAAGAAGACATACACGTACAACTTGGTAGAGGCAGGAGCTGTGGTGGTGAAGAGGATATACAAAGGAAAATTGACTCACGGGCAAGACTAAAAGTATTTACCAGGGATTTGCTGTCAAAAAAGCAAGCAAAGGACTGGGTGGGTGGGAATATTGCCATTTTAAAGCTTCTACCCAGCTTTTCAGAAATGCAGTGGCATGTGGCATTCAAAATGCAGTAGGACTTTTAACACAGTGGTTCCCAAAGTGGTTTATATAGGCTCCCAGGGGTCTATTTTGACTTGCAGAGGGTCTGTGACAGTGAGAAAAAAATTGGAGTCCACAAAATGTAAATGGGGGTCCACGTGAGTGAAACTCATTTAGGCAGATCATCATCAACATTTAGGCATTCTGTTAATGTCTTACACCTAACACAAATGGTTTGGAGGGCATTTTTGAAAGTTTTTGCAGCAATTTTTGGAAATTTATAAACTTTTTGGTACTTTTCTCAAGTGGTGCAAAGGTAGAGACCTGATCCTTGTGGTGTGCATACCTTTCAAGTCCATTTTGCTTATGTGCGCAGGGTGGGGGTATTGCATCCTTTTTTGGAACTTGATACTCGCCGTGTGCGTGTTTTTAAAGTCCATTTTGCAAAGGTTGGGGACTCGTGTTTTGCAGTCCCGTGACAGATATTTGTACCCTAATCGTGTTAGTTTGAAATTCAGATAACTATAATTACAGTGGTATCTTGGTTAACAAGTAACTTGGTTTATGTGCATTTTGATTAACGAGGAAAACTTTCTGAACGCAGCTATTGCAGTGTCTTGATATACCAGCACTCTGAAATGCAGGTTATTGTTCTTTCTACTGTACTGTATTTTGTACTTTATTTACTACCTTGTATTATATTACAGTATTCTAATCTACTGTTTTTGGGCTGTGGGATGAATAATCTGAATTTCCATTATTTCCTATGGGAAATTTTGCAAGCATTA
>JAHTLZ010000237.1:36434400-36452189 GCA_023846285.1 Phrynocephalus versicolor | reverse complement strand
CTAGGAAATGAGGCACTTGTCAAGATCTTACCTAGAGCCCATGGTTTTTATAACACACTAGTTTGGATGATGCTAGAGCTAAAGAAAGAAAATATTGTGAAAATAGGAGTGATGTGCTCTGATGAGTAGAATTAAAAACAGTGGAAGTAAACCATCCAGAATCTTAGCAATTTTCAAGTAATCTTAGGAAACTTCCCTACGTTTCAGAATGTATCATTAAGTTTTAGACTAAATTGAAACATCTTCAGTTTGATTTTTAGAACTGCTAACTTCATTTAGATCCATATTGTTTTCTTTCAATATGGCTTATTTATAGTCATTTCACAGCACTGGAGAAACATTTTGAAACAATTTCGAAGAGCAGCAAAATAAATTTTAAAAAAGCATTCATGAAAGCAACAGGAAAGAGGTAGTAATGCATAAACACTGGGGATCATCATTTCAAGGCCTTCTGGAAAAGAGGCCAGAGAGACAAACCAACTGCAAGAAGACTTTGTGTATCTCTCTCAGAATATGATTACTGTATCTACAACATAAGGCTATTGTTAAGGAGGATCTGCTTCATATGGCACGGTTTCCGGATTCAGTATCAGGAGGAACTGCTGAATACCTCAATGGTTTAGGTATCTGGCTTTGGAGTCAGAGGTTGGGAGTTGAAGTCCTTACTGTGCCTCCTTGACAGGGGCTGGACAAGGAAGTCAGAACCTGACAGAAAATCTTAGGTGCTAAAGACTAAGAGAGATACTTGTGCCACTGTCATAAGAACATAAGAAGAGCCATGCTGGATCAGGCCAAGGGCCCATCTAGTCCAGCTTCCTGTAATTCACAGTAGCCCCACCAAATGTGTCTGGGAGCACACGAGACTAGATATCTGTCTTTCAATACCACTCCCCTGCATCTGGGCCTTGAAGTCACCACTACCTGGGGCAGGGAGTTCCACAGACTAACAACACTGTCCTCACCGGCCATTAAGGAACTTTCATCCATATGCCAAATACAAACCACCAAGCATCATAATCTCCCCCTTATCTTGTGTGCTCAGGGTAGCCCTGTCAGTAGGCAAAGTGAGACATCGGCCAAAGTGAGGCTCCTGCATGGTTAGCTGGAGAGCAGAGTGGCCTGCCCTGAATCTTTCAAGAAGGCCTGATGTCCTCAAATGCCCTGCCCCCTCACCCATATCAAAATACTGTAAGATTCTTCTGTATGTGCAACTTGAAAGATCCCTCTTGCCTTTCATCTCAGGAACCAAAATGTCTTGGACTAGACTAGATTCCTTTTGCAGTCCCTTTGGTGGTTTCCCTCTAAGAAAATGTTGTGTGTGTGTTGTGTCGTTACAGTCGTTACCGACTCTTCGTGACTCCATATCCATGGAGTTTTCTTGGCAGGAATACTGGAGTCCCTCAGCAAAATAGTATTCCTCTGCCCCTCATGGGCCTAGTTTAATTGAAATAAGGAACTGAGTTTGAGAGTTCAGCTCCTTACTGTGCATCCCAGAAAAGCAAGTCTGGGTGGTCTGGGGCAAACTGTGTAGTCTCAAGATGTCCTCAAATGAAAGGAAGGGTCAAGCACTTGTGAGTAGCCTCTACCTAGAAATCCCCCCCCCCAAAAAAAAGCGGAGAACTTGAAAGCTTCCATTGTATTGGCAGGCAGTTGATACAACAAGACTTACTGGTAGTACCAAGGTCTCTTCATATTCTAGCAAGGTACCAAGATTTTCTTTGCATGTTGTGCTCCTAATAAATGCATAACTGTCTCTAATAAATTAAACACATTTAAATATGTAACACTGCAATCCAAGAAAAAAAATCTCTTCTGGTGCTTCTCCACAGGGCTTGTTAAGGTGAAACATTAGCCCTTTGCAAATACTACAGTGGGCAAAAATGGTTATGATTAGATGGGGACTGCCCCGTAATGACATGTGGAGACTAATTTTGGACATTGAGTCTGATGCCTGTATGCGTTCATTTCTATAGACATCTAAAAAGACCTAACATTTCCAAGTTACCTCTCATTGCTTCGGCCAAGATTAGGTTTCAATTAATTTAATTAGCAGTTGAATTAGCTCTGAATTAGCTTTGGATTTGAATTCAGCAGACACTGTGAGTTTTCAAAATAAACCTTGTTTGCTACTAAAATTACAGCTGTTACAATTTATGCACTATTATGCACTACCTTCCAGGAATTCTACAAAATCCAGTCTTTGATACTGTTAGACCCAGTTGCACAGTGCCACCTCTCCCATTTCCCCCAATCCCTCCTCAAAAGCCACAATTTCCCTGAAATCCTACTTTACTTTTTTTCCCATAAAGACTGTGCGCTTATCAGGGCACTAGTCTGCGCCCTGGCTTTGTAAAACACTATGAAACCCCTGTTCCCCAACGCATGTGTGATCATGCAGAAGTGAATCTCTGATAGTGGCTTACCAGGAAATGTCAATTAGCATTCCACAGACCACCTAGAGAAGAATTCCTGGTGTATATCTAACTCTGGGACCCATCCAAGTGAATATGAGACTGAGACTGTGGCACTGAAGTAGAAGAAACTAAAAGGAAGAATATGATGAAAAATGAAGAAGTAATCATTGGGATGTGGGAACATCCTGGAGAAGTGTTTCATTTTGATTCTAGCTAGAGTCTTTGCAATGATTGCACAGCTGCATGTCTTCCTTGATCCAGGGGCCCTCACCATGTTGGTCCATGCACTTGTAGTATCTATGTGGGGCTGCCTTTGAAGTTAATGCGGAGGCTCAGCTAATACAGAATACAGCGGCCAGATTGATTATGGGTATAAAAAAACCCCAACATATTACCCCAACTCTGGCTGCACTACACTGGCTGCCAATCCAATTCCTCATTGACTTCGAGGTTATTATGTTGACATACAAAGCCCTAAATGGTTTGGGGGCTTTGTTATCTGTCAGAACGGCTCCTGCCACAGAGTACTGCCTGTAACACTCACTCCTCTCAGGCAGGCCTCTTGAAGGTGCCAACCCCAAGGGAAGGTCAGAAAACCACTACTAGGAACCAAGCTTTCTCTGTGGTCGCACCACAGCTGTGGAACCAGTTGCCCTTTGAGATTGGTTTGGCCCCCACGCTACAATTTAAAAAAAGAAGAAGCTTAAACCTGCCTGTATAGAGGCGCTTTCCCTGACCACTGTTTGTCATCTCGCCCATCTTGCTGATCTGTTTGTTTTTGTATGTATTTGATTTATTAATTTTGCTTCGTTGGCAGATTTAATTATGTTTGATTGGTTAGTTTTTATTTCAGTCTATACATTGTATGTTGTTTAATTTTATTATTCACTGTATTGTCCATGTCCTAACTTTTGTAAACCGTTGGCTAGATGGTGCAGTATAAAAATCAAAATAAATAAATAAATAAATAAATAAATAAATAAATAAATAAATAAATCTTCCCACATGTTCTGCATTAACCTATAGAGGACTGACTAAGGAGTGAAATGATTTGATGGTTAGTCCTTTAAAATGTCTGTATCTTGTTCTACTTTGGGACATTTTTTCTGCCAACTGAACAAGCTGAATCAATAGTGCCTCTAAATAATGCTGTAAGTGTGTTTCTTCCAGATATGGCCTTAGGTTCATAGATGATCAAACAATTGTCTACCATATCAAATGAATAACTCTGACCTTTTCACTTGCGGCTAAAGGCTTTTTGACATTCTTGTTCTATGGGCCAATGCACCAACCAAAATAATTCAGCATTATTTTTCCTGATCTAATACCCTTTAACCAAGAGTTCCGTTTCTAAAACACAGTCCACAGGAAGATGTTTCATGCATTAGACATCTAAGAGCCTGCCAACTGGGGCAACTCTAAGCAGGGCTAGCCATACTATTTTAGGCAGAATGAGGCAGTAAGGGAGATTTCTGGAATTTTCTGCCTCATGTACTAGAACAACTCACCTGGCTTTGATTGCAACATACCTCTATTTATTCACAGTTCACATTGGGCAGTAAATATCTTAGCCAGTCACAGCACAAACTGTTTCTTAGGGCACCTGTTCTTCCTTTTCCTCCAAACATTCTACGAGGAACAGCCCCTGACAGTGGAATACAAATTAAGCCATTGTGTTTTTTGAGGTACAGTGGTACCTTGTATAAAGGAATTAATTTGTTCCAAATGAAATTCTGTTAAGCAAATTTTCCTTTGCACAAATTCCCCATAAGAATGCATTGAAAATGGATTAATTGCAACCATTTTTCTGTGGTAGGGTTCGCCCCATAGGCGAGTCTGTTAAGCAATTTTTCCCTCTCTCCAGAATTTTTTTTTCTTTAAGTGCATTTTCTGTTAAACAAACCACTTGTTTTATGAGGGTTCATTTTATACCTCTTTTTCACCAGTTAGATTCCATGGATAGTTATTGTGGCCACTTTGTGATATGGTAGCCATGCTCCTGATGACTAGGCTATCCAAACTTAGATAGGCTAGCCTTTAGATGAGAGACATGGTAAATTCTGGTCCCTATCCAAAGCCTTAACTGCCTGGCAAAACCAACTAGAGTTTGCTGTAAGTGGACCTTGCCTTCAAGAACTTCAAGGGCACTTCCATGCCACTGTGAAACAGTAGTACACAAATTTGTGAGGAGGCATTCCACATGTTGCATTTAATTTGACCTTAGACAGAAGTAAGGTAGAAGCCCTGTGTGTGAACCTTATTGCCTGCATTCACAAGTCCTCAAAGTGTAGTTAAAATTCAGAGATAGCTAATACACTTTTAAACAATGCCTCAGCAGCAAAAATAAGAATCTGAGTAATAATCTGCCCTGAAGAATTTAAAGGGTTCAGTAAATTGACATGTAAGTGTATCCAATTAGCCGGGGGGGGGGGGGGGACAGAAAGCAAGTACCTGATCCCCCTCCTTTCAAGTAAGGAGAAATAACGCAAAAGGGAATATTCTAAACATAAACTGAATGTTTGGAGATTCAAAGAGCTCATTACTCTAACATCATGTTTCAAAGTTCCAGTGGAATAGGTGTATTTGTGGAATGATGTTTAATTTGCTGTTTAATTCATTTGGTTCCTTCAAAAAGGAGACATTTTGCAACGCAAGTGCATAAAGCCATGGAGCAGAGTGTGCAAATCCCTCCTGCTCCAGTACTGTAATCTGGTGTGTGGCTCCTTTTTTGCTTCCCTAACCTGAAGATCTTTAATCTTCTGTCTCCCGGAGATACAGATTGGGATAGAGGAAAACCTTACAAACCCATGCACATGTATAAGGTGGGATACTATCAAGAGCCTGGGTCTTTTTTCACCTTAATGGATCTCTTATTTTCAGAATGTTACATTGCCTTGGCTGTTTAGTGGTGATATATCACCGAAGGAGCCAGATAAAGTCGACATCCTCCTGGGTTTCTTCCTCACACATGAAGTATTGCATAAGGTAGACACATTTGTCTCCAGCCGTTTATTTGTTTCGGAGCAGGAAAACAAACGGGGAAGCTAATGCAGATGGAGCTCCACTTAAGCCATCCCTCACTCAAGTAAACCCTCACTTAAAGCTGAGAGAAATCCCAAACAAGGCCTTTCCCCTGTGGCACATAATACAAAGGCCAGTCAATAATGTGCCAGAGAATCTGGGGTAGGAGAAGAAGGAGCTTTACCAATCATGAAGGGTCATATTTTTCTCATTCTTCCTTGTGGCTTTGTCAGTATTTGTTGCTGTTTGAGTTCCCTGCTAATGGACAGAGGCAACACTCAAAGAATAGTTACATTTTTGAATACAAATTGCATGAGCACCCGATACCTTTTTTTGGACCACTAAACAATGGAACAAAACAAAACAAAAACAAACCGCGAGCTTTCAATGGTAATTCATTTTCTTCAGGCTGCGCACCAAGTTCTTGTGTGGAGCTCGAAATTATATGTTGTACCGAAGTTCTAAATTCTCGTGGCCATGGTTAGGGTGAGGTGAAGCTTCTGAGATGGAAATAGCTGTGGTTGGCAGTCTGGAAGAGGGGAGAGGGGGAGGGCATGGCTACCCACAAAAAATTGGTAGAAAATGAATTATCATCAAAACTCAGTTTGTTGGGTTGAGTTTTTGTTTGTTTTGTTTGCTTTTTCTTATCTTGTTACATATATTTAGTGGTCCAATAAAGGTATTGCTTGACCCTGCATTTGTCTTGTTTTGGGGACTACACAGCCTTTTGGGGACTACACAGCCTTTTTTTCTGAACTATATTATTGAAACTACGTTTCCTAGCATCTTCCCCTAGAAGAGTGATGGCCAACCTTTGGCACTCACTATGTTTTGGACCACAACTCCCATGAGCCTTTGTCGTTGGCAATACAGGTTGGGGATTCTGGGAGTTGTCCAAAACATCTGAAGTGGCAGAGGTTTGCCACCACAGCCCTAAAGCATCATGATCAGTATTTTACTGGGGGTTCTGAGACCTATAGTACAAAAAAGCAACTTGTTCCGATCAATGAAAATAGTAGTAGTATACTTCATATATCTGGTTGCCACTCTCCTGTTTCTTGAAAACAACAGAATATGTGATGAGCCAGAGATCTGGGTTACAGTTTGGTAATCCTGGTTATCTCATCTCATCTGGTTTAATTTAACTCTTCTTCTCTTTGGCATTTTCTCAACAAAACCACTTCTTGAAACTGCTATCAGCCTTGAAAGGGAAATGTTCACTGGTGGATGCTATTTACATAACAAAGGCTTAATTACTTTCAGTCAATTAATGTGAGATCTAGTCTGGCCTCGAGCAATCTGAAGAACATGCTCTTTTCCTTTTTAAAAAACAACAACAACCCAATAGTATGAACTTATGAGAAATTATGTTAATTGCTCTGTGATTGGGGCGGCGGCGGCAGCAGGGAGCAACCTGGGTCCATGACGTCAGCATTGACATGCCTTCAGTGATCTAGTCATAGTGAAATTAAGCTGGCATAAAGCTAAGAATGATGGCTTTAAATAAGATCATTATATGGGATGATAAAAGAAGGAAGAATGGTTCTCACATGCCTATTTTGCAAGCCTGAAAAATGGTTTTGCAAGCATTCCTGTTTCCTGGATTAATATTCATTGCAGGCTATTGCTAAATGTTACAGATATATCTGGGTTTTGTTTTTGTTTGTTTGTTTGTTGTCTTTTTTAAAGGACTGGGTAAAAGTTGATGACAAAGACCTGGGTATCTGCAACGCCTTGAACATCTACTGATAATCACAGCCTGTACTATTGAATGCCTTTCCCTGTTTATGCCAACTGGTGGTTGGGCATCATCAGGGTTCTATTGACTTTGGATATGGCAACTCTAAAGGAGGAGAAAAGAAATCCAGCCTAAAATCCTGGAAAGATGCTGCTACTAAGAGTTGACAGTACTAAGCAAGGTGGACCAATGGTCTGCTTAGAATAAGGCAGCTGTCTATGTTCTTATACATGTTCTTGATGGACTGCAACTCTCCGGAGCTCCCAGCCAGCATGCCCTGCCTAACCTAAGGCAGAGACATAGGTGTCTCACGTAGACCAGAAAAAGGAACAGCTGACAATTCTGGGATAGCCAGGTTTACCTTGTTATGTGACATCAATTCACAACCTGGGGTTCAATCCCAGGTAGCAGGTCATGGTTGACTCAGCCTTCTATCCTTCCGAGGTCGATAAAATGAGTAACCACCCTGCTGGGGGCAGGCGGCAGGGTGTAGCCTGCGTAATTAAATTGCAAATGGCCCAGAGAGTGTTTGAAGAACTATGGGGCAGTATAAAAGCAGAACACTTTGCTTTAATAGGGATTTCAGGGGAAGAGAGATATTTAAGGAATGGCTAAACAGTTCCACATCCTCAGTGAGTTTCCATGGCTGCACAGGGATTAAAACACAGCCTCATGAGTCCTAGGTGACCACTTGGGCCACTGTACCACAGTTTACTTAGCATTAGCAATCAGTCAATCACTACAAGGGTAGCTTGCAAGGGTAGCTTGATAGCCCAATTCAAATGTTAATGATGCATTACCCCTTAGTGTATTGCCGTATCCTCACCTGGTCATGATCCCTTCTCCTACAGGGGTATGTATAAATATAGGTGGCATGCTAGCAGCACTCCATGTGTCTGGAGAAGAGGGTTTGACCCATGAATGCTCACAATGAAAGACATCTGTTAGTCTTTAAGGCTCCACGATATTTTCTCCCACGCTCACATATTTTTTCACACCAACTTGAAGAACTAATGTTATGGGCAAGCAATCTGTTTTTCTTCTTGAAAGAAGAAAAATATCCAGTCCTGGACATATGGGAAAAGACTTGTGTGTGCGTGCGTTGCATCTTTACAGTCGTGACTGACTCTTCATGACCCCGTGTCCATGGAGTTTTCTTGGCAGGAATACTGGAGTGGTTTGTATTCCCTGGTAGTCTCCCATTCAAGTGCTTACCAGGGGTGACCCTGCTTAGCTTCCGAAATCAGGCAATATTAGATGTGCTCAGCACATCTAGACAGCTTGGGGAAAAGATGCAGCTCACCTGAAAAATTCTCTGGAAGGCAGGTGAGCATAACACCTGCACTCATTGGAGCACCAATGAAAGACAATATATTTGAAAGTTGATGGCTGCTGTCTTTCATCTGTCATTTCCAAGGAAAGACTGAGACTATTGAAAGACTTGTCTTCAACCTTTATGCAATCATTCTCTGACAGCACAGTGGAGTGAAGCCAGGAATGTTACCTGAAGATAGTGGCAAATGTCAGAGCTTCAGGGAGCCCTCAGCATTCCCAGATTCTTTGAAGAAGAAAACAATGCCTTCCCTTTTGTCATCAGGAAGATACTCCACTAAATTAACCAGCTCATCCCAGAGAAGAAGCTCATAGAAGCTGAAGTGGACCTGTCCATTTGCTGTTTCAAGATGCAACACAGCTGTTGAATAGACCTCCAACATGGTGCAGCCAGATGTCAACACTCTTTGTCAGGTGTTGTGGAGGACAATTCCTTCCCAACAGAGAAGGCAACAATAATAAATTTAGGTGAATGATTCTTCATCAAATATTTGCAAGCTTCATTCTGGACCCTATAGAACATTTCCCAATGTTGGGAGTTAATGTGAGTGGATGGGAACTCCTGCCATGTTGGTTTTCCTGTTTCCAACAGGAAGGGAGCATTGGGATTGCCACTGGAGTGTTGTTTAGGAGTGAAGCTACAAAGAAAACTGAGTCTTCCTTGGGAGCTTTTCTCAGCAACAGAGTACAGTACTTGAGGTCCCTTTGCAATAAGAATCAGGACCCAGAGACAGGCAGCACGTGCACACAGGGTGGTAGCAGTAAAGGAGATGCTGCTTGGCTAGCAAAAGGGAGGGGGAACAAACTGGTGAATGGAAATTTATAAGCCATGAGGGGGAGAAATGTTGAATCGGGGAAAGCACTTTCATTTTCATGAAGCGAAACTGGACAAGATACATTTAAAATAACAGGAAGTAGGCTTGTGAAAGAAGAGATAGTGTTTTTCATCACTCAACTTTTCTTCCTCTGCTGGCTCCTAAATTTCCACTATTACGTCTTCCCTCTTGCCAGCCCAACACTGTCACTTTTACCACCACCACCTTGTGTGTATGTATGTGTCTTGTCTGTCTGTCTGTCACCATGCAGATGTGTTGGGCTCCAGAGAAAGCTTGCATCTTATCCTTTTCTTACCCATCTATCACATCAGACCATCACTCACTATCCTACTTGGGAAAATTTTTTAAGAGAAATATTTATTTATTATTTGTTTGTTTGTTTGTTTGTTTGTTTGATTGATTGATTTTTATACTGCAACAACAATCAATACAATATACAATACAACAACAAACAATACAATGCAGTATAACACAGAACAAACCCATACAATTCATACAAGGAAATAAAAACATAAAAATACAGTAATATTATGAAAATAAAATTAAAATGACATGAAAATAACATATAGGGTTTTTAAAAAAAACATATAATGTTTTTAAAATGAAAAATATCCCCAGAGCAGCAGCAGTGAGCGGAGGCAGGCAGCATGAGCATCAAATTTAATTATTCTAAAAGCCAGGGGAGCTGCCTCCCACCACCAAGATACAACACAGTTTAAAAACAGATTATTATTTTTCCCAAAGGACACGCACACACCAACTCAAAAGCCAAGTGGCTACCATGACTTTGAAACAATTTCAAAAACATTGGAATCACTTCATAGTAGGGGGAAAGGTGGTTTCGTACTAGTGGTTTTTGTTCCTATTGTTTTTAATGATTAATAAGGAAAAGGCCTAATGTTTGTCTCTGCATCTTGCCAGTTCTCCCCCCTTTTCCTGCATGCTCTGTCCATTCCTCCCTCTCTCTCTTTCTCCTCTCTTTTAAGTTGTCTGATAATGTAACCATTTCCTGTTGTAAACAGGCTGAGAAAGCTTTCTTCAGTCCCCAAGTGCAAATCAATACAAGTCATCGTGATTCATAAAAATGTCATCATTATTGTTCAATTATTGCTGTGTTAGAGGAAAGACTCGTCAGGTACGGAAGATATCAGTACTAATATTTATAATCTACATTGAATGATGCTAATGAATGAGTAGGTGTGCATTAGGCCAAGATGCAATGCTGTTTGATTTATATTGAGACTCGATCCGATTGGCAATGTTAAATCCATTAAAGTATCTGCTATATCTGCCTTAATGTACTCTATTGTATACAACAGTGCTTAAGCAAACTCATTTACTTAGCTTGCTTAAGTTCCAATTATTGGTTGGATATTAGCTGTTGTTACATCATTCAGAGAAATGCATCACAGAATGGTTATTTTAAAGGAACTTCAAAATTATGTTTTACATGACAAAAGAATGGACATTTCAGAAATTCTTCTAAATTCTCAATAAGTGCAATGGATTAATTTTAAAAAAAACCCTGGATGACATTACAGATGGGTGGGAGTTTAATCTACTTGACTGTGATTCACAAAAGCAAGATGCATGTAGGAGTCAGAAACACTTCCTCTTGGTGTAAACAAACTTTTACAAGCACAGCAATGAAGTGTATAGTTTTCAAAGAATAAGAATTTTCTATACTAGAATATAGTTTTCCCACCTTGAAGAATCATAAATAAAAAGAGGTGGGTGTGAAGAAAGATTAGATAAAATCATTTATATATAAATGAGGTGAGACCATGCAAAACAAAGATTTACATAGATGCCCTAAGCACATCCTATCTCGCCTGATTTAGGAAGCTAAGCAGGGTCAGCTCTGGTTAGTACTTGGATGGGAAACCACCAGGGAATACCAGATAATGTAGGCCCCTGGGGTAGGAACTGGCAAGACACTCCAATATTCCTGCCAAGAAAACTCCATGGATATGGGGTCACGAAGAGTCGGTCACGACTGTAACGACTCAACACACACACACACACCCTACTGAAGTGAAAATGTCATGTGATGCTTCCATATATTAAAGCAGCCCAAACATAATTTGTTAATTATCACAAGTTGCAGCATTTTGGCATCTGAGGTGACTGCCTCACCTTGGTTCATGGCTAGGACAATCCTTCCCCTCCAAGGGAGAAAGGGCCACATCAAGGAAGCTTCAGTCGGGGTGGGGGTATTATATGTCATGTTATTATACTATTATGAAACAAAGCACAGCCACACACCTATCTATGGAAACAGTCTCAACATAATACACTTAGGGAACTGATTGATTCATAAACTGTTTCTGTGTCTAATGCAACCCATGGCAAGGTCTGGGAGCAAAAATATGTGGGCCCCAAGCTGAAATTGTAAATCACAGTCTATACCAAAGCTGGCTAATTATGATCCTCAAAAAATTGTTTTTGAAGAAGTAGCTGTGTTAGTCCATGTGACCATGTCAGGCAAAAACAAGAGACACAGGCACATATTTGGAACAAGTTGAATACTAAATGCTGCCCCTGGTAACTTAGGAGAGAGAATCCAAGCAACTGTCACCAGAGTTGGAATTCAAAACCTAACCTCCTGCTTTTTATAAACCCTCTTTAACAAACATACCTGGCATGGACACATCTGCCATGACTTTCCTACATTTTCTCGCTCTGCACTGTCCACAATATATTGGTACACAGCCTAGTGAAGACTGGCATATGTCGAAATCCAACACTTTATGGTTTATTTAGTCTAATAAAGATATTATCTGCCCTTGCTATATTTTAATGTGTGAGTTTTTGTAGATCACGTCCACTTCCACAGACATAAGAGCATGCCTGTCATAATTACACATGGCCCCATGAATAAGTAGAGATACAAATAATAGACAACAAGACGATGTTTTAATAAAGGAATAGACCACCAGGCTATGAATAATTTCAGTTACCAGTCTACGTGGTAATAATAATAGCGGACACAAGTGCCAAACTATAGCAATTCATGTAGGATTTCACACTTGGTAATGTCTTAAAAACCTTTGATTGGCCTACTCATTTATCCCATCAAAACCACATAGAATACCATTCATAAATTTTTGTTCTCTCTTTCATCCTAGCCAACCTAGCTAATAGGCTGTGTTGCCAGTTGTAGACCAAAGGTATACTGAAGATTGGCTGGTACCAACTCTTCAGAAAGTCAGATTCTGCATTAGCACAACATGGAGATACAAAGGTTGAACCTGGGGACTTTCTGTATTATCTTAATTCAGAAGTGAATAATGCAAATACCGTAACTAAAGATAAATATTTGAAAATAAATGTTTCATTCATTCATTCATTCATTCATTTTATACTTTTTATAACTCAGTGACTCCTTCTGGCTCTGCTGTTGTAAGTACCAGAATGTTGGAGCGCCTGCGTTAAACCATCAGATCTTTATGTTCACACTGTGTATAAAATGCAGACAGTAAATCACAGTTCAAAGCCGGATGAACTAAAAACCTGGTATGGGGAAACATGCACTTTCTAAGGGAAAAATGTAAGACCCATGAATTAAAACAATTTAGGCATAAAATGAGCCCTTGGGATGGTGAAACCGCATGATTTACTGTGAAGATGACAGAAGCACAGAGCAATTCAATCCAAGCTCTTTGGGGATGGGTAAAAAAGGGACTGCCTGATAGAACAGGTGTGCAGTTTAGGAGATGGATGGAGGTGTCTGCCAGAGAGGCCATTTCATTGGCAAAATTCAAAGCAAACGTAGACCCAAAAAGGCAGCTAAAGTAGCTGTTAACTTGCAATAGCCTTATCACATTCCAACTCGCCTCCCACTGACAGTAGTATTGTATTTGCATGATTTAAAAGACCTCTGTAGTTGATAGCTGATCTGTGCTAACCGTTTCTGTACAATTATCCTATTATATCTCATTTGAGCTGAATGTGTATGTGTCAGATGGATGTGATTTAATAAAAAATGGAGAAAGGTGCACACCCGGTAAAAGTTATGAAGCTTGATACTGATCTATAGAGCAAGTCAAAATGAAACACCCTGGGGGAAGGGGGGGAGAGAGAGAACAACAACAAAAGGATAGATAAATAATTGAAAGTCTATGGCTAGAAAAGCAGAAAGTGAAAGATTCCGATGCAAAGGGTGATGCAAATGACCTTGCCACCCAAGCCCTGGAAATAAAGAGGTGAGACGACTTCCATTTTGGGATAAATTGGGCCACAACTTTATTGATAACATATTTACTTATATATACTAACATGCCTGTAACCTGTTAAGGGGACCTGGGGACATAGTGCACCCAGGTAATTGATGGGAACAATCCCCTGTTGGCCCATAATGTATCCTGGGAAATTCACACACACACCCGAAAGATGCTACCCACCTGTTTAGCATTGTGCCAGCTTGGATAAATCTGCTAGCCCACCACAGCCCTCAATTTGGCCTAAAATTAACTTGCTGGCTTTATTTAACTCCTCAACCTACCAATGATTCTGAATTTTATTCGAGGGCTGCCTAGCAATACCATTACCTCTTGCAATACCCACCACACTAAGAGGCCACAAGCCTCTTACCCCACACAGCCGAGCATCTTAGCCCCCAGGCCCCCTTGAAGGTCACTAGGACAATTTCTAGGCCCTAGTTGGACAGGTGGATGCTGTCCCTACTGCATAATTGGGACAACACACAGTAATGCCAGGATGGGCTATACCATCCCCTGCCCCTTCCGGATAAATCTATCTTCTTGTTCACTCCCCTATGAGCTCTGTCCACCCATCTAGGGCTACGGGCTGATCACTCTAAATGTGGGACCAACACGGACCAGACTAAATGTATACTAGGGAACATTTATGAAATTCACTCAAGTATTCCATGATCTTGAGGATAAGAGTTTTGCCAGGGGTTGCTGGCAAATCGTTGCCACTCAAGTGGATCAGAAAAGTTCAGGGGCCCTCCTGGATACTCCTGGAATGCTCTGCTGCAGAATTCGTCCCATAGCATGCATCTCCGCCCCTGCCATACAGAGGTGGCACACACGCCTGGCCAGGATCTCAGCCCAATGCAAATGTGCAGCATACTCGGCTGCCCCAAAGACAAGGCTGTGGCTCTAGCCCTTGCCTTCAATATCCAACCTAGAATGACAGAAACATTAAAAGGATGCTCCGCAGCCCAACACTCCAGCAACTGCCAGACATAAACTCTGAACTTCTTTGACCTCCACCTACTGGTACGACAGATGGATGTTATATGGCACTGGCCCAATGATATGTCTTACCCCTCAGCCCATTGGTCTGCCTCAGACATGCGAATCCTGACCCACACCCTTGTGGAGCTAGAACAAATGCACCCTCTGCAGGGATATGGGACTGGTGTGACTTAAAGGTTACCACTATTCCTCCCCATCAGGAAAGTTGTGGGTCCAGTCCCACAGAACATTAATTCTTATGAGCTAGGGCCCTTTTGGGGCTGTACCTGTACCAGGAGGGGTCTTTTTGATTCCAGTGTCTTTATTGGGGAACTTATCGGATCTACTCCTGGTGCAAGCCATAGCTGTGTGGGCAACCCCACAGCAAGAGCAGATGTGTTTGAATTTGCATTGGCATCTATTACAGCACCCCTTGGAGTTGAACTCCCACCAGGCCAAAAAGGGTTGAAACATCTGGCCCACCGTAAGGGAGTCAGAAGCAGGCTTCCCCACTCTATGAACCAGATGACCACTGTCAAAGCCTTCTGAAGCTAATGGGTGGGCAGGGGGCATAACTCTTATCCACAATGGCCCATAGGGCTCATCCCACCACAGGCTCAGGTGGCATGCTGCGCGCATGTGGAATCCCTTGTCATATCTCAACCAGGAAGCCCCAGCAAAACCGAAGTGGGCCTGATGGATGGTGTCCATGTACTGGAAAAGCGCTAGGGCTCTCTCCAGGTGCGCCTTAACAATAGTCCCTGTGTAAATCAAGAATGCTGATAGCCAGTTGGTCCAGCATCTCTCTGCCTTGTGCCTCCTAATCTTTTCCTTTTCTTTTTCATCCAGTCTTTTAAATGCCTCATCATTAATTTCCCTGTACAGTAGTTCAAAAATATCAATAAAACACCCACTGAGAATTTTGTCTACCATAGCATGGGACAGGTTATTGCCTAGTGGGAGTGATTCATCACCCTCAGGCAATTCCAGAGGGGAAGGGGCAGGTTGGCTGGGTGCAGCTGGGTCAGCCTGGACTGCCTTGTGCTGCATATAAGATGGGCCATCAATTTGGGAGCCTGCCTCCACAAGTGGGGACCCACTGAATCCTGTGGTGGTCAAATTAATAGGCATCCCAGAATCTATACCCCTAGCCAGGGGAGGCACGCTAAGCAGAGGTGAGTAATGCCCTAACTGGATGGGGGGCCTGGCAAAGTTCCCAGTGTCAGACTACAGGGTGCCAAACAATGGGTTATGCAATCAAATGGCTACCCTTATGTTGTCCAGGGGGTAGCAGCAAGCTGGGGACCCAGTGCAACATCCCCCTCAGCCCTCTGCAATCACAAAAGGGCCAACTGAGTGCATGAAGTGGCGTCAAAATAGTGCTAATTGAAGCACTCCATTAAGATATAAGGAGAGCATTGGGGGGGGGGTTGAGGGCTGGCTAAGTCCATGATATTGCCAAGTGAAGCTGCCATGCACTGGAGGGTGAAGATATGGGGAGTGAGGGCAGGCTCCAACCACCAACTCCCCATGGGTAGACACTGTGATGGCCAGCTATGGGGTAGGTGCCGCTAGCCACCTCCACCTCCTTCATGTCCTCTCTGGGCTGATCACCAGTGAGCCCCAGCAAGGAAAAAGCCAGCAACCAAGCATGAGGCTCCTGGCCAGTGCTCAAAGTGAAGAGGTGAAAATCAAAGCGACCTCCCTACACTATCCTCCTAAACCTCCCCCTATGCCCAGCGGCCATGCAGGAAGCATGCTCATCTCTCCCCCCCTCTCCTCACTCACCCCACTGCACTACCCCCAACTAAGAAGCCAAACACGTGGGCCAGCTGACGCACGGGCCAGTTATCTCCTGCCCTATCTCTCCGCTGCTCTGCTTCTCACTGCTGCCACTCATCTTATTTTTGCCTTTTTAAAAATTCTCAGCATGCTTCCCATGGGCGCTGCTGAAGATCTCACTGCAAAGAGACAGAGGCAGTGCAGGAGCCACCTTATATGGGCTCCCAGTGCTGGGCAGGAAGTCCCTGGATCGGTGTGAAGCCTTTGCGTCAAAAGTCTGGGGCAAGCAGGCAAAAATGCCCTGCCCCCAAACTCCGTCGCATCCGGAGTTCCCTTATATAGTATTGGTTCCCCGCCTTGGGTTCCCACATGTTATTGGACTAAAAGTTCCCACATGTTATTGGACTAAAAGTCTTTCTACTGGGAGTTTTAGTTCACCAGTAGCTGTGCTAGCTAGGATTTCTAGAAATTGTAACCCAAGAACATCTGGCCCATTGCTGCAAGCTTTCACAGGAGCACACAAAAGACTAGGGTTTGTGGGGGCGGGGTGTTTGTTTTACGTGAATGCCATATGGACATAAGTGATAATACATGTGACTGACCACTCGGTACTCAGTATGGATTGCAAATAGGATGCCCTTGTCAGAAGCATCAGACATCAGTGAGGAAAGAGAAACATAAATATTTTCTTCCCTTTACTTTCAAAAGGCAGTGACATCCCTTCAGAAGCCAAGTGCAGCACTAGTAATGCATAATAATCTATACTGTTAAGATTACTGATATTAAGCATCATCAGTTCAGTAACCCCACTCCACCCCACCCTACCCCACCTCTCACACACAAGACATCCCATTTCAAGCACTCCAAATGTTTTGATCTAGTTATTTTTAAACCGTTTTCAACACTGACGTCTACTTGAGGGTGAAAGGCAGACGGATTTTGAAGCAGCAACCAAAAGTTTGCCCTGTCTCTGAAACAGACCCAGGCATTACCCTTCTGACAATATGTTCTCACTCATCTTGAGACATAGCCGTCACTTTTGAGAAGATGTCCTTTAAGAAATAGAAGAAGCCACCCTCGGAGAAAAATCTCATGCTATTCCTCTCAAATGTCATTTTTCATTGGTGACCTCTACACTGCACTCAGAATCACTAGAAGACAGGGAGAGGAGAAGAAGTCGCCCCTACCAAACCACTCCCTGCAATGCGGTGCTCAAAGGAAGCATTAGAATGTCTGTTCCTTCTATCTGTGCAGAAATACTGGCTTAACATTCCTTATATTAAAAAAAAAACATTTTATCATCCCTCTTCAGGTCGTCCTTTGGGTAACAACTTTAGGTCTAAACTACATTTTCATGAAAAAGCACAACAATGTAGCCTCTGGACTGTAACATTTCATAAAGCAAGAGAGGATATTGTGTGTGTGTGTGTGTGTGTGTGTGTGTGTGTGTGTGTGTGTGTGT
>JAHTLZ010000237.1:36389452-36425680 GCA_023846285.1 Phrynocephalus versicolor | reverse complement strand
CCCCCCGCACACCCTCCCCTGCCCCCCCCGCCCGACCCCCGCACCCCCCATCTCCCCCATCCCCACCCCCAGCCCCGGGCCACGGAAAAATCATCAGATATTTTCCGGTCCGTGGGGGAAAAAAGGTTGGGGAGCACTGCTTTAGATGACAGAAGGCAGGCAAGAAGATGTTCTTACATTAAGCAGCTTCAAGTCAACAGGCCCCACTCTCTCACTCAATTTCTTTGACAATTTCAAGCCTGGTCTCTCCATTGGGATTTCATCTCTTTCATGCATTGTTCTGCTCTGTCCCTATTGTAAAGCCCTTCACTCCTAGATTTCGCTACACCTTTCTTCTTGCTTATTGAAATGGAGCTACCTGAGCAGCTGAAACGTCTTTGAAGTCCGGGAACCTTTCCGATGTCAAGTTGTGAGAATTTCTCTCTATTTTACCCTGCTGCTGGGGATTGTAAAAATTGATGAACTACTACCAAGCATTACAGCCTCACGCACAGCCAATTTCTGGCTCCCCTTTAGCCATCATACAAGCAAACCAGGGAGTGGGCAACCACAAAATTATCACAATACGTCCTTCATGGAAATTTGACCAATATGATCGTAGTTGGGGGAAATTAAGGTCCATTAGCTAGCAAAAGATGTGTAGCAAGCTGTTGTGTTGTTTTCCTCTCCCTTAAAAAAAACCAACCAAAGAGGTTGGTTAAATAAATAACCATTTATTGTTAAATAAATAACCATACATAACCATTCCCCCCACTCCGCATGTGTTCTGTACTCCCTCTTGGATAATTCATGGCATGAATACCCAGTGCCTAAATGAAAACAGAAAATGATGAATGGTGCTGAATATACAACAGAAACAGAATCTGCATTAATGAGAACGATGTGATTGTTAAGGCCAATTTATGTCTACATCGCAAGAGAAAGGTCACAAGGGAGAGTTTCATTAGTGTGACAAAAATCCTGCTTATGCCTGCATGACCTTCGATATTCTGTGGTCCACCTCATTTCTGCACTTTGGAATTGTGGCAGAACCAAAAGCAAAAAGGGCTTTTTGCAACACTTATCCTATGCCAGGTTTTTTTCTTGATCCTAGTAAATGTCTGGCTGTATAACTCCTTGGCATTCCCCACTCCTCTCTGACTATCTACAGGTCCAGCATCACCCATAGCCAGCAGATACTGAGTGTGACGAAAGGGCAACTAATTGTTAGCTTATTTAATTACTTGTTCTGGAATGGTTGCTGCTAGGGAGGGGACTTAGGACCTTTGTTTACTTCTTGCCTCATGTGACACCACAATTTGACTGACCTTGGGAGTAGGCGTAGTTGAGAGTGCTGTTCCCTGCTTTGCCTCAGGCAGAAAAATGTTTTCAGCCCTGCCTACATGGCCATGTGCGAAAGAGTTCATCTTTGCTTAAAAAAGACAGAACTTTTCAAATGGGAACTTCCTGGACCTGATTCAAAATTAGGTTGGCCATATGTTCTCTTTTAGGGAGGACAATCCTCCACCTCAAGACCTGTCCTCCTTTTTGCAGATGTGTAAGAGAGTGTTCCTACCCTCTCCCACCACCACCACCCTGTGACTCTCCCTGGCCAAGCTTGAAGGACGATGGGCATTATAGTTGAAGATATCTGGGAGGTAACCGTTTGGTGAAAGTGACTTTAGCAAACTTACATGTACTGGTGAGCTGAAGATCTTGGAAACAATGCTAGTGCCAATCAGTGACCTTCTCAAGTCTTGGTCTGTGGTCATCATGCATAGCCTGGGCTTTCAGGAAACCACCAGACTACCACTGAATTCTTTCCTCTCCTCCTCTCCTCATCCTCTAGGTAGTGAACCTTTGGCACTCCAGATGTTTTGGACCACAACTCCCAGAATTCCCAGCCTCTATTGTCAGTGACAATGGACTGTGGGAGTTGTGGTCCAAAACATCTGGAGTGCTGAAGGTTTGCCACCACGGCTCTAGTAGGTTCTCAACTTTTATGCACTACTATTCCCTGAACTGTCTGCCAACGGAAGGTGCACCAAATAGCCCTGTTCTAATTTTCCATTTCAATTTTATGCAAATAGTTATGCTATCCCATAATGAATCTACTTCTAATTATACAATTACTCTCAATTTAGCGAGCCAGTTTTGACAAATGAATTGACGTCAGCCCGTTCTAATTTGAAGAATAAATCAAGCACAGTCTTTATTTGATGTTTAAATCAAGCAAGTCATCTGCTTGGTTCATTTTCTATGGTTTTCTTCTGTAATAGATTATGATGTTGCCAAGTGCTGCTTTCATCCACATGGCCAACCAAACTGTGCAGCCTAACCTTTTAATGGTGCAGCACAGGGAGGATTGGGTTCAGTATGTCACTGCGTGTGTAGACTCACTGCTCCTGAACTCCTGTTTATGCTGCCCACTCTCGGCTTGCTCATTATGAAGATTTATACCATCATCTAGTGGAGCTCCTGTAAAACTACAGCCCATTAATCCTCACTTCTACTAGGTGCTTCCTATCCATGACAGAGAAAGGAGGGGGGAGGGAGAGAGACAGCCAATGAGGTCTTTGCTTTTGAGATATTAAGAAATGAGGTGTAGGGCTGATGTCTCCCAGGAATCTCTGCCACAGGTATGGAAATTAAAATCTTGCCTAATGTTAACCTAAGCTACATAATTTCTATTGCTTGGTCTTTAACGCTACCTCTCAAAAACTCACCACATGATTTAATGGTGCTTTTCAGGATCTTGAAAGGTGACAGTAAAAATTAGTTACTATTAAATTTATTTATTTATTTATTTATTGGATTTCTATCCCGCCCATCTGGCAGCGAGGTCACTCTGGGCGGTTAACAGATTAAAACAATTTATACAATAAAACCATAAAGCAGTAACACAAAATAAAAATAAAAATAAAAATAATATTAAAGTGACATAAAACAATATATTATTTTTGGCAGGCTAAATACAGGGAGAATTTTTGGTAGGCAAAACAAGGAGAGTTTAGGGGGGAAAGAAATGTAATTGATGTTCTCTGTAGTATACCATAAAGCCTCCTCCCCCATTTGATGGATTCTTTATAGAGATTGACATGAATTGGTTCATCCCAGTTCGTGCTAGTTCGTAAAGGCAGGAGCAAAGGTGCTGCTGTTCCTCTCAACCCCCACTTCCTAAGTCTTTGGCCAGGCCCTGCTTGCTTGCTTTTCCCAGCTCCTTAGCTAATCTACCACTCACAAGCAGGAGCACAGACTTCTCTGCCCCACCGTTTGTCTGAGTGGGATATCAGCCAAGAAGGACAGCAAGCCTAAGCTGTAGCAAGAGCTGGAAGATCAAATTGAGGAGGCATGCGTGTGGGCCTAATGAATGGCTGATGGAACCAGAGGAGGCAGAGGAAGGGAGCAACAGCGTCTGTGCTGCTGCCTTATGAACTGGGACAAGCTAGGACAACCCAGTTTATGCCCATATCTAGTTCTTTTCCTTTATTTGTCATTTGTCACCCTTCTGAAGACAACAGGCAAAACTCCAATTTACCAGTGCCTGCACCCCCCAAGACACCATAACAATCTGGCATGCCATGTTGGTTTAATCTGTGCTCAAGTTACATTTTGCTACTTCAATCTAAGAGCTCGGTCCCACGTCCCTTTAAAAGCAGTTTAAATTACTAGGAAAAACTGTGTTAAAAATGCCATCCCCACGGCCACCAGGCTTTTTGGGGAAAAAAAGAAAAAAGAAAACCCGGTAATGCCCCTTTAAGCGAGGTTTCTGTGACTCACCCAGGAGGTAAGGAATTTTTTGCCTCACTTTGATAATCCACCTTTTAAGGAAGCAGATGCCATGGGACCATGCAGATTATCCGGGTCTCTTCTTTTTTTTAACTCATAGCACCCACCGGCTGTTCCTGGGGCCGATCAGCACTGTTTTTTTTAATTGCTTTTCACCTTCGGAGAAACAGGAAGCTCCATGTGGTGCCCTAAGCCTTAATTTCCTCCAGCCAAGTGGTCCTTTTTTTTCAAATGCTAGTGCCACCTGCTGGCCAAGGGCGGGGGCTGAACTGCACTTTTAAATTAAAAACCAGCTTTGGACGTGTGAACTCCTGTCCCACTTATTCAATCACGTGATGGGACAAAGAGGAAAAGACGGACCTTCAGAAGATCAGGATCAAAACCCAGGTGAGATAGCAGCCTAAGTGATTGCATCTGCTTTTGTACTGACTGCTGTTGCTCTCTTTTAATTTCTCCAGGTCCTTCAGCCACACTTTTTCACCAACCCCTTTGTCCCATCCCTAACACAATTAGTGTAGTAAGAGCACAAAGCACCCGTAGTTATATTACGCAACACAACACATCACCCAGGTCACCTGATGGAAAATTCAGAAGTAATATACCTTGTCTGAAAAACAAACTAATGATGCTATCATTATGATGGTGACACATTTTTTTTAAAAAAAGGCAAGGTAAGTGGCTGTGGGATTGTCTGACTCTGAACATTGTAGCAGACAGCACTTTTGCATATTGTTCAGGTACAACAGCTCATTAGGGCAGAAGTAGTTTCTCACACACCCTTTTCCTTGAGTCCATGTGTGATTCATCCTCAGTCACGCCTTTATTTATGGCCACTGAATTTCTTTCACAGCAAATTATGGAATGACTCCATGCATGAGCAGCTTATGACCACAGCAGTGGGTCTGCAGTCCAAATGTTTGTGGTGGGGTTCCACACATTCTCCAAAGATGTAAAGCCTTTTGCTTTAAATTTGGGTAAAGGGTTGGCTCTTTGAACAGCAATAAAGGAAATCATTACAGCTGCCATTGGAAATTTTAAGCAGAGAGTAAATAAAGGCAACTTGGAGCTCACTAACTTTATATTTGTGCACAAAAATACATACTGTAATATAATATTATTACTATTACAAGAATTTTGGCCTGACTCAAAAATTGTGTTACATCCACTGAAATCCAGTGTCTCAAAGATTCTGTGGGGGCACCTCACCCCAGAATTTTAAGAGTTTGACTTCTTGCCCTTCTCACAAGCCATCTTGGCCATACTCCTCCTTCTGCCATCTGAAATGACATCCTGACAGCCAGTTTGATGGGGGGATCTCCCTTATGAGGGCTCTTTACTCTGGGGAAATGGCACTTGAGGGGGGATATGATGGAGACGTACAAAATAATGCAGGGCATGAGTCGAGTGGCTAGAGGGATGCTCTTCTACGTCTCACAAGATACCAGAACTAGGGGACATCCACTCAAACTGAAGGTTAGGAGAGTGAGAACAGACTAAAGTAATTTTGTTAACCCAGCGTGTTGTTAGTCTGTGGAACTCCCTGCCACAGGATGTAGTGATGGCATCTGGCCTGGATGCCTTCAAAAGGGGATTGGACAGATTCCTGGAAGAAAGTCCATCAGAGGTTACAAACCATGATGGAGATGTGTAATCTCCAGGGTTAAAACCAGGGTAATTCAAGGGCCAGATGCAGGGGAGTGGTATCAGGAGACAGATACCTAGTCTCGTGCACTCCCAGACACATTTGGTGGGGCCACTGTGAGATACAGGAAGCTGGACTAGATGGGCCTGATCCAGCATGGCTCTTCTTATGTTCTTATGTTCTTACAATGGGTATACTCAAAAAGTGAGTTCCCTTGCATGCAGTGTGGAACTTATTTTCTACGGTGAGTGAGTATACGACGGCAAGGTTAGGCCAATGTACAGCAACCCAAAGTCACCATATTTGAATGCTACTGCTCTTTACTTAGATATGAATGGAAAATTACAGACATACAGTATTTCAGAATCATTAACTACTACACTATTGTCTATATACTGCAGCACATTGGAAACTCTATATCTGCAGGGGATACATTCCAAGTCCTCCATCCCCCCGATGCTGGAAAAACCTGGAAGTACAGTGGTACCTCTTAAAATAAATTTAATTCGTTCTACGGGTCAACTTGTTTTAAGAAAATGTCTTATGAAACAGACGTGGTTTCCCATAGGAATGCATTGAAAATGGATTAATCCATTCCGGAGGCTATGGGTCACTTCGTTTTATGAAAATTTTGTCTTACGAAATGTGGTATTCCATAGGAATGCATTGGAAATGGCCCCCTTTAATGTCCAGCTCTGGTAAATATATACTGGAAATACATGTAAATAGGTATTTGGGTGGAGGGTTAATTTAGAATTTTTTTAACCCAGTGGATAAATGAATCAGCAGATACTGATTCCATGGGTAGGTGAATCATACTGCACTAATACAATTGATGAGTATGAGTCACTTACAGCGAGAGTGGTGGCCACACACGCCACTAAGCTGTATCTGTTAGGGTGTCGTGAGAAAAAGATAGCCCTACAAATGGTTCTGGACTCCAGCTACCCTCAGCCCAAGACAACCCAGTTAATGGCCTGGAATTATGGGAGATGAAGTCTTACACATATCGATAGCTGCAGGTTCCACACTCATGTATTATAAAGCTTTGAGTAAACCGCATATCTTGTTTCTCTTCAGCAGAGTTGTGAACTGTTTAAAAGCCACGCACTTGTTAAGATCAACCTCCAAGATGATTTGATCAACTTTTACCACATCACTTTCGCTTCTCCTGTTTTCTCCTGCAGTGTACCATACAGCTACAAGATTCATGTCCTTTCCTTCAAAGTACAAAAATTAAAACACCTCTCTAAACTGTAATGCACATAGAGAATTATTTTTGGGGGGAAAGGGGGGAATTAATCTCTTCTGCCAGCAATCAAATAAACAGATCTGGCTGTGTCATCTAGCTGTAAACACATGTGCAGTCCATATTAATAGTTAATTCAGCTTGCCTTTAAATCCTTTTTTTTTAAAAAATTAACAACCATGAAAAGGCGTGACCCGTCTCTCCCAGCGAAACCCAGTCACATTCCCCCCTCAAGTTTTCCATGTGACACAGCGATATTACAATTAAAGCACAATAAATTGCTTGTTATTCAAGTCAGGCATTAGTCCTAGTAATGGGGTGCTTGGTGGAGAGATGGATTTCCTTGTTAGGAGCTAAGCACAGGATTAGCTGAATTCTCCATGGAAAAATCTTGATTTGTTCAAGGTCTTTCATGTTTTCTACAGAGAAGGGATTATGTCTACTTAAAGAGGGGGCTTGCTTAAAAAGCTACAAAGTATAAGAAAAGGATTTAGGGCAGTCGGGCCTGCGGTTAAGTAGCTGAGGGGGTAGAGGGTGTTTTAGAGCAAAGGATTATTTAAATCCATAAAGTTTAAAAAAAATGGTTTAGCAGTACTAGGTCAAAGCAGGGTAACACGCTGGAAAGGCAGTTAAGCATAAGTTAATATTCATTTTACTTTGTCTAATTATTGCACGATTCAGAGTTAATGGGTAAAAGAAGAAATAGCCAAGTCTCTCTCTTGTTCTGAAGTGTGTGTGAGGAGGAGGTGCTGCCGTATTCAGCCCTACAGCATCCCCTTTCCTGCTACTTTTCTGTTTAAAATCATGCATATTGTGCGACACATTGATAAGGATTTGAAAAAGGAAACAGCCACCGCTCTGGCATTGCTCCTTTCAGGATGACAGGATTAAAGTGGTTAAATGATTCTCTCGAGACGTCATGTGGCCCAATGGAGATGAACCTTTCAGGGCAGCTTCCTCAGCTTATAGGGGCATCGGCCATGAGGGTCAGGGAGACTGTAGGGCAAAGAGGGCACCACGTTGGGGGACAGTTGTGAAAAACAAAGAGTGAGTAGAAATGGGCACAAACCTCAGTCTGTTGTAAACCACCCTGAGTCCCCTTTGAGGGAAATAGGCGCGGTATATAAATGTGAAAATAAATAAAATAAATAAAATAAAGTATCACAGGTGCTCCACATTCCCATCCCCTATCTCCCTGGTTGGATCCCCCACTTACCACTCAGCACTTGCTTCTCTCATCCTCATCCTCTTTGGCCGTTTGAACTAGTCTCTGGCAGGAGCAAGGGCTTCCCTGCCCTTTCTCCTTAGAATCATAGAGTTGGAAGACACCTCAAGAGACCATCTAGTCCAACCCCCTGCCATGCAGGAACCCCCATCACAGGACTCCCGACAGGTGGCCATCCAGCCTCTGCTTAAAAACCTCCAAAGAAGGAGACCCCACCACCCTTCGTGGCAGCATATTCCATTGCCGAACAGCTCTAACTGTCATGAAATTCTTCCTAATGTTTAAATAGAATCTCTTTTCCTGCAGTTTGAAATCATTGTCCCATGTCATAGTCTCTGAAGCCACAAAAAACAAAGCAGTCCCTTCTTCAATGTGATGTCCTTTCATATGAGGGAGGAGAGGCAAACCTTCTGCCAGGGAGTGGTCAAACATCTGAAGTGCAGGAGAGGAACACACTCTGGCTGGGGAGTGGGTCATTGGCTGGGGAGGTGGGCAAAGGGCACTTTCAGCACCTTTGGTGCCGTGTGTATAAAGTGGTGTGAACCTCGGATCCAAGGTTTATGCCCATCAGTAATTGTGTGTGAGAGGGAGGGAGGGGTGAAACATACAGAAACAGGCAGAAAATGGTGTATACACTGTTTATATTACGCTGCTAGATTCAGATTTAGCAGGCCAGTGTAATGTAGTGGTCAGAGTGTAGAATTAGGGCTCAGGAGACCTTGACTAAGAGCCTTTTCACACGACCCCTCAGATCTGCTGGCCACTTAAATTTGGACCAGAGATCTTGGGGTTCGTTGCTCTTCCTGTGTTCCTACCCCTCCGCATTTCCTTGCTCCTGTCTGTGTGAGGGGAGGGAGGGAAAAAAGGGAGAAAAGAATGCAGGCTCACCTCCGGCTGCCGGTCGAAGCCACCCTAAGCCCCGTCGTCGTCCTGATTCCTGTCTCTTAAAGGGGCAGGGGGCAAAAAAAACAAACCGAAGCAAGGAGAGCCCGGCAGTCACTAGGTTACATCCGCATCAGGGATTTTCACCCTCGGAGAGCAGGTACCTGAAAAGTGCGCTGGGACGCGCTTAGGTGGGCATGTTCACACTTAATTTTCTGTAAACTCCGGAGCTGGTGGGGAAACAATTTTAAGCTCTGGAGCTGGGAGCCATTTGCCGTGGAGTTTAGGGGTCGTGTGAAAATCGTCTAAATCTCCATTCAACTATAGAAACACCTTCGGATAACAACGTAGAACCATAAGTCAAAGTGCTGTTATGGCAACAAGGAAGCATCGGTTTTAAGAAAAGGTGGCTTGGCAAGTTGCTAACCCATGACTGTGTCCAGTAACAAATGCAAAAACTCAATAGAACAGGCAGCCAAGCAGATAATGGGAGAGATGGAATAACCACCCCTTGCAGAGAAACTGTCTCCTGATACAGAAGACACAACAGCAGTCCTCACATACCACCAATGTCTTTCAATGTACTGCTGGTTCCAAACCTGTTCATGATTCAATATGCCATTAACATTCCCTTGCTATGTGGCAGAAGAGCAGTGAGCTTGCCTGCAGCTGCAGGAAAGTATCAACCCGAATGGCATTTTACTTGTAGATATGTTGTTCCATGCCTCTGTGAATGCGAAGAGGGTCTTTCCACTGAGATGCCTGAAGAAGTGTACTGTGAAAAATGGGCATCTATACTCATAAGCAATCTCCAACAAATCTAAAGAACTGGGATTGATTTGTATATTTCAAAAGAGTACCAAAAAAAAGTTATGTTTTGACTACATATCCCAGATTTCTCTAGCCACAGCCAGATGCCCTTTGGCCATGCTGCTGCCGGCGGGGGTTGGGGGTGGGGGTGCAAGCTTTTCAAAGTCACATTTGAAAGCTCTGATGCAAAAGTACAGTAACTTGATGTGAGTTGAGAGGGTAAAAAAGGATAGAAATCAAAATAAAATTAATTGGTAGTGCCAATGTCAAGTCCATAGCTTGAGAATACTCATCATATTATAAATGAACTACTACACACATGCTGGAAGAATGCAGAGCTATGTAAAAGTGTTTTTTGTGTGTGTTTGTGAAATAGTTAAAAATTAAGTGAGTAGTAATGCAATTCAAGTAATGCAGAAATGGATAGATTAACAAAAAGATTAAAAGGACAAGCAGAATCAATTTTCAATGCTGGTTGGGACCTTTTTTATGACTGGTGGAAAACTAAAGTAATCTAGACTAAAACGAGATAGAATTAGAGAATAAATAGGTAACAATATGTCAATGAGAGGTAATCACCAAACGAGACATGTCATGTTATAGATAAATTGTGGATGTATATTCTATGGTACCCTTTTTCCTTTCCTTCTTTTTTTCTTTTTCTTTTTCCTCTAGTCATGTTGTTTGTGTCCTTGGTTTGATTTTTTTATGTATGCTCAATAAAATGTGGGGTGGGGGGAGTAATGCAATTCAACGTGTTTATAGTTTATCGTCCATTTGGATATAAATATACTGTACTGTAAGTGAGAAGGATCTTGGAATTGTTGTAAATCAGAAACTGAATAGGAGCGAAAAGTGCAATGTGGTCACAAAAAGGCAAATGCTATTTTTGAATCATGTGAGAATCAGAACATAACAGAATCATGTGGGAATCATGTGAGGTATGAGTTCCTCTCTATTTGGCACAGGATAGGCCTCATCTAGAGTGCTGCAACCAGTTCTGGGCAGTGCACTTTAAGGAGAACGCCTACAAACTGGATCACGTTCAGAGGAGGGAAACTGGGGACTGGAAACCAATCCTTTGAGGAAAGACTGAAAAGTAGGCATATCGAACCTTGGGGGGGGGGGAGACTGACAGGAGGTATGATAGCTCTTTTCAAATACTTACAAGGTAATCATATGGCATGATCTGTTCTTGAATATCCCCAAATGGGCTGTAGTTACCAGAAGCCAGACTTCGGTCGAACATCAGGAAAAACTTCCTAACTGTTAGTACAGTATGACAATGGAACCAATTGGTGGAGAGCGCCCCAACATTGTCTATCAAGAGAAAATTGGACAACCATCTATCAGATCTACTTTTATTTGGATTCCTGCACTGAGCAGGGGGTTGGACTTGATGGCCTTAGAGGCCCCTTCCAACTCAATTATTCTATAATTGTATTCTATTATTCTATAAGAGGCTCACTAGAAAATATATTAAAATAGTAACACTGAAGAGGTCAGGAACACTGAAACAAATACATTTGGAGCACAGTATCTGCTGGGGATTTATTCTAAGCAGGGTGGATAAAAATCAATGATTTCTTTTTTAAAAACATCAAAAAAATCTGATTTTTTAATTTAAATTGGTTTTTTTAAAATTTAAATTTAAATCTCTCTAAAGATCATGTTCTAGTTCAGATACATTATGGTCCAAAGGTTATTCATCATGAAATTAGTTTTTAATAATGTAGCATAAGGCTGTATCAGTCCATTCACAATGTCATGCTCTCCCATAATTTTCTGATTATTTGGGGCAATTTTTCTCTCTAGAAGATATAATCCACAATGCTTGGTTTTGCTATTTTCAAAACTGATAATATACCTCCTTCATGGCAAAAAAAAATGCTATAACATAAACATCAGAATTGAGAAAAAGACCTTAATCCCATTGTTCCTCTGCAAATCTATGTATACAGAAACAATGCCCTTACCTCTTAAGTGCTACATTTCAAGAAGTTCAATGAATGGAAGGTTGTTTGGAATGGAATAGGTCTGTACAAGGAGCAAATTTGAGGGGGGGGGGCAAGCAGTAAAATGAAAATGAAACCTTTTGAGCACAGTACTCCATATATTGAGATCTTTATGTGTATAGTGGTCTGAGGGTTATCATATTATTCTCACTCTCTCCCTTGAGGAGAAAAACCTGTAATGTTATTGTTTTGCATAAGTAAAACTATTTAAATTGTTATTATTAAGGTAACAATTATTTATCTCCTTCCAATAAAATACAAGAGAACAGTGGTCCAAAATATGAATGATTAACCTATTAAACTGGAGATCGTTCACCCTTCAATAATTTCATAATTATCTATCTATGTATATCTAATGGTATATAACCATCAAATCAGTAATTTTCTGATACAACAGTAAAATTAATCTGAAAATTTATTATTCTGAAAATGAAACCATCTGGTTGTAAATATTAAGATTAAAACAAATCCAGCAAAAATGAGTCTTTATGTAGAAAATCATGATTTAAATCGAACCTTGCTGACTCGTGATTTAAATCAAATCCACCTTGATTCTAAGCCAACCCAGCCACCCTCTGTAGATCCCAGAAAATGCAGAACTATCAAATTCTACCCATAGGACGGCCTCTGTCACCCCCTAGTGGCCAATTCTGCTACATGTGCCTTGCAAAAAAAAAATTAAGATCTATTCTTGGGGGTTTTTAATTTAATATTTTCAAACAGAGGATAAGAGAATCCACAGATATTGATCCCATTCATGGGCAGGTCCTTCTGTTAACAAAAAATCATTCTGTTTAGAACAGTAAATATATATCTACCTGGAAAGGGAGAGTCCACACTTCATTTGGAGGGCAAACCTGAACATTAGTAATGCACAAAGAAATGAAGGGCTGAAATAGGACACGTTAGCTATTTCTAGGCATGTATTATGGGAGGGTAATGGAAAAATCACCATAAGGCAAAATGTTCTATTAAATAATCTGATGGTAACAGGGTATCTTAGTATAGTCTGGATTGCCAACTACTTGCAGCTAGGAATTGAGATACAGTACTGAGAATTTGGAAAGGGTTCAGAGAACAAAAATAATTATGAAAACAGAAGCATATTATGACTGAAGATTAAATGCTGTATGAGTACTTTGGCTAACTGACCATTAAGTGGGTAGCAGAGAGCTTTTCCTTAACCTCTTGTCCCACTAGCTGATGCATGATTTAAAAAAAAATGATAATCGGTGAGTTTCTTCATTGTTTGTTGCATTATGATTGGTATTCTTAAGGGTGTGGCCTGTAGTTTACTTTTATTTCAAAATAAAATAAAATTCCATGTGAGAATAAACAGAGTACTGAGATTTTAAAATCTGCAAATGCAGGAGCAGAAATTATTTACAAATGTGCGTAGATTATTACAAGAGGTTTGGACGTAGAATTAAGAACAAACTGAGAATTTTCCCAAGGCAGTTATCTCCATGTGATACAAGTGTGAAAGTGAATTATTTCTTCATTTCCTCAAAAGTCTCATTTGTTTCATTTTCTGCCCATTCACATTCCATTTGTTTCATTTTTCATTCTTTGCACCTGCATTTGCTTTATTTCTTTTTTCCATGCCTTGTTGTTTCTCTTTTTAATTCAATGTGTGTCACGACGTCTTGGACTGTCCATAACCAACACATTTTCCATTTAAGTTTCAAGCTGATTCGACAAATGCTCAACGTTTTATAATACTAATAATGTGCTGTCAAGTTAATTCTGATTTATGGCAACCTTTTTCAGGGTTTTCAAGGTAACTCAGAATGGATTGCCATTTGCTCCTTCTGGAGATGTTCTGGCATTGTACAGCACCTTTCTGTTTAGCATCCTGAGACTTTGTCTGTTCTGACTCATTGGTTCCTTTGGATTCTCCAGTTCTTTTGGCTTTTGACTGTACAGCTTGCCCAAGGCCACACAGACTGGCTCTACTTGCAGGAGGTACAGTGGGGAACTGAATTCACAACCTCTGGTTCACCAGAGGGATACCAGCTTTTATATGGTTTGGTAGCCATATAAAAATCCTGGAAACTTCTTTCCTCACCCCATTGCACCATAGGAAACCCAGAGAGTCTTTTACAGCTTATGACTTCAGCATGAAACAACACACTATACTCCTCTGGGTCTTAAAGGACCAAAATGGCAGTGGATCTTCCTCAAGTGATTCTAGATAACCCCCTGAAATTTAGAAAGGTCTGGGGTTCAGGGCGATGTTATGAATATCCAAAGTGGGTGCTCCTAGACAATAATCTTACTAATTGAATTCTGAGCTTTGGAAGCCAAGACATGGGCGAGCCGCGACTTGGCTTCCAATTCCAATTAGAAATATTTTTTCCCTAGAGGCAGCCCCCTGAACCCCAAACCTTTCCAAATTTCAGGGGGTTACCTAGAATTACTTGAAGAAGGTACCCCTGTCACTTTGGTGTCGAAAAATGGGTGGGATCAGTATTTTCAAATGCATAAAAATATGCACTCAAAAATACTGGTCCCAGCCACGTTTCGGCATTAGAGTGGGCATGAAATGGTCAAATAGCCTTTTGTTTCGTTTCATTTCATTTCCTTAGTAGTTTCGTTTCATTTCCTAACAATGATTTTTTCCACAAGGAAACAAAATGAAACAAAATTATTTGGAACTCTGCTCAACACAGCAGGGGGTTCCTGGCTTCCCTGACATAGCAGGGGACTGGCAGGGCAAGCGCTGACTTCATCTCTCACCCTGTCATCTCCCTTCTGTGTCCTTGGAAGCCGGGATCCCCCCTCAACACAGCTGGTGGCTGAGAGGGCTAGCAGTGCAGTCAGTCCTTGCCCTGTCAGCCCCCTGCTGTGTCCTTAGAAGCTGGGATTCCCCCCAACACAGCAGAGGGCTGACAGAGCGAGCAGTGAGGTCAGCACTCACCCTGTCAGGCCCCTGCTGTGTGGGAAAGTTAGGGTGCTCCTGCGGTGCAGAATTCAAAACCATGCTCCACTTTGCTCTTCTCAGCCAGGCAAGGGTCAAGTGTATACCAAACCCACCCGCCCCTTGCCTGGCTGTGAAGGGTACAGCAAAGCAGTTTTGAACTCCACATCACAGCAGCGATGGTGCTTCTGTAGTGCAGAAGTCAAAACCATGCTCCACTGTGACCTTCTCAGCCAGTGGGTACACAACCCACCTGCCCCTTGCCTGGCTGAGAAGGGCACATTAGCCAGGGACTGACAGGGTGAACACTGACTTCACTGCTGACCCTCTCAGCCCCCTGCTGTGTCAGAGAACCCTGGCTTCCAAGGACAAAGCAGGGAACTGACAGGATGAGTGGTGAAATCAGCACTTGCCCTTTCACCCCCCCTGCTGTGCTGGGTAAGCCAGCTTCCCCACACAGCAAAAGGCTGACAGGGTGATGCACTTGAAAATACAGATCCGAGCAATGTTTCAGCATCAAAGTGGCAGAGGTATCTTCCTCAAGCGATTCTAGGTAACCCACTGAAATTTGGGGGCTCAGGGGGCTAACTTATGAAGCTCCAAAGGGGATGCCCCTAGGAAAAAATATTTCCATTGGAATCGGAACTTCAGAAGCCAAGCCACAGGTGAGCATAGCACTGCCACAGCTTGTCTTCCGATTCCAATTGGAAAGAGATTTTTCCTAGGGGCACCCTCTTTGAAGCTTCATAACTGAGCTCCCTGACCCCTAAACATATTTTGGGGGCTTTCAGGGAAGATCTTGTGCTCCCCTGCCATTGATTCCACTGGGACAAATTGTTTCATTCTAGAGGGGAGGGAAATGTGCTTCATGACAAAATAAAATTAAACATATTCTACCGTTTCATTAGGTAACAAAGTAATTCATTACCTAATGAAATGACAGAACAACATTTTGTTTTTCGTTTCATGCCCATCTCTATTCCTTACATGTTGATAAATAGAAACTTGCTTTAACACAAGTTCTAATAAGACCACATTTTTATTCAGTCTCTGTGCAAATAAGCCACACTCATTCTTTCCCTAAGCTCTACTTCACTCCCAGCTTTAATTGACAGCATTAATCAATGCACAGTTCTTACTCATGCTCTCTTACACACACACACACACACACACACCATTGAATGCAAAACAATCTCTCCAGTCAAGAACCATACAGACCAATCAGCCTGTATATCCATAGATAAACATTTCTTCATATTCTCATTGGTTTTAACATTGTCCTGACACAATCCCCACACAGCTGTAAATTAACCCCATTCATTTATCATGCAAACTTATACAAACCTATACATTTATGGTACACATATAGTATAGCATTCTCATAGTCTCTATTTTACGCAACCCATTTTTTCTATCAATTTCACTGCTCTTTTATTCCATTCCTGTAGTCTTTGACCTGTACAGCACGTTCCATATTCTTCCCAAGTTTCCATCCCAGTGACTATTAAACAAAATGAACTGCAAATAAATAAATAAATAAAATGTTTCATTCCAAACTCATTCACTTGAATACCAGTACTTTTTCATAACAAAATGTTCTTTGTAATATTCTAAAGGTATTTATTTACATTAATTACCTGGGTTAGATATGGTTTTTAATGCCTTCAGATTAAGTGCCAGGTCATAAAATCAACCAAAGTGGGCATAGACATTAACCCCAAAACCAAATACACCAAATTAGATACATTTACCACTCTCAAACTGTTACTTTTAATGGAATTTCATGGGGGGAGGGGATTCCAAAGTAGAGATGGGCCCGAAATGATTTTTTTGTTTGTTTCATTTTTCATTTTTCGTTTCATTACAAAACAAAATGAAAATCGAAGTGTCCTTTTAAAATAAAACAAATGAAACAAAATGGATTTGTTTTTGTTTCTTTCCATTTCATTTTTAATTATTATTTATTTTGACAATGAAACAAAACAAAAAACAAAACAAAAAACAAAAAGAAACATCATTTTGTCATGTTGTGCCCATCTGTACACCAAAGCCTACAAAAGCTAAGAGGGACACACAGAGACATGGAAACCTGTTAATTACATTTCTTTTGTTTTGAAAGCTTTGATTAATCACAGAACTTTACAAGCAAATTTGTTTTTTTTTTCAGTTTGAACTTTGTTTTACAATCTGTGATTCATTTCAGAAGAGGATTTCAGCTTCCAGTTTTCAACCTGAATTGGATTTTCTAATATCTTTAAGATGTCACCCAGTGCCTCCATTAGATTTCTGAAGACCCTCAGTTCCATAATGGATACCTATAGCATTTTTTTTAAACTATAATATATTCCCATGTATAAGACTATAGTTTTGTCTAAAATTGTTAGACTAATATTTCAGGGTCGTCTTGTACATGGAAGTAAATCAAGGTGAGAACCGCACAGTTGTGAAACTGTAATTTTGGGCTGGAAAAGTGGGTGTCATCTTATACATGGGGAGATCTTATAGATTAGGAAGATACAGTACAGTAATACCTCAGATAACGAATGCCCCTGATAACAAATTTTTCAGATAATGAATGGAAATTTCCGGGTATAGGGTTGCCTGAGATAACGAATGTTCCCTATGGGCTGCCTCGGATAACAAATGTTTCAAAATGCCTTGCAAAAAAAAAGTTTAGCCAGGATGCATTGCAGCCCCTGTAGTTTGTGGAGGGGAGGTAGGAGTTAGAATTTTTTTAATTGTGTTTTGGGGGCATTCTGGCCTTTTTTTTTTTTTTTGCTGAGGATTTGGACTTGGAAAGGTAGGGGGCTAGCTTTTATTAATCTTTGCAATACTTTTCTTTGCGCTTTGGGTGGGAAATGGCTGGGCTAGGCTTGCTGGTTTTATGCTTATGTTTGTCTGTTTGAATTTTTCTCTCTCCATTGCTCTCTGAGCAGGAAATGGTTTGGGAAGGCTTGCAGCTTTCATTTTCTCCATGTTTGCAACCTTTCTCCATTGATATGGAGGCAGAAATGGACTGGATGTTACTTGTTGCTTCTGTTTGTCTGTTTGGATTCTCTCCCCCCCCCCTTGCACTTTGAGTGGGAAAAGGCTGGGCTAGGCTTGCTGGTTTCATTTCTCTGTGTTTGCTTTGCACTGCAGCGAGGTGTTTGGGGTGTGTGTGTTCCAGCACTGCAAGCCTTTGAAGTGCACTTTATAAAGAGGTCTGGGGGGAGCTTTTTTCCCCTTTAACATACCTCCGGAACAGATCAATCTGTTTCCCATTCATTTCAATGGGAAACCGTATTTTGGATAACAATTTTTTCAGATAATGCATTGCCTCGGAGAATGAATTAAATTCATTATCCAAGGTAGCACTCTACTTCATGCTCCACTATGCCTTCTAAGGCAAAGCACTATGATTCATAAAGCCACATTGAATTGAATAGAAAGGGAAGACATTTGCTCCTGTCTGCCTGAGTGCTTTGTTGACTTTCCTGGTGGTGGTGGTGGTGGTGGGGTGATGATGTGCCATCAACTCACCCTGATTTATGAACAAGTGATCTCCAAAATGTCATGTCCTGGCTTTCCTAGAATGATGGAAATGGGCACAAACATGTCCCCTGTATATTGTTAACAATGTAAAGTATAAACATCAGTATCAATTTGATTAATGGCTCTTCAGAATTACTGACTTCATTTAATTCGTTTAAAAGATCATTTGCACCCTGCCTTAACAATGCAAACTGAACCACCTAAGTGAATTAATGGGAAGATTGAAGGCAATCATCATCTAAATTAAGACCAAAAAAAAACCCAAAGAAAAAGATAGATGACAACATGACAAAAAATGAGAAAAAATAAACCTAGGAGAGATAGAATAAAAACAAATAGTAAGCAAAATAAGCCTAAAGGACTTCTGAAAGTGGCATTCATTTATTTTCACAAATAACAAGGCATACTGTTACTTTTTTCTGGTGTAAATTTAACTTTCCAAGTTACTTTTACAGTTATAAGGGTAAAACTAAAATTAGAATTTCAAATGCTAATGTTCTGCCACACAGTCTGTCGTCCATATTTATTTATTTTTATTTATATATTTTCACATTTATATACCGCGCCTATTTCCCACAAGGGGACTCAGGGCAGTTTAGACAAAATATAAAATATAACAGCTAAAACAGCTAAAAACATCCAAACATCCAAACACGGAATGGCAGAGGCAACCAAGCAGGCACACAAGCAGGCCAGGCAAGGGGGGAGGGGGAAAAAAAACCTGTATCCCTAATCAACGCCGAAGGCGTCCCGGAAAAGCAAGGTCTTTAGGTTTTTCTTAAACGACACCAACGACAGAGCCTGCCGTAGCTCGCTCGGCAGCTTGTTCCAGATGGTTGGCCCCGCCACCGAGAAGGCCCGTCTGCGCGTACTCGTTTTGCGGGCCTCCCTCGGAGTGACGGTCCAGAGCGAGAGGGCCAAGGAGGATCGGGTGGGTCGGGCCGGATCTAATTGTCGGGGGAGACGCTCTGCCAGATAAGCAGGGGCCAAGCCATGGAGGGTTTTGTAAACCAAAACCAACACCTTGAACCTTATTCGGGAGACAACGGGCAACCAGTGTAGGCGGGCCAGGATGGGGGTGACGCGGTCATAACGACGCGCACCAACCACCAGCCTGGCTGCCGCATTCTGGACCCGCTGCAGTCGCCAAACAAGGTTCAAGGGGAGCCCCATGTAGAGAGCGTTGCAATAATCCAGCCTCGACATGACCAGCGCCTGTACCACTGTCCTCAGGGAGCTCTCATCAAGGTACGGGCGAATCTGGGCGATGAGCCTAAGATGGTAAAAGGCCGACCTGGTCACGGCTGACAGCTGGGACTCCAGGGTCAAGTCCGGATCCAGGACGACACTCAAATTCCTCACTCTTTGCGCCAGCTGGAGGGTGGACCTGCCCAGACTGGGAAGAGGGCCACAGTACCCATCTGGGCCACCCCCAAAGAACAGAACCTCGGTCTTTCCAGGGTTGAGCCTGAGTCTGTGGGTCCTGGTCCAATCCAAAACCGCGGCCAGGCAACGATCAAGGGTCTGGGTGGCCTCCACTGCACAGATGGAAAAAGAGAGATAGAGCTGCGTGTCATCAGCGTACTGATGACAGCAGACTCCAAAACTCCAGATGATCTCAGCCAGCGGCTTCATGTAGATGTTAAACAGCATTGGGGAGAGGGACGACCCCTGAGGCACCCCACAAGAGAGTGTCCAGGGAGCCGGCAACTCACCCCCCAAGCTCACTTGCTGGGTACAGCCCTCAAGGAAGGAGTGGAGCCAGCCGAAGGCCAGACCCCCAATCCCCACCTCCAAGAGTCGCCCCAGCAAGATACTGTGGTCGACAGTATCAAAAGCCACTGACAGGTCAAGAAGGACCAGCAGGGTAGAGCAACCCCTGTCAGCCCTCCTCAACAGATCATCATGCAGAGCGACCAGTCCCATGACGCAGCCTAAACCCAGATTGGAAGGGATCCAGGATATGGTTCTCCTCCAGGAACGACTGGAGATGCAGGGCGGCGACTAGCTCAATCACCTTGCCCAAAAAGGGAACATTGGCTATGGGACGATAGTTGGACATGTCGCCCACAGCTAAGCCGTGTCTTTTAATAATGGGCTTCACCACCGTCTCCTTCAGAAGACTGGGAAAAATCCCGTCTCTGAAGGAAGCTGAGGCAATTAGTACTGATGTAGTGAGAGGAGAATACATTTTGGACTTCAGACTAGCATCTTATAGCAGTCAAAGGCTTTTGAAAGTAACTAAAGGTATATTCTAGTTACTTTAGGAAATAGGAGAGCTAAGAATTACTTCACAAAAATGCAGTCGCAGCACTAACTAGACTTGGAACTAGAACGGTAACTATGGTGATTATTTTCCAAAAGTGACTTTCAAAACTTTGCCATAACTTGTATCATCTGTTTTCTGGGTAGATTTTAAAGGCAACCCTATGTAAAAGAGATTACAGTTGTCATTATATTTGTAGTTTGTATCCACATGTTCTTTTGATGGAGCACTGAAACCAGGTATTGCTGTTACCAACCTTGGGTCCCCAGATGTTCTTGTATTGAAACTCCCAGAAGCCTTCACCACTAAGATGTGCTGACCAAAATTTCTGGGAGTTGTTGTCATGATTCTGTGATTGTAGTCCAAGAACATCTGGAGACAACTGGAGACACAAGACTGGGAACCACTGTTTATCACTAGACATTTTGTAATGCATTGCAGAGAGTTTGATGCCGTGTGCATTTGGCTGAATGCTTTAGTTATGTTGTACGCACTGGCACACTTTGTAATGCTGCTATCACTTGCAAGTCCAAATACTAGATGTTAACAGATGTGCAGATATGGTTGCTAGAAACATGAAGGCAAATGCCACAAAGGTTAGAATTTCCTTCAACATCCCATCAACTCTTTGCACTGCTTACCTTGGTCCTTCTCCACCTTCTTTTATTTGCAATGGAGACAGATGGGCCTCCTACAAAACTTATCACCTCCAGAGGAATCACAACTTAGGTAGAGCGTAGACAATAAAAATTGTATTTTCTTTGATGGTTGTAGTGGTGGTGATGATAATTTGGTTTACCTTGTCTTCTCTCGATTCCTTTCATTGCCTATTTTTAACTCCTTGATCCAATATGTCCATAACTTCATTCTGAATTCCAATATCACCCTAAGAAGATTTCTTAGGGTACGGTCATGGTAAGGGAGTGCTAAAGAATCAAAATAGCATATTTATTAGGAAAAATAAAACAGGAGAACTCATCAGTGAAAGTTATCATCACATTTGTGTGTATGTGTGTGTGTGTGTGTGTGTGTGTGTGTGTGTGTGTGTGTGTGTGTGTGTGTGTGTGTGTGTGTGTGAGCGCATATGCGTGTGTGCGTGTGTGCGTGTATGCTTTTAAAAAAACCATAGTCATTAGAGAGGAATAGACTTTGGCTATTCCTGATGATGGTGGTGATGATATAATCGGAGTGGCCTTCATTTCTGTACCAGACAAGGACCATTCCACAGCAATTCCTGGCTTTAGCTTTTCTATATGTAAAATATATGTCTTGCCATTGATCTGCAAACATTTGTTTGTTGGCGAAGCCTTCTGTGTCTGCAAGTACTAGAGAAGCACTGTTGATTTGGAAGCATGCTCTAACGTACTTCAGGGAGGACCAGATGATGGCTGTTTTTATCGCTTGGCTAGTTTTAGCTTTACAATAGAAACAAAATGCGGTTATAACTTTCTCAGGTAGTGAGTTGAAACAGAAAAAAGAGGCCCTGGAGAAAGAACATTTCCTGAGAAATGAGACTCGGCAGTAGAAGCAGCAGCAATCGAAGCAGCATTGGTGGGATTTTTTCCCCTTTCTAATACTAGAGATAGTAAAGATACTTAAAGAAGAGTACTCCAGCTAAAAGGGGGGGGGAGAGAAGAGCCATTGGTCCTCAATACATAATTTAAGCTTGCAACATTGTTTGAGAAATGAATGTGCATGAGAAAGGGATCATTTAAATGTAGACATCTATTTTCACAATCTCAATAAAGTCTGGGGTTTTGCCTGTTTCTTATCTTGATGGCAACAGTGCTTCCCTTGCTATGTGAAAAATGCAAAATTTCTTATGTTCTAGAAATTGGGAGAGTGCACTTGTGTTTTTTCTATATGGGTACCTTTCTCCACCACCAGGTTCTAAAACAGTGGAATCTAGACCTACAAAATAAGTCCTGCAGGTTGTGACCCCCTTGATTACATCCTCCAATGTGTGAAAGATATCAAGCTTCAGTACTAGATTTATATATACATGCATGCACTCACAGACACAGAAAAAGAAATGTACAAGCATTTGCGTATAAATTGGTACTCATAACTCTTCAGTAACAGTTTTCACTGTAATGTCGAAGTATTCAGGCAACAGAGGAGATGCTGTTAACAACTGCACTTGAGCGTTTGTTAAGGAAAGAGTGCTAATGTTTTATCAGAAACTATGTTGTTAATTAGAATGCAAATTGATTGGCTTTTCTGAACAGCACAAATACAACAGGACAATATCCTATATATTCTTTTGAAAAGAAGGAGACTGGAGAGGAGGAGAAAAAGAGGACAATAACTGCGAGTTCAATATCATTTTTACAATGATATAATATCATTTAAAACATTCTACACAAAGTGGCACCTTGCATGGGGGAATTCCAGAAGCTGACTTCTTTTTTTCATGAGTTGACTACTTTTCCCCCAAACACAAAGCAACTGCCATGCCCATGTTTCACCAAGTGTGAATGGCAGTGAGCACAAGAAGGTATCCTGTAGACCAGGCATGTCCAAACTTCGGCCCTCCAGATGGTTTGGACCGCAACTCCCACAGTCCTTTGCCATTGGCAATCTAAGCTTAGAATTCTGGGAGCTGTGGTCCAAAACATCAGGAGGGCTGAAGTTTGGACATGCCATCTGTATACCATATTGACCACTGTCATTGGTGTTGTTATTATTTATTATTATTATTTATTTATTTCATTTGTATACCGCTCCATCTTCCTTCTGGAACTCTAGGCGGTTTACAGGATAAAAACAGCACAAAAGAAACAATGTAATCAAAAGAGGGAAAATACCCTCTGCAAGATAAGGCAGGACGTACGGGGAGGAGGGGAGGAAAAAAAAGAAATTATATTACAGGTTGCCATATGCCTCCTTAAAAAGCATGGTTTTCAGAGCTTTTTTGAAGGTGGGCAGGGACTGTGCAAGGCACAGGTCACTTGGTAGATGGTTCCATAATGTAGGGCCCACAACAGAGAAGGTGCGGCTGCGCGTGGCCGACCTCCGCGCTTCCCTGGGGGTGGCCACCCTAAGTGAGCGTGCCTGTGACATTCGAGTGGGCCTGGCCTCAGTTGACCTCTGGGCAATACCCTCCGACAGGTTGAGCGAGTCAAGCAAACAGCCTTAAGTGGCAAATGGACAATTCCTTGCTTGTATCACCTGCTTCTTTTACATACTTGGCAATGAACTGTCAACTCCTTATCTATTTCCAATGATAGAGGGACGATGTTGGAGGCCATTCCAATGATAAAAACCAGTAAACACATCCAACTCTGTTAAAATGTTCCCTTAAGTAAAACAGGCAGTTACATTAGAGGTGTTGCTGTATGACAAATAGAAATGTGCTGCCTGATGATGAAGGCTTGATTAACTTTCTCACCTTAATCACTGTTGGAAATTTAGCTTCCAAAATCTTATGAGATGTGCTGCAGCACAAAGAGTTCCTAGATTGCCTTTCATTAGGTAGAAAGGCACTTGTTTGTGAGTGCCTTTCGTGATGGATCAAGAAACTAAGGGGGGTCATCATTCACTAAACTGTGAGTCTATTTGGCTTGATCAAGAGCATAATAAAAGTGGTGATGTGTTCACTGTTGAGAATCTCTAGCCAAGAGTTCTGCTGTGTCTGGATGTGTATCTGTGAAGGAAAAAGAGAAAGACCATGAAAATCATGTTGGTGTTTTTCTTAGTCTAAATTCCAAAATTTGTGCCAATGTATATGTGCAGCACCACAGGTGCCTCATGTTCCCCTCCCCCTGCCTCTCTGACTGGATCCCCCACTCACTAACTGGTAAATGCTCCTCTCCTTCTCCTCCTTAGTTGTTCGACCACTCACTAGCAGGAGCACAAGCTTCCTCGCCCCACCTTCTACATTACTTAGGATTAAGAATCCTAATACAGCAATACAGTCTAGTCAAAAAGATCTAGCCACACTCTTAGCCCAGGGAAGTACTTAAACCCCTCTGCCTGGATGGGTACATCTATCAGTTACAGTTTCTCCCACAATCAAGAGTGTTTAAAAATTAAAGTTCGTAGCCATTAAATTTAGGAAGAAAGTTGTGAATTCTAATAAATTCATATTTAAAAAAAACCATACTTATAACACCTGTAGCACCATCACACCCAGTTCATGAGGTAGTCAGCAACTCACATACAGCTACCATTCTTTCCCTCTGAAAAGCAAAACAAACACACACCACAAACAAAGAATGACAGGGTGTTTATTTTAAAAGACCAAAAACTCCAGTTCAATGGCTCAGATTTATGAAAAGCGATACAACAAATCAGCAGGGATCACCATTTTGCACAATTTGCACTAAAGCATTTATGAATGAATTGACTTTGCACAAAAATGCCACTCTCATTCTTCCTGTCTTGTCAGGAGAGGCACGAAATATTTTGCCGTGTGAACCAAGGAGAGCAGTTCTGAAGTTCCTTGTTCTTGCACACACGAGCAAGATAAAGAAGAATGTTTATCTCTACCTTGTGAAAGCTTGCATAACGGCACTTTTTGTACATTAGTCTGCTTTTGTTCCAAGACTAGCCATCTGACAGTGTTTTAAAGGAGTTGTGTGCCAGGAGAGAAAATGCTGAATTAGTAGGAAATAAATATTTCCCTTCCTGTGTGATTTTAGCCTGGGAATAAAGTACCAATAAGATACTGTACTTAGAAAGGATATAAGAAGCCTTACATATTCTATTGATGGTCTCAAAGCTTACATAGCCCTTTTGGGCACTTCTGGCACATTGGTTAAATGGTAGTATTGCAATGAATACCCTGCTCATGACCTGAGTTTGATCCTGAGCTCAGGTAACTGGCTTGAGAATGAGTCAGCCTTTCATCCTTCCACTGTCAGTAAATTGAATATCCAGTTTGCTGAGGGCTGTGTGTGTATATATAGTCTGTCTAATTTAATTGTAAACTGCCCAGTGATTGCTTTAAGCACTATGGGGCAGTATATAAGCAGCACTCTGCTTCTAGCAAGACTTTGTCAGATATGCTGGTCCAATCCAGCAAATCAGTTCTTTTATTCTCAAATCTCTGGCCCAATCAGCTGAAACAATGAAAATAAACTCAAAGCAGTTAGTTTTTTTTAAAAAAAATCCCACTTTTTCTTAAATAAATAAATCTATCCAGACCCCATGAATATGCTGGTGTTTGGGGGAAGGAAGTAAATGTTAATCCAAAGAGCACAACAGAAGAAATAATGTTGTTACAGAGAGATACACACCAATCACAGCAAGAGAAGACCAGAGCCAAGGCCGCTGCAGAGCCCTAAAATGAGGCCCGTTGTGTTTTGATATTACAGCAGCCCATATGGTCTTCCATTAGTGGGTCTCTGAGCTGTGAGTGCTGTTACTCTACCATATGTGCTGATATGAACTACTGAGCTGATTTATGGTAGTATGTAGGTGGGAAGAGGGGACTCCCCTTGCAGAATCTTCCTTTCAAAGCCTCTGCCTTTACTGTCTCAACAGAAAGGCAAGGGGGACTCTTTCAGTTACATGGGGAAAATTCTTCACCAATTTCTAATAGATTCTGTTCGTCCATAGTACTGCAATATGTCAATAACTTTAGGCAGCTATTTCAGACATAAGGTTCCTTAAAGGAGCAGGAATTATAATACTCTTGGCATTTACTTTTCTTAGGAACAGGGAACATAACCCCTGACACACACACACACACACACACACACACACACACACACACACACCAATATTGTTGAACTACAACTCTCATTGTCTTTCATACTGATAGTGCTGACCTAGACCTGAAGAGAGTTATGCTCCAACAGCATCTGCGCAAAGGAGTATTCCACACAACTTAAAACCAAAGATGTCATTGCCTCCACCATAGAATAGACATCTAACCGGAGAAATAGTGACTTAAGCCTATTATTTGGCTAGTTCAGAAACTGAATATATGAAAATAGGAAGGTGTCTTATGGAGAGGCCCTTTGTCTGTCCACCTGATTCTTGCCCACATTGACTGGCAACTGCTGTCCAGAATTTCAGAAGGGAGTTTTCCATGGCCCTGCCCTACTAGAAGATTCCAGAGTCTGAACCCAGGACAGAGATCTTTATTTGAAAGCATAGACCATACCCATCCTTTGACCTGAAATGAACCCATGTCTAGATATTTGCATAAGATTCCTAAGATGGTAGCTGTAAGTTGTTGCATTTTCTTTTCCACAGTGTCATCAGCCAAGAGACATCTCTAGAACTTAATGTCTTCTTCTCCATTTTAACTTCCACATATTCTCTTTCTCTCTCTCTTTCTCTCTCTCTCTCACTCACTCACTCACTCACTCACACACACACACACACACACACACACACACACACACACACACACACGACCCTAAAACAGAGTTAACATATGCCAGAATTCAGTATCCTCATCAAATGTGCATACACGTTTAGGATATAGTATTCCATTCTGGGCATGAACCTCAACTTGATCTGCCCATCGCTTTTCAGTCTTGTAGTTTTGTTTTTCTCTAAGATGCTGCAGGGTTTTTGTTTTTGTTTTTTTTGAGGCAGTTGTAGGATGTTTTTCATTTGAAAAGTGGGCTCTTTTAGTGATGTTTACCTGCTGTTCTGTTTTGATGTTGCATTTGTGTGAGAGAGATTGTAGTGTTTATCATTTTAATGGTAGACTTGATTGGTTTTGATATATTGCCAGTTGCCTTGGGGGTTTATGTTGGTGCAATAGAAATCTATAAATGAATAAATAAATTACTTAATAGCCTTCCTCTTCTCAACTCTGGCAGGTGCTAAAAATAAATATCAGGAAACTGCTATCACCATTGAACACCTAATGGACATTAATCCAAATAGTAATACATAAAAATTAAGCCAGGAGAGTACACAGAATGAAAAAGCAAGCAGAAAGAACATTAACCTGATTACTCATATGGCATTTTATTCTGACATTAGCCCTGTTTAACCAGAGAGCATGTAGGGCTCAAAAGGGACATGGGGATGTAAGCAAGCTACATCCCTGTCCTAATGAATATGTGAAGCTTGTAGGTCTTCTAGGGAAGGTGGGGGAGTGGAGGGTGGCACTCACAGATATCACCATATGCTCACCACCTTTTCAGTCCCAGACTGAAATATTTAAGGACACCTTTCTTCTAGTTATAAGATTGCTGTAGCGTACAACTTGACTGTCCTTCTGCAACTCTTTAGTCTGTCACTACATTTTTATTTTGTAGGACACTTGGGGACAGGGATCTGTCTTCTTGTTTCCATGCAAGTGTTCTTCTATTCTCTTTATTCTGATAGCCCAAGGTGACAGCTGGGTGTCCCCTGGCTATTTCTGCTGTGCCCCTATTGCTATTGCTGCCTGGCCACTAAAATTTAGCACCTCAGCGGTAGCAGCAGCAGCAGCAAAATGGGGGCTGTACTGTGACACTTCTCCATTAAAAGTATGCTTCCTCTGTGAGCCAATCATAATTTGCAGATACCTCTGGGAACCATTAAATTGGCTCCAAAAAGCAATGTGTGTGCTCTCTGCAAATATGCCTTGTTTACAGCTTATGTGGCAGCATTTTTCTATCACAGCTTCCAAGAATTTTGGCATCTGGACAGTACAACACAGTCTCTTGATTCTTAGAAGACACAGGTCATCTTCCATGGGGTATCATCAGTGGATGGTTGGTAGGGTTATGACTTCTGCAATTTTGCCATTCATTTATATGAAACAAATATCATCTCATGTTTTTAGATGAAGCACTTCCCAGAGTGGTAGAAGATGTCTGCTTGTCACAGCGTGGGGATTTCCTCACTTTCATACCTTGTGTGTGTGTGCTGCGTCGTTACAGTCGTGACTAGACATGGGCACGGCCAGAAAAAATGATGTTTCGAGTTTTCATTTGTCGGAATGGGTCCGTTTCGGGTCGTTTCCGTTTGTCGTGAAATTTTTCAAAAATTTGTCGTTTCATTGTTTCGTTTGTCATTTGTCGTTTCCACCGCGATTTAGCATGATTTGACGTCCCAATGTAATATATTTTTAAAATAAATCCACACCTCCTCCCAGTCGAACCTCCCCCTTTACCCAATATCAGGAAAAAAATCCTCACAAACTGCCAGAGGAAAAAACAAGAATAAACTGCTATTCCCTTCAGCAGACAAAGCTGCAGAGAATTAAAGAAATTATTTTCTAAATTCAATTCCCTTCCTGCCTGCCTAACATAAATCTAAAGCCTCCAGCCTCCCTCCAATCAGCCAGCAGCAGCCAGCCACACAGCCCTCCACCCTCCACACATCCAAGACCCGACTGCGACTTCTGGAAGGTGCCTCAGCTTTTTATGCCCTCTGGCACATCCAGAAGTGTCAGTCAAAACCTGGCCATGCCATTGGTGGAATGGTTCAAAAAATTTCCATGGTCCCATCCCATGCCCAGCCCAAATGGGCAGGTCTAAAAAAATAAAAAATGAAATAAAATATAAAATCAATGCGACATTTTATTGCTATAAAAAACCCACTGCTGCTACTATTAAAAATCAGGCATTTAAAATAAATAAATTTCACATGTTTCTGTGGTGATTTGGTGTGTTTTTTGACCACGATTTCTAAAGAAAAATTGCGGTCGCCATTTTGGATCCCCCCCACTGCATGGCATGCGAGAAAGACGACGAGGATGACCCCCCCAGCCTGGTGCAAGCAGCCCAGGGGGGAAGGCCGGGGACCCCCCCCGAAACCACCCCTCTGGTAGGTGTCCTCAGGCAGGCATATTTTCGCCTGCTTTTTGACCGGGAGTCGTTTTTTTCTTCTTCTTCTTTTTAAAACTTTTTTTCTGTGCTGCTTGGCAATGGCATCGCGCGATCGCTGCGATGCCATTAACAACAACAAAAAACCCGACCCAATTTTTCTTTTTTCATGTCGGGTTCGAGCTGGAGCGGTGTAATTATCGTTACCGTTTCTGTTACGTAACGGAAACGATAACCGAAAATGGAAACGACAATTTTGCCGCTCCGTGCCCATGTCTAGTCGTGACCTTGGAGTTTTCTTGGCAGGAATCCTGGAGTGGTTTGCCAGTTCCTACTCTAGGCGCCTACAGCACCTGGTATTCCCTGGTGGTCTCTCATCCAAGTACTAACCAGGACTGACCTTGCTTAGCTTCCAAAATCAGGCGAGATCGGATCTGCTTAGGGCATCTAGGCAGCTCTTTCATACCTTTCCTACTGTATAATGTGACTTTTTTGTGACTGGTCACTGGAAGGTAAACAGCCTCGTCTTGCGAGTCTAATTTGAGGCATGTATCATCGCAGAAGCACTGGTGTGTGGGTTGGGGTGGGGGAGAGTTGTTAATGGTGGTGAATACACATTTCTCTTGATGTCCAGTTTGGCTCCTGGACAGCATCATGTCTTTGGCTTGCCCTGCTAAAAGAAAAAGGGATAATGGAGTATGTAGCCAATGGTCTCAAATATGCTGGGAGTCTGGTCAATGGCACAACCATGTTTTTAATTTTCACATGCTAATTGTCAGGAAAGGACTCAAGTGAAGAAATCACTCAGGAGCATGAGTAAAATCTGACCATCTTTCCCGCCATTTCCACTGCCTACAGGCTTAACAAATTTTATCCCATTCAGTGTAAAAGGAAGAGAACCATTGGGAGCTGAGCCAGCCCAGGTCCCTATAACCCCTTGATCTGCATACACCTTCTCTGACTTCTTCATGACACTAGAGTGCAGTGCAACCTATCAAAATGACTTACGTACTTTGACCGCTTTATTCTTCTAGAGGAGATTAAAATCTCATGTCTGTGCATTAACCTGTGCTAAAAGAGCTGATAAATTCCAACCTTTACGAACTCAAGGTCTTCAATTCTGAGCAGCAGCCAAAGCGTGGGTGTTAATGGTTAACTTTTCCATCCTAAAAGATCATCTATAGGCCTTTCTATCTGAAGTCTTCCTTCTTCAAAGCCAGATAATCTTCCTTTTGGACACTTCTTGGAATGCTACCAAGCACCTTGGACTCACTGTCCTTCTCCAGTGTATCCCCTCCCTTCTCTTCTCTTCTCTTCTCTTCTCTTCTCTTCTCTTCTCTTCTCTTCTCTTCCTCTTGCACAGTTTCCCTGGTGCTTTACCGTTGAGACAACCTTAATGTCCTTAGGCCAGCTGCTATCGCAATCTGTTGTTTTCAGAATGTACAAGTGGGGGGAAACGTCATCAGTTTTGATCTTAAAAAATATATAGGTGAACAAGCTAACGGTATTGCTTGTGTGCACATGGCAGCCCTTTCAAAACAAGTGCAATAGTTACTGACTGTCATCAGATTTCTAAATTCAGCATCCTAGGAAATAGCAAGCCCAAGTATGGTTAAGGCAAGAGTCATGAATCTCCTAAAAAGCTAAGAAATATCACTGATTTGTGGTACAGAGATTCTGACCCATCACCCCTCTGTGCTCTAGCAACTCTAGCTACTGGTTGGGCTGTGGCATATTACCCAGTACCTCCTACCAATGTAAATATGGAGTCCCCAAACTGGCCACTGGAAAAGAACAGGAATGCTACAGGGACCGTTGGTGAAAGGAACCAATAAGCATTCTGTTTCGGAACAACAGAAGATGTCCAATAAGCCATTTGACCTACATTTACTCTGCTCCTAACATAGATGCCTCCAAGGGTAACATAACAGCAGCAGCTCCGTGTGCTCATGATGAAGAATGTCAGTAATCTCGTCCACCCCAAATCTAGATTGTGGTTTGTCATTATGGATTGTTGTAAGGCAATCCTTGATGGATCAGACCACCGTTCTGCTGCTGCATGTTGCATCTTGTCCTGGCCAGCTAGAGGCCTCTAAGCAGCCTTCTCCACCTTATTGCTCTCCAGCTCCCGTTGTTCAGTCGCCTACTGCATCTACATTCTAAAGCTGAGTTGTTCACAGTTATCATGGCTGGTAGTAGTGATTACTGATATATTTATATTTCATGAAGGAAACATTATCTAAAAAGAAGGGGCTAAGTCACTAAAATGCCTCAGTTTCAGACGTAAAATGGCTGTGGGAACAAAAGTAATTTCTTGGGCCGCTACCCCACAACTGATAATATCTGAATCTAACTTACAGAAAAAACACCTCAAAGAATCGTGCCTTCATGAGCAGTGGCCTTTTTATATTAAAAAAAACTCCAGCAACGCCCACTTCAGTGGGTCCCAGAGAGTTTTCCAAGACTCAAGCCAGAGGGTGGGTATTTTTTGCCTTGCTTCATATGCAGCTGCTGCTGCAGTGCCCAGCACACCAAACAAATGAGCATGGTGATTGCCCACCCATCCCCATTCCTTCCCTAAATTTGGCTCTCTCAAGACCATGGTCCCTGCTGGCCTGAGGGAGTTGTGGGGTTAATGCAAAAAGCCATGTTTTCCATTTGGAAGTTGGGTAAAATTTAGTAGGGATGGGGATGGGTGGGCATTAGGGATGGGCACAAAACAGAATAATTGCATTTCATTTTGTTCCGTGTTCCCCCCCCCCGCATTTCCTTTCATTTCACTTCATGCGATTTTTTGCAAAAAAAATCATATGAAATGAATTTTTACAAAATGAAATGTGGGGGGGCTGGAAACCCCTTCCCAGGCAGCCCCCCTCCTCCTGCTCCGGGGCCCCTACTTACCTCTCTTCCTGGGCTCTCGCACTGGCGGGGGCCTTTGGTTGTGATGGTGATGGCAGCGGCATGGTGTACTGCCAGGCCACTCGCCCTCTCAGGTTGGCCAAGGCTTTCAGTGGCTATGGGGCAGTCTACTGCTGGGCGTTAGTCTTCCCAGCTATCCAGGGCATTCAGCAACCGTGGGGTGGTTTACCACCAGGCTGCTCAGCCTCCCCAGCCAACAGGGCCTTTAGTGACTGAGGGGCAGTCTACTGCCAGGCTTCTTAGTCTCCCCAGCCTGCCAGGGCCTTGAGCAGTGGCTGGGTGGTCTACCACTGTGCCGCTCCCTCTGAGGCCAGCTGGGGTGTGTGGAGGCAGCGGTAGCAGAGGAGGAGGAGGAGGAGGAGGCCCAAGCCAGCCCGCTTGGTCTGGTTGGCCACCTGCGGTGGTGCCCACAGAAGCAACAGCTTTGGCAGCAGTAGAGGAGGAGGATGAGACAGAGGCCCAGGCTGGCCTGCTGGGCCCGCTCTCGCCCTCTCCAGCCTGGCTGGGCGGTGGCAGCAGTGGCAGCGGGACACCACCAGCAGGTAAGGGACTACTTTATAGATGGAACAAAATGGTTCGTTTCAATGAAAAAAAAACACCATTTCATTTCATCTGTAACAAAATGCTACTGCCTTGTTTTGTTTTGTTTCATTTCATTTCGTTACGTAACGGCACAATGAAACAGCATTTCATTTTTCGTTTTGTGCCCATCTCTAGTAAGCATTGACTATGCTGATTTGTTTGGTGTGCTGAGTGTGAAACCTTATCCAGGATTTTGATGCAGTTTTAAAATCAGCCCTGCCTCCTGCAACCATCATTTTGTGAATTCCATCTTCCCACAAAGGATCTCAGTGCCTGATATACATCCTCTATCAAGAATACATTTTGGTACAATGCTTTGATAAAGATAGCTTGCTATCAAAAGCTCCGCTTACATGATTTTATTTTATTTTATTGTGTGTGTTGTGTCATTACAGTCGTGACCGACTCTTCGTGACCCCACGTCCATGGAGTTTTCTTGGCAGGGTTATTGGAGTGGTTTGCCAGTTCCTACTCCATGTGTCTACAGCACCTGGTATTCCCTGGTGGTCTCCCATTCAAGTACTAACTGGGGCTGACCCTGCTTAGCTTCTGAAATCAGGCGATATTGGATGTTTTTAGGGCATCTATAAAAGTATCAGCTAGCCTATCCTTGTATTGCTCTTTTTTGTTCGATTGTTTGGTCACATGGCCCAAACCGTGATTCACTTCTACGAATCATTAAAATGCATATTCTGTACCCATTTCACAGATACAATGCTATAATATGATTCAGTCGGTGTAGACAGCTTTCAAAGATCTTCCTTGACAGCATCTTGTTAGCCTTTTCCAGCTTATCCTAATAATCCCCTACTAGATTCAGTCAGGAAATGCAGTACAGCGATAAAAATAAATAAATGCACTGTAATAGCTGCCTCAGCTGCCACTGTGGTGCCTTGTGACACATAATTAGAAAACAAATGGCAGATTAGCTTAATAATATTCATTAGTATCTAATGAAACTGAGAGTGTTTCCTGTTCAAAGCATGTTGAGCTGTTAGTTGAATTTAAATAAATTCTGTATTTTCCCCTTAAGCAAATTGGTGGTGTGCATGGGGGTGGTGGTAGGTGGGTCAAAAGCTATTAACCCTTTCCCTCAAGCTGCCTGAGCTCTCATGATTGTCCAAAACTGACCCCCCCCCCCGAGAAGGTTATGGTTAACATAAAAGTACCACATCCCGTTAAACATTGTTCTTTCTTTTTTCTTAGGCTGAGGATTTAATGATATGCAGAAATTATGGCTGTCTTACAGTATTGCTGTAGGACTGACCTCCCTTGACAGTTCTTAAATTATTCAGCTATCAAGGGCCTGCTAAACATTAAATTAAGCATCCTCTCTCCCCTGTCCTAAACCATTAAGTTATGCAAATGCACAGATAATGGGGCATATGACAGCTGGAGGCATTAATCAAGCAGCTCTGTCTCCGGGCTGTTGTTATGTAGAAATTGCATCTGCCCACAGACAGTACAGACACAATTAGAACCCACTCAATGTGATGAGAAGGAGCTACCTAGCTCTCTACATGCATGTTAGGTTGTCGACCTGGGACTGAATAAGACACCTGGGGAAAACCTCACTCTCTGTGTATCGTTCTGTCTCGCCTTCCTTCTCCCATTCCTTTCCACCTCTTATTGCTTCTCTCATCAAAATGAAAAATTGCCTATAATTGTTCTTATTTGCAAACCAAGCCTGTTGTAAGCTCCACCTGCTGTTTACAATGGAAGGGTTTTTTATTATTGGTGTTATGGTTATGGTTTTTCCTTGCACTTTATTAGGGTTCTTAGGGGAACTTTATTTGTTTGCTTTTTTAATGTAAGCAACATCTCAGGGCAGGGCAATGAGAGAGAAAGGCAAACAGAATCACATCTGTTATTCGTTGCAGCGTATGAATTATTGCTTTAAATGGGGGGGGGGGGGGAAGGTCCGGAGGAAGCTTGCAAGGTCTATCATATCAACAGCATCTCATGCAGAAGCACAGGACAGCACACTGTTTCTGTATCTTTTGCACAATTATCTCCTTCCCTATGTATGGCTAGTTAGTAAACACAAATTGACGTTTTGAACAACATCTCCCCCCCCCTACTTTAATAATGCAGCCCCAGAAAGGCAATGATGGTATATAAATCTATAGAAAAAATGAGAAAGGCGCTGCAAATAAGGACCCCTTCAACACAAGACTGGAAAGGAACGCTTGAGCAGTTGCTGGAGAGAGGACTCCCTGGGGCTGCCCAGGGTGAGGGAGTTGGATATACACTTGGAAAAACACAACCCTTCTTTCTTATCTATTGAGATGTGTGTTGGGGGTGATTTCTGCCGCTGAATTGTGCCTCCGGGAGCCTGGATAGAATACCTGCCACCAACCATTTGTATCATTAGCCACGCCGGACAGTTGGCAGGGTGGGTGGGACAATTATGGCCGTTGACAAATAAATCATTGCGCACATTGTAATCAGTAGGGATTACTGGCTAAATAAGCAAACCAGAGTATGTCTGAAGGAGCATGTCTGTGTGGCTTGCGTTTTGACGGCAGCTGCTGTCAGAGGTGATATTTGCCCTCTTGGGAGAATGTGTTAGTGTGTAGTGTCTTCTGAGGGGAGCCACCTCTTTCCTCGAGGAAGTGGATGGCACACATTTCCCGTTGGCGCCATTGTTGGTTTGTGGAAAAGGAAAAACAACAATGCAGGGATCAAGGGGCTGCAATCACGACTTCGCTGTTGGCCCTGCCGTGTAAGGTACAAAAACTTTCCCATCATGTTCAGTGTGCAAATGTGGCAGCACTTTGCTTCCTGTTCCTTCAAGGGACGTGGGAAGCAATTCAGAATTCAGGAGTAAGCAGTTGGGGTTGGCTGTCAATGAAGAAGAAACCTATGTTAATGATGATTTCATCCTCGCCAATGAAGAACAGTTGGAAACAAAGGGAATGCCTTATGCCAGGCCTGCCCCAAGTCCAGCCCGGGGGCCAAATCCGGCCCGTCAGGCCATTCTGAGTGGCCCGCAGCTGGCTGGCCCGCCCCTCCCTCCCCCTCCTTCACCCAAACATTCCCCTGCGGTGGCCACGGCTCCTTGTGCTTCCCTTGGTCCCCACCTTCCTTCTTTCCTCCCTCCCTTGGTCCCTACCTTCCTTCCTTCCTCCCTCCCTCCCTTGGTTCCCACCTCCCTCCCTCTCTCCCTCCCTTCCTTGTTCCCCACCTTCCTTCCTTCCCTCCCTTGGTCCCCGCCTTCCTTCCTACAGGTGGGGTTGCAAGGGGTCAGTGGGTGGGGCTTATTGGTCAGTGGGTGGGGCTTGCAGTGGGGTGGCAGGGTCAGGGAGCAACCAGCCCTTGACACATTCTCAGCCACCAAATCTGGCCCTCCTTACAAAAAGTTTGGACACCCCTGCCTTATGCCAAGACAGACCGTCGACCCACTTAGCTCAGCTGTGAATATACTGCGGGTAGAAAATTTGCAGAAAGATGTTCAGGACTTACTGGACTGCATCTCCCTCTATCATTCACCACTAGCTATGCTGGCAAAGGCTGGTGGGAGTCCAACATCACATATGTTGACAGCAATCACTATCAGTGACTTGATGCTTTCAGATCGGGAGTTTCTTACCTGGGAGTACCAGTGACTGAACGAACCCAGTTTTTTTGTTTTTGTTTTTGTTTTTGTTTTTGTTTTTGTTTTTGTTTTTGTTTTTGTTTTTGTTTTTGTTT
>JAHTLZ010000237.1:36364629-36389442 GCA_023846285.1 Phrynocephalus versicolor | reverse complement strand
TGTTTTTGTTTTTGTTTTTGTTTTTGTTTTTGTTTTTGTTTTTGTTTGGTTTTTTTTGTTTTTTGCAGACAAAAGATGTGCGCTAACCAGTAAACCAGAGCTCTTCTTTCTTAACGCATAGCCTAAACACCCTCCCTTCTGAGTTTAAGTCACTAGGTGGTTCTACAATACCATCCACAGTGTCATCTGATTAATTCCTCGCTTTCTTTAAAAACCCTGACCTTCTTTTTTAAGAAGTATTTTACGATGGACTCCATGCATTATGAAAGGCAATCCTTTGGCAAGTTAAATTAATGCAACTTTTGCAGAATGAGTTGATAAATGTCTCTAAAGGAACCCAGCTCGAACGGTAATTGCTATTATCTTATCATTCTCGAAGGAAAACATATGTTTTTGCCAGTTGTCTTCCCATCATCTTACGGTGGCTATAACTCCTGGAAATATATTATGAAGCTACTTGTTGTTGTGTTTTATGGTTTCTTTAATTTATTCACCCTACAGCCTTACAAATCTTTGTCTGCTTTGTATCTTCCTTCTGAATCCGCTGGTCTTACCCATCTGCTGTTCCTCTTATGTTCAGACGTGGTTTTGTAGATGTGGTAGACTGCTGTGCTGAGCTCTAAGATGAGTCAAGGTAATCCCATTGAAACCAATAAAATCAACAGAAAATAAAATTGCTCCCAAGTACCATAATAAAGATCCGGATGCCAGTCCCACACAATAAGCGATGAAGAATAAGCAAAGTTGGCTTTCACTGAATCTGCTTGTTGTTTAGCTACAGCTTTTTCAGTTTTGTTTTGTTGATGATTGTGGTATTTAAAGATTATGTTAATTATCTGTGGTCTTCTGGGACACAGCATACGTATTCATCTGGACTGCTGACTGAGTAATCCCTTAATTTAATACAGCACAGAAAATGTAGCAACCATGGAAGGTTTCATGGGTTTTTAATCTGGAAGAAAGGAAGGAAGGAAGAAAGAAAGAAAGAAAGAAAGAAAGAAAGAAAGAAAGAAAGAAAGAAAGAAAGAAAGAAAGAAAGAAAGAAAACGAAGGCATAGAATGTTCTTGCTTTTTTTTCTGTGTATAATTCACAATAGCAGAAAGTTAATAATAGAGCTACATTAAAATGTCATTTTGCACTGATGATGGTTTGGGGATGAACACAAGGAAGTTTTGTCACAATGGCCAGGGTCTCATTTCAATCAGCCAAAGCAGAAATGGGGCAGCTCACCTCTACCTTCCTGTAGCACCCTCAAAACCTGCGTAGGAAAGCTGGAAAGTGATCCTGAACAGATTTTTAGGTGGCAGAAAAGTCTGGAGCAAGCGGGGGGGGGGGATGAGACAGAAGGAGAAGACATTTGTGCCGCAGTGGTAGTCAGATATTATTGTGATCTTGGATTTTTGCTGTTATAACTCAACAACCACCTTTGAAAAAATACACCTATTTTCCAGCTCCTTTTGCTTTTGGATTCAATGATCGTTACGCAGGATGTTTCAGATTATAGTTCTGAAACCCTGCAGATTGCCATAAAACACCAAGATCCAGTGATCAGAGCATTCAACAAAATGGTGTGCATTGTAGAGAACACGGTTTATTTCTTTTCTGGAATTCTTGTATCCTCCCATGTTTCCCTCTGATACATGCATTTGAAGCTCTCTGGCTTTCCTGCGCATGTTGGTAGGTAAATAATAGTATGCCACTCTCCACTTCCAACCTTGAAATGAACTCTCTGGTTAGCCTTAATAAATACTCAAGGTGTAATACCATACTGCCAGTAGTAACAGATTCCATCCAATCAGTGTCATATTCTCCAGCATCAATTTCTTGTGTTTCTGTTCCCATTGTTTTTACACTCCCGCTAATTTTAAAGCTTATGCTTGCCCCTCATTTCCAAGCCCACGCTCCATAATCACAGCAAGATGCCAAAGATAATTATGGATGCCAGCACTTTTATGTGGTCAGAAGTTGAACTCTAACCCCAAAGGTCTCACTAAACCCCTAAGGTATGCTGAAATTCATAATAAGCCTTGGTTTGGGTTGCCATATTACTTAATTAATCCAGCTGTTCCCGACTTGCATTACTGGATATTAAAACAACTTGTCAATCTGTAATTGCCGATCTCCTTCCTCCCCTTTTTATCTAATTCGGTTGCGTTATATTAAGTCAGGCTCTTCTCTGCACAGAGTCTCTTTGTTTCATTAACTTCTAATACAAATGCATTTGATAAAACGACTTCGAGTGAAAATGCAATCTGGCCAGCATGGATGGTGAAGTCTGTATTTATGAAACCTTACATGGGAATGACGCTAAAACGTTGTTACAAAGTACACAAGAATATTATACAATAAACATCTGGGAAATAAGGCCAGTTCATGCTTTGAAAACACAGTCCACTGCAAAATGAAAGTGTACAATAATCAAGCCTCATGGCTTTTATTGTATTTATTTTTCAAAAATATGTAACAAACTTTTTGCATTCGGGAACGTTATCGAAATGTTCACCATGCAAGTTAAAGTATTCATTTCAGCATTCTCTAGGCTTTGAGTATCCATCACAGGTGCATACAGGTGAAGCAATTTATTTTACTATGCAATTTGTACATGTGCAATGTGAAATGAATGTCACCCCCAGACTATATCATAAGAACATATTTGAAAACAGCCACATGCGTTGACATGCAAATATTGACACAATGTTTGCTTCTACCCAAGGTGACATTGATGAAATCGATTCACCTATTTCAAGTCGTCCCTTGAATTGTGGCCATTTGCTGATTTGCTACTTAATGATTCTCCAATAAACATGTAAGTGGGCTTTAGAAAGCAAAACATATGAAATGATTCAGAGGAGATTAAAAAATCTGCCATGTTCAGTCTACAAAGGCCTGTTCAAATTGCAGGTCAGCAATCAATAGTCTACTGATGAGCCTGCCAGAGCTTCGACTAGTTAAATTTCGGCACTGCAAGTCCTTCAGCTGGCATGAGGAGTGGAGTTCCTGCAGCTATAATGGGGGGAAAGGAAAAATTCCAAACTTGAATATAAAACAAGCTATAACCAAAGTGTATGTATACAAACTTAGCTCTGTATTTTATATATACTGGCCCAAATCAGTTACAATGGTGAAAGAGAAATGGCATAACTCACAGACGTTAACTACCAGTAATTAACAAGTCACCACTTGGATTGGTCACTGCATGCCAGTCAGGTGGCATGGGGGCAACTATGAATCCAGGCAGTGACTTGTTAATTAGCAGCAATTTGCCACTGCAAGCTTCATCATTATCCCTCCACCCCTTTAACTCCATACAAGGATTTTACCTACTACATTTTCCACAAATGTTCAAGATACCTTTCAATATACAATGGTACTTCTAGGTAAGACATTAATCCATTCCAAGGGACATTTCGTATTATGAAATTTTCATATCTTGAAACACTGTTTCTCATACAAATCCATTCCGGAGGTCCAGAAAAAGTAAAAAAAAGTGGGAAACCACTTCTCCCCATGCAAAAAGCACAATAAAAGCCATGGAAATGATGAAGCACATCTCCCTATCTTTCAGCTGCTTGAGAAATCCGCTTTTTAAAAAAAGATCCAAAAAGTCCCCAAAATGGTGCCAAATATTTCCAGAATTATTCCAAAACGGGGGAGGCACTTCATGCACATAATTGCAAATGGAAGCTTCAGTTCCCTGCTGCTGTTTGCAATGGTTCCCTTCCATTTGCAATGGTTGCTTTTCATGCATGGAAGGTAACCAATGCAAACAGAAGGGAACCATTGCAAATGGAAAGCAATCATTGCAAATGGAAGGTAATCATTAAAAATGGAACCGGGGCTTTCGTTTGCAATGGTTACCTTCCATTTCCAATTATTATATGCATGGGGTGGCACTATAAACCTCCCAGGTGCAATGCAACCTGGTGAAACTTTTTTTGCGTCTAAAAGAAAAAGGGTTAAATTTTCGAATGACAAGGCATCCCATCTCCATGGATTTTTCTCCACATCTATCTAGGGGCATTTGTATCTAGAGGCACTGTATATATGTTTTACTTTGTAATTTGAATCTGAAAAAATCCATATTAATTTTGTTATTACAAACATAGCAATATATTGTCCATTCTAAAAAATATAAAGACCGTTTTTTTCTGATTTTTGTTTCCTGTAACTATTTGCTTTTTAAAATATGTTTTGATTTGTTTTGAAATAATTGGTATGTTTCATTGGTTTATTTCACACATAGATACTCTCTGATCAAAAACCCAGCAACAAACAGAGAATAGTAAATATCAAACTTGTTTGCAGTTTTAAAATTGTAATGTTTTAAAATTCTAATTTCTTTTGATGCATCTGTTTCTTTAAATTAAGCTGTGTGACTGGAAGTTTTGGTGCATGGACATTGGAAACGGGTCCAAATCCCAGTTTAAACCAGGACATATCTCATGGTGTTGACAAGGAATCATTTTTGATTATAGCTTCTTGTGTGAATGGAATTAAAAAAAGGAAATAAAGGACTTGGTGCAGTGGATATTAATGGAATATACAGAAACAGTATATGGTCTTCCTGCATAGCTTCATCTATCACCTCCATCAATAAAAATTTAAAATGCAACTTTTAGGGAAAACACTTAGAAAAATGTGTCTTTTGTGGAACAGTAATTGTAATCCTATTACAAATACCCATCAGCATAAATGATGATACAGTCACCCCCCCCACCATTTCGCGGTTCAGGTACTATGGTCCCACTATATCGTGGGATCGCAGTACCTGTGGGGACAGCGGGGAGCAATCAAATTGCTCTCTGCTGCCCCCACCCGCCCCTCTGATCACCCCCCAGCCCCACCTGACCCGCTTCCATATATCGCGGATTTTCATGTATCGTGGGTCGGGTGGGTCCCTAACCCCCGCAATAGGCAGGGGGGTTACTGTATCGATTGCTCCAAAAACCCATCTTAGGCATGTTTTAGTCATGTGATTTAGCACACTTAGCTACTTTGACTTCTTAAAATGTGTCAATTCATCAGTTTATGTCAGTGAAATTATGGTGTGAGGCTTTGCTGCAGTTTGTAAACATACTAATCTTCTGAATTTAATTGATGATCTGCAGTAACTAGAAGATATTTGCAATATGACCTCAAGTGTCTCTTTCTTTTCAGAACTTATCTTAAACATCAGGCATTATTTGCTCAATATAAGATAAAAGCCTTTGTTGCAAAACCTTGAGCATCATTTTGGTTGCATGGGAAATTGAAACAATGGTCTTCAGTTTCTACATACCTTAGTATCTCATTTACAACATCTCTTTGAAAAATACACCTGAAACATGTAAGAAAACATACAATTCACAAATCCATAACCTATTTAACTTTACCAAGAAGCAATTAGAATTCACTTGGAATTGTGTTGTTGTTGTTGTTGTTGTTGTTGTTGTTGTTGATGATGATGATGATGATGATGATGATGATGATGGAACTTCTTCTACTGCATATTACTTTGAAATGGCTAGATTATCCTTATAGTAATTGCTCAGTTTGTGAACACAGCATTACTGAGTGTGTTGCCCTGTTACATCTTCTTGCCCTTACTCCTCCCTGTTGTTAAGTATTATCAAGTCACCTTAGACCTGTGAATTGATTTCCTATCATTAATAGTCCTGGGTAGAAATGGGCACGAATCAAAATAATGGTGTTTCATTTCATTTTGTTTCGTTATGGAGTTTGGTTTGTTTCATTTCATTTTTCACAATTTTTTGTGGAAAAATTCATTTTGTTGTATCGTTAATTCATTATTCATTTTACCCGCTTTTTTCCCAGTACCCACTGTGTGGCCTCCTTCTTATCACCCCTCCAGATCGGCCCAGCGATAACGGGCTGCAGGAAGGAGGCGCAAGGGGCGGCGGCTTTGAAGCCACGCTGCTCTGGCTGCCGACGCGTGGCCTCCTTATCTTCCCTCCCAATCGGCCCCGCAATAATGGGCCGTGGGAGGGAGGTGCAAGGGGGCCGGCTTCAAAGCCGCACTGCTCTGGCCGCCTAAATGTGGCCTGCTTCTTACCTCTCCTCCCAGGGCTGAGCTGGGGCTTGAGCCCACCGCATCCCTCAATGGCACTGACAAGGTGTGTGCTTCCTCCGTGCACCTCAGCACGAAAGGACCTCCAGACCAGCACCAGGTAGGAGACATCTCCGGCTCCACCCCCATTAACAAAACGAGCCTAACCGAACCAATTTTTCTCGGTTCGGTTTGTGTTAGATTTGCCCCTAGGTTGGTTTTAGATTTGCCCCTAGGTTTGTTATTCATTTTGTTACATAATGAAATGAATGACGGATAACGAAACAAAAAAATCATTTCATGCCCATCTCTAGTCCTGGGCCTTCTCCTGCAGTTTCTTTTCCTAGCATTCTTGCCCTTTCCAGTGGGTCTTGTCTTTATGATAGGTCTAGCAATACTATTACTAGTGTGCTAGTAATAATTTAGTGAGTTTAGCTTCTATAAGGTTTGATTTTATCTAGAACTCATTTGTGTGTCTTTTTAATAGTGCACAGTATTCATAAGGGACATCTCCACCTCCACACTTTGAATGAATCCCCACCCCACCCAATCAGGTTTCTTCATTGTCCAACTCTCAAATCTGCAAGCACACAGAGCAGGCAGGAGAAAGGAGTGTGGGCTGTCCACAGAACACCTGTGTGGGAACAGTGCCGAATGGGGCCGAACCACTGAACCATGTTTTGTGGCCACCTCTAGTTTTTTGCCATTCCAGAAAATACAGAGATGATTGTATCTGGTGGCAAATCCAGAAAGCACACCCTGAAAATACCTAAAGAAACACAACAGGTGTATAAAAATATATTATCCATATCATTTAGGATTAGAGAGAGACTAGTAGAAAACTTGAGATGTTCCTTACAAAAGGCCTTTACAATGTATAACTTTGTAATTACTTGTCAGATTATTTTTTAAAATATAAGAGTTATACTCCAGCCATCCACAAAGGCCAATATTCTTCTCAGTCATCGCACCCACAGTTTCCAGTTATTCCACTCGTGATGGATAATAGGATTTGTAAATATGTGTGGAAGACCATGTGTGCCCCTTCCCTCACGGATCGTTGTAGGACTGAGCTCCAAAAAGCACATTACTGAATCCCTCACCACTCTCTTTTATGCCTCCATAGAATCTCATCTGCTTGAATTAGTCTCACCTAAGTTGCATTTTCACAGCATCGTGCCACAGAGAGACACTGCCACATGTTCCAATTTCCTTCCCAGTGTCTAAGTAAAATGATAGTGACTATGTCAAGAAAAACAATATAAAGAAAAGGTTACAGAGAGACGTGGAGATGAACTCATCTGTCAGTTTGACTTTCTTTCACACTCTCTTTTTCCCCAAAAAAATTTCAGTGCCTTTCCGTCAAACGTGCAGATTCTGGACATTTCTTGTAAAAAAAAAAAAAGCACCCTATTGATCCCACTCCTAGACAACCTTGTGCTACCTGCCAGGGGTTTTAAAACTAAGGCACCTATAAGAGAAAGAAAGAAAGAAAGAATGATATGCCTTCCCTCATCCAGCCTCAAAAACCTGTTTGAATACACCAGGTTCCAAAGCAAGACCTGCATCGAAGAATCTGCAGATTACACTAGTATCATGCATGGGTTTAAAAAAAATACCAATTCTTTCCATTTATGAAAAAAGAATGCAAATTCTGAAAGTTTTTATTAAAGAGAGAGGGGGGGGAATGAAATTCTCATCTATTCCACAACAGAACGGATACATATTTTTATAACTATTGTTTCAATGTAAGACAGTGGAACAAGACATGATCAACCATGCACAGATCAAAACAAAGAAAGTCAGAGAGACATGTAGGATAGCACTACTCACCACCATAACTGCCCTGCCATTGCATCTCCCCAGTAAAACCTGGAAAATTCATTCCCATGAATATTTAGCAGACATACTTCAGGGGACCATGGGAATGGTATCTAGCAACACATGTCACCTAGCCTAACCTACGCAGCCTCATATTCATTTAACACATGGAAGAAGATATTTATACCTCAATATTGTTTGCATCTTATGAACTGAAGTGCATATAAGTTGAATAGAACCAAACACTGTGGTCTACATCCAATAGTTACCCATTAGCTGAAACTGCATTGCTTTGTTACACTCACAGATTAGTGAGTTTCTATTGTGATTCTTGGGGTGCTCATACTTGCTGGGTCAGCATGCATTCGACAGTCCCAGTTGACACATTTTAATTGTTGGTGAAAAGTAAGTGACTATCCCACCATTTGTCTTCTGCTTACGTAACAAAACTACAGATTTCAGCCATTGAATCCATGTAGCTCACCTGGATGCTGACCTACTAACTCCATATGGATGCAGTGGGTCACTAACAATTGCATTTGTGTGTTGTGCATTTTGTGTTATTACAGTCGTGACCAACTCTTCGTGACCCCATGTCCATGGAGTTTTCTTGGCAGGAATACTGGAGTGGTTTGCCATTGAATTTAGGCACATGTTTTTAGCCATCCGTCATAGATCCAGGTTGTGCCAGCCGGATATTGCTAGAATGTGTAGTCCAAACAAAAAGATTTTTCTGCTCATCTGCACCCATTTAAGCTGCAAAGTAGGCTAAAGACCACTGGAAACAGATTACTATGAAAGCAAAATAACTATTTAGTCAAGTCTTCACAGTTCAGTAACCTTTTTATAACCTAGCTTGATGAGGTTTCAGTTTTATTTGAGATGTTAATGGAAGTTACAAATTAATGATTTCCAAAATATCTATTAACAACCATACTCAAGTCCTGTAAACTAAAGACTGTAAGTTCCTTTATTAAGTGAATCTATTTTATGTTAGACCTTTTCCTATTCTCTTCCATTTTTCTTAGCATTATTTTATTATCTTTCCCAGTGACTCTTCTCTTCTCCTGTTATGTCCAAGGCCCAATACCCTCAGTTTGTCATTTTAGCTTCTAGTGAGAGTTCAGACTTGATTTGATTGTAAAACCACTAGATCCATGGTATTTGTAAACACACACACACACACACACACATTCTTCAAGATCATGTCTCAAATGAATCAGGGGTAGGGTGGGGGTTACTGCTAGCTTTCTTTACCATCCAGCTTTCACACTCCTACGGTGTGACCAAGAACTGGAACAGAACATAATAGAGATGATGAACTTCTGGACAGCTCAATGGTTTAGGTATCGAGAGGCTGAGAATTTGATTCTACACTTTGTCTCCTTGAGGAGAGTAGCTGGACACAAAGTTGCAAGAAGTCCATTCCAGCTCTGCTCCTCTAAGGTTATTATTAAATGTCACAAATAGCATTCTTTGGCTGATGCCCGATGCTAAGCTGAGATAAGATGATCTCCCAAATTTAGTGCTCAACTCTCACAACTCAAGTAAATGAGACCTATATAAATGTGCTTGATTTGGTTGGATTAGGGTTTCAATTTTCAAAGCAAAGCCAGCTCCAATTTGGGACACATACAAAAATATGCAGCAAAATCCTTTTTCTGGATTGTCCCAGGAGTCAAGTTTTGTTGCATAAATTACACATAAGACCTGTAAACATTTTCATCTGAAACATTGTAACAATACCCCCAAGTTCCAGATGCCAGACATAATTTCTCTTCCTTTCTTCCTTCCTTCCTTCCTTTCTTTTTTCTTTCTTTTTCTTTCTTTCTTTTTCTTCCTTCCTTCCTTCCTTCCTTCCTTCCTTTTTGTATTTAGCATTTTGCCATTGTAGAAATTTAATTACATTTTGCCATTGATTCATATTTTTTTGTCTCACACAATATAACATACTGGAACAAAATTATGTCCACTTCTATTTTGAAGTAGATGGAGAAAAGCTAGTGCAAGTGCTTGAATGGGAAACAATTCCTCCACTGCCAAAACAAAGTCAAAGAAAACAGTAATCTGAAAGCAAAAATCTGCATAAACCATCTATTTGGCTGAAACCCTTTTGCATAAATTATGCCATAGGAAAGATGATGATGCTACTAGTAAGGACTTTCTTCTTCTTTCCTATGGTTTTTTCCAACTCATAAGTAAACTGCATCCAGTAGTGTTCAACATTCAAATAATTAAATACTTCTTCTTTCCACTGTAATACATGAACCAAATAGAGAGGCACAACCTAATTAGAGTCCTGGTTATTTTGCAATGGCAACACTGGTTGAATCATATTTCCACACCAAGCAAAAGGTGGTGGGAGACCATTTAGACCTGGCAGATTATCTGTTGCCCCAAGACCTTGTGTACATGGGCACCATTCAACAAAACAAGGATATATTTCCCCCTCCATTAGAGTATTACTTCTGTTCTAGGGCAATAGATAAGAGAAATAGCAGATGGAGCACCGTGTGGGTAAAATTGGCTTGCAAGAGCCATCAAATGATATGCTCTAGTTGTCTGCAGGGTGCCAGGAACAAAGAATGGCCCTTCCCGGTGGATCATTTCCCTCAGCAAACACGGTTTTATTATTGTGATAGAAAAGTATCCCGTGAGACCAATAATGCTTCATCTTCCTACAAATAAATAAAAAAACAGCTGTTTTCCTTCAGACTGAGTTTACATTGATAGGTTTTTCATTCCAAACAAGGCATCTGCTATTTTGAATCAGAAAAAAATAACAACAATAGCAACATTTTTAAGGATGGGCTTTTTGTTGGTTACACACATTTTCAAAAAAAAAATGCGGGACTGGCAGCTACTCAAACTATAACCTGGAACATATTATCTGGGCGTTAAGTGTTCAGGTATTATGGAATAGCCTTATATCTGTCTCCATAAACATTCCTGTCGGCATAGGGCATACTCTGTGATTGATTCATCAGAACTTCCGGGGAGGGGTGGTCAGAAAATACCCCCGAAGTCACTCAATGCACGTGATTTTGGCCGCATGGCTATGGGTATGGGATGCCACAAATCTGACCAGAGGAAGAGAGAGAAGAAAGCATTTAAACCTTCCATCTACATGGATGGAAATGATCCTTTCCATGCTGTTTTTCTTCCTGGAATTAGAAATGTTTATAGTTTCTAAGGCAATGCAACAAAGAGAACATACCATAGAAAATTAGGTTTCTGCTTTTATATCTATAGGAGTACAGTATGTGTATCTTAACCACTACCACCCCATTACACATAATTTTCTGATTCAGATTGGGGTGAGTAGATAGCCTTCACAACATAACTACTCCCAATTGCTAAGCCTTTGTCTCCCTCCTGTGCTCACAATCTGAACAGCAGATGATAAAAGTCACTTGGAGAAACTTAAAACGTTGTCAATTTTGTCATTGAACCATCACAGAAAATGCCTAGACTTTTTAAAAACCATACATGAAGCATTAAACAAACAGAGGAAAAATCCACCTTTGAATCTGTGGTATCAGAATGATTTAGGCTTCAATGGAACAAAATCAATCAGATCTGTGGCTGTCTAAGAGGTTCAGGATTGATTTTTTCCCCTTTCTTCTTTTCAGTGAATGACTGCATTCAATTTTTTCTACCTTATTCTGAAATATTACATCCTGCAATATCTCATGCAGCCAAGGCCTCAAAATGTTACTTCCTACTATTGTACAGTGAGCTGAATTTGCATGATCTCATCAAGCAATCTTCTAATATCACCAGCAATTAATCCTATCAATAGCACCAAAAGGAGCCTGAAATATGCTCCCATAAAACTTTAATATTATTAGTTGTAAAATTATGTCATATCTGGTACAGTGTAATTAAATGATTCACAAGTTTTATGTGTCTGCACATTATAATTATACTCATCAAAGCAAATTAGCTTTGAATCCGCTGGAATACTACTTATTTATAAACTCTGTAATTGTACACTAATTACATTAGGATTAGTTAATGTTCAGCAGTCATTTTGTATGCTAAGTACTGGTTGTTTACACTGCCTTTATGTTGTATATTGTCCTAAAGTTAAAGATAGTTCAAAGGAAGCAAATTGGTACATTGTGGGCCAATTAAAACAATTTGCTAAGTAACACACAAGGTCATCAGTCAGGCATGCCCAAACTTTGGACCTCCAGATGTTTTGGACCACAACTCCCACAGTCCTTTGCCATTGGAAATATAGGCTTGGAATTCTCGGATTTGTGGTCCAAAACATCAGGAGCCCAAAGCTTAGACATGCCTGATTATTCTGGCAGCTTGTGAACATACAATGAATCCCTTGCTCTGTAGTTCACCAACAGCGCCAGTCGCATGTGTATGTGTGCAACACCAAAGGAGGTGCGTGCAAAGGGGATGAAGTACAGTATATTTTCTGGGTGTGGAATATCTTGGCAATTGGCCTCTCAGCCATGGAACTTCTATTAACAGTGAAGACAAGGAAGAACCATTTCTTAAAACAAGAAGCCTCAAAAAAGATAACATCATAAGAAGGATTTGTGTAATGCAAAAACTATTGGAACTGAAAATTTTACTTCCCCCCCCCCCCAAAAAAAAAACCCTCTAACTAATAGAATCCACTAGCCAGCCTGGTCACCACCTCCCCTAGCTGGCGAGATTCTGGAATTTGTAGTACAATAATTATGTGATGTTTCTAAACTTTGGCTAAAAAGGTGATCTGTTGCAACCTGCCCTCTTTCTTGCCTGTTTGTTTCTTGCCTGTTTGTTTTTCAGGAAAAGACTTCTGTCCCAATCCAGCAAATCAAGACCCACATGTGGAAATGAACTTTCCTTTCTATTGCTGTTTTGGGCACAGCATGCATCTGTCTGCTGCCTAGATGCCCTGAGCACATCCGATCTCTCCTGATTTCGGAAGCTAAGCAGGGTCAGCCCGGGTTAGTACTTGGATGGGATTCCACCAGGGAATACCAGGTGCTGTAGGCGCCTGGAGTAGGAACTGGCAAGCCACTCCAGTACTCCTGCCAAGAAAACTCCATGGACATGGGGTCACGAAGGGTTGGCCACAACTGTAATGGCACAACACACACACATGCATCTGTCTACCCTTTCAAAACTCTTTTAGCCTCCATTGAATTGGCCTGAAGGGTCCTCTGTTGCGCACACATCCATAGGCAGGCAAGACGTCACTAGTCTGGCATGCACAATTTGTTGCATGTGGATATAGCTGCAACTTGGGTCCACTGCCTTTTCAGGAAATGATATATAGCAGGCCTGCCCAACAGGTAGACCGGGGGCTACCAGTAGCCCCTGAAGGGTTCAAAAGTAGCCCGCCAGCCATCAATAAAAAATGTGAGGGGATAAGTTCTCCACCTCTATCTCCCCCACCCCAAGGACCACCACTGCCCCAGCAAAGCTCTGGGTCTGCCAGTCCACTGTCTCAGCCGAGCGGGGCAGTTCAAGGGCCATGGCACAGTCCCCTGCTCTCCTGACCGGCCAGATGATTGGCGTGCCACTGTCTCATGACCAGTTGAGTTGTTGGTGAAGAACGGAGGAAGGGGACAGTGAGGGGCTGGGTCATGGGCGTGCCCACCGCCTTTGCATGCATGGTCAGCCTTACCATAGGAATGCATTGAAATTTGTTCCCTCCAGAAAGAATTAATTGATTTTCAATGTATTCCTATGGGAAACTGTTGCTCTACTTGCATTTTTTTTTTACTTATGAGCATCTGCTCAGAACAGATAAAATTCATAAGTAGAGGCTTTAGTGTAGTACGGTAGCCCTCAGGCACTTTCGCCTGGAAAAAGTAGACCTCATCCTGTTCAAAGTTGGACAGCCCTGATATATAGTCTTGGTTTACCCCCTCACAATTCTTCCTTAGCTCTGTATTCTCGTTAGCCTTTTTCTCGTGGCAATACTGCTGTTTCTATGTCCTTATAAAAGGATGCATGCAGTTTTGAAGAGCGACAGGATGCTCATTGTTTTCCAGACTTACTTCTACTCCTCTTGTGGTTGCTAAGTAAAATGTGGGTCCCAAAGACAACATATTCCTTGTTATGAGCAACACAGTGTCAGCACAATTTGGCAGCCATTTTGCAATGTTGTGACATTGCTGATATCTAGCACTTACTCTAGAATGAGGGGGCTCCTCAAATTTTCTTTCCCCAAAGTGGCAAAACAGTGCATTTTTATGTATAACCAAGCTCACAGACACACAAATATCCTGGTCACTTTAATTTTTTTGTTCTATTTCCAGATTCTTTTTTAATCTTTGTAGCCATGAATTCTCCCTCTCTGTAACTTATAAAAGTGTGTGCTGCTTATAACTGGCCCTATAGTGCTCAAAGCTCTCTATTGTATATAGTATATACATTACTATAATTATGTACGTCACCCATTGCACAGACACCCCAGCAAGCTGGTTACTCAATTTATCGAGCTCAGAAGGATAGAAAGCTGAGCCACCCTTGAGCCTGGGACTGAATGAGGGTTGGGACCAGAGTCTTGACTGCAGTACCGAAGTTTAACCACTGTGCCATGAGTTTCCTTGTGTTCACAGGTTTTGAATTCAGTGCACAGTGCAATTCTCATTCTCTGTTCTCTTCACAAGGCCACGTGGCACTATCCAGCACAAATACATGTGTGACAAGCTTAGTCTTGTTCTATAGAAAAGTCCCATGAATGTTTAGTTATACGCAAAAGCCCTTGAACTGTCTGCAGAAGACAGATGACCATACCTGTAAATAATGCACTGCTTTTGAGGGGGAGAGGCATCTTTTGGTTGTTCATTAAAAACGCGGACCCATTATCTGCCATGACTTTTCGCATTCTCCCATTGTCTGCAGCAGATCCTCAGTCAGCCAGCTAATTTGCGCTGCCATAATTGTTTGGCCTGGCACGCCAAGCTGAGAACGGCAGCATGTTGCTGCTCTAGTCAGTTAAGCAACACTCTTACCTTCATGGCAACCTGCGAAGAGGCAGATGCAGTAGAGAAAATCCTTCTCCTACACATGGACGTTCTGTCTTGTTGACATATGTGACCTCGCAGAAATCAGTCTATTATCACACAACTGGGAGTACATTCCGAAACCATTTGAGAGATGTCCGTCATTGTATAGCTTGCCCTAAAATCAATAGGCCAGCATCTGAACTCATTTATAATAGAGAGCTGTGTGTCAGCAGGGTGATGCTAAAAATGTAGTCTACTCCTTCTATTCTTGCCTTTCATAAGGTGAGGTTGAAAGAAGGTGAAAAGAGCCTGGAGACTTTGTAAAACCCCAAACAATGGGGGGGTTGAGTCTTTAAATATTGCAATAACAAATAATCTGGAGTCACCCTGACCCAAATCTTAAATATTAGATCCTATTCTTCACACAGAGGCCACATTCTTGGGACATTTATCTTTTTTCCTACCACATATTGAACCATAGCAGGAAACTAGACCGCCCTCTGTAATAGAGTTCTTTGTGAAAAGTAGCGCTTCAGTATCCAGTATTGATCCAGAGGTTTGCAGGAGAGAATTCACAGTGGTTCCTTGGCTGTATCAGCGGGAGAGCCTCTCTTCTGCTTTTTAAAGGTGCAAAGAATGAAAAAGGCAGCATTGTTTTAATCAGCAATTATCTATATTTAGCTGCAAGTAAGAGCTAGATAAACAAGTTCTATGAATGCAAAGCTGGGCTGTTGACAGGCTTTGCCTTCAAAAAGAGTCCCACCATATTTATTCCTCTTTCGGTCTGTGATTCATTTATTCAAAATATTTTTCTTTCGCCTTTCTCTTTTAAAAAGGACCCAAGGCAGCCTACATCAATAAAAAGAAATTTAAAAAGCTAAAAGCAGTTAAGTACGCAACTATTTAAAAAGAATAAAATGACTATTATATTAAAAACAGTAAATGAAACCAGTACTAAAACACTCTTAAAACAACAGAGCACAGCAATCCATTTGGGCAGGAGGGGGAAATCTCCTCAGACTGCCAGCTGCTCAGGGAAGGCCTGCCTGTAGAGAAAGGTCTTTGCCTGCTTGCAGATGGACAGTAAAGATGGGGGGCCAGGCTGGCTTCCTGTGGGAGGGAGTTCCAAAATCTGGGTGGAGCAACAGAGAAGGCCCTCTCCCAGGTCCCCACCAAGTGCATCTGTTAGGGTAGTAGGACCAAAAGAAAGGCCTCCCCTGTGGATTATAAAGCCTGGGCAGGATCCCTAGAGTCTTTTAGATATCTTGAACCCAAGCCCTTTAGGGTTTCATAGGTTGAATTGTGCCTGGAAATGGGTCGGCTGCCAGTGGAGCTGCTGTATCGGAGGAGCAATAACCAGTCCCAGTGAGCAATCTGGCTGAGGCATTTTGGACTCTCTGGATCTTCCGAACAGTTGTAAAATGCTCGCCCAAAACAAGGCAACCTAAAATATCTTTTCAGAGATGTTCAAGCTCATATTTTATAGGTCTCTACAACAGAGAAGTTGCCACCAAGGAAGGCAGTTTGTTAGGTTTTTTGAAAAAGGCAATACACACAGAATTTTCTATTGCCAATGAAGCAATTTAGCCTGGATCAGCGCATATAAGCCCCGCACACTATGGCCTCACCCAACCTGAACCTATCTCAGACTCTCCAATGTTTCGTGCAAAGACCTGTGTCATGCAGTTACGTTTAAATATATTGTTTATGCAGTTTGGTAAGTATGTGATGGAAAGGAGTGACCGAGGTGCATAGAATGGTAGTAAGAATGGTTTTGAATGGCTGGGAAAGAAATCAGACAAGGAAGGGTTAGTTTTAGAGAAATAAATCCAGAACCGGGTGGAATGAGATCAGGGAGAGTGTGATTTTGGAGTCTGTGTTTTGAGAGAAAAGTCTGAGAAGCAGACTGAGCAGGAAAAGAGACAGTATAGGACTGTGCTGAATGAATTTAAAGCCAAAAAATAAACATTCTATTTAACACTGCTATTTTAATAATACCTTATTTGTTCTATTCAAACTGAGCGGTGCTGGATTAAATACCTGAGAACAGGTATTTAACCCAGTGTTATTAAGTGTTACAAGGGGCTGAGGGAAGGGTTAAATATAATGGAGCAGCGGAAGGTTGATGTCAGCAAATGGGAAGAGAAGAAATAAATGAAGATTATTGAAGATAACCAATTTATTCCTATGGTGTTTTAAAGAGACCATTACCTCTATAGTCAAGGAACAACACAATGGGAAGTTTGATATCAATACACACTCTGCTAGTTCGTGCTGGAGTGTTCTCTTGCAAAAGAGACAGATTAATACCTGAGGAGTTCTATAAAATAAATATTTATAATTATCCAGATTACAAATTCTAATCTTCCTTACCCATACAGAATCCTACTTGATTTGGAGGAGGGAGTATAGAACCTCTGTCAGCCTAATTATATTAACGCACATATTTTGTTTGTTTTAGTGTGCCTTGATATTTCTTGCATTTTGTAATACACTGTCAGTGAAAACAGTGTGGTACTACAATGATTCATTAAATGTCTGAATTTACATGGCACTTGGAAGGATGATTTAGCATGCCTAATTTTAGCTGGACTGAACCTTGAAAATGCTTCAAGTTTCTGCCTGAAGATCCTGCAGATATTTTCATTTCGACTCCTAAAATCTCCTCTAGATAGCATAGTCAATGGTGAGAGACTGTGGAAGTTATCATCGTAATAAATCAAATCAGTAGCTAGATGCTGCAATACGAATACCTATGTGATTAATATTTCAGCATTTTGATGCTACATTTGGCAGTTCTAAATTATTAAAGTGTGTTTAAATTAAATATCTGAGTGACATAACAGAAAGTTTAGTGACATGATGGAAGAAGATCGAGTATGATACCGATGGCTGATTTTTTTAGAATGTCAGAACTTACTTTAAATAAATAAAATTAATTGTATTTAAAATCTTTAAGGCTCTTAATGGTTCCATGTTCGAGGCTGTCAGACAGAGTAGAGAATGAAGACCACCCCGTTGCCTTTGTAACTCCATTGTTGGTGCTCCATTGTCATTATGAGTGAAAAGGGAAATGTATGGGGAGTTTTGATTTCACCAGAGCCAAACCCCACCACATACCTCAAGATGTACTGCAGTGGAGCTGACAAATTGAAGGGGAAATAAAATGTTTTAGATCTGAGGGGCTCTTCACCATAGATTTTCTTCTGCCCATCACTCATTACTAAGAGGCTATAAAGGATTGATGGATTCACTAACCTAGAACTATAGTCTGAAAATATATAATCGGTGGTTATAAATCATGCCCTACTTCATCCTTGCCCATTATTTTTCATTCTCATGTCAAGAGTAAGCTTTTCTAAAATCTGAGCATGTGCACTTTTTTAATGCAGTTGCACAAAACCTAAAACGGCAGTCACCGCTGCCTTGTTGCATATCCTTTGAAAAGCAGAAGCCCTAGATGGGTTCATTGCATCTGGGTGACCAATCAGCCTCCCCATTGTACTTGCTATATGCAGTGTGTGTCTGTTTGGTTTCAGAAAGATAGGCAGTTCTAGAAACATTTGTGCAAACAAATGTTTGAAATGTTTAGCCTTTCAAAAAGAAGGCTGAGGGGGATATGATAGCTATGTTTAAATATTTGAAAGGATGTCATATTGAAGAGGGAACAGGTTTGTTTTCCATGGCTTCAGAGACTAGGACTCGAGGCAATAGTTTCAAACGACAGGAAAAGAGATTCCATTTGAACATTAGGAAGAACTTTGTGATGGTTAGAGCTGTTCGGCAGTGGAATATGCTGCCACGGAGGGTGGTGGAGTCTCCTTCTTTGGAGGTTTTTAAGCAGAGGCTGGATGGCCATCTGTCAGAAATACTGTGGTTGGGGTTCCTGCATGGCAGGGGGTTGGACTGGATGTCCATTGAGGTCTCTTCCAACTCTATCAGTCTACGATTCTATGATTCTTTGAACACTAAACGTGCCATGGGTTGGGGGAGGATTTGGCACCTTGTTCTAACAATGAAGGCAAAAACTCCTGAGTGTGTTGGAAAACCTCTGACATCCCAACACAGCCATACACAGCTATAAACAATACATTGGCAATATTTGTCACATCCCAGGGGTGAAATTGCTGATCTAATCCAGTGCTTGCATGTGAGACTGGCATTTGCAACCTTATCTTCAACAGTGAAGAATAATGGCCTATATGTGTTGAATAAAATAAAACCTGTACTTCTGTTACTCCTCTCTTCTTCTCTTGTATCTTTGGGTCAGATCGCAGGTTAATTGAATTATTTCCTCCTCTTATGTTTTGCCTCAGACATGTAAGTCTGCCAATGTTAGTGCTCAAGAAATCAGACAAATACTGGCCGCAAAACAAAAGCAATCCAGGTTGCCACATGAAGGTGGAGGCATGCAATGAACTTTATTTTTCCTCTAGAGGGAGTTCTGATTTTTAAACTTTTTTAAACTTTTTTTAAAAAAAATTACTTTTTTTAAACTAGATTTTCTGTTATACTGTCCAAATTCTTCCAGAAATAAGGCAAAAACAATATCATAGTATTTCTGCCTCATTTTTATGTTTAGTAGAATTGTTAGACTATGTTTGGGGGTAGATAAATGTTAATTTAAAAAAAAAAAACAGTTCTACGCTAAAAGCTCACAACAGCCTAAATGCTTCTCTAATTTGTTATAATATATAGAAGACAAATCTAATAGCTCCAGAATCCTGATCATTAAAGATAATTCCTGTTTTAGATTGCAAAATAGCTTTTGAACTTGCCGATGAGGTTGTTTAATTATTTTCAATATGAAATTGACTTGGGTCTCCTATGAGGAGAAAGACAGCTTTGCTTTGAAAATGTTTGAAAATGTCTGAAAATAGTTTGAAAAAGTTTTCTTTAAGATCTGAACTAATCAGAATTGGAGAGACTTTATTAAACTGCACTTCCATTCTGACTGACTGATGTAAAGATTAACTTGCAATATATCTTTTTCCCATTTCCTCCTATAATTAGGGCACAATCTAATAGGCTTAATCTTCACAAGAATTGAATACATTTTGGTAATCACTTTATCTGTATTCTAGTCTATTTAAAAAGTTTTAACTTTTGTATGAGCTCAAATACTTTCATATTTAGATCATTAGAGCTAGAAGAAGGATAAAATCTTATGTCTGAAAATGAGGGAAACAAAGTTAAAATGAGTAAAAATCCCAAACAGCCTTTGTTAACAAAGGATTTAAAGTTAACTCAATAAATGTTTGCAGATATTCAGAGACAACTAGATGCAACACATATGGATCAAGAGCAGATCTTAGAATCCAAGTAAATCTGTGAGTCTAAAGAACAGAATGATAGGAATGACACGAGTATGGAATTATACAGCTCCTTTGGTCTTGAAGGACTGAGGAAGACGATGTTATTATGAGACATCAAAACAGAACCAGTTTATAGATTAGTAACCCTAATAGGGCTTTCACAATGTGAGAGATATTTAAGGAGTGCAGGAAGGTAAACAGTGTTCTGTGCAATCATGCCCGCCACATGGCTACGGACTTGCAAAACACTGGCTGTTTGGTTTGTAAACAGAAATGAGCACTGCCCCTAGAGTCAGACACGACTGGCACACATGTACAGGGAGGACCTTTACCTTTACCTTTTACCTTTACCATTTTACCAATGAGTTTCCATAGCTGAGCAGGGATTTGAACTCAGAACACCTGGGTAGGTGGATGCACCTGATATAGGGTGCTGCATCTAGGTAAAAAGAATGAATTGCACAGTTATCGGATGGGAGACACCTGGCTGGAAAATAGTATCTGGGAGTCTTGGTAGGCCACAAATTGAACATGAGTCAGCAGTGTGATGCAGCAGCCAAGAAAGCCAATTTGATTCTTGGTTGCATCAACAGAAGCATACTGTCTAGATCAAGAGAAGTGATAGTACCACTCTATTCTGCTCGGGTCAGACGCCATCTGGAGTACTGTGTCCAGTTCTGTGCACCTCAATTTAAAAAAGATGTTGACAATCTTAAACGGGTCCAGAGAAGGGCAACCAAGATGATTGAGGGTCTGTAAGAAATGTCTTATGAGGATTGGCTTAGGGAGCCGGATGTTTAGCCTTACAAAAAGAAGACTGAGAGGGGATAGGATAGCTAGCTATGTTTAAATATTTGAAAGGATGTCACATTGAAGAAGGGACTGGTTTGTTTTCCATGGCTTCAGAGACTAGGACGCGGGGCAATGGTCTCAAACTACAGGAAAAGAGATTCAATTTAAACATTGGGAAGAGTTTTATGACAATTAAAGCTGTCTGGTAATGGAATATGCTGCCATAGAGAGTGGTGGAGTCTCCTTCTTTGGAAGTTTTTAAGCAGAGGCTGGATGGCCATCTGTTGGGAGTCCTGTGATGGGGGTTCCTGCATGGCAGGGGGATGGACAAGATGGCCCTTGAGGTCTCTTCCAACTCTGTGATTCTATGATTCTATTATTCCATCGCTCTGTCCACAAGACCACACTGAGAAAACAATAGCAGGAAAATAGTTTTTCATGGCTGGTAGATTACTTGTGAGAGCTCATCTGGAAGACACCTGTGGCATTGTTTGGCTAACCAACTGCTGAAAAGACACAGTTTATTGGAAGAGTAAATAATGTTTACTGGATGATGTAGTTTTGTAACTAAAACTGAAATAACAAATCATGTGGAAATTATAAAAGGAGGCAGAATGTTCCTTCTTAGATCCATCTGTTAGTGCCAAAGGACCCAAACCTTGTGAGTTGACTCCACAATCCTATGCATACCTGCATCATGTCAACGCTCATCTAAATTTGCTGAGACAGATTATCCATCTTCCACTGCTAATAACTCATCATTCTGTTGCTATATGTGTGAAGAAGTGGACGTGTAGTCCACAATATGTTACATTAAAATATGAAAGTAAGTCTTTAAGGTGCCACATGTTTTTTGTCTTTTGTTTTGTGAGCCAAAAGCTAATAACATGTAATCTTGCCTGACTGTAGAAGGTAAGCAGAGTTGGGCCTGCTTAGTACTTTGATAGGAGACCGTAGGAATACAAGGGCTCTCCAGACAGCTTCCAACCTGAAATCCACCAGGGCTAACTGCCAGTCTGATCTGATAACCCAAGGCTTAATGGACCAAAGCTCTGAGGGCCGATAAGGCCATTTCATCTACTCTGTGAGAAGAGCCTATACCATTGCAGCCTGCATCCATTGGGATTGCGGCCTTGAATTCCTATTACTACCAGGACAAACAGCATCAGCCACCCCCTCAGGAGAAAGACATAGACATCTGTCCTCTAACCAGAACTCTGGGCAGTTTACAATAATACAATAAGAATGGGGGGGGGGAATCACTAAATACAACAATGCAAACATGATAATACATACTCAAACCAAAAATAAACACAATGATAAAACATATTAATAACAAAACCGGCAGGCAGTCTTGTTTTACTGGTTCCCCCCCCCCAAAAAAAACCCTATTGGTATGTGTTTGGGTACGCTTTTGTAGGAAATGAGCTATTCCTAGACAAAAAAACTGATGTCTTCTCCAGACTGCAGCTAAGAGTGGACTCAATATAGCAGCATCACTGCTCTCTTGTAGACTGTTTAATTTAAATTACATACAAAAATATAAGGACTGCAAAATATAAAGAACAGCAGAGAGCAGAATATGAGATATTGGGGAGATTGGAGGTCATTCAGCTCACCACAGAGCCAAACCACATTGATTTGCTGCTCTGGGGGAGGGGGGGCTAGGTAGACCAAGGGAATGGCACAATTCAAGCCGCACCTCAGCAGATGCTGAAAAGCACAGATTATTAATGAACACTATTTTGGTAGGGAATACTATGCATAGTGTAGTCTCTGGGTCCCTCCTGTGGTCCATTCTGGTAACTTCAAATTTAGAAATACAGGGGTTTATTTCTAGAATTTTTCTTTTAATTTTTTTTATTTTCTCTGCTTGTGGATAAGTGTATCAGCAGATATTGATGCTACAGATACAGGGGTCCTATTGTATATTCAGTGGCCACAACACATTGTTCTTTTGTTGTTCAGTGGGAAAATTGAATAGATTAGTATACATCATTAAGTTTTACTATATATTGATGATCCAAAATTTTTCCAAATGTGAAGGTGGCTGGCAAAGCACCACCTGCTTCAATCAAAGAAGTAAGGTGCAAGACTAGAGTAAACCCAGGTGGCATCTATAAAACAAAATGTGAGCCAAGACTATTAGAAAGAAGCAGTAATCTAGATTTTGCTGAGTGTTGTAGCAGATTCTTGAAAAACAGTAGACGGTCTAATTAGCCACACTACTAATTAGCATGTATCTCCAAATATTGGACAGTAAGTCCCATTAAAGCCCTGTGCAGCAGTACCAATAATAAGAAATTATGTGTGCTGCTGCAGTTCAATTGCACTCAGAAACCCATATGATCTCCCTCCAATGTTACAAAAACATCATTAGCTAGAGCTAGAGGTCATTTCTTAAAATAATTTGTCGCTCTGGTCATGACTTAGCACCCTGTGTGACTTGAGAAAAAGTTATCTAAAAACATATACAGTGGATCCTTGTATAACAAACAGTTTGTATAACATAAAATTTGTACAACATAAAAAAATTCCAGAGATAGGGGAAGTTTGCTTAACATAATCGCCTATGGGGCGAATCTGTACCACATATTAGGGATTACTCTGTTTTCAATGCATTCCTATGGGAAATTTGTATAAAGGAAAATTTGCTTAACATAATTTCATTTGGAACAAATTAATTCCTTTATACAAGGTACCACTGCACTGGATTAAAGTGGAAATGCTAAAAGATCTGAACTCCACCATAAACTGGAGGACTATATAGGTGATATTGCCATCTACTGGCTAAATAACAAACTGAAAGCAAAGCAAAAGCAAAGTGTTCTGCTTATAGATAGATAAATAAATCTTTATTGTCATTGTCCTTATCCCTCTCTGAGTGGTTTACAATTAAATTATGCAGGCTACACATTGCCCCTCCCCAGCAAGCTGGGTACTCAATTTACTGACCCCGGAAGCATGGAAGGCTGAGTCAACCACTGGCTGGCTACGTGGGACTGAACACCAGGTCGTGAGCACAGTTTTAGTGGCAGTACAGGCATTTAACCACTGCACCACATGGCTCAGTATCACTTCTCTCCTTTTCTCTCTCACACATATACATATGTCTCATCCTTTTTAATAAAAACAACAAAGCATTGTATACATATCTTTATGCATACATGAGTTCTGTTTGGCAGAGGGCCTCAAACTAAGCATTGGTGGTTACAAAACAAAACAATGATTACAGGTAAAACCTCAAATATACTGTACTGGCTTTGTTGCACAGTATAAGCTATTGCTCAGAACCAGAGCTGTAGATCACAGTTATGACAACAAAGCCTGGGCACACTAATCTAAAATATATATAAAATAATAAACTCTTATAAAGACAGAGATCAGATCATACCTGTCAACCTTCCCGTTTTTCACCCTTTCTCCCCACCCTCTTCCTGGATTTATTTCTCCAGAAATGGCCCAGGAGAGAAGCAAGGGTGAAAGGAAGACCATAAGGTGGCTCGGCGCTCCCTCAATGGAGGTAGGAAAAGAGGCAGGGAGGAAGAGGAACCAATGTGCTCCTTCTTTCCATACCATGTCACCTTTAAGAATGTGACCTACCTACCTCAGCCAGTGACCATGGCTCTCCCCATCTACTTCTTCCTTCTCCCTTTATTCAGCCAATTGGGACTGAGGAACCTTCCTTCCGGTACCCTTTGATTCCTCCTGGCACAGGGAGGAAGAAGACGGAGGGCTCTGTTGCCATGGTAATGAGGAGCTGGGCTGTTATTCCCTGGCAGGCTCCCAAGGTGGTGGCAGTGGCAGCAACAGTGAAGAGGAGGAAGAAGAGGCAAGCCAGGCCTTGAGGGAAGGAGAGGGACCCCCCCA
>JAHTLZ010000237.1:36329928-36364619 GCA_023846285.1 Phrynocephalus versicolor | reverse complement strand
GTGTGTGTGTGTGTGTGTGTGTGTGTGCATGCGTGCACGCATGTGTGTGCGCGCTCTGCCTCTGTCCTCCCATCCTGGGTGGGATCAGGCAAAACTTGACAGGTATGGATCAGATAAAGCAGTTTTACAAGCTACTAACAATTCAAGGAAATCTTTAAATAGCACTAACAACTAGACACGCCACATGGCACGGAGTTCTGAAGAATTGGTAGACCCAAGGATGTCAGTCTCTGGTTTAAATGTGCACTACATCTTGTTTTATCAGTAGTTCAGTCCTAGAACCTAGAAATGCTAAAGATGTGTGTGCAAACTGGGGAAAAAATCAGAGGGAAAATGAAATTGTGGTGGCTGTTGCTTCTGTAAGTATCAAAACAGCTTGAAGGTATTGCTAGTTAGCTGACCACTTATTCTGAAAGGCAGGATTCTGGTTAATAGCCAAGAATGGTTGTTAGATGTTTTCTCAGTGGAAACAGCAGTTAAGACAGATTTATCTCTGTGGTGGAAAACACATGTTCAGGAAGGTTTGTCTTTTCTGTTCTTTCAGGTGTGACTCTAGAATTAGACATGCAAAGGAAGCTGCTGTGCATATAACAGAGATAATCCCAATGGCACACACATATCTTCTTTTAATACATTTTCTCAATTATGCCTATTTCACCACTTGAAGGAACACTCCATTCAGATATAGATCATCCAGCAAGATCTCAGAATCTCTGTATCCCTCTTCTGATGCTCCTCTCATCCAAGCCTTCACCAAACATATACAGGAGAGGTGAGATTCTGGCCAGGGGGTCATAACTATACCTTTACCAAGTCGAAAGGAAGGTAAGAACAGTTTCAACATGTAATTAATATGATTGTTGGCCTTGTCGTTCTCCTTTCACTATGCCTGATTAAGAATGCAGGTGCATTGCATACATATCTGTATACATATTTGAGTTCCATTTTGTTCAGTGGAGGACCCCAAGCTGAGCATTGGTGGTAACAAAACAAAACAAAAAGATTACAAGTAAAACCTGAGATACACTGCATTGGCTTTATTGCACAGTGCAAGCCGTTGCTCCAAACCAGAGCTGTAGGTCACAGTTATGATGTCCAGGTTCAAAACTCTCCTGTTGGCCTAACCAGGGATCCTATGAGATTGGCATATGTGGGGGAGGATAGGGAGAAAGGGACAAGAGTCTGGGTCTAAGCCAATTCCTTTCTACACGGAGCCTGCCCGTTTTGTATCTCCTTCTGCTCTGGGAGGAGGGGCTGGAGGCAATACATGCCAGGGTTTATGTGTTTGTGCCCTTCCAGCGGCAAATATTGGCACTGTCTACATTTCTGTGTCCTGAGTCAACACCCCAGTTGCCCTGCCCTCATTACATCTTTGCTCACAATGGGGCAATTTGATTTTTGGCTTTTGCAAACTATGAAACTACAGTGACTGAGAAATTCAGGTTCAGGCCATGCAAAGGGAAAGCCATCAATCAAAATCCAACCAGCCACCTGAGCGAGACAATCCTGGGACTCTAGGACTGTAGCATGAGTGCAGGAAAAGCAGAGGAGCAAATTAAAGGTGGCTTGTTCTGAGCATCAAATGAAAGGGCAGTCGTGCATGCACTGGTGATCTCCAGGATCAACTACTGCAATGTACTCTATGTGGGGCTTCCCTTGGGCTTGGTTTTGGAGATTTCAGCGGGTGCAGAATGCGGCAGCCAGGTTGGTGGCTGGGGCAAGCAGATTTGCTGGCATCACCCCCATTCTGGCTTGCCTCCATTGGTTGCCTGTTGCCTCCCGAATCAGATTCAAAGTATTGGTTTTAGTTTACAAAATCCTCCATGGCTTGGGCCCTGATTATCTGACGGAGTGTATTTCCCTCAGAACAGTAAATGCACATCCCACAAGAGATACCCTGGTGCTCACGATTCAGGTGGCCTCACTTAGAGAGGCCCATAAGTATCTACTCGGAAATGGGCCTTTTCTGTGGCTGGCCCATATTTATTATTTATTTATTTGTTACACATATCCCGCCCATCTTCCGAAACGGAACTCTGGGCAGCTAACAATAAAACAATACTACAAAAAGGAAAACAAGAAATCAGAAGAAAAATTCCAATAAAATAGGGAGGGAGAATACCCTCCAGAAAAGATGACGCAGGCGGCAAAAAATTCGGCCACTTAAATTCGGACCAGAGATCTTGGGGGTTCGTTGCTCTTCCTGTGTCCCCACCCCTCTGCACTTCCTTGATCCTGTCTGCGTGAGGGGAGGGAGAAAAAAGGACAAAAGAATGCAGGCTCACCTCCGTTTACTGGTCCAAGCCTCCCGTCGTCCTGATTCCTTCTCTTAAAGGGGCGGGAGGCAAAAACAACAACAAACAGAAGCGAGGAGAGCCGGGCACTCACTCCTTTACATCCGGATCTGGGGTTTTTCACCCTCCAAGAGCAGGTACCTGAAAAGTGTGCTGGGACGCGCTTAGGTGGGCGTGGCTGCACTTAATTTTCTGTAAACTCTGGAGCTGGTGGGGAAACAATTGTAAGCTCCGGAGCTGGGAGCCATTTGCGGCGGAGTTTAGGGGTCGTGTACAAATACCCAATTGTTATTTTAAAACTACTGTTCATTCTGTGCTTAATGGACCATTGACCAAACTTGTGCAGCCTTACTGAGGGTGTCTTTCCTAATTAGGAAAGTTCTGGCGTCCGTTTGCTTAAGAGAGTATGACAGGATACTTGATAAAAGCTGACTTTCAAGCCAGAGAGGATTGCTAAGAGCAAATATTGTATTGGATTTGTATGCAAAGCGACCTAAATAATTCTATATAGATCTGTACATAGGGATAGCCTATCAGAGATAGACTGTAAAGTTTTGCAGAGTGCCAGAAGAGCTGCTTCTCATCAGTAGGCTTATGGTATGAAGGCACTGCTGGTCTGGCCTGTGGATTTTGTCTTCAGGTATGCAGGTCCACATACAGCCAGATCTAGGCTTCAGCCATTTAAATTAGTATTTGCACTTTGCTTTTAAGCTCACAGCAGCCCTGCATATGGTAATCCACAGGAGAAAGGCGGAAACAAACACGAGGACTCAGATTTAGCTAATTATATTTGTACAAATTACGGTTTCTAATCAGCATAGTAGAAACTGCTGCTACAATAGTTCAGCACACTTAAATCCCTGACACATAATTTCTTCAGCTCAAATGTGGTACAGATTAATGCAGTGGCTCAAATACCTCTCTAAATTTTCTCTCTGTGGGTGTTAATGATGATTCTCTCTCTCTCTCTCTCTCTCTCTCTCTCTCTGATTTTAGAAGTTGCCCTAGCTTTTGTTGTGTATGCATGTGCATTTTCATTGCCAATATACACTTATTCTTTAGCTGCTGTAAAGCCTAATAAATCTTCATGTACTAAACAGCTTTTCTCTCTATCGTCTCCCATCTCTTTGATCTAGCCATCCAGGAGTAATCCATGGATAATTATAACTTCTGAGCTTCTTTTAGCCTAAAAGGAGCTAATTTATCACAAAACCTTCATGAATCCTGATTTAAAATTATCAAGAGTCCAATTACCAACAGAAATAAGGGATACTTCTTTCCAATTAAGGTGATTGATTTCACATAAAAAGCAAGTAACATTTCACTTTTTAATTATGCACTTTCTTATCAAATGTGAAGAGGTTTCCCTACATTTTATTTTACATTCTTGGAGAGTAATGTAACAAACATTAATCATATACTGATAGAATGCCAAGTCTAATAATATTTTCACCCTAATTTGGCAGCAACTAATCTATCAAAATATTCTATCACCTTCAATCCTTAATCCTGATTACTTCTAACATTTAATAATTGGAGAGGCAAATAAGAAATCTGATATTCAGCCACCTAAGCTGACATTACTTTCACCCTTATGATTTAATTTAATTTAATTTCAGTTGAGTATGGGTAGGCACAGGGCATTAAAGATTCATTATGTCATGTCATGCAATTTTTTAAAAGAATACAGCTATACAGCTACTTTAATTTGATGTGCTTTCATGCCAAAAACTGAGGATACTCATTTTCAGACCAACTGATAGGATCTTTTTAAGCCGTTCAAAATAGTCTCCACAAAATTGTGTCAGGTCCTAAAGAAATGAAAACATATGATCTTGAAATCTATCAGATTAGAAACAATGTTGCACCATTAATGGCTGTTGCCATGCACCCCTGCGTTCAGTTTTCTCAAGGCATTGTGGGAAGACTTGCCTACCTCCAACAAATAAAAAGAAGACAGGATTGTAATGCTAGAATGGACCTGAGGGGTCACCGAGTACAACCCACTCCCAAAAGCAGGAAATGCAATAAACATTCATAATAACGTAACTTCGTAATAGAGATGGGCACGACTCAGAAATTTTTTTCGTTTTCATTTTCGTTTTCATCTAGGGGTCCGTTTCGTTTTGTTTCCGTTTTCATGAGCTAATTTTCAAACTTTTTCGTTTTCGTTTCGTTGCGAAATGAAAATGAAAAACAAAAACGAAAATGAATTTTTTTTTTGTTTCTTCCCATTTAGCTCCATTAAGTGCTTTTCCAGTAACGAAAAACGAAAAACGGCTCAAAATTAGTCGTTTCGTTTCCGTTTTCGGTCCATTTTTGAACCGTTTTTCGTTTTTCGTTTCGTTACGTAACGAAAACGAAAAATGAAAACGGAAACAAAAATTTCGCTAAGTCGTGCCCATCTCTACTTCGTAACACTCCTCTTTTTTTAAAACCACATCTCCCATAATTTTTCATCAACATTCATTATTATGGTTTCACAGCTTCACTATACTCTTTTGAGGGTGTTTGCCAAGCACATTTCAGCTGTTCGCAAACCAGCTAGGGATCAGGGGTTCCCACAGTTGCAACATTTTTCTAAATAATCTTTAGCTTACCCATTTATGAGATCCTGACTTGATAGTAACTATATCATCAATCATGGTGTGTGAAGGGGCCTATGCCATGAAGTCCAATGCCCATCTCAATGAAGGGCATTGGAAAAGGGAACTGGAAAAGGTGCAGAAGAGAGCGACTAAAATGATTACTGGGCTGGGGCACCTCCCTTATGAGGAAAGGCTAAAACATTTGGGCCTCTTTAGTCTGGAAAAAGGCGTCTGAGGGGGGATATGATTGAGACATACAAAATAATGCAGGGCATGAGGAAAGTGGATAGAGGGAAGCTCTTCTCCCTCTCCCAAAATACCAGAACTAGGGGACATACACTCAAATTGAGGGCTGGGAGAGTAAGAACTGACAAAAGAAAATATTGGAATGCTCGTCATCTCCCCAGGTATTTGGTTCCGTTGTCATACTGCTCTATCAGTTTAGAAATTCCGCACTAAGTGAGAGGTACCAAAAGAACCTTTAGTGAGGCTGATGATGTAATGACTAAAATGATTTTAGATCTTTTAGACAGAAAAACCAACGTGCATGCAGGGAAGCTCTTTTCCCTCTCACACAATACCAGCACCAGCAGAGTTTATTTTAACTGGGGTGGCTCTGCACCACCACCACCACCACCACCACCCAGAGCAGGCCACCACTCCCCTGGGGAAAATCAGAGCAAAATTAAAGCAAAATTGAAAATAATTTAAACTATTCTATTATAAATTTTTAGAACTGGAAGTCTTTTTAAATTTTTTTAAAGTGTGTCCCATTTTCAATGTAAAATCTGAAAGGAGGGGAACATAGAGTTAGGATGAGGTAGAGGAGAAGCTCATATCAAACAGGAACTGGAGCCTCGTGGTGCAGAGTGGTTAATTGCCTGTACTGCAGCTAAAACTGTACTCATGGCCTGAGGTTCAATACCAGGTAGCAGGCTCAAGGTTGACTCAGCCTTCCATCCTTCTGAGGTCGGTAAACTGAGTACCCTGCTTGCATGGGTGGGGTCAATGTTTAGCCAGCATTACTGTAATTAAAACTGTAAACCACCCAGAAACTACTTTAAGTGGTATGGTGCGGTATATAAGCAGAACACTTTGCTTTGCTTTGGAACAAGTGAGAGCAATACCCCTGCCTCTCTCTCCTTTTTCTACCTCTACGGTCTCCAATGAGCACAGCTTGTAGGGAGGCCTCCTTGTAAATTCTCCTCCATCTGGATTGGAAAAGAGGTGAGCGCTTGGGGTGCATAAGGTTATGGGTGATGGGGAGGAATGATATGGGATGGAGGGAAATATTCAAAAAGGAAAATAATTCCATGTAGTCAAATTCTTAAGGATAATGAAGCCACAAGGGGCCTATAGAGCCACTGTGTCTTAATGCTCAATGTAGCTGTTCAATGTAGGAATCCTAATCAAAGGATATCTACAAGGTACTTGTCTAATTTCATCTTGATGCTTCCAATTTTGAAACACCACCACCTCTCAAGGTAATTGGCGTTGTATTGTACCACACTGTAATAGTCTATTTTATCTTGTAAACTGTCCCGAGTGGCTTCCCATCACAAATAAATAAATATTTGTGCTTGCAGCAGTCCACAGTTGAGGTTTTGGTGGAAGGAGTTCCACTGGCAGGTAGGCACTTGTTTATGTCATCTCATGCCAAGTCCCATGACTTCTATGTGACAAGGAAATGTCTAAGCTGGCTGAAAGCTAGTAACCACTGAAAAGAACCTATTGGAATTAAGTACGGTAGTAGGATTCTGTTCTCTATTAGCAGAAGCACTCAGCTTCCAAAAACTTAGGATTGATTTGGTCCCAACCATCTCTTGTTCTCTGGATTGCCACTGTTTATTTCTTTCTGTTGCTCCATTCAGTGCTCAGCGACATCCTCTGTGCTTGCTCTTTCCTCTCCCCACCTCCCGCTCCTGCTGTGTCATTTACCAAAGAGGAGACCTTTTCAAACTCACTCTCCATCCTTCTCTTTCACTCTTTGCTCCCAACCATATATTAATTTCTCCCTATTTGCGTATGTGCATTCTCTCTCTCTCTCTCTCTCTCTCTGTGTCTTTTTAACAGTTAAGAGTTCTGAAACCCTAGAGAGGAAAGGAAGGTGTGGAGCTCCTTAAAATAACACCTGTGGAGAGATAACTAGATTATTCTCTCCTGAGTACGGAAGGACTCACAACTAAAAAATTAATGAGGAATTGCAGGTAGGATTTTTTAAATTGAGAAAGTTTATTTATTAAACTTATACCCTGGCCATCTGGCTACTCTGGAAGGAGGGCTGCCAGAGATCTGTCTTTCATTGTCTCACTTTGACAGCAATCTGTTCACTTTAGATCATCCATCTTTAGTGGGGAAAAATGTATGCTTCCACCTCATTTAGAAGATTATTTCCTTTGCCACAGACAGACAGAAAGACAGACAGACAAGACAGGGAGGAAGAGAAGAAACAGAGAGTGGGCAAAGTTCACCACATGGAGCTAAGAAGCATATTATTCCAGCAGTGGAAAGACCAAAATTAATAGCCTTTGGTTACAATGAATGTGTGTTTAAACCAGATGCTCCCAAGCTTTTTCGCCCCATAGACCACTTGCCATTTTTTTTGTTTTCTATAGACCCCCTGCCTGCCTAATATTGAATTTTCCTAAACTTATTAACTTCAAATGTGTTTTTGACAGCTGGCACAGTGCTACTCACTTTGATAAGGGCTTTTGGAGCATGGACAATTTAAAAAAAAGAACATGTGCAATTTTTATTCATACCTTTATTGAAAAAATACAAAATGCAAGTAAATATTTGAATTTGGAATGAATCAAATAAGAATGTAGTAAAATTCTTACATAAAATTAATACACAAATAATGGGAGGGATGAGCCTGATGCTCTGATAGTAACTGTTCAATTTTTGGCTTCAAATTAGTGAGGTATAGTCTTATATCTGCATGTTCAGTGATTTGCAATCAGTTTCCTTTTTTCGTAAGAAGACTGGCAACCACGCTAAACCCCCCTTTCCACAAGATCTGAAGATGGAAAAACTATCAAAAACATTCTTGCGATAGTCCATAATGCAGGATAAGCAACAGGTATATCTTTCTGAAGCCAGAACTGCTGACACCCCATTCTGAACTGCACCTTAAGTTCTTTGTTAGTGCTTATTCCAATCATGTAACATCCAATTCGTCAGTGTCACCATATGGATTGATGATCCACTGTGGTATTTCCATAGTCATAACATCCTCAAACCTGATTTTAAAGTCTGTGTGGTACAAATATCTGTCATGTGGTTGCAAAACAGGAGTCCCCAACCTTTGCAAAATGGACTTTATAAACATGCATATGTCGACGATCAAGTTCTGAAAAATGATGCAATAGCCCTACCCCACACACATAATGCAAAATTGACTTTAAAGGTACGCACACCACAAGTCCCTACCTTTGCTTCACTTGAGAAATGCACCAAAAAGTTTTAAAATGTCCAAAAATTGCTGCAGAAATTTTCAAAAATGGTGCCAAAACAATTTGTCTTAGGTGTAAAATAATTTACAGAATGCCTAAATGTTGGTAATGATCTGCCTAAATGGGGGTCCATTCACGTGGAACCCCATTTACATTTCGTGGACCAATTTTTTTTCTCACTCTCATAGATTCCCTGCAAGTCAAAATAGACCCCTGGGGGTTTATAATTATAGACCACTTTGGGAACCACTTGTTTAAACGAAATATGGCTTATAAAAAAATTAGCCCTGCAACACACCCTCGTGGTATTCTTTTTTAAAATTATATGCCAGGTTTGGGGTCTAGGCTTCATATTCTGGGAATGATGGCAGAGACTGAAACCCTTTGCTTTAGAAAACGGATGGTTAATTATTGGCCCCACATCCAGCTGAAAAATTGCATCTGCTTAATTCCATTGATGTAAGTTTTAGCTGTGCATTGCTGTGTGGTAAGAAGTGAATCTGCAAGTGATGTTCAGCATCCCAACCTATGTATTGCAATACATACCATCATGGTTTTAAAGGTCAGCTGAGGAAACATTTTCACACGTTTAGTAAGTTCAAGTGACACCTTAACAGAAGTCCTGTAAACCTGGAGACTCAAGCGCCTATCCATATTTTTAAATCAGGGGAATATTTGGATCGCCTTTCTAAATTACCACCACTAAGTCGTAGATGAGGAAAGGAACAAGGGAAGAAAGAACGCTCCCATACATTCACAGTGAGATTAGGAATGAAGCCTTCTTAGTGATCCTGTATCCATCCACTCCCTGCTTGATAATCACCAGGAAGTAGACCTTCATATGGTGGCATTCAGCAGTATGTTTTCCTCAGATATACACCACCCCAAGAGCAAATTTGGGTACCAGCAATATTACAACTCTGCACAAGTGGCCTTTTAAAATTCTCCACCACAAGCTGTAGAAAACTAGGGGTCACTGTTTCACCTAACCCTTTCTTCATAGTGGGGCTTCCCATTAGTAGTGGTTCTGTCACTACTTTCTTGTGTCTTCCCCAAACTGTTTATGGGTATTTGTTGTGTTGGTAGCCTGGACACCACTGTAACCCAGAATCATTCTAGAATATTGTCATAGTGGTAGGGTATTAAGCCCCAAGCAACTTTTTAAAGAATAACATGTTTCTCAGGAAAATGTCTTCTGAAAAGCTTGGGCTCAGCACTTGTAGTTATAGACACTATTTTTTACAAGATTCCCGAATTATCCATTCTGGGATTCTCACCCGACAGACACACACCTAAACATGGCTTATCTGGGAGAAACCCATAAGCTAGAAGGCTTCTCGGCGTAGCATAGACCTAATACAACCTACCTAGCTGCTTAGAAAAGGTACTTCATGGCAACATCGTTTTTGAATAGGAAGCTAGGCAAAGTTAGGCCTGTTCTAACAAAGCCTTCCAATTTAGTCCTTTCTCTTATGGGAAGACACATTTAGATGTCTCTATGTCATTCATGAACCCTAAGCACATCCGATCTCGCCTGATTTCGGAAGCTAAGCTGGGGCGGCCCTGGCTAGAACTTGGATGGGAAACCACCAGGGAATACCAGGTGCTGAGGGCACCTGGAATAGGAACTGGCAAACCACTCCAGTATTCCTGCCAAGAAAACTCCATGGACATGGGGAAAGAGTCGGTCACAACTGCAACGACACAACACACACACATCATTCATAAATAACATTTTCTTTCCTACTGATGCCTATTCTACAGCTCCTTCATTGTAATCAATATTTTCTTCTTTGTTTGTGTCGGAACACAATCACAATTAATATATCAGATAATATATCCGATAATTTTCATCCAACAGCAGGCAACATCGAAAATATTTGGAGCAGCTAACATCACATCTTCCATGGCTGAGGGGCTAAGAATACACTGACACAGGAGTGGAGTTATCTGTTCTCTGTAACTTGCAAAGAATTGTGTTGGTGCAAAACCCAAAAGTTCACTTTGGTTCTGCCAAATTCACTCCATAGTCTATTAGGTGACGTCCAAGTAAATTAGTTCTCGGTGTAACTGGATGCTGGATTTTTCCCAGGGTTCCACCCATTTTAAGAAGTACATAATTCTTTCCGCATTATAATCTTGGCATTCTCTGCTGTTCCTTCAAGACAGATGTTCGGGGGGGGGGGGTTCCTTGATCTCATTCTGGAAGAGGTGTGATGATAACCAAATACAGTGGCACCTCGGGTAACGATGGTAATTCGTTCTCCGAAGCTGCTCGTTATCCGAAGTTGCTCGTTATCCGAAGCATGGTTTCCCATTGAAATGAATGGGAAACCATTTTAATCTGTTCCGGAGGTCTGGAAAAAGGCAAAAAAAAAAAGCCTTTTTCTCCAAACCTCTTTAAAGTGCACTTTCAAAGTGCACTCCTCCCCCTCCTTGGCCCCCCCGGGCCCCGCCGCTCCCCCCGCCCCCTCCCCAAACCCACCTTTCCTCCTCCTCCTCCTCCTCCGCCTGGCGTTCCAGCCTAGCGGCAGCTGGCCCTTCCCCCCCACCCCAAACTCACCTTTCCTCCTCCTCCTCTTCCTCTTCCTCCTCCTCCGTCACCTGGCGTTCCGGCCGAGCGGCGGCTGGGGCTTCCCCTCCACCCCGAAACCCATATTTCCTCCTCCTCCTCCTCCTCCTCCTCCTCCTCCGCTGCTGCCGCCACCACTGCCAGGCATTTGGGCGGCCCCAGAGAGAGACTGCCCTGGTTTCCTCCCCCCGCAGGTCAGTGAAAGAGAAATGTGGAGGGAGGCTGGGGCTGTGGGCTGTGTTTTGTTGTTGTTGTTGTTGTTTGTTTTTGTTTTTGTTTTAAAATGAGTAGTTATCCGAATTATTCGTTATCCGGGGCAGTAGTTATCCGAGGTACCACTGTAGTAGATACACATTTGATATAAACTTCTTTTATATAATTCTTTGTTTTAAAAAGGAATTCAACATTTTGTTACTTATTTTGAACTCTTACAGGTATATACACAATCTTCTGACTATCATGGCATCTTGCCCTTTTCTGACTAAACCTGCACAGTGTAATAACAGCTGGAAAAAAATCTTCATAATTCCCATATCTACCTATTCAGACCTTCTTCCATATATATATAAAAGGAAATGGTTATCACTCAAGACCTATTGCAGTATTCAGAATGGCAAATGGATATGACACGGTTTAAAATGAGGGCTGCATGAAATAGGAAGGGGGAGAAATATTGAGAACCTCATTCTTCATTATATCTTTGGACAGTAAAGCTTGACAGAGCTATATTTGCAAAACAATATTACGGCTTCCTGCAAAAATTTATATTTCCAGACCACTGTTGTAATGAATTTATAAGGCTCAACAGATAATGCTTTCATTTTTAAGGTTTAACATTTGTTAAAGTCTCAGAACATAAATTTCCCATCACTTCTGAACTTTCAAATGTAAAGCAAAACCAGTCACTCAAGTTATTTTACAAGACTCTTATTATTTTTAATTCATTCTCCAACATGAATGAACAGTACACGGGTATTTAAAATTAGGCTAATAAGACAATATCTTTTTATGCTGATGCATGTACACTGACTTCAGTCATAATATGCCAGGAATGAAAGGATACTGTTAGTAATTACTTAAGCATACATGCTATTATTTTTAAGAGTTTTCTTTTTGAGATAAACATTATTGAACAGATGCAAAAGTTATGCTAGACAGAACAGAGACGAGACACAGAAGGAATTACTCTAATATCCAGTGAAGGCCTGGGACTTTGATGTGGATACCCAAGCGGCAAGGCAGTCAGTCATATATGAAACTGGTTTTTGCATGAAAAATATACTGGACCCCATGTCAACAGGCTACAAGAAATAAAGGTAAATATGGCCCCTCAGTAAAAACACATGGTCATGAAGACATTATCTTTTTTCCTTCCCCTCTATATTCTGGTTGGTGCTTAATTAGTGCTGAGCTTCTGAACTGTTAGAGCAGTATGACAACGGAACCAAATACCTGGGGAGATGATGAGCGTTCCAATCCTGGAAGCCTTCAAGGACAATCATCTGTCAGATCTGCTTTAATTTTGATTCCTGCTTGGAGCAGGGGACTGGACCTTCTAGGGCCTTCCAACTCAATTATTTTAAGAACTCGTGTGGACCTCACTGGGTTCCTGTCCAAACTTTCAAGAAATGGGTCAAAAAGGTTTGAAGGGAATGTTCCAAAATGATCTTCCATGCTGCTTTTCTTTCAACAGCAGATTAATTCTACACCTGAAAGCCTTTCTTGTGAGCCCTTTGCAGCAAAGGTTCACTGCACTGCCAATCCACGTCAGAAAACAGCTGCTTTCTGGAGCAACCCTTTCAAAATTGTTAAAAGAAGAATACTTGTATTTTTTTTTAATTGTTGCATATATAAAATGGCGAATTCAATACTAGCACACAACCACAAACAAAAAGAAGAACACATTCTCTGTCTGGATGAGTCCCAAAATAATTTTTGTGCCACCGAAAAACAAAACAAATAAACAAACACACCTTGACAGCAAATGTGGCATAAGTTGACTGAGTCACAGAATAGGATGCAAAAGACCTGGGTTCAAATCCCTGCTCGCTTGAAGAAATTCACTGGAGGCTGTCATGAGCAAAACTACTCCTGATATATCTCATATACCTTGAAACCCCTATTAGAGCCATCTAATCCCAGATGTAACTTAATGGCACATAACAACAACAAAAAGCCTTGGAAAAACATTATGGTGATACTGACTTCCTGAAGAAAGAAAGACTACAGATGAGAAAGGATATTTGTGTGTCAATATTTTAAGCCTTGGTGTAGTATTTGCAAAAGGGGGGAGGGGCTGCACTTGAGAACAGTTAAATGTGTGCATAAATTTGAAGAAGAAAAATAATGCCAAGGCAAGTCTGCAAAAATGATGTGGCTTCCCATTTCAAAATGTTTACAAGAATAAGGCCTGAGCTCAGAGAAGTACAATTGGCAGTAGTTTCTTTAAGCACCATTAGTGAGGCATACTTGGAATTATCAGGCATATGGCAATGCTGGCAAATGCAGCCTCGTGTGTGTAAACAAAGATATTAATTTAACTCTGCTTACCAGACCAAACAAATGGTGATCTAAGCTTTAGAATTTAAATTAAATAAACAACAAAACGAGGCAAGCAACAGGAAATCCAAGACACAAAAGATACCTAAAAAGTTATTTTTGTATAAAACGGGATTGTTGGTGGGATCACTTGCATGAAGAACAAAGTAGCTCACAGGATGGACACGCACCAATTTACAGTCTAATACCCATGGAATGTCATTAGTCCTATGAGCTGGGCTACAATAAGAAGCTTGCCCATCCTTTGACGGAGTAACAAATATCACCAACCTAATTCTCCCCCCCACCCCCGCCAATAAAAAATCTAACCCATCTCCCAAATGCCTACCTGGAGCAAGCCATGATCTCCTAATGTTAAGAGTTATTTTGCATACTGGTTGGCCCATGAGAAATACTGTGATTTGTATTCTTTTTAAAAAATTGTTTATAAGATTGAACACTTGGTAAGAAATGCTTTTACAATCTTCCAGCTCTTTAGACGTTCATTTTGCTGGGGCTTGACGCAACCAACGCTTCCTCAGGTTCATGACCGGTGAGTATCCATAAAACTTCTCATGAACGTTGCTAATTTCTGAACGTCTTCCACTGTCACAGCGTTATACAAAGAAGCACGGATCCCTCCAACAGACCTGAAACATGGGGAGAATACAAGGAAATGAGTTAATCTAGAAGGGTTACTCACATTTACACTCCTGTACTACATTTCTTCATACCATGCTCCTTTGGGCGGGAGCAATGCCTAACCTGTTTGGCTTTTCAAGATGCATGTGAACAGAAACCCCCCCCCCTGCAGAAAGCAGGCATTTGTACTGGGTTGGGGGGGGGGGCGGGCGGGGGGAAACACCTGTGCAAGAATGAAGTAACGTAAGTGGAAGATTTGCCCACAAAGACTAGTCAACAGTTCAAAGTTTAATTTTTTTACTAGACCAAACGAATTTCAGAAGTTAGATATCTTCTCTTTTTGGCTACAATTCTGTGAAGAACAGACAGGTTGCAAGTAATAACCTGTGGTCACCTGCCAGTGCACACATATGGGCTTAACTGTTTCAAATGATGTTTTCTTCTTAAACATCACTTTGCAAACATATTACAGTAATACCTTGGTTTACAAGCATAATTTGTTCGGGAAACATGCTTGTAAACCAAAACACTCTTACATCAAAGCAAATTTGCCCATAAGAAATAATGGAAACTCAGATTATTCATTCTGGGTCCCACAGACCACATACTGAACACATAAAATGCCAAAACTCACAAAAGTTGGCTAGAAGGCCATGTCCACACCATGGTTTAGGAACCTAGCTGCAAAATCTGCTCTTCTTGGGACTAACAGCTGGATTTTACTCTGTCTTTTTAATGTGACAATAATAAAGTGCAATTTGTAGCCCTATGCACACTTGACTAATGGCTCTGTGACTGGAAATTGTTTGAACAAATAAGAATGTTGAAAACAAATTTTAAAAAAATATATAAATATAAAGCCCTAAACTGCACTCTCATTTGAAAATGTTCTTGGCTGGTGCAAGACAGGCCTCTATTCCTCTTTCCTCCCTCTGCTTTGGAGGCTGCCTGAGATGGAACATTCCAGAAATTCACCTACAATCCAGCAGGGGGTGGGAGAGCCACCACTGGCTCACTTGGGATCATGTAACCTGCTCCAGTGCTTGTGTAATAAGACAGTGCTTGTTGATCAAGGCAAAAATATAGAAAAAATATTTGCTTGTCTTGCAAAACGCTTTTAAACCATGTTACTCTTAAATCAAATTATTACTATATTTCAACAGGGAAAGATATTCTAATACCCTGAAACCACTGCTCAGCGATAGGGTCAAAGAGGACCACTACAAGAGAAGAAGATAATTCAGCTCCAATTGTGTGCAGTTCAGAGTGACCAATATATTATTCCTGCCAAGAATTCTGTCAATAACTTTTTATTCAGCATATTTCTGTACTTCAAAGGTTTGGGGCCAGAACAGTGTGATTTTCAGAAACATTTGGCATAAACACTGAGAAATGCCAATTTTGACTGTTGCCAGGCTGCCACCAGACTGTGTTAATTCTGAACAGACTTCATTGGCCTGCATTTCTGCTTGTATCACCCCCATATGACCCAGTGTAAGATGCAGTACGCGTTCAGTGGCTCTGAACTAACTGCATTTGGCTATGTCATGGTGCGATGACTCTGTGAAAGAGGAAGAAGAAAATTTAAGTAGAAGAAAATACAGTGTCAAGGCAATCGCCTGTTTGAGCACCTGCGGCAGTACTTATCTCCTTGACTCAATATTTATTTTGTAACAAAGAACAAGAATGTCAGGTTCAAGGGCTTTAATTCATGACGGATTTGGGACCTTCTGAGTCTGCCATCTGAAAGTCAAAGGAAAGCTCGTGACTGCTTGGCTTGTAAGGAGAGACTTGCTGGCCAAGTCTCTCCTCCCAAGGACAGGTGGTCTTTCAAGGTTTCTGCCATTAACCTTGAGGGCACAAGGGAAAAGTCACCGTTCTCCCCTAAAATATTTTAGGATGAAATGGAGAGGGCTCGCTTTCAAAGCTGGATAGTCACCTCCAGTTCTGAAAAAGGCTCCCTGGGTCTAGAAAAGTTCACGACTAGACCAAAAGAAAACAACGAGCAGAACTGCTCTCTGAGACCAACAGAGCGCACAAGGAGGCTTGTTATTAGAGCAGTGGTTCTTAGCCTGTGGGTCCCCAGATGTTCCTGGACTGCAACTCCCAGAAACCCCTTCCAGCACAGCAAGTGGTGGAGGCTTCTGGGAGTTGCAGTCCAGGAACATCCGGGGACCCAGTTTGAGAACCACTGTATTAGAGGACCTGGGTGCGACACTCCTGTGTCCAGAAGTGGCCTCAAGTTAGATCTGTCCACTCTATAATTTATTTATTTATTTTAGAGGGTGCAGATTCTTATTTTAGAGGAGTTTTCAGAAGTAACCGAATTGGGCAAACAAACATTCAGCAGAATTCTAATCCTTGTAAAGTATATTTTTTCACACTACATACTGAAAATGTAGATATTTATACCACTTATCTTCTGCATGATTTATACTGCTCTTCCTGTGCAGTGACTTCAATTTCTTCATGGTCTTTCCCTTACCTGTGCCCTTTCAGAGATATCATGTTGTTTTCTACAGCTTTATCAAGGAATTTCTTTTCTAGGGCCTCGTCACCCTTAATACTGCCAATCCGGAAAGGAACATTCATTCGGCTTCGGTTCTTTCTTTCCACAGGGCATCTGGAAATGTCAGGAACAAATGCTTTGTTTTATGAAGGCTTTATTTTTATTGACTTGTTATGCATTCAGTACATATTAATAAATCAGATCGTCCTTCTAAGATACACAATACTGTTCCAAACCACTTCCCTGCTTTTTCCCACTTGGTGCCTTAATTTACTTAATTCCCATGACTAGAGATGGGCACAAAACGAACAATTTTTCATTTCCATTTTCGTTTCGTTATGCAACGAAACGACAAACAAATTTTGTCTCTAAAATGAAACGAAACGAACAGAAACATTGAAATTTTGTCGTGCGTTTCGTTTCCGTTACTGCAATATTAGTGAATTGCTTAAAATCCTTAAAAAAATCACAAAAATTGAAATAAATGGTAACGAAATGGTAACGAAATGAACAAAAACGAAAACGAATTTTTCTGCAAAAATTCATGAAAAATGGAAATGAACCGAAACGGACCCTCCAAACGACAAACAACAAACGAAATGCCATTTTTTGATTCGTGCCCATCTCTACCCATGACCCCACATCTTTGACCATCATGGGGGAGGTGATGAGAGTTGCAGTCCAAAAAGATCTGGAGTGTAACTTGTTAATAAAGACTGCCCTGTAACATTTCAAGTATATTATACTTGAAAGATAATTGGATGGTTTATGAAAAGACAATGAAAAATGCACTGTGATTAGAAGAAATACATAATAGCACAACTCTATCCCAAAGCAACTAACTCAGGGGAACAAAGTGGTTTCCCCACATTTTACAATTCATTTATTACAGGCTGGATCCAGATTCAAGACATGTTCAGTGAAAACTGATAGAAATTAACATGATGTGTGAGTCTTGGGTCCAAATCATTCTAATGGGTCTACTGGAAGCATGACTGTCTAGCTCTGCCCAAATGTCAAAATATCACATAACACAACTTCAGACAGCAGACTACTTTCCTATATTTCCACTCAGAAATAAGATCAGGTTTAACTACTTTCCCACTGGCTAGGAGTTTTGAAGCACCTTAGTGTGGCACCAAAACTAAGCACTTTCCATGTGAATTCACACGGAGAAGCACCAAGAATATTACTGATCTGAAACATATTGATCCTAGAGATATCCTACGAAAGACAGGAAGAATCAGTAAAAACCAGATCTCAAATGTTTGAACATTCCATTAACAATCAGAGTTAAATAATAGATTTTAAAATACTAATTCTGGAATAAAAAAATTACAAAAGCAACCTGTCTTACGTCAGGGAAAGGAAACACCCCAAATTAGTGTCTCTTCTTGTGTTTTAAACACAACTCTTATTAGTCAACCTACGCAATGGAGAAGCAAACTTAAGTCCTATCTATTCCAGCACTCTGTTCCCCACAGTGACTCTGGGAAACTCATAATTATTGTACAGTTTCAAAGGCTCTCTTCTTTTTGTTGCTTAACAACTGATATTCACAAGCATACTGCCTTTCATACTAGTATGAGGCGGTGTATGCTGACATAATGTTTAGCAGTCACAGTTAACTATAGAAGCATGACTGCTCTAGTAAGGACAGCTCCCTTCCCTCAAAATCTTATGAAAGGTACCCAAAGCATAGGCTCTCAAAAATACACATGGCCAGAATCCTACCAGGATTTGATTTTAGAATAAATGAAATTGCATGAATTGAGGTGGCAAATTGCAGCTAATTAATGAAGTGCCAACCATATCCTTGGCTGCATGGCAGTCATGGGACAGGAGTGTGACCAAAGGCAAAAACCAATGCATTGTTAGTTAATTACACACTGCTGCCATTAGTTATGTAAAATCCCAAGAGGCTTCTGGATTATGTTTTTCTCCTTCCTCGTCCAAATGCATGTCCCTTGGACTGGTCCTAGACATAGGCCAGGATATACCAGCAACCAGACCCTAAGCCCTCTTAAATGTACATGAAATTTAACTTTCACAGAACAAAGTGTTTACAAGGGAACTTTCCTGAAACGGATGAAGTAGTAGTAGTTAGGAATGACTGGGGTGGTGAATGGATGAATGGGCAACAGAGGATCTAGATACCCTCTGTTGTAGTAAAAAGCAGTTACTTACCTCCCAATAACCAATCACAAAGTGAAAAAAGTGAATTTTGCAAGATACATGAGCTAAGAAAAGCTCACACCATTACAAACAAATAGCTTGTTGCTTCTGAACATGAGCAGCTGTGTTATCTCATTTGACCCCAAGAGACAAGGTAGGTTTGTTATACTTGTGTGCGAGTTCCACCAGGAAGATGGACAGAGAACATGCTGTGAATTTGGTTTCCACTACATTTAACTTCCGTCAAAATTTCAATGAATTTAGAAGGTTGGATCATACAAGTAACCTGTGTGATTGGTGAAGCTCACCGTTTACCATCAGGGCCGTGAAGTTCATGCAACAGTCAACGTCTACAATCTACATACACCCAGGAATGAGCAGAGCAGTTGGATAGCTATTCCCCCTCAGTGGCACTGATTGAAATGTATCAGAACCCAATCTCCTGGATCAATCTCCAAGGCCTTTCTGGTTTGGCATTGTGTTCACATGGTGCCAAGGAAATGCCTCTGGGAAGCCCTAAATCAAAATGTGATGGTAACAGCACCCTCCTTCTTAGATTCTCCAGTAACTGGAACTGAAGGGCAGATGGTCTCTAATATGGGGTAAAATACAGGTAACTAGCATGGTTAACTGACACTGGGAACTGCATTCTACATGAGTTAGTCTCGCCATTCTTACTTTTGGTTACCGTTGCATTTCTAAGACCTAGAAGTATAGTCAGAACTTGATTTGCTTGAAATTTTCTGGTGAACTATGCCAGGGCTAGCTGCCTGCAAAAATGGCAGACACAATTCAGTTATTACATCGACAAGTCACTTCGGTTATTACGTAGACAAGTCATACTGCTGTGTATTAAATGCCAATGAGCCCAGGATAAAAATGTCAGCAGACTAGAGCCATGTAAGTGACGGTGAAGATGCCCCATGGCACTGAAAGTCAAGTCACATTCAAGTCTGTCCAGTAAGGCATATTGTTGCCTGGGTGGCATTTTGCAGGTAAACAATCCTGCTTCAGATAAGATGTTGCCTTTAGCCAAAAAGGGTGGCACGGACACTGACATCTGAGCTGCATAATACAGCAGTACGTGCTGATAAGATACATGCAACTCAGCAACAGCAGAATTCCATCTCAGTAACCACCAACACTGCCATTTCCAGTTCCTACACATATAGAATCATATATAGAACCATAGAGAATAGTAAAGTTGAAAGGGGCCTACAAGGCCTTCAAATCCTACCCCCTGCTCCAAGCAATCTATCTCCTAGAACAGGCATGTCCAAACTTTGGCCCTCCAGATGTTTTGGACTGGAACTCCCACAGTCCTTTGTCATTGGCATTCTAAACTTAGAATTCTGGGAGTTGTGCTCTAAAACATCAGGAGAGCCAAAATTTGAGCATGCCTGTCCTAGAAGCAAAACCTGGATTCATTCTCTGGGGTGGGGTGTGGGTTCTGAAACACACCTAAATCCCCAACCACTTCAGAACTAAAAGCTGAATATATGAAATAAGGGTGGAAGGAACTAAGAATGTTGTTGATTATTTGGCATTCAAAAAATGTGCCACTTCCAGCATGATGCCTGCTGCCCTCTAGCTGCAATCCTGATTCCTGAAAAATTGGCTCCTGAAGAAGAGAGTTAAGCTACAAGCCTTCCCACTGACATATAAGCTTTCCACATTAAAGAATACTTTGTGTGCAAGCACCAGCCCCATCAGTCTCTTCAACAGGCAAAGTCCTACAAAAGGATCCAGGAATTCTGACATAACCAAAGTAATTCATGAAAAGCTCTCTGTTATAGGCAACTGTTTAAATACTGAACCACTACACAGTGGTGGCTTCTTATTACTACTCAAAGATCAATTATAAACTAAAACAACCTACAGCCAATCTGAATGCCTGATAATCTAATTGCTGATTTGCCATTTTCGTCTGTTTCACCTATACATCCCATGTTACTCCCTCAATAATTTCATGTATTGGGTTGAGGTTCAGCAAATTTAAAAAGACGCCCCCTGTTTATTCATCTTCCCATGACTTAGCCACAGGTAAGCATTCCTCTGCCCTGTACTGGAACGGATAACACTTTTACTGTATCACATTTTGCAAAGCATTCCTGCATAAAGTTTCAACTGAGTTTGCCAGAGACTGCTACAGACTTACCATCTTCTGTTGCACTTATTACAAAGAGCAATCCAGGGCTATTCATGTAATCATTAACTTCACATAATTTTAACATCTAGGAAAGTTTCAGCATCAACTTCAGAAGGTTTAGCTTTAAAAATAATAGTTGTAGATTCTTACCCGCCTGTTATAAGGTATTTATATCGAGGTAACAATAAGTAAATGTTAAAACAACTTACACGTAGAATCCATTGGATCCATCAATAATGTCATAAATCATTTGTGATTTAGTTTGGCTCAGTTTATCCATGGCTGCAATCCCACCATTATTTTTTATCCACTCCAAGACCAAACCCGTGATATAGACACTGAAATTTTAAAAAGGAGGTATCAATCAGTGCAATAAACAAAGTTCATCGATTCTTAAAATGCCTTAACAAAAAAGAAATATTAATTATTACTACTGTATATAGAAAATGTTAGTTTAGCACACAGTGAACAGAACTGACATATAATAATGAAAGAAACAAGTCAATTTCCTGCAAGGCAAATGTCTCTTGGTTTTTACTTGGTCTCAAGACATTTTTAGAGCCAAACTATGGATTACAGATTGCCCATCAGTAGAAGCTTCAAATCTATTAAGTGTTCTCGAGATGCAATTCAGGCAAACTCTTCATGACTGAACAGTCAAATTGCAAACAAAGCCTAAGTATAGTTATACATTTACAGTAGTATCTCTGTATCCACGGGGGATTGGTTCCAGGGCCCCTGTGGATACAGAAATCCACAGATGACAGAAAATGTCATCAGCACCCTACAAAAAACCAATAGCCACACCCTTTTGCGACCATGATTTGCTTTGCAGCACCCTTTTAAAACTGCAATTTATTTAATAATTATTTAATTATTTTTGGCGACCAACAGCAGATAGCTGAATCAGCAGTTACGGGGGTACGACTGTATTTAAAATATTTTTATGCAAGCTTTCTTCTTTTTAAAAAAATGGCAGCTGGTATCAGGAAACATTTAAAGGTTAAAAATAATAACCATACATTTTAAAAGAATCAAACCAGTACCACAATGTTGAACAAAATCAATACCAAAAACACATCCGAAGCAATAAAGCACCATGTTCCACTTAAAACACCCTCTTAGATGGCCAGTCCCTAGGGGAAAGCCCATCTGAAGAGAAATGTCTTCTGAAGAGAAATGACAAGCTTGTGCCGTGGCAATCAGACTTTCTTAGCACTTCAGGAATCCACTCTTCTAAGTTATAGGCTAACGGTAGCATCATATGTGGGCCCTTAGCATTAGTCATGAAAAGTAGAAGCATATCGACACTGGGGTTTCACACATCCCTGTCTAGTATCTAAATAATAATAATATTTTAATAAATAATGTGCCACCAAGTCGATTCTGTTTAATGGCAACACTTTTCAAGGTCTTCAGGTAAATAATACCCAGAATGATTTGCCCTTCCCTTCTTCTGAGGGAACAGGGGGACAGTGCAGCCAACACCACAAGGCTGGCTTTACTCACACAAGGCACAGGGAGGAACTGAGCTTCAAACGTCTCTCCTCACAGCCCGATGCCTAAACCACTGAGGTATCCAGCCAGTGCAACATCTAAAAATATTGGCTTTTGAAACATCCAAAACTATTTGAATGCCATAACCTAAACCAGTAGGTTTAGATTTTGAGCCTTTGGGAAAGGGCTGGACCCCTCATAAAGCAGATGTGATTGTAACATCCAGCTTTCAAAAAAAGAAATCAACCCCGAATGTTCACTGGAAGGACAGATTTTGAAGCTGAGGCTCCACTACTTTGGCCACCTCATGAGGAGAGAGCACTCCTTGGAAAAGTCCCTGATGTTGGGAAAGACTAAAGGCAAAAGGAAAAGGGCATGGCAGAGAATGACATGGTTGGACGGTGTCATCGATGCAACAATATGGATTTGACCAAACTCCGGGAGGCAGTGGAGGACAGGAAGGCCTAGCGAGCGCTGGTCCATGGGGTCATGAAGGGTCGGATATGACTGAACGACTAAGCAACAACAACAAAAAGAGTAGGCTTTGGTCTCATGAGATCTGAGTTTCACTAGAACTGGAAAATGCAAAACATCACAGGGTACAGAAGACATGCTCTTAGAATTAAAGATTTATACGTATTGTCAGAAATTTGCTCTGGGTACCAAAAATGAAGAAGGTACACAGTCGTTTTACAGAAAAACCGAAAAAACAGCAGTTTTACCCATTCCGATTACTGATAAAAGTTTTAAATTCTGTACTCTGAATCAATGGGTTGAGTTTAAAAACAACCCTTGGCTCATATCACAAAAGGGCAACCAAAACATGGAACATATATTGCTAACACAGCCCTCTCCTTTGTGGAAATATTACCATTTTCACCACAAAACTATTTGTTTCTACTAACTTCCCCCCACCCACCCAGTTTACTAGGTAACACGCACTGCAAACCAGGGTGTTGTGAGACTCTACCATAATCCTGTTGCTTTCAGACAGCTAAGCATTCACTAATGTTGCTGGTGATAACTACTTATTGAAAGCAAGGACTATTACAAGTTCACTTGGTCTGTGTGATTTTAAAAACAGAGCTCTGAAGAGCCACAGACATTTCCCACGGATGGTACTTTGCATAACAAACTGCCTGGCTTGTGTTTATTGGCACACTTCCAAGAGGTTAACATTCATTTAATCCCATTCTGCAAAGGATATTCCAAGAACAATCACAGTATCCATCAGGTTTTGGAAGTTTTAGTCAAAAGTTCTGCTGCAGAGGCAACACTATAAAACTTCCACCTTCCACTTATTAACAGGAAAAACATTTAAACACTGGTACCCCGGGTTACGGACGCCTCAGGTTACATAATTTTCGCGTTATGAAAGGAAGTCCGCCTGGAAGTCTGTCTGAAGAAATTTCCACAAAAACCCGGGTCTCAATTTTTTCTATGGAAAACCCCGGGTTACGAAAATTTTCCAGAAGACTTCCATTCCCAGAGCGCACTGTGCCCCATTCAAATCCGGGTTATGCAAAATTCTGGTTTACGAAGCATCCCAGGGAATGAATGAGTTTTGTAACCTGGGGTACCACTGTACCTCATAATCCCTCTGAGTTAGACACCCAGGTTGGGCATTTGATTCCTCCATTTTATGCCTTTCAGGAGAAGAATCAGCTTCGGGGCAGCTGCACAGTCTGAAAGCAGCCACAGAAGAGGAGAATGGTAAACAACTTCTGAATACAATAGGACCCCGTATCCACTGATTCATTATCCACTGATTCAGTCATCCACGGTTAGCTGAGGAAAAAATTAAGTAATTCAGAAGCCACAAAGCAAGCTGTAGAGCAAGCTGTTGTCACAAACAGCATGTGTAAAGCAAGCTACTGTCACAAACAGTGGCCATAAAGCAAGCTACTGTCTCAAAACAGCAATCATAAAGCAAGCTACTGTCAGGAAAGAGCAGTTTGGGTTTGGGTGGGCAGGCATTCTCTCTTATCCATGGTTTTCATTATCCACGGGGAGGCCTGGAAGCAATCCCAAGCGGATACTGGGGTCCTACTGTATATCTGGAAAGTCCTGGAAAAACTTGCTGGAAGTTGGAATTGATCTGACAGCACATAATTATGACAAAGTTGCCCCTCTTCTTCAACTTAATTAAACAGACAATTCCTTTCTGAAGTCTGCTTGAATAGTTTAGAAGCTACAGATGTAAGAAATAGCTTAACTCCAAAACGTCCAATGTGTCACCTACAATCAACCATGAATACTATTTGTATTCACGAAACACCAAAGCAATGTGTGACCTGTGGAAGCTGCTTGCCGAAGCCGATGAATTCCAAGCAGCCTATCAACTTGATGTATGAGAGTTTTCCTCAGAAAGGTAGCCATGTTGTTGTGTTTCAGCAAAAACAAACATGCTGCATCACTTCTAAGACTTACACAGTTACATCTTGTGAGCCTTCATGGATTACAATCCAGTTCCTCATACACATGGAATACAATATTGAGAGCACAGTATCATCCGGTATACATAATAGACTAAATTTTACCTCAGCCTTTACTATCTGTCAGAGTATCTCCACTGAATGAGGGGGAAGTGGGAAAATGAATGACCCACTTTAGAGCCATCCAACATGCTTTAATGTCATTCTCAAAGCAGGATTTAGCCACAGATTTAAATATGAAGCAAATCCTTGTAGTTAAGAAATTAGATTTCTTTGGGGTAGGGAGGGATGCTATTAATCTGTACCCAGGAGATTAATGTCAGGAAGCCAGGACTCCTTTTGGCAAGAGGGTAAAAGGGTCTACATTGTGGTGGTTTAATTCTGCACTTCACTAAAGCAACTCATAGGGATTCAGGTCAGGTAGGAAGCCAACTCATGCCAGCTCAACAATATAATAAGGCCTTTTTTAAAAAAAAGAAAAGGGAGGGAGGGAGGGAGTGGGGAGAAATTCAGCCAATTCTTGCAACATCCAACTAGGATTCTGCAAGCAAACATGGAGCAGTCATATCCTGCCCAGGTGAAGATTCATATTTACACCATTGTCACATAGCATGATCTGCAATACGACTGACGGACACACACATATACACTAAAATTCCTCACCAAGTAAACTGAGTTTAGAAAGACACAATTGTCCAATCTGAAGGAATGCCCCTGCTACAGCGGACAATCACCACACACAGCTATGGATAGCTCCAACTCCAAGCTTATCCCACATTCACAGATTTTTTCTGACATAAACAACACTTACAATTCCAGAGTATGGTTAATAGAAAAAATTCCAGGTAATATAAAATTATTAAGAATAGTAAAAACACCACAGAATGTTTCAACTAGGCCAAAAAAGCAACCAATGTAGAGCACTCCCATTTAGTTAAAGACTAAGGGTCAAATCTCTTAGTCTAACAAGGTGCAGAATGCAGCGGCCAGACTGATAGTGGGTGCTCGTAGATTTGAGCACATCACCCCAGTTCTGGCTCGTCTGCATTGGCTACCAGTTGTCCTCCGGATAAGGTTCAAGGTCTTGGTTTTGATTTTCAAAGCCCTCCACGGCTTGGGACCGGAGTTCCTGTCGGAGCGCATCTCTCAGAGGTCAACTGGAACCAGGCCCACGAGGATGGCGCAGGCACGCTCGCTTAGGGTCGCCACACCCAGAGAGGCGCGGAAATCGCTCACGCGTAACCGCACCTTCTCTGTTGTGGGCCCTACGCTGTGGAATCAGCTCCCTAGAGAGTTGCGCCTAGCAGCGTCCCTGCCTGCCTTTAAAAAAGCATTGAAAACACATCTCTTCAAGGAGGCATTTGGCGAACTTGTTACTTAATTTCTATTTTTTTTATTTTGTTGCTGTCCGCGTCATCTTTCGTGGAGGGTATTGTACCCACCTAATTTGTGTGTGTGTGTGTGTGTGTGTGTGTAGCTTGTCTTTGTTTTTCTTGTACATTTTTGTTGTTTTTAATTGTAAACCACCCAGAGTTCCATTTCGGAAGAGGGGCGGTATATAAATGTAATAAATAAATAAATAAATATGAGACCATCATCAATTCAAGTGTTTGGTGATAAAGCTATGCTGAACCTGCTGACTTTTCCAACATGGAGAGCTACAATATAAAGAGAACAGCAGTCTCTCTGCACAGGAAATCTCTCTCAGGATATTTACTCGTGTGGACAATCTCCATGGACAGTCTGTTCCTTTGCTAAGCTTTGGCTGCCAACGTGTGAAAGCTAGGTTTAAGTGGGGGAAACAAACTTACTCTTTTGCTTATGGCTTAAGATTAACCTTTCTATTATACAATTACTGGGCTGTCTCTCCCTCGCTTCTCCTGGTAAGGTCTTCTCCAGTGTTGCTCCTATATTGACGTTAATTGACCATCGTTGCCATCAGTTCCACATAGAATGGCTAGGTCTGATAGGAGCCGGAGATCAACACAGCTGGAAAGCACTAGGCTGGAGGTGACTAAACTAGAAAAATGCCATATAATGTCATCATGTCAAGCATTTTTCCATACTGAGCTTCTTATGTGACAGTTAACCAGAGCCTGACAACTGCCTGTGCTTTGGTCTACATCACTCAAAATCTCCCAGCCAACACAGTCCATACTGGCTGGGGATTCTCAATACTGCAGCCCAGAAACAGACTTTGCCAAGCTTTGCAGTTAACAGAATGATCAGGTAACATGGAAGAACTGGACATAACAGTGGTGTGTTTAACCAAGTGGCAGACTACCCTGTTTCCCTGAAAATAAGACCTCCCCCAAAAATAAGCCATAGCAGGATTTCTATGCATTTGTTAAATATAAGCCCTACCCTGATAATAAAACCTAGTGATGGGTGTGGCTATGGTTGTGTGCAGGGCTGACATTCAAGCATATTATACTTAACAAAAGTAAGACATCCCCTGAAAATAAGCCCTAATGTGTCTTCTTGAGAAAAAATAAATATAAGACAGTGTCTTATTTTCAGGGAAACATGGTAGGAGTGAGGAGTCTTAGCCCCACTTAGCTATGGAAACTCGTTGGGAGATTATGTTGGTAAAGCCATCTCAGTGGCTTAGGTCTCTAAGCTACTAAGCCAGAGCTTGGAAGTTCATTTCCCGACCGTGCCTCCTCAAGTTGAGCTGAACTCAGTAATCCATAGGATCCCTTCTAAGAGCTATGCAGTTCAAAGGTTATTATTGTAATAGATATATCACACATAACTTGAAAAGCCTATTTAGGATCACTGTACATTAGAAGCCTCTAGATGGCTCATCGCACACAGAAAAAGACTTAATCAGCTAGAGACTAAATTGTCTAGAAAAATAAAGACTTAATCAGCTGGAAACACTGATCTATTGCGCATGCTGTGCACAAACTACAGAATTATCGAGAGACAGATTTGTTTAACACCTATGATTTGGTAAGGCTACCCCACCCCTCTAGATAAGAAAATGTGCCTACTAATAAGATGAAGGAGGTTTAAGAGTATTAGAAATGAAGATACACAGGCTTGAAAAAATACCTATTTTATTTATGCTTCATGTATGCAGAGAGTGGGTTGTTAAGAACTGCTTACATAATTTCTACTGTCTGCAAGGGTACATTCTCAAGAAATGGGAACATTTGGTTCACATTTAAGACCTCCATTCAGGTAGTTAGGTGTGTTCATCCACTTCTAGTCTGTTTGTTCCTAATTAGCCTACTAACAATTTCACTGCTGTCAGCAATTCACAGGCAAAGAGAGCAATGCAACATTCCGATTTCACTTTGTTTTATAATCCCAATAACTAGGCAGCAATTTGGTGGAAAGGGCATGGCTCTTTTTTGTACTTTGCTCTAGAGAAATAATGATTCCTAAGTCAAGGAGGGCATCTAGGCAACAAATAAGATTACAAAATCACAGGCACAAGCTTACAGCCAGGCCTGCTCAGCAGACCAATCAAGAAAAAACAGGATAGATGGTATGGGGGAACTGGACTCTGTAACTGAGTCAGCACAACTTTGCCATTTTATTGCCACAGTGTGCCCAGCTGCCTAACATAGCTTCTCCTGTACAAAGCAATCTGGTCTTTGTCCAACTTCCCATCAATGACAAGAAAGTAAATGCTTTTGCACAGCCAATGACATTGGTGAGAGTCACAGAATGAACAAGATCAAACTTTGGCTACATTACCTGAAGCAAGGAGGAGTGTTGTATAAGGAAGAGTTCTCCACTTGCACTTTATAGTCCAGCACTATGGGGCACTCTTTGAGGGCAAAGCCAAGCAGGTCTTCTCGCACGATGACCACCGTGACCCCAGCACAACCAACGTTCTTCTGGGCACCAGCAAAAATGACACCAAACTGAGGAGGAGGCAGAAAGAAAACACGATATAGATGTAATACCTATGAACACATTTGGGTGCTATACGCAGCATTTACACTGGCATTTCAATAGATCATTTGGGGGGGGGTGTCAACAGATGAGGGTAGGAGACCTTACGTCCTATCTGAACTCCTTATTATGGGCTGAACATTCTCCATCCCTGCCACATTTAATGAGAAACCAGGGGTTGTAATAAATATGGATTGGAATAGCACCCAAGGGCAAAATGGAAGTTAATATATCCTAAAGACATTAAGTATTCTGACCTTTTCCTTGCCACCAAGGACTTCCCTGAAATAAGAAAAAAAGAACTTCTCATGGAAGACTGAAATGGCAATTTTTCACTGCTAGTGAAAGAAACTTGTGGCAACAGTAACACTGTCCCCCAAGTAAAAGTACATACATGACTGACTACCAGAACATACACTATTGATTTTACATTATTTGCTGTATAATATTCATAGATTTTAATTAGTTGTCCCTTTGTTTTAATGCAGTTAAACATAGCCCCTGAGGAAGGCTTCCAAAGCTGAAACGTGTTGGGCTTCTGCTTCAATAAAGAATCTTTTTGCTTAGCATCCTGAGACTTTGTTTCTTTTGACTTATTGTTTCCTTTGGATGCTCCAGTTCTTTTGGCTCACATACATGACCGAGACTGACCGAGATTTAACACCTGGTATTAATTTGCTGCACACACCAATACCACAAATTTGTAGCACAGTCTTACTCAAAGCTCAGGTACAATAGCCTTTAAGCCATTAAAATGATTCAAGTTGTTCTTACTCTCCTAAAGATAGCTGATGTTTTAGCTTTCAGAGGACAAGAAGCCGCAACTTGCTCTTTTACTTCACAGCAAATATATATTTAATATCAGAGGGTAAATTTGCTCCATAAAACATTTTTATACCATATTTCACTAATTTCTGCTTAGGAGGACCAAAGAGCACAAAAAGATACTGCACATCACATCCAGTAAGTGAAAATCTGTTGTTCTAAAAGTATTGAGGACTTATCAGGGAGATAACATCCTAACCAAGTCAAAGAAGATGTATGAACCACCCAGTGCATAATAATCTTCCTCCCCCGGAAGATAACTACTGTCAGGGAGCCTTTACCTTGGAAACATCCACAGGCCTAGAGAGGAAGTTTGAGGACATATCACAAACTAAGACTGCCTTTCCAACGTTAGGTACAAAATCAAACTCTACACCATGGACGGTTTCATTTGCGCAGTAATAGACATAAGAGGCATCAGGGTTAAGGTTCCAAGTGCTAGGGTCAGGAATTTCTGAAACAGATAAGACGACAGAGAAACAATGGTTATGCTTCCTAAATTGTGGACTCAGCAGTCTGGCTATAGTGATGGTATGGAGCTTTCCTTAAACAATGAACTTTGGCAGCAACTCTGGTTCAACACATTTTTACTGCTTTGGCAGGAAAGCAGATTAGTTCTTGGACTTGGTACAAACAGAAAGCTTGCTTAGGGAGAGAGGGCTTTAACACACTCTGGGAAAATATGACAAGGGCAACCCATTGTATATCCTTCTGGATACTCAATATCCTAAAATCAACAGGACAATGTTTACTCACTCTTATAGGCCAAAACAGGCTACCATTCAAAATAATTGTAAGATTCAATTTTTAAAAAAAGCAATCTTCTGTAATGTAAGAAGCATTTGTTCCACCCAGAGAAACACTGTCCTGTCTTTTAACATTCCCTCCATCTGTGTAATACCACATAATATTCACTAGCATAACATTTGTGCTTTCTTTCAATATGATGGTTTTGGTGAAGTGAGTGGAAGAGGGAATAATGAGTTTCCTTTTCCTGTCAACAGCTGCTTCACAAAGCAGAGGAAGCCTCCAGAGTAGGATTTGGGGTTGCAAGGATAGCTGAAACAAGAGGGGAGTGAAGTCCCAATGAGGATGTCTAGCAGGCTGTAGATATAACTGTTCACCTATTTAAGCATCAACAATGCATGTGTAATTAACAATGTGCGAAATGCAATTATGCAGCGTGTGTATGTTTGCACACCCCTCTCTCAGGATGAGATGCAAACACTTCATATACATCAGGGGCATGTCCATTTCACCCTGGGATTTTTAAAAAGGCAAGATTATGCTTGTTCATTTATTTGATTTACATGTCGCCCATCTGGCAGCTAAGGCCACTCTGGATGGTTTATGACAACCCAAAAACAGTGCAATAATGAAATACATCAAATTATACATAAACAACAGAATGAAACAATATGACTTAAATTTGAAAAACAACAAGACTACCACAAAAAAAACTAGTTTTGGATTTTAGGGTGAAATTTAGTAGCACTGCTTGCTAAAAGCCTGGGAATTGGTCTATAAGAAAATAAGACTTCCGAGTTCCAATCCAGATCAGTCATAAGACTGGTTTATATTTCTACCACATGATGCAATATCCTTTACACCAAAAGACCTTAAGAGAGTCTTCATTCCCAGGAGTGTAGCCATTTACACTGCATATTGAGTCTTCTGGGGTTTGTACAGATTCATAGCTTTTGACAAGGATTTTAACAAACCACTTCTATAAAGAAAGAAAAGAATGTGGCCCTGTATGGCAAAACATTTGTTCCAGCTACTGTATAATCCTGAAGTGAACTTACTTGTGTATCCAGACATTTTAGGATGAACAATGTTCACTTTGGCATATTTCTCCGCTTCCTTAGCTGCTTTCGCTGACCAGGCTCCGGTAACCACATAATCAGCACACCTGGCCTCCTTCAGCCCAATCAGATTCAGTGGAACACCACTAAACTGCCCTGATCCACCTCCTTGGAGAAAAATCACTTTGTAGTTATCTGGCATATTGCTGGGTAAGAGAGATGGGGAAGGGGGGGGGAGAGAGAGAGAAAGATTCTATTGAATCCGGATCAGTAACATTCTTCTGTTCTATTAATATTATCATCAGATGTGGGGTAGATGCCAGATTTTCAGAGACAGCATATAAAAAAGAAGCACTCATCAAAATAATGTTTGGAGATAACCTCCTCTCTGCTTATTTATTCTGCATTTCTAATTTACTAACCCCTCGGGATCTTAATTTACTGAAATTTTAAATATACACTGCCTTGTATCATTTTATTAGAGAAAGGCAGTTTATAAATTAAGTAAATGAATGAATGAATCTGAGACTCTGGTTTACTTGGCTTGTGGGTAACTCTGGTTTTGACCACAGGAATCTGTCCCCCAATCTATATGCGTCCCTAGTATTCCAAGATTTCCAAAATGGACAGAAAGAGAAGGATATAGTATATCTCTGTTCTTTCTGGAAGTTGAGTCATGGCAACTGGACCGCTTTTTCTTCAGAGATAGAAATGTTTCATGGCTCATCCAAACAGCTTCATAGGGGGACAGATTTACTTAATTTATAAACTGCCTTTCTCTAATAAAATGATACATGCTGTTTGGATGAGCAGTGAAACATTTCTACCTCTCAAGAAAAAGAAGTCCAGTTGCCATGACTCAACTTCCAGATAAACTCACCTGGATGACTGAGAATGTTCACAGACATCCCCGTTCTTTCTTTCTTGTCAGGTGTCCATTGTTAAGTTACTCATCTCTAAATTATTTTTCTCTTTAGAAACATAGTCACACTTAGCTCCCATTTAGTCAATGGAAGAACTTAAATCAGGACTGAGTTTTTGTCCACTGCCTCTAAGAGAAAATGGGTACAGACATCTTTGTTTGTCTAGCCAGAGAGTTACTGTATGTGGGTACAAGTGATAGTTTGTCCCCATTACCTTAATAGTAAAAGCAATAATCAAAGCTACACATGCGATTTATGAGCCATGGCCAAGACTGCTTTGCCTTATTCTCTCACACATAAGGGGAAAACTGTACTACAGCTATAAAGTCTTTTCATACCGACAATATTTTCAAAATAAAAATACTAAAAACACTAACTTACAGGAGTTCCCGTAAGCAATTTTCAGCTGCTTTGATGATTTTCGCAAAATCAGATGTTCTATGGCTCATTTCTATGGAATGAAACATACATAAGCAGGTGTCATTAATTTGTTAAAGTCAACAGGAATGCTACAGGCCGCATGGAATTTGAATGGAAGTTTTAATTCCAGCCAGAATACAGCAATTATTTTTTTAAAAAAAGTTTAACTCCTAAATTAGTTTATTTGCTGCTCAATTTGTTTTCTTGCCGCTTATTGCATTTGCTGGTTCATATGCCTTTTTAAATTGCTTTTATCTGTTACTTTTTGGTATATCCTATTGCCTATTTATTTTTCTATGTTGTTCACTGCCCAGAGTTCCCATGGGAAAGTTGGGCAGTTTATAGATGTAAATAATAATAATAATGCAGTAATCATCATCATCATCATCATCATCATCATCTCCCACTGGCCATTCTGGAAGACGTAGTCCATAAAAGTAGGTTTTCTGAGCTGTCTGAATGTTATTGCAGATCCACAGGTATCATCTCTCCTCTACAAACCACTATATGCACCAGTGAACACATTGAAGACTCCATACAGTGCAGGCAGAGGTGTCTGGGTACAGACACTGCTGTGGCTGGATTAGCTTCCTCTAGTGAAACGGAGTGAACAGGTTCTGTGACCTATTCAGTCACTCATCAAGTTTTATTTTTCTATGCCCAGAGGCAAGCATCCTAGCCCCTCTATTATTTTCACGATCACCTAACAGTGACAAGTAGAGATGGGCACGAATCAAAAAAATGGCATTTTGTTTGTCATTTGTCGTTTGTAGGGTCCGTTTCGGTTCATTTCCGTTTTTCATGAATTTTTGCAAAACATTTGTTTTCATTTTTGTTCATTTCGTTACCATTTTGTTACCATTTATTTCAAATTTTTGTGATTTTTTTAGGATATTAAGCAATTCACTCATATTGCAGTAATGGAAACGAAACGCACGACAAAATTTCCAGTGTTTCTGTTCCTTTCGTTTCATTTTAGAGACAAAATTCGTTTGTCGTTTCGTTACGTAACGAAACAAAAAACGAAAACAAAAAATTGTTCGTTTCGTGCCCATCTCTAGTGACAAGTCACCTTGTAGGCTCTCCACATAAGCCAAAACATGGGTGGAAAAACACATATGTGGTTCTGCCTCATGTGCAGAGGCGTAGGAAGGGTTTGGAGCACCTGGGGACAATGTTCGTTTTTGTGTCCCTCCGGTCACACATACCCCGCATCGCACCTACCCAAGCAACGTGGGCCCAATCCTGCTTGCATGGGGCATGTGGGCATTTGTGTTTGTGTGTGCATGCGTGCCTTACACCTCTCCCGTGGTGGCCCGAAAAAAGGCAAGGAAGAGGAGGAGGAGGAGGGCGCTGCAGCCACGACGCTCCCCAAATGCATGGGGTGCTTCGGTGCTTGCCTGGCGTGCAGAAGTGGAGGCGGTCCCATCACCAAGCCTTAGCTGGGGGAAAGGAGGGCTGCTGGCAGGAGGGTGCAGGGCTTCCTCCTCCTGCTCCCCCCCTCCAAGCGTCCCCAGACTACTGCGCCCCAGGCAAATGCACCCTCCCCCAATACTCCCTTGCTTGTGTGAAGAACTTGGAACAAGCAAGACAGTCCCTCCCTTTTAACCTGAGGAAAGTCATTATAAAGGAGGGACTAGCACATTTTCCCCACATGTGGAGAGGCACACTTCTAGAAAGACTGGATGAGGCTCGTATGCACCACACAGCTTTCAAATCCATGAGCAACCTGAGGGTGAAGTATTTATTATTTTCCAGGCTACTGTTACATTGCTACAAAACAGTTCAACCCAATAAAGTGCTCTGTAGGTGTTTGGAACTACTTGTCCCAAGAAGGGGACTGAGAGCAGAAGGAGCGGAAGGCATCATCATCATCATCATCATCATCATCATCATCATCATCATCATCAACAACAACAACAACAACAACAACAACAACAACAACAACAACAACA
>JAHTLZ010000237.1:36291936-36329918 GCA_023846285.1 Phrynocephalus versicolor | reverse complement strand
CAACAACAACAACAACAACAACAACAACAACAACAACAACAACAACAACAACAACAACAACAACAACAACAACAACAACAAAGGGGAAATGTAGTCAGAGATGGCATTGTGTACCACAGTGGCTGGAGCAGCACTGAAGCTCAACCAAGAAAACTCAAGCATAACTGAGCCATTAAGCTTACTGGTGCTCATCTCAGACCAACCATGGAGTCTCTCAGTCCATTATTCCACATAATGTAGCTGTGAATTAAAATGGAATGACCCTAGGCTTGCTGGATCTCAGCACAACAGCTTAAAATGTTTCTAGATGACCTAGGCATATTTAAAATAAATAATATAGAGAGATGTTTCAAAGTAATTCTGAAGCTAGGAATGTCATCAGTGAAAATATGTTGCTTGTTCATGTTGCATTTATATTGAGAAACAATGTTACACTTCTGGGTGCTTTAAGAAAAACTAGAATAAAATACAGGCACCTTACCAAGAACGCTGATGCCAAGGCCTTTATAATCCACCAGCTCTTTTTGGGCTTCCAACAAAACCTGCAAAAGAAATCAATTCAGTGTCACTGTGCACACACCAGCAGCACCAAGGATGCAAACATGGTAATACAGGACTGTACGTAGACAGGCAGACAAAAGTTTCTGTTTAGTCAAACAGACACAAGAATGCAGGATTATAACACAAAAGCAAGTGTGTCTACTCCAGCAGTAGTAGCTCTGCAGTAAAAATAGTCATTCTCTTTCATAACAGCAATCAATAACAGCCAGATTCCAAGGATTCTGGCACAGGTCTTTTCCAACACCTGCTTCTTTCGTTTTAGCTGGAAACGGTTAATACCAAAAACTGTTCTCGGGGACAAACTACATCTTAAGAGAAAACCACCCTGTAAAGCATTTGGACAGTATCATTATGCCTACTCTTATTTAGGATATAATTCTAAATAATAGAATTAGTTATTATAGGTAACACTTTCAAGTATCTTACTTTGAAAAAAAATCTTATCTAACACTAACAGTAAGCTTCATTTGCAGTAAGCTTCAAAAGTGTCTGAAAAATAAAGACATTTTTCCCAAACTACTGCCACATATATTTACATGCCAACTCTATTAAATATCCAAACTCTTTTCTTGGTGAAATGATGGATTAACAAATTGATTCAATTCAGCATCTCACACATACAATGTTGTTTACTGGCTACACTTCCAGCTCACCCTTCCTGTTCCCATGAGTTGAAGGCAGATGTGTCTGGTATGGCATACAAACTTTCCATTTATTTATTTCCATTTATTTATTTTTGTATTTGTTAACCGCTCAATTTTCCCGAAGGAACTCAGGGCAGTGTACAACATGTTGCAAGAACAACTTGCTCAAACATACAACATCATACATCAACAAATATATACAATAATATAAAATAATAATTAATGTAACAGTATAATTTAAAAAAACAAATGTGATAAAATAAAAATATGCAAGCTTCATCAGCAGCTTGAATGAAAACATTTCTCAAGGTGATATAATATCAATAAGGTGCCTCCTCAGAAAATGTTAATTGCGCAAGCAAACTTCAGAAAACAACAGCAACCTCATGGCTAGTCTAACTAAGAGCAAACCACAACTATAAAGGAATGCTTAGCAATACAGTTTTTGTGGAAAGCTGGAAAACTAGGTATGTGGAGCTGCAGTCACACCTCTCCCAGATCTAATCAGGACAAGACTGCTGCTGATGTAACTTTCTTAAGAGATGTCTATAGCTTAAATTATCAACATATGTTACTTCAACTCTATTCCAAGCATGTAAAAAGCTCAAGTTTAACTAATGCACTGACAAAATACTTATCATCTGACCTACATCATTACAAAGGGGCCGATTCACTAACAGAAAACAAAGGATTCTTTAAGGCTCAATCCCTTGGATTCACAAACAAAATGGATAATTTATTTTTCTCTCCACACCCTTTTTCTTCTTTCTTCTTTTTTCTTTTAAAGCTCCAAGCACTCAGATAGTCCAGCTTTCTCATCTGGGAAAAAGGGGGGAAACTACATTCTCTCTTCACAACAGTTGGAGCAGTTAAAGGTAGCCTTCTCCTGCATTTTTTTCCACAGCTGCTTGCTTTTCACTGAGATTTTTTTTTAAAACTGACATTCATTTCCCTATGAAGCAACCTCATCTCACAAAGAGCCTGTTATTATTCCCATCCCCTCAGTCATTTTTTTCTTGAAAACAAAGCACAACCAAATACTTGGGTCCCAAGGTGACATAAAACTAAACACCTCCTCAGTTTATCTGATGTCCCAGGTGAGACAGATGATGATTTAAAAAAAAAGAACTTTTGTTCTTTAGTAGTCAAAATTAAATTCCAAAAGGCAAACGAGGAGCTGATCTCCAAAAGACAAGGCACAAGCTTTGGGAAATAAAGAGGGTGACATGAAGGGGAAATGCCCTGCAATGCAGGCATCCTCTTTGATAGACCTTCTAAGAGATGTCCTTGAAAAGGGCTTGGCTCCTCCTCTACTTTGTTTAATACTGCTTCTTCACAAGGATATCTTTTTTACCTTTCGTGGGGGGGGGGCAATGTCCCAGCGCATGAAGCAGAAGACAATTTACTCCAGATAAAGGCACAAAGCAAGAGAGATGCTGCTAGTACTAACACGCCACCCAATTGAGTAGACTTGGCATACCCTCTACCATTAAGCAGCCAAGAGACCGTGTAGAAAGCGCTATTTATGTGGAAAGGCCCTTGAGAACAAATGGATGGAGAGAACTGTTTTGAGAGGTGGATTCCGTCCATTCTAGGAAGGTTGACTCCTTCCCGCACGAGTATGAAAGGGCGAGAAAGACGGGCAAACAGCACCGTTTTCGCCACGCTCTGCTGATCTGAGAAACCTTCTCTAATTAATGATCTACACAACCAGGCTCCGATGGCAACCCTACCAAGTCAGTCTAAGCCTCCAAAGCACTCCAACGTTGTCCCGCGACAAAAGGCGTCCGGCGCAGCTGCACTAACTCGCTTTGCAACTCTTAACAATAATTTGCGGGGGGGGGGATGTTAACTCGGGTCCTGCACAGCTCAATGGGGCCTTGTTCCCAAAGGAAAGAGGTAGCGCCGCTTTACTGCAACTTGTTTTGAAAGCAAGCGAAGTGTAGGATCGGGGTGCGCGTCGCAAGCCTTCGACCCTTCCTTTTAGAAGCGTCCCGCGGGGGTCCTCCGAAGCCCCCCCCCCGTGGAGGAAACCGCAGACGTGGCTTTCAGCGCACGAGACCTTCTGAATGCAAAACGTGCACTCACCGAGCGCGGGAGCTTGGCGGGTCCTGCGCCGAAGTTCGCCACGTGCTTCTTGCCGTCCATCGTATTCTTTGCGGCCGCGCGTCCTCTCCTCCACCGTCCGAGCTCGTCCTAAGCTTAGCGCGTCTTCTCCCCCGCGAGTAATTGAGAACGGCAAGGGGCTCGGCGGCGCTCCGAGGCTCGCCTTTGCTATTGGCTCCTGGGCCGAGGCGCATGGTAATTGACCCTCCTCCGATTGGTCGGCGCCTTGCAGCGGGCCTAGCCATTGGCCCGCCGGCCACGCGCAGGCCGCGTGATCGGGCCCCAGTTCTTTGCCGCGGTGCAAGGCGGCCCGGGGATTGCAACATTCGGCGGGCAGGGTTTTCAGGATCCGCGAGTCGGTGACCTCCGTGGGCGCAACCCGGAGACGCCTCCCCGGTCGGCGGCCGCGAGTGCCAGAGGAGGAGCTGTCGGTTCTGGCGCTTCCCCCCCACCACCAGGGCAACGCACTCGGTGCTGGGAAACCTGCCCGCCCCGGAGCTGTCATGCGACGCCTCGGGGGTTGTATTACTAAAAACCCTTGTCGAACCTAATGTAGGATTTTGCGGGGGTTTGGGAAAGGATTGAGCTCGGAAGGATGCCCCGTGCTTATACAGAGGGCAAGCCGGAATTAGGCGATCTCAAGCAGCTGGACATGAATTCAAGTTTCCTAGATTGCATGCCTTTGTCGGGAGGGCGGAGGTGAAAAATCTGTCATTCTGTACTGTCCAGTCGCATCCGATGGATGCCGACCTGATGATTTAAAAGCCTGCAAAAGATGATACTGTCATTAAAAGATCTGCGCTGGGGTCTGGCAAACAAAATGGGAAGTCTAGGAATGGGTCGAGAAAGGCAGGTAGTAAGGTGTTGGCTCTTTTTTTAGCAGCTGTAGGGTTAGGGTAGCCTCACTTCTAGGTGCCTGTAAAACAAGGTGGAGCAGCTTTGGGCTATGTCAGCCTGTAACTCAAGCAGTAAGCCCCAGTGAGAGGCACAGTTGGAAAGCCCAAGTTTCCCACCCCTGTTTTAGACCAGTAGGCACTGAGATGCTGATCAGAAGAAAGTCCTACAAGCCTAGTAACAGGATTGCACCACTTGAGTAAGGAATCCTATTGTGCAAGCCACTGCTTTCCCAAGGCAGGTGTTTGTGCAAACAGCGTGCCCCCCTATTACACTGATCAGATTTTTTTTTCTCAACAGCAGCTCAATCAGATCCTGGCCTTAAAAGGTCAAACTCTGAATCAAGAGGTTGTCTGTAACTGGTCAACTAGAGAAGTACTGTTTTTAGGAATGGTGACTGCCCTATCTGTAAGAGTAGACCTCTTTCGCTGCCCATTCACTGAGCCAGTTTAGCTCACTGGTGTGGGAAATGAACTTGGGAGGTTGGGGGCAAGTTCATGTTCCCGTTTCTCTCTGTAGTGGAAGTTGGGGGGGGGGCACTCGCCTACCCCGCTGGGCGGGGAGGGGGAGAGAGAGAATGGGACAAGGACAGGATTGCCTAGGTTGAGGAGCTGGTGAGCCCCTTTGTATTCTTCTGATCAAGTAAACCTTCCCAGATGTAATGCTCTGTGATGCTCTGTACGACGTGTAACAGTAATGCTTCCTTGGAAAGCACAAGTAGAAGACACCCAACTTCTGCCCCATTGGAATGGTTGCAGTAACAACATTGCCAAGTGCTTCAGTGGGGTGGCTTTTAGACCAGGGAATCAGCATGTGTGGCCCTCCCAATGTTGGCAGATGGTAACACCATCCCTGTATCAGTGCTTGCTACTAGGGCTCACAGGAGGACCATACTTTCTCCACCGCTGTTCCATACTTGCCTGAAATCTCCACATGTGGCTGCAAAACCCTTCTGTCTGAAACTCTTGAGAACCCCTGCCATGCAGTGCAAGTAATGCTGAGCAGCTGTTCATCTTATGTCAGAAAGCCAGCATGAGGCCTATGTGTTTATTCCTCACTGTAAGCTTGCCCCATGTAGAGGGCCTTGCTCTGGTCCTATATTGTCTGTTTCTGCAGTTGTTACCTTCCTACACACAAAAGGCAGAAAATCTGAAATGTCTCTTGCCTTGGGCATGAGAGTCTCCACATGAGGAAATAAGGGTAAGTAGTGAGTTTCTTCCTGGGATCTTGACTTCCATAGGGAGGCCTCACAAATACTGGAGCTGTTCCTCTTCAGACTTATCCCCCAATGGCGTAGTGGAGCAAAGGATCACAGGATTGAAGCCCCAGGACTTTCTGTTTAGCAGAGACTACAACATCATCTGCCACCATCCTCAAGCTTCTCTAGTCTGTCTGATCTTACAGTATTTGCAAACCTCACAGTAGCATGCAGAGAAGAGGATATTTTTTATTTTTTCAGCAACAGTATGTTGTTGCAAGCGGTACCAGTTACAGTACAAAGCCTTCAAGCATGGCTTGCTCTTCAATAGGCCATTAAGAGCTATTTGCTTTGCAAAAGACTTGTTTTTGGAGGAAGCAAAAGCAATTAGAAGTTATTTAATGGTACAGTCAAATCCAACTGCCTGCATTGTGAGGTTATTAAACTGGGGGGAGGGGGTTATTCATCACTGCTTATTGGCCTTCACAAATAGGGGGAGAAGTACTTGAAGGAATGAGGTGGGTCTTAGCTCCCTCCCTTCTACTCACATTGCATATGCATTCTAGTTTCTGACTAGATCTGTTATCTCACTGGAAAAAGACTTTAATATTAGAGATGGGCACAAAATGAAAAACAAAATACTGTTTTGTCATTTCGTTAGGTAACTAAACAACAAAACGAAGCAGCATTTTGTTACAGATGAAACAAAACTCTTTTTTTTCCGTTGAAGTGAACCATTTTGTTCCATCTGTAAAAGTGATCCCTTACCTGCTGGGAGCTGCCGCCGCTGCGGCTAAAGCCCAGGAGGAGGAGGAGGAGGTGGGTCCCGACCACCACTCCAGCACCTCATCTTCTCAGCCCCTGCTTCTGGTCTCCTCTCAGCTGGGAGACAAGTGGGTATGACTCCCCTGGGTCCCAAAGGCACCAGATTTGGTGCTGATGAAGCCATTTTCAGAGGGGTCCAGTAGAGCTGTCATCGGCTGGACCCCTTTAAAAATGGCCCAGTCGCCACCAGGGGAATCCCCTGGTGGCGACTGGGCCATTTTTAAAGGGGTCCAGCCATTGAAAGTTTGGCAGAATCCTCTGAACATGGTCGGGTTGCCAGCTCGGGGTTCTCACGCTGGCATCCCAACAATGTTCAGAGGGGTCCAGCAGATCTGTCATTGTCTGGGCCCCTTGAAAAATCGCCCCATCACTACCAGGGGATCCCCCCAATGCCGATTGAGCCATTTTTAAAGGGGTCCAGCTGATGATAGCTCAGCAGATCCCTCTGAACATGGTCAGGTCGCCAACTCGAGGATCTCACGTTGGCGTCCCAACCATGTTCAGAGGGATCCTGCCGAGCTGTCCACTGGTAGTGACTGGGCCATATTGAAAGGGGTCCAGATGATGAGAATTCGGCAGGATCCCTCTGAACGTGGTTGGGTCGCCAGCTCAGGGCTCTCACGCCAGCATCCCAACAAATGTTCAGACGGATCCTGATGAGCTGTCATTGGCTGCACCCCTTTAAAAATGGCCCAGTCGGCAACGGGGGGGGGAGATAGCTCGGCTGGACCCCTATAAAATGGCTCTCTGGCACCAAATCTGGTGCTTCTAGGACCTGGGGGAGCCATTTCTTCATATGAATTTTTTAAAAAAATAATGAAATGGATGGGCATGAAATGAAATGTTATTTTTCCATTTCGTGCCCATCTTGACTTAATATGATACAGTATATGGAAACTGCAAAGAAGCTCCTTCATTAGTGTAGGTCTAAAATTCAGTAATATGAAAAGACATATGGTGCAGCCCTCACCTTAACAAAGTAACATGATGAGAAGTGAAGGAAAGACACCTAGTTTTTGAGATAAGTGGTTTGCACTCACAGCACACATTGCGCATTTCACAAATTACAAAATGGACAAACTTGACGTCATGTACAAAAAGGGCCAACTCTCTTGACATCTGAGTAGAAAGCCAGGCGAAACTTCATGAACTTACTGCCAGAAGGCCTTTTATACGGACAAAAAAGCAAATACCCCTGGTTTCCAAAGAACTGCAAAGTACTGAAAATTTCCCAACCGATCAAGCTAAGTTATTAGTTTCCAATTTATATCCCCCAAAAGGAACAAAAGTTATCACATAATCCATTTGAGTGATGGGCATTGCAAGAATTCTAGCAAATTATGCAACAAGAAAGGTCAGTGTATTGATTTCAAGTTTTTGCCATCTCAAACACAGAAACGTAAAACATTAAACCTCGCATGTGAATGTTGTCTTTAGTGAAACCCCAGCACAACCATAATTAAACATACCTGTACCTTTACATGATGTCCACATTATTCATATGCTACCGCCTAAAGCAAATAAATGCACTGTTTTTGTGAGACAGCCTTAAAACCTACAACCAGGGCTGACACTAGGGGGGTTTTTTTGCGCCCTAGGCGAGGGGCGGCGGGGTGGGGTGGGTGGCGGCGGGGAGGCGGGCGGCGGTGGTGGGGGTTGGGGCAGTAGGGGTGGTGGATGGCAGGGGATGGCGGCAGGCGGCGAGGGGATGGGCGGCGGGGGGCAGCGGGCTGGCCAGCACCCCCTCTCCATTTTGGCACCCTAGGGAACTGCCTAGTTCACCTTAATGGACGCGCCGGCCCTGCCTACAACTAATCCTTTTTTGTGTGTGCCATGCAAAGGAGTTTGATTAACACTATTCAATCCATTTAATCATAACATTGTGTGCTGCTGTTGTAGCAGGGACCCAGCAAGTTGCTTTGCAGAACCAACTTTGTCCCTGAGGGCACCATGCTAACTAGTTAAGATGGCCAAGGTCTAGCTAAGCTGGCATTAGGCTAGCCGACGCTGTGTTAAATCCCAAGTCTTCCCACCCTAGGGATACTGAAAATTACTTAGGCCTATACGTACTCAGCTTGCTTTACAGCTTGCTTTGTGGCTGCTGAATTATTTATTTTTTTTCCTCTGCTAACCGTGGATAATTCAGTGGATAATGAATAAGTGGATACGGGGGTCCTACTGTATTTCTAAATGTTTAAATTTTAATATCACAATGCTTTAGTCCTATGGTAAGAGTTGTAAGTCTGTTGTATTTTCATTTTCTTGTTTTCTAGGGATTTTTTTTAAAAAAAGTTGTGTAAGGTGCCTTGAGTCACAGTTCTGGAAGAAAGACAGCATGTAAATTCAACAAATACATAACATAAAGGAATAGGCTTTTTTAAAAAAAAATAAAGGAATTATTTGAAAAACACAAAAGAAAGTTTTGAGTAACAGATTTTGGACCTGGCATCACATTTATTCTGAAATTCCAGAGGTGTTCTTGTCTTTCGTTGTCAAATGATGATTCTCTTTTGATGCTAAGACTTTTGATGGTAAGACTCGATGTTATTTAAGCATGGCAGACATTGTTCGGGAATTGTTGTAAGCTAAAATGTGATTGTTCTAAACCAGAAAATGCCAAAAATGGGTCTCACATAATTCTGGTCTCATCAGTTTCATGGTATCCAACAGCGAAAAAACTGAAAAATGCAATAGCCACATGTTAGATAACTAGAATTTGGGGTAGTGAATAAAAGACTTCAGAGTTTATGGACTGTACTCATCCACATGGCTAACAGCTTACATGCAGCTTGAAACATTGTGGGAGGGAGGGGAGGGGCAGGAAAAGAAGCAAAAGGAAATTGGCTTAGGCAACTTTCAACTCTGTAGGAGAATCACAGAATTAAAGAATCATACAATCTTGGAGTTGGTCCCTACAAGGCCAATGAGTCCAACCCCCTGCTGAAGGCAAGAATACAAATGATATACAGTAGTAATTCAACTTACGAATTTAATCTGTTCTGAATCCATGCTCTTAAGTTGAATTACTCTTAAGTCGGGGTATCTATCTAAAAAATTGAAAAAAAATAAGTTAAAAAATAAAAAATAGGGAAAAATGTAAATCAAGCAGACGATATCTAAAATTTGTAAGGCGGCAGTTTAAAACAGCCACAGTTTTCCGCTCTTAAGTTGAATTGCTCTTAAGTTGAACTACTCTTAAGTCGGGGTACCACTGTAATATCTGGCAGTTGGTTATCTAGATTACTCTTAAATGCCTCCAGCGTTGGCGCACTTACCACCCCTCGAGGTAATTGGTTCCACTGTCCTACTGCTCTAACAGTTAGGAAGTTTTTCCTGATATTCATCCGAAATCTGGCTTCCTGTAACTTGAGCCCATGGTTGCGTGTTCTGCATTTGGGGATGATCAAGAAGAGAAAGATGGGACAGCCTGAATATGACATTTACCAGAAATGCATGTGATTTATAAAAGGCTCTTTGTGATTTTTATTTCCCTGTGCAATCTACCTATGCCTATATTTTGTATAAACTGGATGTTCTCAAAGACATGCATATTTCGAAGCGATACTAGAAACAAACGTGCACATATAGAAGAGTCAATTTATCCACTTTATTCATTGTGCATAGTGTATTTCACAAAGTCTACACAATTTTATCCAGGGTTTAGATAACAGCAGGCTTTTCACATGCTGGTTGCTGAACAAGAACATTTTGTTTACTTAAGAAATTACAAACTTGTGCATATTGCTTTCTTTATAGCACACATACTAGCAACCAACTGAATAGATCAACAGCTACTGACACCTGCTACTAACCAACAAAAGAGGGACAGGGCACTTTGCAGAGGCAAGATTCTCTTTGAATTTCAAAAACTGAAAGGAACAATTGGACAGATAGACAATTACCCCATCCCAGAAAAGCCCAACGCAGTCACCAATACTACTCATAGCATGCAGGATTGTAAATAAAATGCAGCTGCTGTAGCTATTTTCTCCCCATACCTCCACACTCATTTAAACAAGGGTTGTGTCATAAAGCAAAGTTCAAAGTCGTTGAACAAAAAATTCATTGTAGCTTATTGCATGGTGGTCTCCTTATGGCTTTCAAGCTGACAAATTGTGTCTGCTCTGTTGAACTCAATTTAGAAAGCCCCTAAAACCAAAAATCCCAAAACATTCAATTTTTGGCCTATATGAGAAAAAAGCTGAAATGATATTTAAAATGAGACAGATTAGATGATTTAACTATGCTGTAGTCTTTTAAAAAGTGCTGAGGGAAAAATGAAAACTGTCTCCATTAGCTGCTCTTTAGCATTTACTGAAAGATTGAAGGCAAAAGGAGAAGAGGACGGCAGAGAATGAGATGGTTGGACGGTGTCATCGATGCAACCAATATGGATTTGACAAAACTCCAGGAGGCAGTGGAAGATAGGAAGGCCTGGCGAGCTCTGGTCCATGGGGTCACGAAGAGTCGGACATGACTGAACGACTGAACACACACACACAGCATTTACTATTGCTTTTAACATTTCTTATAATCTATACTAACATTCTTCATAATCCATCTGGCAGAAGGAAGATTACTGCCTACTGAGGCACTCATTGATATAAGTTTATAAGCACTGTATTCAAATCAGACTGTCTTGAGGTGTAGTACAGAATTTTAGAATTTCCAGAAGTTAGTGGGATGAAGTATACTAGTCTGAGAATTTATGATTGAAATTAGAGATGGGCACGAAACAAAAAAAACGGTGTTTCGGTTTTTCGTTTGTCATTGAGAGGTCTGTTTTGGTTCGTTTCCATTTGTCGCGAATTTTTGAAAAAAATTTGTTACCGTTTTTTGTTTTTTTGTTTGTCGTTTCTACCTGCTTTTTGCGCAATTTTTAAAGCATTTCCATGCGCAAGCATCCTCCAATGCCCCAGACCAGAGGGAAAACACTAAAAAAAATGGATGCTGGCAGAGACACAGTATAGACTAGGTATGCAGGGAGGCTGCAAAGGCATCGGTGGGCGTTGCCCAGGGTGCAAGGCAGCCACAGAGTGACTGCACTGTGGGGCAGGGGAGGGTACTCACCGAGAGGTATGCACGCACACACACAGGGAAGCTGCAGGACTGAAGCTAGAGTCGCAGAGACAGCAATCCCACCCTAACTCCCACCAGAGACTGCAAGGAGGACGGGGGCTACCAGAGCTTTTTATGCCCTCTGTGGCTGCCAGACCTGCCCGCCCAGTCTGCAACCTGGGCATGCTATTGGTTGAACATGATCCCATCACATGGCTTGCCTCCATTTTGTGGCTGGTGGCGACATCCATTTTCAAGGGGAAAGAAAAATACATCGCGATGGGAGAAGACAAAAACAAATGTTTTAAGGACCCCAACCCCCTGGTAGGTATTATCAGACAATATAAATAATTATCGCTGCGTTTTTATGGATGTCCAGGGCGTTTTTTAACATTTAAAACAGCTCACTTCATTGCGCGTCGCCATTAACGGAAACGAAATGTAACGACCACAATTTTCGTGGTTCTGTTCGTTTTGTTTCATTTTCATCACAATTTTCATTTGTCGTTTCGTTACGTAACGGAAACGACAAACGGTATCGGAAACGAAAAAATGTTCGTTCCGTGCCCATCTCTAATTGAAATATTAAAGACTAAACAAACACCTTGTGAGAAGACATATTCCTTTGCTCTTTTTGCCTTTAAATAAATCCTGAAGCAGTTTATAATACTAGGTGGCAACCAAAAAACACAAACACAGTCCTATAATATTTGAAAGAGTTCAGAAGACCTCATGGGGCAATTCAAAAATAAGTGAGACATGTTTTTTTCCAGGGTAGGCACCATAAAAAAGACCCAATTCTGTGTCACTAAATGAGAAACTGTATGCTACAACATAGACAGCAGGTGAACAAATTCATTGCACTGACTTCACATAATCTGTGGTGTGTTCTTTGACCTGCTCCAGCCATATATTTTAAAGTTCAATACTTGTAAATATTCAAACCAGTGGTACCATTGCTCTTATCAGAAGCATTTCACATGGGTATGAGTCCAAATCAACTCGGTCTCTTTCAACTATTAGTTAAAATCCCCTCTTCAGAGGCATCCTTTCCTAAAATAATTCTTCCAAATGATTTTGATTCCCTCTAGTGGGTTTAGTGTGAAATAGCATTTACAATGAAAAATACTTCCAAGATCTTGCATTGAAAAGAAATGCTAAGGAAAAGTTGTCAAAGGATCAGGGCCTTTTAACAACCAGGTGTTCTATACTCAGTGCTCTCTAACGAATTTATGGAAATATTTTGCCCTTAAGAACCAGCTACATTGGACATTAATTATTCATTAATCTAGGGTGGATCCTTCAGCTAACAAGATGATGAAGAAATCAGACCATGTCCTACCCCCACCAGAAAAGTCCCCCATGGCGCAGTAAACAGTGGGACAAATGCCATCTGATCAAGTCCTGAGTTATCTCTCTACACAAACGAGGTTAGCTGCGTGTCACCTAGAGATATGCAGTGAGGGCCTACTTTTCATTTTGGCCTTGATCATAGCATTTAATGAGGCAAGTTGCTCTTGTTTTGGGGGTAGGGGTGGGGGGTCTGTTGTATTTGTAGAGAGAGAAACCCTGTTAAGGCTTATTGGCGTTCATGCTTTCCTTATATTGATTCACCTGGTTCACAGGTAATTGCTGCAATCTATTCCTGTGACTGTATTTTTTAGAAACCTATATTCAAGAGATTTTTTAAGGAAAAAATAAATGATGGGACAATCGCATGAGGGAAGTTTGCAGACATTTTTATCTAGCCTGATTCCACATGTTAGCACAGGATCTGTGAATGATATGTCTTTTATAGAGTCTGAGATAATAACCATAATCTGAGCCGTGGTAGCATTGCTTTGAGTTAATTATTTCTTAAGTCTCTGTGACATTCATTTCACACATAACGTCCTCTAAGAACATGCACTTAAGTTTCAGTTGTATAGAGGTCTCAAGGCTAAGTGCCACCCCCTCCCTGCAAACATTTGGGGATGTGACATATCTATCTGGAGGTGGAAACATTTACCACAGTAGGTTTCACAGGACTGTAAGCATGCATGCATATAGTTTGTTGTTGCTGTGTACCATCAAATCTTAACTGTCTTGCACCGAGACTAACAGGGCTTCCAAAATTAGTGAGATATTTAAGAAATGCTTTTACCAGTTCCACATCCCCAGTGAGTTTTCATGACTGAGCAGGATTTGAATTCAGTCTTCCTGGAATTCACCACACTACAGCGGGTATCCCATACATAAAGCAGGCATAGCTAAACTGTATAAATTGGATCTAATTATGCTAATAATCTCATGGATCATATAATACTGCACTGGTAATTTTTCGATTAGATACCTTTTCTTTGGCAGTGAGAGTACAGCTCTTCCACAAGTCAAGATCACATTCTACTTGTTCTCAGTGGCTTATAATGGTATCCCTGTAGCCTAGTCTTGCATCTGTTACTGAACAGTAATATTCCAGTTAATCTCTTTTCACTAAATTAAGGAAGAGTCTTAACAATCAGTGTTAAAAACAGTTTTAAATTCCTTTCTCCAAACCCAGTTCTGAAACATTCACTTGATTCTAGAAGCACATGAGACTAGATCTCTGTTTCCTGATACCACTCCCCTGCATCTGGCCCTTGAAGTACCCTGGTTTTAAGACTGGAGATTACACATCTCCATCATGGTTTGTAACCTGTGATGGACGTTTCCTCCAGGAATCTGTCCAATCCCCTTTTGAAGGCATCCAGGCCAGATGCCATCACCACATCCTGTGGCAGGGAGTTCCACAGAAAAGGCGCTGGATGAAAAAATATTTTATTTTATCTGTTCTTACTAGATTTGCAGCAGACCTGTAAATATAATCTTATCAGATGAAGCCTAAAAGCATATTAAATGCTTTAGGAAAAGAGGGAGCTTTGACGTTTACAATATACAGGTAAGTCCAAAGATTTATCCTTATTAATACCTCAAGGCAAATCTTACTTCATCCATAAAGCACAGCCACTTATGAACATATGGTATATATCTGCGTATTTCTAATATAGACTCTCTTTTCTTCCTGCCTCTCCTCCACATTGTATGCTATATATTTATAGCATACTGTTTACTGCATGAAATACTGTAGTATGTTAGATAGCTTTATCATTCTGTTGACTACGTCCTTTTCTATAGGCAACTGTATCAAATTGGATCCTCTCATTCACAGATGGTGACCTCAGATGCCATGGCAATAAGCTAACTTTGGATTTCTTACTGCAGCCCCACTTAAAACAATGAAAGAAATATGAATTCTGCTCACATCATTTGTTGCTGATTATTTTGGCTGCACTCTGCTCATAAATCCCCTTGTGACATAACTGGCTCACTGCTGAGTCATTGGTGATCACAACTGTCACTATTGTATCTCTAGTGTTATCCCACCTTCAGGCCTTGTTTTTAAAAACAAAATGAAATGGTGGTACAGGCATCTAAAGAAGGTACTACAGTATATCACAGAAGTGAGTACAGCCCCTCACATTTCATAAACATTTTAGTACTGTACAGTACATCTTTTCATGTAACAACACACTGAAGAAATGAGACTTGGCTACAATGTAAAGCAGTGAGTATACAGCTTGTGCCATATAACTAAATATGCTGTCTCCTCAAAATAACACAACACACAGCCATTCATGTCTAAACTGCTAGTGCTAGCAACAAAGTAAGTAAACTCCTAATTGACAATGTCCAAATTGGGAACAATGTATCAATATTTTGCATGGTCACTGAGATGGGCACAAAATGAAAAATCACATGCTAATTTATCACTTTGTAAGGTTATGAAATAACACAGAAGCAAACATTCCCTGAAGTAACAAAACAAAATTATCTGCTTCAAAAATAAAAACATTTTGTTTTCCCTTGTTAGAACATACCAATACCATCCTAGAGAATTGGGACAGGAGGCTAGCAGTTGCAATCTATGCACAGAGAGGTAGGACCTAGAAGTGGATGATGTACCAGTAAGATATAGTGAGTGGCTCGTCTGAGAAGAGAAGTGCTGTCAGATATGTCAGTGCAGAGGATGATTTGGGGGTGATTGGGAATGATCTCATGCAAAAATCATATTAAATCAAGAGGATACAGTAAGATCCGGGTTCTTTACCCATAAACCTCTTTCATTTAAATTTAAAGAGAGGGGATTGGCTGGATTGCTTAGCTCAATGAGAGATTTATCATTCCCTCAATGAGCTTCCATTGGAAAGCAGAGATTTGAACCAGGGTCTCCTGAGTCCAAGTTTGACACACTAACCATTACACTAAACTGATTTTAAGCCACTTATACAGATTCATTGCCATCAACAAATCCAAGTAAAAATGGCACTGGAAGAATGCTGTTCCAGCTGAAGAACAGGGAACAATTCAAGGCATGATGCATCAAAGAAGGCTTTGTGGAAGCTTAACAACCAGCAGAGCAGCAAGACTGGGCATTAACAATGCCAGTTATGAAGACTGGGCATTAACAATGCCAGTTATGAAGTGGGCAGCCTAGGACCTACCAATCTCAGCTCAGAAAGGACACTGCTTAGTGCTGATGTCTTCCTGAAAAAAGTCATGCCAGAGTCCAAAGAAACTGTGTCTGGTGGTTTCCTTAAGAGAAGCAAGAGAAAGAGAGAAAACAGCATATGGCCCTCTCTTGAGAGGCACTATTTTCATCCCACCTGAGAGGTGACAACGTGATAATAATTCCTACCATGGATCCCCAAACTGGGCCCCAACCACATAGATGAAATAAATTTAAAGATTGGCTACTCTGAGATAATGTATTCATGAAATAAAACTGGCATTAAAGACCCCCCCCCAAAAAAAATCCCTCTGAAGCAGAGGCCCTGGAAAGTAGTCAGCTAGAAACACGGAGGAAAACAGCTAGAGGTACTGAGGAAAACTACAATGAAAAACAAGCAGGCCAACTGTGAATCAGAAAGAGAAAAAAAACACCTGAAAGACAAACAAGGGATTAAAAGACAAACAAAGGCTGTTTGTTTGGCATCCGGCTACATGTAGTTAAATAGTTTCCTAAATGATTTTTCTGCGTTGCCAGAACACAGCTGAGTGGGGAGGCAAGAGAGTAATATTCCGTGGAGAGTGCACTGAATGTGAAGAGAGTGCCTCTGCCAAACACTACCTTAGTAACAGAATGGGGGCAGCAACACCATCTTGCTGACAGGAAGTTGTCCTGTCAGGACGGAATGTTTTGCTTAACATTTTCTTAAAGCAAGACCTGTATCAAGCAAGAGAAAGAAATTGCTATAGACATCCTACAGAGAATGAAACATAATTTTCAAGAGTTAGAAGTTGAGGAGATTGGATTTCCACCTTCAGTCCAAATGGCACCAAGATGACCAGTCCTCTCAGGAAAACATGGTATTGAGTTTCCCCAGGAATTATTTTTACTCTGTAATAAGTTGTAAGTTATTTTCACAGTTGGAAGCTGCCACATAATTATAGTAACTTGAAAAGGCTACCCTAAGAAAGTTATTAGGGATTCTTTTTCCAAACTTTTTTTCCTCAAACACCTTGTGACAGGTCATTATTTTTAATTACAAAATTCAACTGACTGAAGGCACATCCAACATGATAGCCAGTGCATCAAAAGATTCAAAAATTATACACTTGCAATTCAGATCCAACCACTAGAGGATGCTGTTGCAGAATACCCACTAAATATGTTTCTGCCTTAGCAACTGTTTTCCTTATTGTCAGAGTCCTTAAGAATACAATTCACATGGCCCAGTTATATTAATGGAAGGGATCTGGTGTCCTTGTAGCAATATTAACACAGGGCCAGATCTTCTAAATCCTAGTTCCTCAATCTTTTCACAAGAGCACACTGGGTTTCTGCAGTCTTATAGGATAATGCTACATACGTTTACAGAACATAAGAACAGCCTTGCTGGAACAGGCCACAGCTCATCCAGTCCAGCATTGTGTCTCACTCACCGGCTCACCATTTGATTCAGGGTATTCCCAAGCAGATTCTTCACCTGCTTATGATTCCCTGCAACCGGCATTGAGAGATATCATGCCTGTATCTCCAACCCGGAGGTTGTCCTTAGGCATCCATCATGATAGCCATGAATGAATGAACATTCAGTATGATTTATTTTAAGTATGCAAACTTTGGTCTCCCCACTCCCCAAAAAATAATACCCCACCCAAACCCCCAGATAATATTATCTTTTGTGCTTACTGGTGTGTCTCTGAGACAGAAGTGGTGGTGGTGGTGGGAAACCCAGCCAGATAAATAAATTAAACAAAATTGTATATTTTAGATACCTTTCAAACACATGTGTTGGCTGATTTGCTATGTGAGCCATGTCCCTACAAAAAATTGACAACAAGCATCCAACACACAACCTCTGCTGTTTGCTTTCTGAATATATCAGAACCTTTGGCTGTTAAAGGGGGGTGGGAAGAATCTGGAACCAAGGGGTGAGATAGCAATCATTGCCAACACAAGATCCAGCTTTCAAAGTTTGGACGTTGTATGGCATTTATATGTGTGTTTTTACTGCAAATTTAAATTCTGTTTCATCCTTTATTTTCTAAACTGTACAGAAAAGGGAACAAATGGGTGCCAACAACCTGTGATTAGTACTATTTGTTCTGGGTTAGTCGCATATAGAGGACATTCATTTCATTTTGTTTAGTCTAACCTGGTTCCTTGGATGAGAGCTCAGTCTACCACTTTCAATTTTTTTTTTAAAATGATTATATATGACTAAGTATTTGAGAACTTTGGGTAGGGAAACAAATTTGTCTAATTCAGATACTTTTTGTATCTCACTCCCACAATGCCAGCCAAGATAGTTGCAGAACCTTTCAACTGATTGAATAAATGGATAGTTTATAATTTTAGACATTGGATAACCAAAGCTAAACAACTATGTCAAAATACTGAAAGCAAAGGAAAATGTGTGAGAATCTTTCTCCGTTTATTTAGCAACAAGTTAAACATTTTCTTTTTATCTGTGTAAATTATTATAGTTGTTGTTGTTTTGCAGCCTTACCTCTAAACAAGCACAATCATGTACAGCAAAATAGCAACTCCCTGCAATATCAAAGCAGAATATACACCAAGGAGATACATGTAGTCACAATATGAGTGACACCTGTTCCAGAATAGTGGCACTCAAAATTCTGCTTGTGGTTGATGATAAAATAGCAATGACTGGGTAGCTCTAGGAGCCACTATTTTATTTTATTTTATTTTATTTTATTGGAAGCAGCTTTGTTTTATTTCTTGATGGACTTCTTGAGAATGAGATTTCATTTAAAGTGAGATAGCATGTGCTCCAACACTAGTTTAAAAAGTATTCCCACTTTATAAGAAAGAAAGCAAGAAAGAAAGAAAGAAAGAAGAAAGGAAAGAGAAAGAAAGAGAAACAGAGAGAGAGAGAGAGAAGAAAGAAAGAAAGAAAGAAAGAAAGAAAGAAAGAAAGAAAGAAAGAAAGAAAGAAAGAAAGAAGAGCTCATCTTATAAAGGAGAGGTTACGTTTGGGGATATTTACAAATGTTAGATCTTATTTATTCCAAGAGCAGATACTTTCCTGTCAGGTGAAGAGAAGTGGGATTGTGTGGATTAATTATGAATCTCAGCACTGCTGTGGTTGATTTGCTTTTATATTTTGTGATTTTCTTTATGTAATACTTCTGCCATCTTTCAGCAAACAAACTGAAAGGCCAGACTGAATGCAGCTTGTGGTGAATAATAAATGGTCAGAAAGAAAATGTAAGGCAAATCATACAGAAACAGTTATACTCAGTGAAAGGAGAACATGGATTTGAATCAAAGCGATAACAGTCTCTCCTGCAAATTATTTGCAAATGAACGTACCTAACCATGCACACATTCTGACAAAATGAAAGAAAAATAAAAAACTAAAGAAGACAAAGTATGTGGTGCCTTAAAGACTAACTGCTATATTTTAATACTCACATTAAAATATAGCAGTTGGTCTTTAAGGTGACACAACTTTTTGGGTTGTTTTTGTTTGTTTGTTTGTTTTTACTTGATATGCTACACAGACTAACCTGGCTATTTTTTTTCTAAAACATTTTGACAAATCATTTTGGTCAACTTATTCCACAAATATAAGTATTTTTGAAACAGTATTTTTTTTTACATAACTACATTTTCGATAATTTTGAAGTACAGTGGTCCCCCGCCCATTCACAGTTCATATACTGCGGTCCCGCTATATCGTGAGACTGCAATATATGAAAAAAGGCCCCGGGGGAAAGGGGGAAAGGCCTGTTTCAGGCTCCCTTACTTACCTCAGGACTGGTGCTGCCCCAAACAGGCCTGTGAGGGCCTTCCCGAGCCTTCTGGAGGCCCCCAAAGGCCCAGGACAGCCCTTGCAGGCCCGTTTGGGGCAGCGCCTGGCTGGGGGTAAGTACAAGAGTCCCCAGCTAGGTGCCCCAGGCCCGGCCCGACCTGCATCTGCATGTTGCGGATTTTCAATTATCGTGGGTCAGGTTGGGTCCCTAACCCCCACAATAGGTGGGGGATCACTGTATACTTATGCAAATACTGTACTTGTACTGTCCCATTCCAAGGGTGCAATAGGGAACAATTATAACAAAAATTCATGAACGGAGAAAGTGGAACCCAGAGCAGTTTCAGACAAGGCTTGAATTACATCATCACCCTACCTCGCTTGCAGGATTTTCAGTGGGTATCAGAGAAAGGCTTTCCCACAGAGATCATGAAATATGGCCATAAATGACATAAATATCAACTCAGAAGTGGACAAGGTTTGTTTGTTTGTATGTTTGTTTATATTTATTTATATTTATATTTATATCTATATTATTTATACTTATTAACCACCCAACTTTCCCTCAGGAACTCTGGGCAGTGTACAACAAATTACAACATAAACAACCTATTCTCCCCCCCCCCCCCAAAAAAACCCCTAACAATAAAGTCACATAAGACACACAAAAATAAAATAAAAACAGTTTTAGGTCAGTGTGTGTCAAGCACCATCTGATGTACCCTTATTTACAAAAAGGCCAGGTCAGATCTGTTCAGGGCAATTCTATAGGATCCATCTTTGTGTGTGAATCACCCAATCCAGATCTCTACCTCTAGGCTACATATAATACCATGTTTAGAGTTTGAACCCTCAATTTTCCTCAACTGTCAGTAGGCCCTGGGAATGTTTTATGTTGAATCGCTCTCAAGAGTTCATTTTCCTATAAGTTCACACATCCTTATTGGGCCATCATTAAACAATATCATTTACCAACATACACATATCTTTATACTCAAGGAGTCCTTTGACAAGTTGCGAACTGATGTCTTACTTTTGATTAGTCCTGTTCCAGAACAATAGTCACCTGGCCACCCAAAGATGTTGTCATAGAGAATGGCTAAAATCCTGTTGCATTAGAGTAGGCCCATTGAATCTATGGAAATTTAGCAAGCCAACTCCTCCATAACTTCCATTAAGTTAAATTGCCCTGTTACGGGTCCAGCTTACCGTACTTTAGTACAGTACGTCAAAACTTGAGTATGTCCATTTGAATCAAAGGAACTTATGAAGGAATCCCCAGTGATTTAATGGATCTACTCTAACACAACTTACTACGATAAGCAGGATTTCACCCATTATATTGCTTCTACATTTAAGCTTCAGAGTTTCAGGCAATGTTTCACTCCTGTAGAAAAGTGTGAGAATTTTTGCACTTGTTCCACATCCACAAATATTCATTTGGGCAAGGAACAAGATTTTCTAACGGTTTGCTCTGATGTAAACAGGAGGCTACTTTAAACAAGCCCTTTTGGGGCCCTAATTCTACAGAAGGAAGGATACTGTTCCCTCCCCCACCTCGAAGCAATTAATAACCATCTAATCTTCTTACCAAAGCAATTCCCCTAGAGTCACAGTCATGTTTGTCACACAATAATTTTATTTTTGCACAAAATACTGGTACTCTGATTGAGTATTTCAGTCTAACAAGAGCTACATGGGAGGAAGAACTGAGTAGTACCCTAGAAAAATAAGGAGTGGAAGTAACAATATGTCCTTGAGGCCTTCACTCTTATCTCTGTCTTCCCTATTGTGCTTTATAGGCACAACTCTATTCTAGCCTGGCTTCCTTCTGGGCTCTTTCACAGCACCTTGCCTTTTTAAGCCTGCTTCCAAAGAAAAATTTGTTTGCTATGTCTCTCCACTGTTCTTCCAAAAGCCAGCTGGCAAGAATGCTAAATGGCAAAGGAACAAAGGCAGCACTTCCAAAAGTATTTAGAAATGTTCTAAGAGCTGTTGAAGCTGTCCTTTGGAGCTTTTTCACCCAGAGGCCTGAGAAACATCAGGCCGCTACTAGGTGGCCATTTTTTTCAAGCCTAGAGACATGCACAGAACCTACAAATCTGTATTTTAATGTCTGTTCAAAATAATTATTGAACCATATTAACATCCTCGCCTTTACCTACTTTGGCCTTTATCAGATCGTTGTGTGATCCTCATAATGTTTCATTGAGGATATAGCATATGATGTGATATTAAATCCCCAAATCCTTGTAAGCAACCAGGACTGTGAGACCAACTACTGCTAGCATCTACAAATATCGTAAACATGTGTTGCTGCCTGTTTATGTGAAACATTTGTCCTATGTCAGGCTTTGTAAATGGGCAAAATCATGGTACATTTTCTCTGCTACAAGAATAGACTGGGGTAGACTGTCTGCTTTATGTGATGGGTACTGTTTCTTTTCTCTTCAACGCACTTTTAAACATGTGACGTACCCAGCTTCACAACAGTTTTAGTCGTCTTCAGTTTCATGCACCAAGATCTTCAAGAAAAGTTACTGAGCTGCTCAAGATGCACATAATTCCCACCTCAGAGGAGTAAAGCGCCTCTGATACCCTAAGACTGAAGTTCAGCTTGGGTGTACCTCTGCAGCCATATGGAAATAGAGTCTGCAAAATGTCTGTCCCATAGTAGGACAGAAGGAAAACATTTACAACTACAGCATGGAAATAACTACTTGCAATTAATATAGTTATATGTAACTGGTTACTTAGCGGTAGCCATGTTGTAATTATGTTAAGTTTCAAAAGGAAATTAATGAGTAATAAGGTTATTCTTTCGTATAATGGCTAGTGATTTTTAGTTATTTAGAAGAGTTACTTTTAAGCTACTTGTAGAGGCATAATGACAGGGATTTTCAAAGTTGTGTACCATTTTCTTATCAGTTGTCAGTGGCAAAGAAACTAACATTTCAGTTTTCTATGTTTTGTAGTGTTTTCCAGTTATAATATCAGAATCAGCCACTAGAAGGAAACAGCGAATACAGTGGTACCCTGACTTAAGAGCAGCTCGACTTAAGAGCAATTCGTCTTAAGAGCAGAAAACTGTTGGCATTTTAATTGCCTCCTTACAAATTTTAGATATGGTCTGCTCAACTTACAAGTTCATTTTTAACTTATTTTGTCAATTTTTTTAGATAGGTACCCTGACTTAAGAGTAGTTCGACTTAAGAGCATGCATTCGGAACGGATTAAATTTGTAAATCGAGGTACCACTGTATCTACTCTCTGCACTCCGCCTCCGCTGAACTTGTAACAGTGCAGTTGTTGCTGGTGTACAATGCATGAGATTACTTTTTCAAACACAATGTGCTTCAAAGTAATGAATAACAGAACAGTTTTACGATTTGCTTATAGATCTGTCTCTCAAACAACTCCCTTGTGGTTTCAAATTATATTGTTTCAAAATGTAGGTGTTATTAGGAACCCTAGTGACTCATGATGGTATCTCAGACTTCAAACACAATTAACATATATAAATGGATATAAACTATTTAGTTTCCAAAAACAAATAACTCTTGAGGTTCAGACCCTTAGGCACTCCTTAATATGCCTGCCAAGTTCCAAATACAGTGGTACTTTGTATAAAGGAATTAATTCGTTCCAAATGAAATCTTGTTAGGCAAATGTTCCTTTGTACAAATTTCTGATAGGAATGCATTGAAAATGTATTAATCCCTAATCATGACCGTTTTTCTGTTGTATGGATTTGCCCCATAACTGATTCTGTTAAGTGATTTTCCCCTGTCTCTGGAATTTTTTTCCTTTAGCCTCTTGTTATACAAGGGTCCACTGTATTTAAGTCTTATGGCATGTGAGCAATGGCTGTGACAAACAGATAAGCAGATAGACATTCCCATTTATTATTACAGATGTGGAACTACAAATTATTTCAGTAAGCTAGGAGAAAAGTTACAAAAAGCTAATCAGCACGGACAAGGACAGCCAAATACAATCTCATATTACCTTCCCATCTAGTTTATTATTTGTATAATAAATTAACAAGGACTTTCATTAATAAAGAATATGTCTAGTTCATTTTTAGCACTTGAATTTTAATTTAATTTAATTTTTAGTTTGTTGCTTATGTACTATCTTTTTGCCCCATCAGTGCTCCCTCTTTCTATAATTTAATGATTAGACCTTTAAAATGGAATAGAAGGACTCTTTCCAAATATTCTGAACACTTGCCCTGCATCCCGAAAACTTTGAGATCAAAAGCCAGAATTCAGAAACTAGATTGCAGATCTGTTTAGGATTGTCTCAAATAATTTCTTTTCACTGTTTTTTTTCCAGTGTTATAGAGTTAATGTATTGGCACTATGTTTGCATTTGATGACAGCTTATTATTTTAATGTTTACTATGCTATGCGAATTCTTGTTACTCCTCTCCTTAATGTCCTTGAACCAAGTGAGAAGCTGGAATATACTGGGGGCACTGTAATGTAAAATACAATTATTTCTTATAACACTGCCACCTCTTACTTTCTTCCCAGGATGCACAGATTACAGCAGGGGTCCTCAACCTAAGGCCCTGGGGCCAGATGCGGCCCCCAAGGTCCTGAATCTGGCCCCCGGGACCAATTGCAACCCCACCTACCCCCCGCTTTGTGAGCAAGCCAGCCTCCGCAGCTGCTTTTATTGCTGAGGCAGTTCAAAGCAGTGGGCTATGTCGCTTCTCCCACCCCACCCCAACTACCTCCCAGATTATCAGCATGCCGGCTAGTGGGGCATTCAAAGTGGGAGGGCTACGGCAAGGTCCCCCACTCCCCCCGCCCACCGCCCAGATGGTCAGGGTGCCGGGTGCAGCCGAGCGGGGCAATTTAAAACAGGAGGGCTGTGGCAAGGTCTCCCACTCCCTCCATGGCCCTGAGGTCCCACCCCTGCTCCTCCTCCACCCTGCCCACCTGCCTTCCTTGTGTGGCTACCACTTGTGTTATGGTAGTTGTGAGGACTGAAGGGGGCAGGCAGAGGCAGTGCCAGGCAGCCTTCCGAGCCAGAGCAGCCATGGCTGGAGGCTGAAGCTGCCACCACCATCACCGGGTTAGCAGACAGCCCCCTCTGAGCTGCTGCCTTGCTCCGTGGAGTGAGGGAGTGGAGGAGGAAGCACAGCCATGGCTGGAGGCTGAAGCTGCCACCACCATCACCAGGTTAGAGACCAGCGAGGAGGAGGAGGTGGAGAAAGAAGAGAAGGGGAGGCCAATGATGGCCTGGGCCTGGTTCCTGAGAGGCTGGCGGGGCTGCATTTGTCCCCAGTTGGTGATGGGCAGGCTGGCAAGCCAAGAGAACACCACAGCCTGGCTGGACTCAGCCAGTGAGCAGGCTGCAGGTGGCTTTAGGCATGCCTTCCTGCCTCCCCTGCCTCCTTCCCAGCCCTTGCTCCCTCCCTCCCTCCCTCCCTCACTTGCAGCACACCAAGTCAGGCTGGGCTGGGCCAGGCCAAGACAGGAGGCAGCTTTCCATGCAGGGCACAGTGAGGACGTGATGGCCAGGGCACACGGCTGGATCTGTGCACAGTGGCACTAGCCTTGCTGCCCTTGCTGCAGCTGCTGCTCCTCATCCTGAGTGGCCGTCCAGAAGGTGATGAGGGACCTGAGTTTGCCTTGGCTGCCACCTCCTTCTCGACGCAATGAAGGAAGGAAGGGAGGAAGGAGCCAGCCGCTGCCACTGTAGGAGGAGGAGGAGGAGGCGCAGCAGAGGGATCCCAGCAGTGGCACCTCAGGGTGGTGATATGGAGCAGGAGGCATTGCTGTGGCCCTGGAGACACAATGATCATGGGCCAATCGTGGGGGGCTCCGCCCACTTGCCCCTCCCTCCCCCCCTTTTGCCATGTCAGCCTTTTTTTTTTTTTTTGACAGTGGTCCAGCCCCCAGTGGTGTCTGGCGGGTGGTGGACCGGCCCGCTGTTTCAAAACTTTGAGGACCCCTGGATTAAAGAGATTGCTCCACACATGGGTCACTCAAGGCCTGTTCCCACTATATGTTGTCACATAACGAACCTAAGAATATGATGAATGATGTTAAAAAACAAAATGAAATCCACCAGCTACACCTCTGGCAACATACCAGCACTCTGTCATCAATAGAATATTTGTTTTCTACAGCTGCTGAACTTTGACTTGTTTGCATCCTTGATCCATCTGACTGAAGTGGCCCTCTGGGAGAACTTCCCAGGCTCACATTTCAGCGGTTCCACCTGTTGAAGACATGTTATCTACTAAGATAGCTAGGTCAGCAGCATCCCATTCCCTGCGATATTAGGGGGGAAATTGGTGACTTTGGGTAAGACCCTTGAGTGAAATCAAGGGGTAGAGATTTCCGTAACAAATGTAGTGTGATGTGCACATGATAGACAATGTGAAGATACTAGGAGGAACTTGAAGGCCAGTTAATTGGTTCTACTAAAGATCTGTCTGCCAGAGTCTTTGGGGAGAGATAGACAGGCTAAAAGCTACATAGGGGAAGGAAGGGTATTTTCTATAAGTACACCTTCTAAACCAAAGGTGTAATAGGAGGTCCACAGCTACAGCAAGGAAGGGGTTTACATTTGCAGACAGAATATGTTTTAAAGGATGGCCTGAAAGTAGTGGATCTCCCTCAGATTCTAGACCCTGTACATCTAAATTGCTAAATAAATGCTGCATGCTTGCAGAGAAATCAAGGCGAAGAACAGCAAAATGGTCAGCGTGGTTTCCAGTAGCAACAGCAGTTCTATACCATGCAGTGATTCTGAGCATGGCTACATGGTGTGTGTTGAGCCTGTGAATCCACAAACCTAGAATGGCATTTCATTTCTCCTTATTTCAGAGCCAAAGCCTGAGAAATGGGAGATAGTCCCAAAAGCAAAGTCTCAGGGCCAAACTTGAGCCCTAGCAATCCTAGTATCCACATTCCATAAAGCCAAAGCCCTACACTTCAGCACTGCTGCTGCTGCTGCTCCGTGTGTGAGAGAGTTACCGGAGCAGTTGGCCACCTGCTGCCTGAGGGGAGGAGCTGGGCTCAGGACATTCATCCTATGGTTTTTTAAGCCACCTACTAGCCCTTGCTGTGTATTGGCCCATGTCATTGGCCCGACACATGAGAAAGGCCATACTCTGGATCTGGTCTTTTCAATGGGACTAGAGGATGGTGGTTCAGATGTGGAGGGGCTGGTCTTGACCCTATTGCCATGGTCAGACCACTTCCTGGTCAAGTTTAATCTATTAGCTTTTTCAACCCTCTGCAAGGGTGGGGGATCTATTAAGATGATCCGCCCTGAGAGACTAATGGATTCGGATGGTTTCCTGAAAAGTAGGGAGGATTATCAATATGATATGGTTAGCGCTCCTGTCAAAGCTCAGGTCACCCTATGGAATAGAGAGATGACCCAGACAGTTGACATTATCACGCCTAAGCACCTTCTTCCTGGATGCAAAGCCCAGACAGCTCCCTGGTACACATCTGAGCTGTGGGAAATGAAGCGGGAGGGGAGAGGGCTGAAATGCAGATGGAGAAAATATGGCTGTGAGTCTGAACGAACATGGCTTAGAGCTCATTATCGACCCTATTCGGTGGTGATACGATTGCCAAATTGCAATATTTCACCAACCATATTGCTTCCTCAGAATGTCACCCCGCGGAGCTGTTTTGGGTGGTCTGGGATCTTCTTCAACTGGGAGATATTGTGGAGACCCTGGACCACTTGTCGGATTGATGTGATGAGTTTGCTGTTCACTTTGAGGGGAAGATCGCTCAGATTCAAAGTGAATTGGACTCCACCATTGGTGCAGAATCAAGGGATATTTTCCAGTGTGCTGTGCTTAGGTCAAGTGTTATTCGATGAGTTTCAATCGTTGAGACCCGAGGATGTGGACAGGGTGCTTGGATCTGTCCGTGCTACCACCACACCACTCAACCCTTGCCCTTCTTGGCTAATTGAAAGGTGGGGTCGCACCTGGGTCTAGGAGGCTGTGAATGCCTCTTTAAGAGAAGGAGTGGTCCCTGCTGCCTTGAAAGAGGCAGTAATTAGACTACTCCTTTAAAAACCTAACCTGGATACAGGGCTGGTGGTTAATTACTATCCAGTAGCGAACGTCCCTAATTTGGGCAAGGTGTTGGAGCAGGTGGTGGCCAGAAAACTCCAAGCACTGCTGGATGAAACTGGTTTTCTAGGTCCATTTCAATCAGGTTTCAGGCCTGGTTTTGGTACAAAGAATGCCTTGGTTGCCCTGTATGATTACCTCTGCCAGGAGAGAGACAGGGGAGTGTGGCCCTGTTGGTACTCCTGGACCTCTCAGCGGCTTTCAACACCATCAGCCGTGGTGTCCTTCTGGATAGGCTGGTCAGGTTGGGAGCTGGAGGCACTGTTTTGCAGTGGTTCTGCTCTTTCCTGGCTGACCATGTCCAGAAGGTGATGCTGGGGGACAGTTACTCGGCCCCATGGTGTTTATGTCATGGGGTTCCTTGGAGCTCAATACTGTCCCCCATGCTGTTTAACATCTACATGGAACCGCTGGGAGAGGTCATCCGGAGGTTTGGGCTAAGGAGTGAGCAATATTTTCCTCTCATTTTCCACCAATCTAGGTGAAGCAGTTTCTGTGCTGAACTCATGTCTGGGCCAGATAATGGACTGGATGAGGGTTAATAGATTGAAACTTAATCCAGACAAGATAGAAGTGCTGCTAGTGGGTGCTTCCCCAGACAGGTTAGAGGGCCATCTCCCTGTGCTGGATGGTGTTGCACTCCCCCTAAGAGACAGGGTCCACAACTTTGGAAGCCCAGGTGGACTCAGTGGCCAGGGGTGCCTTTCTTCAGCTGCAGAAATTATACCAGCGGTGCCCCTACCCAGACAAGCAGAGCCTCATGATAGTTATGCATGCACTGGTAACATCCCATATTGATTACTGCAATGCGCTGTACATGGGCAGCCTTTGAATACAGTCCGGGAATCGCAACTGGTCCAGAATTGTGTGGCATATCTGGTAAGTGGTGGGGCCACCAGAGACCATATCCCACTGATTCTTTACCAGCTACATTGTTTTTTTTTATTTTATTTTTTAATTTAATTTAATTTAATTTAATTTAATTTTTATACTTGTTGACCGCCCGACTTTCCCTTGGGAACTCTGGGCATTGTACAACACATTGCAAATAAACAACTTGCCCAAAAACAGACAAAACCCCAAATATACGAAATTTAAAAAAAAGATAAAAATGGAACATCAGCAACCATACAACAAGACAGACTCTAGCAAGAAAGGGCCGGGGCAGACAAACAAACAATTAACAACAAATCATCATGCACTCAGCAATCACCCAAAGCTTTCCCTAAAGGGCCGGGGCAGACAAACAAACAATTAACAACAAACCATCATGCACTCAGCAATCACCCAAAGCTTTCCTTAAAGAACCAGGTCTGAAGGCTGGCAGCAAATCCGCCAGCCTGATCTCCATTTGCAGTTTATTCGAAAATGCCGGGGCGGACACTGAGAAGGCACGATTCTGGGTTGAAACCCTTTGGGCCTCCCTCGGAGTGGCCACCCAGAGCGAAAGGGAAAGTGATGCTCTGGTTGGACGGGATGAAGCTGACCTCTGGGAGATCCACTCGGCCAGATAGACAGGTCCCAAACCATGGAGGGCTTTGTAAACCAAAACTAGTACCTTGAACCTTATTCGGGTGGCAACAGGTAGCCAATGCAGGTGAGCCAGGATGGGGGTGATGCGGCCATACCACCAGTCTGGCCACCTCATGTTGCTGCCCAAGCCCATTTCAAAGTGCTTGTGTTAACATATAAAGGCCTTAACGATTTAAGCCCTGGTTACCTGAAGGACCACCTCCTTCCATGTGAACCTACCCAGCAATTAAGATCTAGCAACATCAGCTCCTTAATTTCCAAGCAATTAAGATCTCACATCCTTCAAGGAGGTGAGAAGGATGGCCAGTAGATATAGGGCCTTTTTTGGCTGCTGCCCCCAGGCTATGGAACACCATTCCAAGTGAGATTTGCCTGACACCGACATTGATGATGTTTTGGTGCCAAGTAAAAATCTTCCTGTTCCAGAAGTTCTTTAAATGACACAACTTAGATTGTGGGTACTGGTGCCAATTTTAGTGTATTATATTTAACATGCAGTATTTTAATTGTATTGTATTGTATTGTATTTTAATGTTTTAATTGTTCATTTTAATTTTAAATTGTAAGCCACCCAGGGATCTTCTGGTAGTGGGCGGTATATAAGCTGTATAAAATAAATAAATAAATAAATAAATAAATAAATAAATAAATAAATAAATTCCCTTCCCTATAGGAAATTAATAACATGAAACAGAAAAACAAAACATGAGTTAGAAAATCTACATTTGTTCTTATTTTATCCAGAGTGGGTAGAAACACAATAAAACAAAGATAAGATAAGATAAGATAAGATAAGATAAGATAAGATAAGATAAGATAAGACTATACTGTGATTGTCCTATACAGAACAACAATATTGGGAGATCAATGAAATTGAAAGATCAAATATCCACCAAAATATTATGCTATCTCCGTGCTCTGTTCTTCAGTCTGTGTCAGAGAGAAAACATAGGGATGTAACAAGAAGTTAGACCAGACCTTTTTTTCTTGTGTGTTTTTTTGCAGTGTTGTGATAGGAGAGTTAGTGTCCTTAGAAAACAAAAGAGTGCTGCTGAAGGTTTATAGACACTAGCTTTATTTCACTTTCTGTATATCCCACCTTTCAACCTCAACTCAAATTAACAAGCATCCAGTTAAGAATTGTAGGCTGAAATCCTGTTTGTACAATTGTACTGCATAAGGCTGATGACATCATCAACTGCAGCAACATCAGCTCCTTAATTTCCAAGTAATGCCATTGGGATTACTTTACTGGCAACACTGACTTTCAGTGATTAAAGGCTCCCCTCCCCATCCTGTGGCCTCAGAGCTTCCCCATGATGAAAAGAATTTCACTGAATTCAGGAATGTGTAGAAGCAGCTCAGATATTTATAGAGTTGCTTTTCTAGCTTTAGTCAAGAAACTAACAGTGTCAACTGGGAAACTGTGACCTAAAGTCCATTACAGTATATGTATAGGCATGGTTTAACAGTCAATTTTAAAGGAAACACATTTTTCCTACAACTGTTGCCTTACATATGCTGGAACTAAATTCAAGAGTGATACAGCATCTGTGTGGCAAAACAGACAGTCCTTGTAGACATCTGTTCCGTCATAATGAAGGCACAGAAGAACCTTGTGGTACCTCATCTTTTGTCCTGTTCACAGTGAAAGATGAAGAGGCGTGACTAAAGACAAGGTGTGGTGTGATCCAGGGCCACAAATATGGTCTCTGTCAGCTAGGGAAACATGGATCCCCAGCACAGCACCCAGCTGCTTCCCCCACACCCCAGTTATGGCCCTGGTGTGATCTACCAAATGTTCATCTTAAATTTTGTGCAATTTCTTCCCAAGCAAATGTAGACAGGCAAAGATTGTCGTCTTACTTTATCTGGACTTCATTTTCTGTAAAACATACATCACAATAATTAAAAATCTCACTTACTAGCTTTAAGGCTAATGTGGATTTGGCAAACACTGTGAAACTCTTCGTTGAGAGAATCAAAGTGCAGCATAATTATATCATTATTTCTAAAGTGCATCCCGCCCTGAATATGAACACACTGGAACACATTAGCACTTTACACTGATAATGTTGCACTGGTCTGCCTTTCATATTTGTTCAATTTCAGAGTGGCGCCTGATTTTTTTTCAAAAAGAAATACTGAAGTAGACATAAAGCTATGTTTTTTACAGTTGCTGCTTCTCAAATAAAAAAGAATCTACATTGATCTTTAACTTATAACCGAGTGCGCATTTCATTATTTCACATACGAGAGTGTACAGCTGTGAATAATGCCATATGGAGTACACCAAATCTGTGACATCAAAAGATTTTTCTTACATTCTAAGGCAATGGATTCCAAATTTTATGCCTCTAAGACAACATTAATTAACCTGTATCCAAGCTAGTACATATTTGCCAAAAAGAATCTGCAGTATACACTTCTTGCAGCTTCTCTGTAGAAGTATTGCATATACTCAAATATAAACTGAGTTTTTTCAGCCCTTATTTTTGCCTGAAAAAATGCCCTTGGCTTACATTCGAGTGAAGGCAGAAGATGGGCTAGTCCTGCCCGTTCTGCCTCCTCCTGAGCACTTGGCCACAAGCTGGAACACATACTGTATATACTCGAATATAGGTCCTTGGCTTATACTCAAGTCATTAAGTTTTACCAGTTTTTTGTGGTAAAACACGCCCTCAGTTTATATTCAGGCTGGCTTATGTTTGAGTATGTATGATATGTATTGGGGTTTCAGCTGTAGGGCTAGCTGTTATTGTGTAGGAACCAGATGTCTAGTTGTGAGCCCTGTCAGCCCCTGTTGGGTTGGTCAGAGAAGCACATCGCACCACTCTCCTTTCGTCCCAGCCAGCGCCGGACAAAACTTGACAGCTGTGATCAGGAGGTATGGAGCTTCGTGTCACCAATATGTGGATGGCACTCAGCTGTATATCCCCTACATTTGCAGTGGATGCCATCATATACTCATAATAACACTGCCTGGCCACTGTCCTGGACTGGGTGGGAACTAACAGACTGAGATTGAATCCAGATAAGATAGAGGTCCTCCGGGTGGGTCCCCTTAATGTTTGTGGTTAGGGAAACTCCCTCTTTTTGGGAGGGTGACTCTCACCATGAACAATGTCTGTAGCCTGGGTGTCCTTCTGGACCCGACATTTTCCATGGTTTTCCCGGAAGCATTGGCAGTCCAAGCCTCACATTGCCAAGTGCAGCGGATTGCCCGGCTCTGGCCTTCCTTGACACTGCAGCACTTACCACATTGGTCTAGGTGTTTGTAATCTCGAGATTAAACTGTTGCAGTGCCCTCTATGTGGGGTTGCTTATGAGGTTAATGCAGAGGCTCCAGCTAGTGCAAAACATGGCGGCCAGGCTGTTGAGGGGTACCAGAAGACGCCAGCGTATTATTCCCGTTCTGGCCACCCTGCACTGGCACCCAATACGCCACTGCAAAGACTTCAATATTTTGTTAACAATCGAAGCCCTTAACAGTTTGGGACCTCCCCCATCAAATTGCCAGAGTCACATATGCTTCCCTGGCTGGACAGCTGAGGTCCCTGACCCTGAGGGAGGCCTGAAATAGGCTAACAAGGAGTCGGGCCTTCTCAGTGGTTGCCCCTCAGTAGTGGAACACCCTTCCATCTGAGATTCGCCAGGCACCCTTGCTCCAGGCATTTAAAAAGCCAATTGGAAACCTGGCTGTTTAGACTGGCTCACCAGGAATCCAACACACGAAAATAACAATCTTTCCACCACTGTTGACTTGGTTGAAATTGTTATTCCTGATCTTACTCCATGTTTAATCTGCCTTTTGATTTTGTTTTACAATCTTTAGCTATTCTGCATACTATGTTTTGAGATTAGGATACAGTGTTTGATTTTATTTAGTCATTGTTTTTCCTGGTTTTATTAATTGATTTGTGTTGTTAATTTCTATATTAATGTTATTTTGACTTTTGATACTCTCTTTGCTGCCCTGTTTTGTGTGTTATTATGTTTGTACATAATGGCCTTTGAGCCAGATGCTTCATGTGGTAAAAAAATCAATCAATCAATCAATAGTCTCTCCCAGGTGTGATGGGGGGCTTTATGGGAAAATTTGGCAGATTCTGAAGAAAGATGATATGATCCACCACCAGGAGCCATTATCCTCTTCCTCACACTAGCTTACACATAGAAGGAAATAACATGACACAATACTGAGGTGGGTAAAGGAACTGCACCACTTCCGATTTGAGGTAAGAGATATGATACATGGATATTCTTATATGTGGAAATCTTGCTAAGCAGCGAACTTATCCTGCCAGATAGGAACTAACACAGCGTCATGTGGCATCTTTTCAGAGTAAAAGATTCATCACAGAATGTGTTGTTGCAGAGCCCACTTCCTCAGATGCATGGCATCTTGGGAAACGAGATTGCAGTGGGACATGGACATTGTGAAAACAGATTTAATCACAGAATTATTAGCAGTGACTGTTACATTAATATAAGCATCATGGTACTAAATACAGTATAATAAAATGCCTTATCTGATATTGAAAATACCCGATAGAGTCATGTTCACCCCTTTTCTGACCAGCCCACTCCTTGCTTTGACTTTTTGTTGAAGGTGGAGAGCTAGAATTTCAAAAGGGCAGATCACATCTGTAACCTGAAGCGGTACAGTCCCTTTTACCATCTTACTCTGGGTGGATATATCCAGCCAGATCCCCTGCAAGATCCCCAGCACTTTCCTGTTGCCCAAATGCACATTGATTTCTCATGGACTTCACACACACACACACACACACACACTCACACACACACAATTCATCTAATGCTACTTCATTGTCTACCGATGCATTCCAAAAAAATAATAATTCTTTGAATGCACTTTCAAAACAGTGGTGTGATCTTTGGGGTAGGCAGTGGCGGAAAGGCCAAACCAAACTGTTTGCTTATATTTTGCAGGACTTATAAATATGCTGTGATGTTCTCACTCTCCCACTCAAAGAAAACTCCAACACTCTCAAAGTGATCTGATCTGAAATATGAAACAGGTAACTCTAATATATTACCCATTTGGAATGGTTCCCCCCCCCCCAAGACTAATGGCCCATAAATGAAACTTTTTCTTGCCATATTTCTGCTTAAAAGCATTAGAACCAGAAGCATATTATTATATAAATAAATCAATACAACTCCTATAAGGAACCTGTAGAAGGAGGAGGTTCCATATTTTTGTAAGAATGTGTTGTGTCATTACAGTTGTGACCGACTCTTCATGACTCCATGTCCATGGAGTTTTCTTGGCAGGAGTTTCCTTTGCCAGTTCCTAAATTAAATCTATTCAACTTAAGTAAGAAGAAATGTGACTTCTTACAACAACAGAGGCAGCAGGCCTTGTTTTCCAGCCACCACCAACCACAGTCCATTTCAAGTGGTGACTAAAACAATTGTTATCTTGTCAGCTCTTTCCTATTAAATGGGAAGTCCTTGCACTTTTCTCCTGGCTTTGGAGAGCCATTTCTCCTCTTCAGCTTCTAATTTGGTGTCATTACATCCACTGAGATATTCATGAAAAACTGTGTGCTTTTTCTTTCTGCGCTGATTGATGCAACCTTATTTATTCTTTCCAGAAGCGAGTTTGAAAAACTGGAACTACAGTCTTACAATGTGCTGTGTGAGCTAAAACAGAACATAATGTTTGAGAATCAGTCTTCTCTGTGATAGTAATCTCAACTAATTCTGCACATTTTCGCGTCATTCTCTCCAATCTTCTCTTCCATTAGTCCTAGTAAACCTGGAGCATCAGAAACTACTAGGGTAAGTCAAGTGCTGCATTATGAGTACTCTAGTTCCTCAGGAAACCAGGCAGATTAAATCCACAGGTTAGGTGTGCTCTTCAGTCTTCAGTACTAGTCTGAATGAATATTCTCATCTGGCCGCCACAAGGAACTCACTAAACCAGGAGTGTAGAATATGTAGTTCTCTGGATATTGTTGTGCCGCAACTCCCATCACTCCAACCCAGCATAGCCAATAGCAGAAGGTCATAGAATTAAAACCCAATATTTGGAGGACCATAAAGGGGCATGGTGGCTCAGTGGGCTAGAGCACAGAAAACTATCGGCTGCAAGGTCGGCAGCTCAGCAGTTCAAATCCCGGGTGCAGCATAGTGGAGTGAGCGCCTGCTGTTAACCCCAACTCTTGCCAACCTAGCAGTTTGAAAGCATATAAATGCAAGTAGATAAATAGGTACTGCCATAAACAAATGGAAAAGTAAACAGTGTTTCCTTGCAGCCATGCCAGCCACGTGGCCACGGACTTGCACAACGCTGGCTCTTCGGCTTGAATATAGATATGAGCACCGTCCCTAGAGTCGGACAGAACTAGCATGCGTATGCAGCAGGAACCTTTACCTTTACAGTCCTTAGTTCTATTTCTTTTATTTATTTATTTATTTATATAGCTTGTATGCCGCCCACTACCCAAAGGTCTCTGGGCGGCTCACAATCAAAGTAAACAATTTAGACAATTAAAACATCAAATTGCAATAAAATTAAAACAATAAAACATTTAAATACAATAAATACAATATATTAAAACACTGCACTAAAATCGCCATCAGGACCCACAATAATCAGTTTAAAAAAAACTTCTTGAACAGGAATGTTTTTACCTGGCGCCGGAATGACATCAGTGTTGATGCCAGGCGGATCTTGCTTGGGAGGGCATTCCATAATCTGGGGGCAACTGCCGAAAAGGCCCTGTTCCTACAAGCTATCCCTTTCACCTCCTTGAGGGATGGCTCTTCCAGGAGGGCCCTCTGGCTACATCTTAATTGTCGGGTAGGTTCATATGGAAGTTGGTTCTAAAGTTGGTCATGTCTAATATTCCTAATATCTGTAGCCAAGGAACTCACTGACAGACATTATGGAACAATTAAAAAAACCACTTGTCATTTGTGTTACAAGATGACAGTGCCAGAAAAGGGTTACATTTGTGAGACAGGTAGTCAGTGATCTCATCAATGACTCATAGCTCACATGTATTAGCCAAACAGGCACATTCAGAAAGCTGTGGAAATATTTTGTTGTAGCTGGTGATATCAGTGAACCCTGAGTAAGTGGGGTCCTTCTGGGAACAATGCCAGCCAAGGAAGCAAGGGAGGAACCTCATGGCTCTAATTTAGGGACTGTCTAGATCCGTGTTGGCAAATCTATGGCACGGGTGCCAAAGATGGCATGCAAAGCCTGATCTGAGGGCATGCGACATCGCCCCCTCACAGCCATGGCACTTCCCTCTCAGCTCGGCATTGTGCTCCATGCAGAGATCCTGTTTATTCTCTAGCCACGCTGCTCTGGGCATCCCAAAAGCAGCATGGCTGGAGAGTAAACGTGGGCTACGAATGAGCCCACCAACCGCTGCCTCCCCTTTGCCCAGCTTTCTGCACAGAGCCGTTTGGGCGGCATCAAAATGGTTTCATGCAGGAAGCTGGGCAAAGGGGAGGCAGGGGCTTGTGGGCTGCATCGTAGCCCCAGTTTACTCTCCAGCCGTGCCGCTTTGGGGATGCCCAGAGCAGCGTGGCTAGAGAATAAACAGGGGCTATGAAGGAGCCCACAAGTCGCTGCCACGGCTAGGATGCTGCCCTTTGGGAAACTGAGGATCAAAGAACAGGCTTTTGAGTTTTCCCTGACCACAGCAACCTTGCTGTGGCTGCAGCAAATTTAAAAAAACCTACTTTTCGATCCTCGCTTTCCAGAAGGATATAGCACCTGAAGCATTTGTGACCCGGGGTACTGCTGTATTCAGGTTAAATTGCTGTATTGTCACTTTGCGGAAAATAAGTGGGTTTTGAATTGCAGTTTGAGCACTCAGTCTCTAAAAGAGTTGCCATCACTGGTCTTGATCAAGAATGGACAGCATGTGGCCTGCAGAACCCAGCACTCAGATTCCCCAAGACCAGAATTTTATTTTGAAAATGTTTGCTCAGAAAGTCCCCTTGTCCTAAGTGTGATGGGAACAATTTCCTTTTGTTTGGAAGGCCATAGAACACCTCATGCTGATTTTCTCTGTTTGGTGGGACATCAAGTCAGAAGATATACTGATCCAAATAGGGCTTTTAAGGGAAGTGACTTAAAGGAGTAGGTTTACCAGTTGCACCTTTTCCATGAGTTTCCATGTTTGGGCATTGACTCAAACCCAGGTCTTCTGAGCCCCTAGTATATCCCTTCGTTCCCTGGATTTCCAGGACTTCATACCTCCATTTTAAAAAATGTGTCTTTTGGCCACTAGAGTTCGCAAGGGAGCTTGTTAGGTTTTTTTTTTTCCAAATTCACCTCATTTCTCAGTCACAAAACTGCATTTTTCAAATCTGTACATTAATACATGTTTAATTTACCTTATACTAAATTTATAAAATTAAAAATGTACTGTATTTTATTATTATTATTATTATTATTATTATTATTATTATTATTATTATTAACCACACAGCTAAATATGCTGGATTTTGTAATACAAATCACTAGTCGAACGTTTCCCAAGCGTTTAGGACTATGTGATGTATTGGCAAATTATGCGAGCAGATCCCAGTAAGGCGGCTTTCTGCAGCTGACTGATGGTGACTTTGTCAACTCCAATTTCTTCTAAATACTTGCTTAGCTCTTTAGGCTTAGCTCATCATCATCATCATCATCATCATCATCATTACTACTACTACTACTACTACTACTACTACTACTACTACTACTACTA
>JAHTLZ010000237.1:36192998-36258670 GCA_023846285.1 Phrynocephalus versicolor | reverse complement strand
TTATTATTATTATTATTATTATTATTATTATTATTATTATTATTATTTGATTCTAGTAGACCAGAAGGAAAATTGCAAAGAGACTACAGAGAGAAATATTTATATTTCAGATTTAATAGTTTACAGCTAATTCTTTTAGGTGCAGTTTGCCCTATAGCAGTTTTTATAGCTAAGGTTCACTGTTGAACAGATTCTTTTTGTGTGTTGTCTTGATTACTCAGTAACATAGTATGTAGCCTAAGGAGGTGGCAGATTTTAATGTAGATTATACAGTATCTCCCTTTTCCTGGGTTGCCTGCAATGGATGCCTGTGTCATTCCAGGCAGGCTTCAAGGTATTGGGTCATGGGATGGTCTTCTGGTAGAGGTGCACTTAGCTCTTTTCCTACCTAGCCTTTAAGAGGATGCTCAATACCAGGCTGTTCAAAGAAGATTTTAAGGACATTTTAATGTTTTGTTACGTTTATACCTCCATCTTGCCTTCATCTGGGTTTCTTAGCTTTACTTGTTGAAGTATTGATTTTCTGTTTTTGGTTTGATGATTGCTTTGTCTTGTTTTGTTATTGCAGTATTGGTTTAAATTTCTTGATGTAAGCTATTCCAGGTATTGCCCAGCACTGATTGTGCAGTATATAAGCCTATGGAATGAATCAATGAATGAATTGAAAGAGGCTATATTGATAACTCAGAATGATCTTTTCATTACGTTGAAAAGAACAAGATCAAATGGAGTAGTTCCCAAGTTTAGGTGGTTAAGCTATAATCTGATAACGTAATGCATATTTTACAGAAAAAGTGTTTAAAATTTTGGCCTGCTTTACAAGAGGAATTAAACTTTCAATATAAGTTAATTATTTCTGTTGAAATGTTTAAAAAATCACACTGATTAATACTGAACTTGGGGAGAAGCTCTTCACCCATGTATCAGGAGCATTCATGCAGCTGTTGTTTTACTTCACATATACAGTACTTGTAAGGCAATGCATCTTGAGGATTTTCTCATCTGTGAACAGTATCCTTGGGCAGTTGAGCACCAATCATGTGGGATTTGTTATTCAGTGGCCCAAACCCTGTTTGCTATACAAGTGGTACCTTGTATAAAGGAATTAATTCATTCCAAATAAAACTATGTTAAGCAAATTTTCCTTTAAATAAATTTCCCATAGGAATGCATTGAAAACAGAGTAATCCCTAGTCGCGACCCTTTTTTATGTTGTACGGATTTGCCCCATAAATGATTCTGTTAAGCAAATTTCCCCTATCTCTGGAATTTTTATGTTGTACAGATTTTTTGTTATACAAACTGTTTATACGAGGGTCCTCTGTACATCTTTATATAACACCATCAGTGTTACTTTCAGTGGTGAGATTCCACAAGTGAAGAAGTTGGTATAGGCATTTTGGGGATGCAAACCAAGTCATGTGACTGAATAATAATAATAAATGCTTCTGCTAGCTTCTTAACTTTTGGCATTTAAATGCTGAAAGTTGTCTTAGCAGCTGCCACCACCACCACCTTTGAACTGCAGATCTAGAAGGACTTTATGGATCATTGAGTCCAGCTTCTCTTTGAGAGGCACAATGGGGCATTGAACTCTGAACCTCTAGCTCAACAGCCAGAGTCCTAAGCCACGGCAGCAGATACAAGTACATGGATTATGGCTAATTTTTATTTTTACATCTTTAGTATGTAGTGAAATGTTCTCTATTGGCTTAGAGCCTTCAGTATCTCTTTTAGTTCTTTGGGCTGGGCGTCCCATACTTGGGCTGACGTTTCTGGATTATATAATGACAAGGCCACTGGGTACAATCTCCTGGTTTTATTAGCATTTAATAGAACTGCTACAGAACCAAGAACCTCTGAATCTAATAGCTAAATTATATAAACATCTGCACTGAAGTAGTTCCCATTTTTATGCAGTTACCTCCCAAGTAAATTCCAAGCAGATTTCACTGATATATCATGACATATTTTTGGACACCTAAAATAATCCCATTTAAGTAATTCATTCTCTTTCTCAGATAGTACACAAAACAATAATGAAACATGCATGCTTTTATTACCACCAGTAGCAATAAATTCCAGTACCTCTTCACAAGCAATAGCATTTAATTACTTAACAGCACTGTTTTCAAATGTTTGCCTGGATAAGATCTACACAACTTCCTGAATCTTAACAAGAAAAAAACATTGTCAGCTATCCTCCAGCAACTATTTCTGGCTTCAGGTTGTTGTGGAAAACACAATGTTTTTTATTTGCCAATCTTAACGGGAATTTGTGGGCATATTGTTAAAAAAAAAAGGACAGGTGGCCTTCTGAGGTAGGTAAGCTGTGCAGGATTTTCAAGTTCAAAACTTCCTTTGGCCCAGAAGCAAGGAAGCAGTCAGTATCTTAGTAAAAGAGCTGCTGGATAGCTTAGTGCTGGATAGCTTAGAACCTTCAGCCCTCCAGATGTTTTGGACTACCAGCTCACAGAGTTCTAAGCCTCTTTTGCCAGTGATAAGGAACTTTGGAGGGCTAAGGTTCTTCACCCCTAGTTTTAGTTATTTAGGTGTCTGGCTGCAGGGCCAGAGATTGGGGGCTCTGATTCCTCACTGTGCCTCATTGACAGGCACTGGACTCAGTGTTCCATAGGGCTTTCTCCTGCTTCCATATCCACTGACCTGCCCAATGGGAGTGGGTTAGTGCTGGGGTGCAAAAGTCACACAGGCACCCCACCACTCCCACTGGGTAGGTCAGTATCCCTTTGTGCGGCCCAGTGTTTGGGGGTGTTGGTGGCAAAAGCTTTCATCCCTGGCACCCCAACATCTCTGTCATCACCATTATCCCAGATAAGAGTGTTTGCTCTTATCCACAGATTTCATTATCCATGGGTTGGCCCAGAACCGATCCTCTGTGGAAACGGGGTCCTACTGTAGATGCATTTCCTCAAAGTGTATTGTTGTTAGAATTTAAGGGGTGCATTTTCCAAAGAGGTAGCCATGTCAAGCTTTTTTCATTCAGGATTGTGGCAAGTAGGGAAGGGGAGACAAAATCTCATGGCACCTTAAAGACCAGCAGATTTGTTTCCAAGTGAGATCAGAATCTGTTTCCTCAGACACGGAAGCATATCTGAGACAACGGAGCATGTTAATTGAAGGATGTTTGAACCACTGTAGGTAAAGTCTCAACCTAAGTACAGTCTAACAAAATAGGCTTACATATGGTGAACTTAATTGAGGATGCTATATCTGTGTTATATCATATGGATTACTGGACATTCTGTTGCTTATTGTATTGAAAGACACACATACATCCTAAATTAGCATCAGGTTTACATAGGGTCAGTACTGTTAACTGACATGGATAAATATATTGGCATTTCACAAAACTCTTTTAATTGGTATGTTTCTGAATATTCAGGAAACCATAGTATGTAGATGTGCACTTGCATAAGCATTGTCTCCCTATATGTGTATGAGTATTACATTATTTATCTGATCTGGAAGCAGGAAAACATTGATTCATTATATTCTCAAAGGCTTTCACGGCTGGGATCTGATTGCTGTTGTGAGTTTTTCGGTGTTAGTCATTGTATTGTGATACAGCCTGCAAAAAAATACATAAATCAAAATTCAATGATTCCCACCCAGCCACAAACACCAGTGATCAGTTCACACAATAGAACAGCTAACAACACCCATCAACCACAGAGAAGGATCGCTGCCATCCCTGGTTGCAGTGAAACTTCTTAATCCCTCTATCACAATACAATGACTAACACCTGTTCTCATGCATAGGACAAGTTTACCCTTTCCCACAACTTTAAACCTCACAGTTTCACTCATTCTGTACTCCAGAGCACAGAGAGAACTAGTTCCATGAGCTCCTTGCCCTCTGAAGATGCCAGCCACAGAGTCTGGTGAAACGTCAGGAAGAAAACCTTCCAGAACACAGCCAAACTGCCCAAAAAACCTCACAACCTAATAATGCAAATTAAATAAAATGATTTAACATAAAACTGTATTCCCTTCACCCTGGGCACCAGTATATCATACTTAATCATCCCCCCCCCCGCCTTATATCTGATCTTCCTTCCATGCTTCAACTGTCCCCATATCCCTTCCAGAAATACATATGATCTTGGTTTGGCATTCTCCCTTTCCCTTTACTCAATACAACGTTTATAAATTTATCCTATATCTCATTAAATCTATTGGCCCTTTAACACTTCCTTTTTAAATCTCTCTCTCTCTCTCTCTCTCTCTCTCTCTGGGTGTTACTGATGTCATCATTTTCTATTAAAAATAATAAAGCTAGTTTTGGTGACATTTCAATATTAACTTTCCATATATCCTCACAAATCTTATACCATACCTTTTGTACCATTTCACACTCACATCATAAATGCCAGTAAGTTCCCACTTTATCACATCTCCAACATTTCCTGGAATAATTAGCATCTATAATATTTAATTTTGGAATTAAATACAATTTGCCTGTTATTTTATACTCATTTTCTTTTCTAATTAACATATTTGAAAAACCCTTTTATTCCAAATTTTCTGCCAATCCTCTATTTCTGTTCTTCCAACATCTGTCTCCCATATTGTTTTTAAACCTTCTATTCCTCTTCTTCTGTCAAACATCTGTATGATAAACATATTTTCCTTTGTCCTTCCTTTCCTACTTCACATTTTCCATATACTTTATAATATTTTCAAATTTGTCAATTTCCTGTCTTTAGATCTGAATCTGTTACTATGTTTTATCCACTTTTCCTGTTGCATTCATTTTAACAGATTTAATTGTTCTCCTTCAAGCAAAATATTTAATAGTCACTAACTGAATAACTTACTGAAAATATTATTTTAAAAGTGTGATTGCTCTTGTGTAAGTAATGTGCTATGATTTTATGTATTTTAGGAGAAAAATACTTTTATAGGAGCCTCGTGGCGCAGTGGTTAAATGCCTGTACTGCAGGTAAAACTGTGCTCACGACCTGGGTTCAATCCCCGGTAGCAGGCTCAAGGTTCACTCAGCCTTCCATCCCTCCGAGGTCGGTAAAATGAGTACCCAGCTTGCTGGGGGGGCAATGTGTAGCCTGCACACTGTAATTAAAATTGTAAACCGCCCAGAGGCCACTTGTAGTGGTATGGGGCGGTATATAAGCAGAACACTTTTATTGCAAAATTCCAGTAATATATTTTATTTATGTATTTATTTTGGAGTATTTTACCCCACCTTTCTCCTTGGAAAAGGACCCAAGGCAGCTTACAGTAATGAGGGATAATATACAGTCCAGTACAGTTAAGACATGTTCAAGTATTGAGAACAGGGAATTGTGGGGCATCTTACAGCATAAAAGACAACATTACGTTAAAGCTACAAGAGAACGCAAGCAGTTAAAAAAGAGAGTAAAATTCCATGTAAGACTTATGAGTGATGGAAACTAACATTGAAAACACAGTGTCAACGCACTCGCACAAGGTTGTAAGTGGTTATAAACACAAAGTTTATGTGATCATATAGATTCATATAAAAGACACATAACAGGTATGTCCATCATTCAAGAAAAGCTTGCCTGAAGAGAAAGGTCTTTGCCTGTTTCCAGAAGGACATCAGAGATGGGGCAGCCCTTGTCTCTAGTGGGAGGGAGTTCCAGAGTCTCGACGCAGCAGCTGAGAAGACCGCCACTGTTTCCACCACGATTGATGCCTCAACCCCAACATGCAGTCAAACCCTGCATGCACTCCTTACATCTTAAAAACCTGCTAGGGAAAGCTGGAAACCCACTGGATTAAGTTTTGGGGGGGCATTATCCAGGGTTTGGGGGGCACGCAGAAGGAAGTCCTCATTCCACTGGCCTTGAATACTAAAATGCATTGCTAGACCCTGCCCTGCATTCTTAACAAGCTGAGAATAGATGTGAGATTAGGTACTTTAAAAAAAATGAAAATGCCAAATCAAGGTTGACATGATGTGATAAATATTGTTCAGAGATGTTACTGCATAGTCTGTAAGTTCTAATATCTAATGAGTTTTAGTTTTGCTCATCACACTGCAGTGCTGCTGTGTTAAGTGACAGATACAAGTCAACCTTCTTTTCTGAATCACGGCTAACAATCATATTTGGGTGTGGCTCCTAACATGCCTTTTTGACTTAGAATATAACAAGGTAGAAAGAACAAACTTGGCAGATACCTTCTAATTTAAAAAAAAAAACATACTTGTAAGCTCTGGTGCATTATGGCGGAACCTCCAGAAATCTCCAGTGACAAGATGCTGTAGATTTGTTCTGTATAACATGACACTGACATGAAAAATATCCATATTTACTAATTGGTTGGATGTCTTGCTTGTTGGAAGCATTGTAGCTATGGCTCATTGAAGTCAAATAGGTAACCAGGGAAGCAGCTTTGTAAGTTATTGATAGGGATGAGATTTTTTGAATTTTCTGGACTACCTACCTACCTTACAGATATGCTGCAAATGCCTACAACATACGTCTACAAATGCCTACATACCTGGAATAATGGCCTAAATTGGTCAGGAAAAGAAAACTAGGGCAGAACTAGGTGCCTACTAGCTAAATCTAAGAACCTTCCAATCTACACTTTTTCTCACAGGTACATCACACTTTGCTGTTTGTAAGATAGGTACCGGTAGCACTCGCTGCGTGGAGAATTCTGGTATTTTCTTGGTCTGGTTATTTTTCCCGATTGTTAGTTTCTGATAGAATTTAGATCAGACCTGTGGATCTACTACCAGCATGTATTAGCTGATTATTTATCAGATGGTGGGGTGCAGCTTAAGAGGAAGATGTTGTTATAAATGTTGAAGAGTTGATTGTTCAGGAGGGGAGAAAAGTGACGGGAGGCCCAGTGGAAAGAAGCAATAATTTTCTAAGTAGGTTTCCAATTTAACTCAGGATGGGCAAAAAGCCAAAATTAAAGAAAAAGTGTGTTGTGGTGGTGGAGGTGGTGCGTGTGCATGCGTGCGTGTGTTGGTGTTGATTTTCAGAATTAAAAATTTGAAATTCCTACATTATAGTTGATCCCAAAGTTTCCCATGATCTGGAGGGATCCTGAGGCAGTGTCAACCTCGGAGTATGTGTATTGAATAGGAAACTTTAAGTAAGTACATTTATTGATTAGTCCCATGACCATATCAACCAATGAAAACACAGAATATAAAATGCATTAAATTACATTCAACACCTTCTAGTAGGGTGCCCTACAATACAAATTCAGAAAATACAGAAGACATATATGTAGATCTCCTTTACAGGCCACTCCAATTTGTTCAATGTATTGCGTTCTTAAAGCTGCAGCTTTTATTTATTTATTTATTTATTTATTTATTTATTTATTTATTTATAGACCGTGCATCTTCCCAAAGGAACTCTGGGCGGTGAACAATAAACACACAAACTTGGCAAATTTGAGAACAATGAATACATTAGAGCCCAAAAGAAGATAAGACAATCTGTGAATTGGGTCCCTATGGACTGTTCTTTCTAAAACGGGGGATAGATATTCAAGCCTGATGGATACATATAATTGGCAGTCGAAGAAAATATTAGATATATTTTCAACAGAAGGAGATCCACAAATACCAGACAATTAAAACTAAAAAGACAATGTAAAGACAATAATAGAAAATGGCAGAGGAAGTAAACTAAGTGTTGTCAGCATGTACCCCAGTTAAGGAAAAAAAAGCCCTAGCTGGGAGCACTTCAAAGGCATCGCATAGATTAGCGGTCTTGACTCAGTATTTGGATGGCCCTGCTAGGTATTTTGCAGTTAAAGAGGGAGTGGTCTGTTTTCCTTAGAGACGTGTAAGGCTTATTCTCAGCTACAGTACTTTTCAGGCACAACTCCCAACCCTTCAATTCTTTCATGCACAATGTGGTTTTTCCAGTGTACAGGGAAACATGCCTTTTTAAGGAAGGCTTTCGGGTGTTATACTTACCTGATATAAATTAGTTAAATAAAATTGATTTCTGGGGTTATTTCTACCTTTTGCTTTTTCTGTTGCTTTCCTATGGGTGTCTTGTGTTTTCAATGTGTTTTAATATTTCAAGTTTAACAACTACTACTACAACTACATGGCATCAAGTCCATTCTGGCCAACAGTGGTCCTTTCCGGTGTTTTCTAGGTACAGGCTGCTCAGAAGTGGTTTGCCAGTCCCTTGTTCCTGAGGCATCCTGGGACTGGGTAGGTTGCCCAAGGCTATACAGGCTGTCTGTCTTTCTATGAGGCACAGTAGGGATCGGGGAGCACCCAACCCTAGGTGTGCAGGCAGGTACCTAACTCCCTGAGCTATTCTGGTTAGATTTACTGTCTTCTCCTAAGACAGTAAATAAAGACATGTGGCTAATTATGAAATTGAAAAATAATCAGCTACCAAGTATGCATTGTGTTGGGGCGTTTTTAAAATTTAAATGCCAAATTATTTACTTTCTTAGTGACACTTGGACTTCGTAATTGACTTCCTTAAAATATTACTGTGATAAAAGGTTCAACAAGCAATCTTAACAAATCATAGGGATAAAAGGCCAGCCTGTCTGAAATGATGTGGTGGAAAACATTAAAGATAGGAAACAAAAAGAACAGTGGTGAATTAGAACCATCATGGTGCTGATCAAAGAGATGTCTAATCTTTCAAAATTAACTCAGAATGTATAATTCATAGACCTGTTAGGCTTCATTTTCTTGGACTTCCAATTGTTAATAAAAGCCCCCCCTGGCCCGCCCGCAAGCTTTTAAGTAAATGTACTAGGAGTCAGAAGGGAAGAATTGGTTAAAGAACAAAAAGTAAAGGACAACAGTCAGCTGAGAGTTCAGACAATGAAGGGAAGCAAGAAGTATGCCCCCAGGGATCAGTTTAGGATCTAGCACTATTTAACTTGTTTGTAAGTGACTGGAGGTGAGTGGTCAGTTAGCTATGCTTTTCAGAAGCATCTGGCCAGTGTTGTTGGAAGCAGGATGCTACATTTCATGAACTCTTGTTCAGATCCAGCAGAGCTCCTATTATACCATGTTTCCCCGAAAATAAGACATTGTCTTATATTTATTTTTGCTCAAGAAGACACACTAGGGCTTATTTTCAGGGGATGTCTTACTTTTATTAAGTATAATATGCTTGAATGTCAGCCCTGCACACAACCATAGCCACGCCCATCACTAGGTTTTATTATCAGGGTAGGGCTTATATTTAACAAATGCATAGAAATCCTGCTAGGGCTTATTTTTGGGGAGGTCTTATTTTCAGGGAAACAGGGTATTAGGTCACATGATTTACTTACCACGGTAAGTAAAGCTGAAAGAAGAGAGTGTCTAACATTTGAAGCTTAGTTAGACAATGTTCTAGTTAAACAAAGCTTTCTGGCTGCAAACCAAACAACATACTGTGAGGGATTATACTTTTCATGAATGACAACATGTTTCTGTTTGTAGGGCCACTCCCAATCTAGTTGTATACAGAAAAGGGCCCAATAAATGCAAAAAGCATGCTAAATAAAAAAGAAAGAAATTTGAAGTAATCATAATACAGTAGCCAAAAACTTGCATTTTTTCATTTAAAAAGATACAGGGAATTAGAAAATGAAAAATAGAGGAAGAGGTAGAAATCAATGAATTTATTAGTGACAAGGGACCACTGGGTAGTCTGAAACAGGTTCACTCAAAAATGTCCCCATCAAGTCAGTATGGTCGTATTTGTTTAAACTGGCTTTTAAAATATATGGATGGTTATGCTGACAGCATCAACTGTATTATTTCCATCTAGAGATGTAAAATTTCCAGAAATTCTGAAGCCAGGGGAGGAGGTGTGAATTTAAAAAGAAAAAAGACCCCCCCCCAATATTTTCCCTAAGGTTCCCAGAAATTTTACATCCCTACTTCCAATATACCTCTGGGGAGAAACATGTCCTGTTTATGGACTTTCCAAATGAGTTGGTTTGCCAGTGTGGGGAACCAAATGCTGGACTAGAAGGTTTGGGAATTTCTTCCTGTGAGTTGTCTAGTTTGCTGTCCCATGTTCTCAGAAACCATGGATAGTCAATGGAATATTTCAGATAGTCTTTTTCTGCTCAGAATTGTTGCATGTGGGATTCTTCTGGTTTCCCTCAATTAGCCCACATGAAAAAACTACAGATGATGTTCATTTTACAGTAATGGCAATCTGATGCCTGTGTATGAATTGGTCCCTACATTTGTGGACAGGAACATTAATCTCATTGAAGGAATTGCAGTCTTGGCTAGACATCTATATTTAGAAGTACATTTAGCTTTGAGTGAAAACAGCTTGTATGATATTTTAAATGTTAAAAGATTTTTTTAAGAGCATGAACCATGAGCAACCCTTTTCCCAGATGGATGAAATGATGTTTTGGGTCTTTGGATGCAGATACAAGCACATATAGTAACTATGTTTGGGAGTGGGATGTAGACAGTGGTCAAAGATGAATTTAAATGCAGTATTTTTTACTAATGTCAGTTTCATTAAAATAATCATCTTGCCACTACAGGTAATATAAAAACCATTTATGCAGAACTGGAACTATTCAATAGAGCAAAGTGACCCTCTTTCCATTTTGGTATCATCTCACATTGTAAAGCATAGAAAAGTTTTCATAGGAACATTAGTTGTAGCAGACAACATGCAAAGTCATTATGATAAACACTAAGCAGCCAGTTTAGACTTCTGATGATAAGAGAGGAACTTGTAAATGTACTGTACTGTATATTAATTCAGCCAGTTTCTCTTCCTTTATAGTAAGTACAACAGGACTGTCAAAATATGGAAATAATATTTTCAGTTAATAGATACTCTTTATACTCTGAATATTATTGGAACCTTAGGGCAGAATTGCAAAAGCAAGTGTGTTTATAAGGCAAGACTGTATATATAAGCAGTATCTTTACAGCAGTATCTTTTCACTGAGCCTATCACATATCTTAAGTTATCAGCCATGTAATTTGCAAAAGTATGTATGATTTAAGAGCATCTAGTGTTTTCAATTATATTCTTTTTCTTATTTAGTAGATTTAATATTTGTAGTTGTTAGGACTCTAGAACTGTCTGGGCTTGATGGGAGAACAGGTTGGGTTTGATTTAAATCACAATTTAAGTAAGGCTTGATTTAAATCATGATTTTCTACATAAAGACTCATTTTGCTGGAGTTGTTCTAATCATAATACAATATTTACAAATACATGAAGGTTTCATTTTTAGAATAATTTTTAAAATTAGTTTTATAGTTATATCAGAAAATTACTTGATTTGGTGGTTATATACCATTAGAAATACAAAGATAATTATGAAAATATTGCAGTGTGAACTATCTCCAGTTTAATAGGTTAATCATCCATATTTAGACAATTGTTCTGTTGTTGGAAGGAGAAAAATAACATTAATAATAATTTAAATAGTTTTATTTAACCAAAACAATAGCAGTATACAGTGGACCCTTGTATAACTAACAGCTTGTATAACGTAAAATCTGTACAACATAAAAAATTCCGGAGATAGGGGAAATTTGCTTAACATAATAGCCTATGGGGAGAATCCGTACAACATAAAAATGGGATTACTCCGTTTTCAATGCATTCCTATGGGGATTTGTATAAAGGAAAATTTGCTTAACATAATTTCATTTGGAACGAATTAATTCCTTTGTACAAGGTACCACTTGTATAGCATTATATATGCTTGTATTTGCTTAAAATATCTTTTAAAAATTAGACTGACATTCATTGACTACATCAGCCAGGTCCACATGAAAAACTTAAAATACACTATCTTCTACATCTTACTAATCTTCATCTTCATTTTCTTGTTTGTTCATAATCTCGAAAAGAAAAACAAGCTTTCCTGCATTATCGATTCCAAAGCTATTTCTCAATTTACAATGAATGAGTCCAAAGGAAGAGAATATTCTTTCTACCCTAGCAGAAGAAGTTACTGCTGTTAAAAGTGAAATCATTACTTCTGTCATCTCTATATCCAACTGCTTAAGTGACTTTCACCATTTTACTGGTGTGACTTTCTTTAAAATATCATTGGCAAACATATATTTCTTGAATGGTTTTCCCCTAGCTCTAAAGTTTATTATAGTTGGCATTACAGATGGATGATTGCTGAATACCCATGTCATAGCTAATTCCTCTTCTTCAGCACTTAAGGTTTGACCCTGGTACTGGATATTGACAATATTTGCGAGAAAATGAGCTAGAGACACTGCTTCTCCCATCCGTTTTTTTAATGTTTGTAATTTAATACAACAATACCTCGTAAGACAAATGCCTCTTAAGACAAAACATTCGTAAGACGATTGAAATGTCCAGGAATAGGAAAACCTCGTAAGACGAATGTTCCCATGGGATGCTTTGCAAGACAAATTCAATGCATTCCAATGGGAAACAGCATTAAACCTTGTTTCATTGGATGAATTTTTTGTAAGATGAATTGACACGTAAAATGAATTAAATTCGTCTTAAGAGGTACCACTGTATTGTCACTGAATAGTTCTGTTTTTAAGTGCTCACTCCATTCTTTCCAAATTCCAAGAGCATCAGCAATCAAACAGGTATTTTTCTGTATTTTGTTTAAAGCTTCAGGAATGGGTTTCAGGATGGTCAGCATATGTTCAACATTTGTCTTAAGCCCAATGTTGAGGATTTTGGCCATGACAGTGCCATCTATTTTCTCTCGATTTTGTTTGCAAACAGTAATCACAATAGGCCAGTTCTTGATATACTTCTCAAAACAGTCAACTACATCGCTCCATCTGACTTCCTGTAGGAGCATTAGCTTGGTTCCACCCATTCTTTTCCAAGCGGCTGCTGCAAAATGATTGTTACGAAAGTATTTAACAATTTCAACAACGTTAGTCTTTATTTCTGGAACACTGAAGTCTTTTGCTAGGAGGTGCATTGAATGAGCACTACAACCATATGTTATTAGCTTGATATTCTCCTCACACAATTTTAGATTTCTTCTCATCTTGGATACATTTGTAGCATTGTCTGTGACCAAACTGCGTATTAGACATTTGAATGTTAGTTCGCATTTTATTATAGCTTTTGTTTCTACTTCTTGTAAGTATTCTGTGTTTGCATTTCCTGATGTATCAATTGTTTCTGCAAGGAAAACATTCCCTTCTTCTGTTGTTATACACGCACATACAACAGGATCATTGTGGACAGTACTCCACCCATCAAAACTTAGATTAACAATTTTACCCTCTATATGTGTTGCACATTGCTTAATTTCTTTGTCATACACTTTATCCAGCAGTTTCCCTGAAACATCTGTTCTGCTAGGTGGACTGTATCCTGATCTCAATGACTGAATCATATTAATGAAGTGTGGGTTTTCAATAAGACAGACAGAAGAGTTTGTTGTGGAAACAAACTGGCAATTTTTTCACCAATGAACTCTTTTTCTAATCTGCTGGGGGTTTTTTTTATCATAAACGTATCTATGGTGATGGTTCCTGGATGGTTGCATTTTTTTCTTTTTTTTAGGCGATGTACTGTGGATATGTGATGTTGTTGATGATGAATATGATGATGTGACTGAAACACTATCCTGGACAGATAACTCTGAAACTGTAAAACAGGAGGATGGTGAAGGTGGATAGTTTCCTGAATCTTTTTTTTTTAATGATGAATTCCCCTAAACAAAAAAGTCAGTTCTGTTCTTTTATATATTATTTATACTATTTTGGCTTATTTAATACATTAGTATTATTACTCTTTGGATTCACTGCCACAGTGCCACTCAATACTCCCCCAAACAAGGAATATGCTTGCTTCAACTCAGCTCTTTATTTCTTCATAGCAACAATCTCTGACAGTAACATGCAGTAACAATAACATATATTTTTGTTCAAACATGAGAGACCCAGTGTGGTATAGTCAGACTCATTTGAGTGTTGGATTAGGAACTAGGAGACCTGGTTCAAATCCCCACTCAGCCATAAAGCTCACTGAGTGACCTTGGGGCAATCATTATCTCTCAGCCTCATCTACCTCACAAGGTTGTTGTGAGGGTGAAAGGGGAAGGAAATTGTCGTAGTAAGCCACCTTGAAATGGGCTTTGGCCCTGGAGAAGGTGGCATAGGAATCCAATAAATAAATTCCTCAAGGCAGTCTTCAAGAAATAATGATGAAATCAAAAAGTTTGCAAGCCTGAAGATCCTGCCTGTTCAGAAGTGTTCCTTTTGTCACCTTTATCACTGCACTTCTCATTATGTTGTTTCATTCAGGCCGCAAGCAAAGCAAAAGCACCACAAGATGTGGTGATGACATCTGGCCTGGATGCCTTCAAAAGGGGATTAGACAGATTCCTGGAGGAGAAGTCCATCACAGGTTACAAACCTTATGTTCTTATGTTCTTAGCTTCAAAGTATTCTGCTAATATAGGCCTTGCATTTCTTTGCTGCAGTGTTTGCATTTTGCACACATGTCTGCCTTACCCATTCATTGGTAGAGGAACTCCAAAAATGGGTCTCTTTTATGCTCTGCTGCCATTACAGGTTTTTCTCCCCAAGGGAGAGAGTGAGAATAATATGATAACCCTCTGGCCGCTATAGACATAAAATCTCAAGACGTGGAGTACTGTGCTCAAAAGGTTTCACTTTCATTTTATTGCTTGCCCCTCCCTCTTCAAACTTTGTTCCTTGTGCAGAACTATTCCATTCCAAACAACCTATTCATTGAACTTCTTGAAACATAGCAACTTAAGAGGTAAGGGGGTTGATTCTGTAATTTGTGTACATAGATTTGCAGAGGAACAGTGGGATTAAGGTCTTTTTCTCAATTCTGAAGTTCATTTTATAACCTTTTTTGCTATGAAGGAGGCATGTTATCGTTGCAGACCCAAGTGCACTGCTTTGAAAATAGCAAAACCAAGCATCTTTGAGAATATCTTCTAGATAGAAAAAATGCCCCAAATAACAACCCTGTGTGATATCTAGTGAAGAGGGCACAACTCAGAGGTATACAATAATTATCAATCTAAATCTGTTAAACCCTACTATTATGGATCTACTCAGTCAGTGGCAACTTGTGCAATGAAGATTTATGTAAATTTCATTGATTCATTATGTCTGTTCTAGGTGGAACTGAAAATTAGATTAGGCTGTTACAAGTTTAAGCCTCCTGGAATCTTTGGCAGGAAATAGATCACTGAGAAAGGAACTGTCTTTAGTGTTGTGTGCGTTGTGTTAGTATTACCTATAGCAGGGTCCCCCATCCCTGGGCTGTGAACTGGTACTGGTCCATGGCCTGTTATTTATTTCATTTATTTATTTATTATTAGATTGATATACTGCACCATCTAGCCCAATGGTTCCCAAAGTGGTCTACATAGACCCCCAGGGGTCTATTTCAACTTGCAGGGGGTCTGTGAGAGTGAGGGAAAAATGGGGGGTCCACCAGAGTAGACCCCATTTAGGCAGATCATCGTCAACATTTAGGTGTTCTGTAAACGTCTTACACAAATTGTTTTGGCACCATTTTTGAAAGATTTTGCAGCAATTTTTGGAAATTTTAAAACTTGTGGTGCAAAGGTAGGGACCTGATCCTTGTGGTGTGCATACCTTTAAAGCCCATTTTGCATTGTGTGTGCAGGGTGGGGGTATTGCATCATTTTTCGGAACTTGTTCCTCGCCATGTGCATGTTTTTAAAGTCCGTTTTGCAAAGGTTGGGGACTCGTGTTTTGCAGCCACATGACAGATATTTGTACCATAATCATGGTTGTTTGAAATTCAAATCAAATATAATTACAGTTGTACCCTGGTTAACAAGTAACTTGATTTACAAGCATTTTGATTAACGTGCAAAATTTTCTGAACATTTTTGCCTTATTAATGAGCAGTCCCTCACTATACCAGCACTCTCATGTGTGTCACATAATCAAAAGTGCTCTAAGTAAATGACATCTCTCTTTCTCTCTCCCCCCCCACTCCTTTGCTGGAAGTGATTGTTTCAGTTTCTGCCCCTCCCTCAACAGCAGCAGCAGAGTTGAGGGAGGGGCGACAGGCTCAGTAAAGGTATGGACAATTGCCACCCCCATCAACCCTTGTCCCCAAAGAGGCCACCTCCGTGGGTCCTCCCCACACCATCCTTGCCACCACCACTGCAACCAGGACACACCCACCCACCCCATTTCCCCATTTTTAAAACAGCCCCCTCCATGGAGGCTTCCGCCCTTCTCTGCACTAGTTGGGATTCTTCCCATCATCCCATTTTTAAAACAGATCCCTCCATGGAGGCTTCCCTCGTCCTCCTCACCTGCCACAAAATTTTTCAAATGCAGGTTATTGTCCTTTGTACTATACTGTATTTTGTATTTTGGGCACACATAACCCATTGTGTGGAATCACAGAATGACCACTCATAGAACCAGAGTTACAGTTAAGTAACCTCTTTTTTTATCCACCTTGTAAACAGACCAACTTAATATCGCTCAAGGTATAATTTTAAAAAGTATGCTGCTGTCTTAAAGAAACTCAAAAATGTAGTTTTTTGTGTTCAGGTGCAGTATTAGTGCAACAATGTCAAATGAATTTCCCAGGTAATTAAGGAGTCAGCAATAGTAGCCTCTATTTCAATGATGAACAATAGTTCCATCAGTTTGTGCAGAGCGAGAGTGTCCTGTTGAATGTTTTCTGAGTCACAGATGTTTTCCAGTTTCTCGTTATCATGGGAGATGTCTTTAACAAGTACAGTACTTGACTGCTCTTCCCATCAGACCTGGAAGGATATTAGTTTGTGCACTCCAAGGTCAAATTATTTTTCTGGGCTAATAAAAATGTATACAACCTCTTTTAGGTCAGTGCCATCTTGGAGTTGTTTTTTAATTCTCATACAGGAAATGAATAAGTCTTCCCAGCTATTAGTTACCTGTAGTCTCTGCTGGCTGTCTTTGAAAGTTTTCTTTCTGTTCCCCATCACATCTCCCTGAAGCAATATTGGCATGTTTGAGTACGGCTCACCCTATCTATAGTTTCACAGAGAAAAGAGGTCATTAGTTGGATATTTCATTTTTCTAGAATATTGGACTAGAATATCGTTCAGCCTGTTTTTCTGCTGAGGAGTCTTCTAATGAGCTGGTTCTATATATGCTGATCCCAGGAAGAGGACTCTTGTCTCTCTTCTAAGAGATTGACCACCCCAGTGTCTATGGGAGATGCTGTGCCGTTTTCAGCATGGAAGTTGAATGGGATTGGGATGGGTGGGAGCATCTCCTTAACTTCAGACAGTAAAATGTCTTGAGCTCCTACTAAGTAATTCCATATGTAGCAGGAGGATATCACTTCCATTGGTTTGTCCTTCTTGTGAGTGAGTATAAAACACCCAAACAATATCAATCCAGAAGATAGTAAGAAAGATACATATCTTTGTTCTACACAACACAGCCATCTTTCATACTGTTTCTTAGTCTCGAATATAGGCCAAGTCATTTATTATGGAATGCTTCCTGCAGAACTCAGCAGTACATTTTTATACGTAGACATGGTTAGAATTATATGTGCATGACCTGAAAAGCAATGTATATTTATCCCCTCTCTCAAAACAAAACAGCCCCAACGCTTGGGGAAAGTAAATGGTATGCATAACTATTAAAGAGCCATAGCCCTCTTGTTCTTCTTGTGCATATCTTATTTGTCTAGGGAGAAAGTTAGTAAAGTTAATGTTTAAGATAAAGTGCCCACCCCCCGTGTATCGTGGGGGTTAGGCACCCAACCCGACCCGCGATAATTGAAAATCTGTGATATGCGGATGCAGATCGGGTTGGGCCTGGGGGCCCTTATATTTACTCCCAGCCTGGTGCTGCCCCAAACGGGCCTGCAAGGACCTTCCCGGGTCTTATGCCCCCCCCCCAAAAGGGTTTCCCTGCGAATCAGAAGTCACTTCTGGATTGCTGAAAATCATTTCTGAGTCCTCCAACAGGCCTAGAAAGGCCCTCAGAGACCTTAGAAATGATTTTCAGCAAACTGGATGTGACTTCCGGTTCATAGTGGGCCCATTTGGGGGGCTCCAGAAGGGCTGGGAAGGCCCTCACAGGCCCGTTTGGGGCAGTGCCAGTCCTGGGGTAAGTACGGGAGGCCTGAAACAGGCCTTCCCCCCTTACCCTAGGGGGCCTTTTCTCATATACTTCGGTCCTGCGATATAGTGGGGCCACAGTATATGAACCACGAACAGACGGGGGACCGTTTTAATAATAATAATAATAATAATACTAAACATTTGATCTACAGAGCTGGAAGGGACCCTATGGATCATTGAATCCAGCTCTTTTCAAAGAGGCACAGCAGTGAATAAAATGAACATATGCAGGCTGAGATCATAGTGCAAATGAAAAAGCATTGATTGTATTCCCAGAATCTCTGATGGTTTCCTCAGTAACAACAAGAAATGTTATCACTTTTGTATACAAGATAAGTGACAAAAGTAGTTTAGAATAGTTATCTGGAAGTAATATCACCTTATTCCTCATGTCTTGTAGTGAATACAGTGAGGGATTAGGACTCTAAAGGAATCTGCTGTGATTTAAATAAATCTTCACATAAATTGCACTTGTAGATAGCCTCAGATCATCTTTGGTTCAGGTTTTGCCCACCATGGAAAATAAAATAAAGTGGTACCTTGTATAAAGGAATTAATTCGTTCCAAATGAAATTCTGTTAAGCAAATTTTCCTTTGTACAAATTTCCCATAGGAATGCATTGAAAACAGATTAATCCCTAATCGTGGCTGATTTTCTGTTGTACGGATTCACCCCATAGGTGATTCTGTTTCCCCTGTCTCCGGAAATTTTTTCGTTTAAGCGGATTTTCGGTTAAACAAACTGCTTGTTATACGAGGGTCCACTATATGTCATTTTCAGTCACCTTCACTACCTTTATAAAAAGAGTCTCTCACTGGCATGGCAGCAGCAAAGTCACCCTTATATTTTGGATAGTTGATGATACAGCTCAGTGAGTTAGGAGTCTGGCTATGGAACCAAAGGTTGAGGTTTTCTGCTTGATGTGGGCATGCATCAAGATGGTTCTCCTCAATTCCACATCTGCTGTATAGCACAGTAAAATGTTCGGCGTGGGGGAGAACAAATAAACACTTTGAGAAATAAAAGATGTATTGAAGAAAACTGAACCTTACAACAAAACCAGTGACAGGGATTAATTGCACAATTCTGTCCAAGATGCTTGCATCACCAGGGTTAGAGTTGAATTTGCCCATGAGAATAGGAATGATATTTTCCTCCTTCAGAGGACAAGAGGGCAGATCTTTCTCATTCATTTTATGGAGTGTTTGATTCATTCATTGTCAACATGAGATTGAGTTGCTGAAAATAACAGTAATTTCTGTTTTTAGAATTTTATTTCCTGTTTAATTGATGGACAAAACATAGACCGCAGTCCACCTATGAGCAACACCTGGGTTTCGTTCTAATGCCTGCTACTTACTGCCATCTTCCAGAGAAGACTGGACTGGATGAACTTTCATTTTATCCAGAAAGGCGCTTATAAGAGTACATACTGAGTATCATTTAACAGTTAAGGCCTATGTGACAGTGTTGGTGAACCTATGCCATGGGTGCCAAAGGTGGCACTCGGAGCCCCTTCTGTGGGCACCCAACATCGCCCCTTCACAGCCACCCGTATTCAGGTTAAATTGCTGTATTGGTACTTTGCAAAAAAGTACAGTGGACCCTTGTATAACAAACAGCTTGTATAACATAAAATTTGTACAACATAAAAAATTCCGGAGATAGGGGAAATTTGCTTAACAGAATCACCTATGGGGCAAATCCGTACAACAAAAAAATGGGATTACTCTGCTTTCAATGCATCCCTATGGGAAATTTGTATAAAGGAAAATTTGCTTAACATAATTTCATTTGGAACGAATTAATTCCTTTATACAAGGTACCACTGTAATGGGTTTTGAATCACAGTTTGGGCACTCGGTCTCCATAAGGTTCATCATCATTGCTACATGGCATTTAGTACATTTACACAGCTAAGCTAATATGACAGCTGTGTCCATTATTTGAGCTGGCTGATTTGGCCTTGGTGAAACATTCCCTAGTAGTATCCTGTATCGGTCACTGTAAAAATATTTTATATTTCCAAGTCCCAGATCTAACCTACAACAAAGCCCTAAACAGCTTTGGCCCAAGCTATCTCAAAGACCGCATTTCCCTTTATGAGCCTACTTGGGTGATAATCAGGAGAGGCCTTTCTCTTGGGTTTGCTGCTTTCGCATGTGTAATTTGTTGGGGACACGGGAAAGGACCTTCCCTGTTAATGTTCATAGACTTTGGAACTTCCTCCCACAGCAGGCTAGCCTGGTCCATCTTTAGTGTCTTTCTGCAAAAAGGCAGTGACCTTTCTCTTAGGCACGTTTTGCCTTAGGGACTGGTTGTCTGAGGAGAATTTTTAAATTGATTGTTGTATCTTACTTCTTTGAATGTGTTTTGATGTTGATTTTATATTACATCTTGTAGTATTACAGTATGACCCCCCTTATCTGCAGGAGATTGGTTCTAGGACGCCCTGTTAGCACCACGAAAATCAAATGGGTTGACTCCTGCTGTTCTCCCTCCACCGCTGCCAGCCATGGAGGTAGCGGCCACAACGATGCAAGGGGAGTTGGTGGGTGCTGCCACTGCTGCCACAGAGTAACAGCTCAGATTAGCCACGGTCTCAGGATTGCCTCCTCCAGCAGCGGCTGTTGTCCACACTAAGGCTGCCGGCTGTTGCCCTCGCTCTGTGGTTGCCAGCACTGCTCTGGGTTGTGGGCTTGCCGGGCAACAGCTACCTCTGCTGTAGTTGCCGCTTCCTCGACTTGGCAGGCCGTGTTTTCTGCCATGTTAGTGTTGGAAGCAGAAACTCAGTCCGAAGTGGAGGAGGGGGCAGTGGTGGCAACACTGCTATGGGAGTGAACCTCAGCCAGTCACTCCCTTCCCAGTGCTCCTTTCTCTCCCTGGGCAAAGAGAAGCCCTCTGAGCTTCTCCGGGGCAGAGAGTGGCAGCAGAGTCGTGCTCCCTTCGTCTCCCAGTCTGGGTGGGTGAGGCAAGGGAAGGAGGGTGGACAGACAGTGCTGCCTTTGTCTCCTCTCTTCCTGTGGCCCCTAGAGGCTGAAGAGGGATACAGCTCCCATCTTTGCTCATACCCTCTCAGCCTCCCCGGCCTGGGGCGAAAGCAGAGGTGCCACCCCATCATGCTGCCTGGCTTTCGTGCTACCTGGGCCACATCTACCTCCTCCTTGTCATGCTCTCTGGGGGTGCGCCGTGGGTGTCCTGCCGGTGGCTGGCTGACTACACTTGGAGGACAAGCTGTGCCAGATGCAGGTGGGCCCACCCTTAGGAGAAAGCAGCAGAGGAAGAAGCAGCAGTCTGCCTACCTGTCAACTGCCAGCATTGGCACCCAGGGGGCAGATGAACCCCAGTAAACTCTGGCATGGCACCATGCCCTTTTGCTGCTGCCTTGATGGCAGGCAGTCACAAGCATGGGGGCTGCCTTTGAATTGCAACCCGCCACACTAATCTTCACCGAGGCTCCAAGGGTCATCCCTGGCCCACGCCACCTCTGCCACCACTGCTGATGTTGCGGGCAGGTGCCCCTGGGCTTCCCCAGCACCACTTGCCAACCACAGATAACTGAATCTGTGCCTAGCGAATCAGCAGATACAGGGGTGCCACTGTACTTCAAAACATTTGGCTAGGAAGATTGTTTTGTGTTTTAAAAATAATTAATAAACTAGTATTTCTATTTTAAAAGCCAACTCAAAAGCAACAAGTTACTAACCAGCAACTAAGTAAAAAAAAGGCTACTGCTAAATAATAAAATGTAATAAAATGTACTGCTGAGTTCTGTAGCAAGTATTCCATAATAAATGAATCGACCTATACTTGAGACTAAGAACCGGTATGACAGATGGCTGTGTTATATAGAACAAAGATATTTAGCTTTCTTACTATCTTCTGGATGGATACTGTTTGGGCATTGTATACTGACTCACATGAAGGGCAAAACAATGAAAGTGATATCCTCCTGTGAAATATGGAATTACTTAGTATGAACCCAAGACATTTTAATATAAGTTAAGGAGATGCTCCCACCCCACCTTACCCCAGTGTTTTACCTACTTTTCAGTGGGTTTTCCATCACCTTTTCTTAAGTAATTGCTTTCACCATTCATTCTGAGCAAAAGGCACTTTATTTTTTTATTTATACTTCTTTTGTGTGTGATTTTGGAGGATGGTTCTCAGTTTGATGCGCTACATTAATATACAGTCATGTCACTAAATTCAATCCTTCCCATGTTCATTTATATGTTGACATTCACTTTCAAATGGTGGAAATGGAAAGTTTCACATTCTGCCCATTGAGTATATAGAGCAGTGATGGCAAACCTTTTAGAGACCAAGTGCCTAAACTGTGATTCAAAACCCACTTATTTTTCACACGTGCCAATATGGCAATTTTACCTGAATACAGTGGTACCCTGTATAACAAATGCTTCGGATGCTACCCTTTGGGAAAGTGAGGATCGACCAGCAGGCCTTTGAACTTCTCACGGCCACAGTGAGGGTGCTGTGGCCATGGGAAATTCAAAAACCTGCTCCATTTGCTTCTCTGCCCTGGGCATAGAGAGGACCCCATGCTCTCTGCACAGAGCACTGCTCCAAACAGAGGGGGAAGTGCCTTGGCTGTGAGGGGGTGATTTTGCGTGCCCTCAGAAAAAATGCATATAGGTAGAGCTATCTTTCTCCCATTATTAATCTATTTCTTTATGAATTATATTTAATTCTGCTCTGTTTACAGTAGAAATACACAAGATGTTTTTCTCTGCAATGGGACCTGCTTTATGGCATACAGGCCCCAAAGAAGTTTACCAACATTAACATTATTTAAGCAGAAATATTTTTATTTTCACAAGAATTTTAGTAGAGCTTACTGTTTTAATTAGAGGTTTTACTTTATTTTCCTTTACTCTCTTTCGCTCTTACAGAATATTTAGAGGTTTTTGGTATATGTTACTTACCACTTCTAATATCATATGATGAAGGCTGAGTATAGATATGCTTTTCTTTTAATTATTTGAAACCCTGTGTTACTTATTTGCACTTTAGAATAACTTTACTTTTGGAAATACATGTATTGTACACAACTACTACTGGCCTCAAAGCAAAAAGAACACCTGTTCTTAAGACCTTCACTTTTATCATGCAACCTTATATAAATAAATTGATGTTGTTAGTAATTAGATAAAATAGTTTAGTCTCCCCCCCCGCCACAATGTTGGATTTGTCATTTGCAGTTTGCAGTCCTCATAATGGTCTTGACTAAGTGAGCAGGCTAGTCAGGAAATTGTTTAGTTTCCTGTCTGGTTGGTTTTAAATATATGATCCAGAGCTTGTCAAAATCACTGGGTCAAAACCTGTGGATGTTTATCAGCTTTGGGCTAGGAACACTGGCATTCTTGAGGAGTTTGAGATGGAAATAATGTGGACATTCTAAAGCAGGGCTTCTCAATCTAGATGTCCTTCCACAAGTTTCAGGAAGTCCTTAAACAGAGTGCAAAAAATACCAAACAAAAAAAGAATATCAATTTCTTTCTTGAAGCTTTAAAAATTGACTTGGGGGGGAGTCAAATAATATTATTAAGGGATTGTTCCACTCTAAATAAGTAGAAGGGAGTATGGGTGATACTGTATGTAGAGAGATATGGTACAGTAGTCTTTGATAATGAAAGAGCTCTTTTTTCAGTTTTCGGGTATCTGGAACTTGGTATCATTGCACGTGAGTAACATACACCCCAACATGGAGAGGGGGCTTTATTATTAGTGCTGAGTTGGTGGTAGCGGTGGTGACGTTACTATTGTCAGGTAGAGCTACTCCACAGAATATCATTCAATTATACTATGCAGTTGCATCTAGAATAGTTTTCCATAGGTTTCATTAGACTTTCCAGCATAGATTATAACCCCAAAAAATTAAGAACCAGTATAGTAAAGAAAATGACATGTTGCAAAATTCTTTGTAAAACAAGCAATATGCTACCAGTTTTAATGTTGGTTCAATGTAGACTGCTGCTCCCATATAAAATATATTTTCTTGTTAGAAGGGATCACACCTACCAAGTCCTGACATTACTCAAAGAAATATTTCAAATTCTATTTTATAGTTAGGAATGAGGGTAGATAAATGGAAAATGACTGTACTTTTCTGCTTTCTAGAGCATAGCTTAAAGGCGTAAAAATATACCATATGAAGGGGGGAATTGTGAATTATCATCTACTGTACTTTGAATATTAATAATGTCATTTGCATTTTTAAAACTAAATAGTGCATATACTCCAAAACCTTAGTGTGGTTGCAAGGGGGTCCCCTCATGCACGCACAGTGGGTCATCTGAACCTGCCCCACTGGCCCAGGGGAGCCCAAGAGAGAGGGAGTCATCATAAAAAATGTGAAATGAAGCAGAAACATGGAAGGAGGCAGTCAAGGACTAGGACCCAGCCCTCTCTGTCTCTGCAGATGTGCAAAAAGGGATAGAGAACAAGGAGGATCCCCTTTGGTCCATCCCATTTGGTCATGGAAGAGGTTGGGGCAGCATAGCCCCCAGCTTGACCCAGCATCTTTGCCACCTGATGAGAGCATGGAGACCACTCGAACCCAGGTTGAGCACTGGAAACACGAGCAGCAGAAGGCATGACAAAGGAGGATCCAGGAAGAGAAGCACCATGTAGCCCAGTCGCCCTCACCCATCTTTATCAACTTTCTCTAAAAAGACCGCACCCTAGTTGAGAGGACTCATACTCCTTGCCTGCTTTTCCAGACCTAGACTTTCAGAGACCCCAATGAAGCCAGATGGGGCCCCAGTCAGACTAATTGTACCCAGGGGGTTAGTGTTGGAAAGGTAACTGCCTGGGAACATGGAGAAAGGTCAATAGAGGATGGTTGTGTACCTTTAATAAAAGCTGCCATGAATGACCAATTCAGGCTGGAAGCCATGGACTTTTTGCCTGGGGCTTCTCAGCTACACATTATGTGTTTCTACTGAAAAGGAAATTCTAGTGTGGCCAATGGGCTTGACTCACAAGCATGTAAGTAGAAGTAGAAAGCGGGGTACTTCAAGGAGCAGATGCAGAGGAAGTGGTATCAGGAAACAGATATCTAGTCTCGGGCGCTCCCGGACACATTTGGTGGGGCCACTGTGAGATACAGGAAGCTGGACTAGATGGGCCTTGGCCTGATCCCGCATGGCTCTTCTCATGTTCTTATGTTCTTAAATTAGCAACCTTAGGTTCCAAAGAGGGTGTCTCTATTTGACATGACAAGCAAGTAGGGAAATAAATAGCAGATATTTCATTTTCATTTGTTGAAGTGTCTTTCAACAATATATAAAAACTGAAGCTTTTCTCTCCTGTCTTACATGCATAAAATGGTTAAATTTGCTTGGCTGGAAAAGGCATTAATAGCTTCCTGTGTTCTTAACCTTGTTAGATCATGTTGGGCGCTTGGAAAGTGACATAAAGCAATTTATCTTCCAGTAGCGGTGTTCCAATATTACAGGGAGACCAGAGGAGAAATCACTAGGGGCATCTCACTTTAATGCATCAGGTTGGCAAGCAAACAAAAAGCGTGTTTGCTGAAGCGGCTCACAGTAAACTGATTGATATTCTGCACCTTCTGTCTTCTCTTCCCTTCTCCTTTTTAATGCATCAGAGATCTTTGTTTTGAAGTGAGCCTGCTCCTTATTCCATTAATTCTTACGAATTTTTAAGACATACAAAATACTAAGATTGCCATCCTAAATATACGTACAGCTGGGGAAAGCTGGGGAACCTGTGCCTAAATAAATACTGTAGGCATAGGATTGTTCTTTAAAAAACTGAATGGGCAATATGACGCTGAATAGAGCTTAGGATATGGAAGTTGCTGCAGTGGTAGTCACTAGATGTGTATAACCTAAACCCCATTCAGACATTACTCATCTGGATCACCGCACCATATGAACAGGGAAATACCTAATCCCTTCCTTCTGCATTGATGCTTTCTCTATGGAGAGTGGCATGTCTGCAAAGGAGAGGATTCTTGCATGAGGTCTAAATGCGAGCAAGAACACCATTTTCTATGCACATAGGCTCCTCCAGAAATATAGGCTTTGTAGCCTCTTATTTGCACACGTTTCTGATCACATGAAGAAGGAACAGTAGAGAAAAGAGAGAGAACTAAGATGCTCCTCTGTTCATGTGGTGGATAAAACTATCAAATAATGCCTGTATACGACTAGGGCAGTGTTGGTGAACCTATGGCATGGGTGCCAAAAGTGGCACGTGGAGCCCTTTCTGTGGGCACCTGACATCACCCCCTTCACAGCCATCTGTATTCAGGTGAAGTTGCTATATTGGCACTTTGCAAAAAATTGGTGGGTTTTGAATTGCTGTTTGGGCACTTGGTCTCTAAAAGGTTCGCCATCACTGGACTAGGGTGAAAGCAGCATTCCCTTTATGAAAATATTCAGATGATAGAAAATAAAATTGTATAATCAGTAAGTATTTGTATCTGTATCATCCTCAAAAGTCAGGGTGGCTTTTGTGACACATAACAGGTACACATGTGAAATGGAGTGGTTGATTTTAAGAACAGGGCCATTTTAAGCCCTCCTGCTTAACATTCTGTTGGAAATGTTGCTTCTTCATTTTTCTTGTTATCTATGGTTATTTGGATGTTTATGTTGTTCATTGGGGGCTTTGTTTTGTTTCTACTGCATTTCTGTGTTTCATTTGGTATTAAAAATACTACAGTGAATCCATCATCATCATCATCATCATTTTCTTCTTCTTCTTCTTCTTCTTCTTCTTCTTCTTCTTCTTCTTCTTCTTCTTCTTCGACTATAATCTGGCCATCATTGTTCAGAAACAGATACTATTCAGTAGAGAGTGATCTCATTGTAAAAATATGTTATACCAAAACTATTTAGGAATTCCTGTTGCCTATTAAAGAAGAAGAAAAAAGAAACAGTTTTATTGCAGGGTTTCCGGGGGATAGTAGTTTTGGCTCTGTGTGATCAAAATGGCAAATGTATTTGCTTTGTCTTTGGGATTCATTGTCACATACTAGTTAGTGTTGTCACTAGAATTTGGAAGATTCAGGTTTATGTCCTCAGTAGGTCATGAAACTTGCTGGGACATCATGGACCAGTTACTTTCCTATAAGATTGTTGTGGGGGTGAAGTGGGGAAAAGAACTGTGATCACTGAGGGCTAAAAAACAGACAAACATCCCAGCCCTCTTGCTGCAGTGCCAAGCACAGGTCTGGGATATACTCCAGGTCTAGTATCAAGGACAGAATGTAAGGTGGCTTCATGAAGGATCTCTGCCTTAAGTAGGTTGGATTAAAATCAGTGGTTTAAAAAATAATTTTAAAATGAATTTTGCAAATTTTAAATCTGATTTCTTTCTAATTTAATCATATTTATGTTATTGAAGTGCTTTTGGTGGAAAACTTCATCTAAAGTTAGTTTTCTTTTTAAGATATGTTACATTCAAAAGTTCTTCAGCCTGAAGTAGAACTTAAGTTCTGTGGCATGAGTTCTATTCAGTTAATTCAAGCCATCTAAGCTGAGATAGCATGCACTTTCCCACAGTAAAATGGTATAAAATAAGGTTCAGGAAAAGGCATTAGTTCCATTGTTCTTCTGCAAAATCGATGTACAAAAATAAATACTGTATGTTATCTTAAATGTTAGATTTGAAGATTGTTTGACATGACCAGTCAGCCTTGTGAAGAGGGAGAGGCAACCAGTAAAAATGAAAGTGAACCTTCTGAGTAGCTTAGAAAACTTGGGATCTTTGTAAACATACTGTAGGTTGAATTTCTTTATTCCCTCCCTTGAGAAATAAAATCACAGTAGGCTATAAAAGAGACCAGTTTGAGAATATTTTCCTCAAGCTACAGGGAAAGCAGATATCTGTGTGAGGCCTGGTGGCTAGAATGAAACAACATTGCAAGAAGTGCTCTGATGAAAGGAACGTGTTTGAAGAGGCAGGACCTTCATGACTTAAACTGAGTCTTACTGACTAGTCGTTGCTTAATTGGTTTTCTCTTAGTCAGAAGAATCCTTTCGGGCAGTTTGGGAGTTGAACAAGATCAGGTGATAAATGGGGAGGCCCTATGTGTCTCTTTTGACCCCCTGAGTGAAGACTTCTGCAAGAGGATTGGTGGCAAAGGCCACAGGTCCATGCCCATTTCTGGGAACTGGGGCATCCATTTCACACCGGGAAGATAGGACGGGCCACCCAGTGGTTTACATCCTTGCGGCCTTCCCTGTATTCCTGTCATCCTGTGAATTTCTCCTCAGCAAGCAGGCTAGGGTGATGCATTGCTTGACTGACAAGAATTTGTTCTCTATGCTGTACCTCCTGTTAGCAGCTATAACCATTACTATATTATCTCTCATGACTTTTGTCACCTCTGGTTACTTGAGCTGCAGTTATATTTGAAACAGAAGAATTTCAAAACTGACCCCAGCATAACATTAGGAGTGGCTGCTCTCGGATATTTACTTGATTTTATTTCACTGGGCTTGGTAGCAAAGCATACATATGCCCTGAACCTCCAGGACTGACAGAACATGGGACACATAGAAATGATATTCACTTTGAGCACTGAAGATAGACGTTAATGTGGCATTTCCCTACTGTTTTAATGACATTATTAATTTCACTCCTTGAGATGGAGACAACGTAGTCTTAAGGAAATAAGAGGTTTGGGAAAGTGAGTCTCCCCCCCCCCCATTTTATTCTATAGTGAGCTGCAGTTGCGATATGGAATGTCAGAATATTAGTGAAGGAAGTGAGAATGAAGAGTAAGGGGAGACAAAACATTTATTTTTCTCAGGTTTTAAATAAGTTACATGTGATATCTAAGCAGATGCACTCCAGTTTTTAAAAACCCTTCTGTGCTATGTAAGGACATTCCAAGAAGATGAAAATAAATAATAAAAAGCACATTTTCTTTTCCAGCTTCTGAATTTGTTAAGTAAAAGCATTGTGTTTGAATATTATATCTTGCCCCAAGCGTGTTTCCTCTAGCTAGGACCTCATAGGATCCTTGGACAAAGGAGAAGATGAAAATGATAATCTCTCATCTCACTCTTCCCTTCTGAGAAACCTGAATAGCATTAGGAATGTCATAATTCACTCTGAATGAGTCTCAGAACAAACACTCTTGGTGAGGTGCAGGGGTTACTTGCAGATCTCACAGTTCTCTTTCTGAACCTAGTACTGTATTAAGTAGGACAGCTTTTAGAGCTTACACACACTCAAAAGATCTCTCTTCTCTGTTCTACAGAGTTAATGTGATACAGTTCAATACTTCTTTCTTCTGAAGCCAGATCTTTTGTTGTTTAAGTGGAATTTAGGTAAATTAATTTATTTGTTGCAGACATATGAAATATGTTAGAGGCATACTCTCCATTCATAGTGCTGGCTATAGATGCAAGTTTTAGACTTTGTGTCTAAATGACTGACGGAGCTGCCAGCTCCTGGGAGGTGCTGAAAAGCAGGCATTCGACCCAATGGGACATTTGTAGAGGTACTTGCATTAGAAGGTGAACAATCTCCATCTCAACCAGTTAATCATGAATATGTGGAGAATTTATTTGCTGGATTAGGATGACCATCAGCAGCAGACAAATAAACTAATTTCATTTAACTAAACAACATTGCATTGTGGAGTTTTATTTCTTCAGCAGAAAATATATTAGTTTGCAAACATATTTATCTGTTCATTTGAATTGTATGAAAATGTAATGTAGCCTCTAAAGATACAATCTTAACTATCTGCGACAGCTGAGAGCTGACTGGGCTTGCTCTGTGTCACCTGAAGCTGTGCCAAAACCAAACTCCTCCCTCTCTAGAAATGATTTAGAATAAGTAGAGAATCAGAACATATGAAACTGACTCTGGTCTGATGACGTGATGGCATAATGACTGCAAGGTCTGTACTGAGAGTACTTTGCATCTTACATAGTTTGGCTCCTCGTTCTTTCGCTGGCTGATTGTGCCAGTTGTGCCAGCACATCTAGCTGCTCTGGCAGATGTGAAATCAACCAGTACAAGAATACTTGTACAACAGGCTTCTACCTATTCCCAACCTACTACAATTAGTGTATGTTAATGTTTGGATTACACTGGATGCCATCCTAAAAAGGAATCGGCATCTTGAATATGAAAGAACTAATGAAGGCTGTTGACAAATAGCCTTAATTACGGGTTGCCATAAGTTAGGACATCACATCTGGGGGTGGGGAAAAGGTGGCTAATCACCAGGTGTGTTTTCCATTGCTTTAAGATGAAAAATATAGCTTCTGTTTGGCAGGGAGCAGAAGCTTGCAAACTCATGACACACACATAAAATACGTTGTTTGGAATTAAGACTTTTTCCTGATATTAGAGGATGGTGGAGCCCACAGATGAAGAAAAGTTAGATCTTTTGAGTAAGTCATCAGAATCCTGTTAGTTTTACAAATTTGCATAACACATTTGGCAGAAAGTTGGTTAACTGCCATAAGTTCCCAAATTAGCATAGGCCTTTGCTTTTGTGTGCAGTAGCATGTGACTTGGTGCAATAGCATGTACTTACAATGACTTGTGGCAGTCTCTCAATGAAATTTACACCAGTGGAGCAATGCCAGTGTAAAACCCCAACAAAATCTTTGCCAGATCTACTCATTCATATTGTCTCTTGGGGAGGAGGCTGCAGGATAAATTGTCATCAACACCATTACCCAATAACTGTAATATTGCATGGGGCAGAGCTTTCAGGTGGAGGGGGAGTCAAGTCACTGCTTCCAGAATCAAGTAAATGACAATGAAGGAAAGTGAATACCCTGCCTTGTATGGAACAAGATTGTGTAATTATTGGGGACATTGTTGCACCTAGGTGGGGTTTTTTATTTTATTTTTATTTTTTGCTACATGCACACCTTTAACCACCGTTATTAAAAACTTACAGGTGGCTGTAAGTTTAGACAATGGCAAAATATTTGTTGCATATTGCAATAAGTTGCACTAGAAAACCCCCACCAAATCAATGAGTATTTGGTGAGATAGCTCCTCTAGGGATGGGCACGAAACAGAAAAAATGTGTTTTGTTTAGTTTTGTTCCCGCCATTATTCGTTTCATTAGAAATGTTTTTTTTTAAAAAAAATCCATATGAAACAAAAGTAACAAACTGATTCGTTGCTCTATAAAACAGGTCCCCTGGGTCCTAGAGCCAGGGGACCCGTTTTACAGCAAAACAAATCAGTTTGTTTTAATGTAAAAAGCCGCTATTTTGTATCATTACTAACGAAATGCTGTTTCTCTGTTTCGTTTCATTTACTAACAAAATGACAAAACAGTGTTTCATTTTTCATTTGGTGCCCATCCCTAATGTCCTCTGTAAGTTCATTGATGAAGATGAGCCTACTTGTTGTCACACTATGCTGAAGTGAATCAAAAGTGTAGGATAATTTGAATAAGTACAACTTATGGAAGAGTTAACTCACTAAATCCCTGTTGGCCTAGTGGACCTTTGCTGGTGCAACCTACTTCATTAAGCAACAGCATGTTGGACTAGGTCTTTCCAAATGCTTTCGATCTGTAGTGATGTCAGGAAACAATTACAAGTTTCATATGTTCTGATTCTCTACTTATTCTTTATTGTACAAAATATAAACTTTATAGTTCTTCACAGTTCTATCACCTGTATCTCTTGTGTGCAAGTGCGTTGGCAACAGAGGATGTTTGGAGCTTTATAGGCGTCTTTAAATAGTTTATGGATTTTAAATTGGCAGGTTTAAACCAGAGAAGTTTGAATGTTGTCCTTTTTTGAGCAAAATAGTTTTGAACCTAATTTTGGGTCAGAAGCTATCTTTCATTTATAGAAATAGGCTTTGCTATATTGCTGTTTCATTACTAGAATACATGTGAGTTAATACTGAAATTATTCTTGTGTCTTAATAATTAAAGCTGTAACATGACTGTACTGTATTATTTAATTATTTGACTATTTATGGACTGGAATAGCAATAACATTCTATAGATTCCAATCTTAAGGTTATTGCATTTGTACACCTTGAAATAGTGGTAATAAGAAGTTGAGTTGTATCAGTAGTAACAGCAGTTTTAGGCTTGAATTAATAATCGAATAAATTCAGTTTGGCCAGGAAATTCATTCTTAATCTCAGCAAGTATTCAGTTTCTGCCTCTGATGTGAATATTGTAATCTAATGATGCATCTCTGTTTGAATGTTTTTGCAGGTACAGGAGAAAGTGGCAAAAGCACATTCATCAAACAGATGAGAATCATTCATGGTTCAGGATACTCTGATGAAGACAAAAGAGGATTCACAAAGCTTGTGTATCAGAATATATTCACAGCAATGCAGTCAATGATCAAAGCCATGGATACTCTCAGAATCCCATACAGTTATGACCATAATAAGGTAAGGTTTGTATTTTCAGTATACTGTAGCATATACCGAAAGCCCATTTATGGCTTTGAATCCATGGATCTGGGGTAAAAAAACAATGTAACGTGGAGGTTTTCTAAATCTAAGAGCTCTATACAGCCCTGCTGTTCTTTGTTTACACTTCTCCCTTCAACAAATCCTGGGTTAGGGGCACCAGCCTCCTGTGTAGTTAACAAGCTGGATATAACTGCCATCACCAACAACCCTCCTGATGCATACACACTCCTCTGCATGGGGACAGGCACTCCCACTCACCTCCAGCTCCAATATAAGTGGAAGTGGCAGCATCAAGCAGGAGCAAATGTTTGTTGCAACATGAGCAACAAAATATACACACCAGGCACACACAAACAGTGGGATGTGGCTGTGTGTGTGTGTTGAACCATTTTTTTTTCTTTATCCTTCTTGCTTTGCGTCAAATTGTCCCCAATGTAAGAGGATGTTGTCGGCCACCACCAGCCCCTGGAAAAATGACCCATTTCTTCTGATTTGTGCCCAGGAGGAAGGCTGTTCCTCCTGCTCTGTTGCTGCTGACATCTTCAGAGACAATGGCTTGGACTCCCTTCCAGGAACTAGGACTGCTGTCTCTTAGCAGGCACCTGCATGCCAGCTGATAGGTGGGCTCCTGCATAGTGATAGGGAAGCCCTCCTCCTGGGTGGGAGGCCAAGCCGCTGTCTTTGAAGATGGTGGCAGCAGAGAAAGAGAAGGCAGGGCCAGGCAGGGAGGTGATGAGGATGGTGTGAAGGGGGCAGGAAAGCAAAACAATGCACCAAGCTGAAAAAGTTCAGTGCTTTGCTTTGTTTCAGCAAAACGTGTTTCATGAAATGAACCACAAACCAAACCACAAGCCAAACTGGTTCATGGTTTTTTTTCCAGTTTGTAGTTTGGTTTATGCCCACATCTACTCAGTTGCCATGGTTTTGAAATCAAAAGGCTCTCAGTTAAATTCAGATAACTTTTATTATAAAGCTAAAAATATAATTACGCATTTAAAGATACGTATTTGAGCTGGTTGTCGTTGGTATGTTCCATAGCATTTTGTTATGAATTATCTAGTTCCAGGGTGGGTTTGATTTAAATTGAATTGATTTTGATCACAATTTAAATTTAAAAATTGAATTTTTTGAAATGATTTAAATTAAATCATGATTTAAATCAATTGAATTTTAAATTAGTTGATTTTTATCCACCCTGATTACTGCTATGGTGATCCTTCCATTAATTCCACTTACACACCTCAGTTCATAGGTCACTGTTCTACTGTTCTACTGTTGAAATAGTTGACCATCCAAACTGAGTAAGTTTAGAGATATAACAGTGTGCTGTAAACAGATATAATGGGATACCATATTTAATAACTTTGAAAATCCAGCAGAGCCAATACTTCTATTTATGCTTATATGAAAGACAGAATTTGTGTCACAGTTCATGTTTGTGTGACTATGATGGTCTGAAATCGCTGACTTTAGTGCATACATTGAATCTAATGCAGTTGTTGCAGGTGTGAAACTGCAAGATACTTCTGTGGGTTATACTTATATGGATGCTCTACCTTCATTGTGGGAAGCACTTGAGGTCATGTTGAGTTTATGTGAAAGCAATTTCCATGCAGCTGTACTCTGTAGTAAAAGTTTTCTATTACTGTATACTAACCACTTCCTGTATAGACAGCTCTATACGCTCCAAATTAGGACGCTACACATTCTTATTTTATCCTATCTTGTCTGCAGGATAGCTGCCGTAGAAAATGGAGTGAGAACTGGCATGATTGTTAAAGATCAAAAGCTGCATCTGATGATGAACAAAAGTACTTTTGCTAAATACAGTTTGTGTTTACAAAACGTATTTTACTAAAGACATTTAGATTGTATGAAAATATAAACTGTGAAATTTTAAAATTCAAAAGCTATCTGTAGGCCCCAATCAATGAATATTAGATAATTAGAAACAAGATCGTTTAAAAATCTGTGTTTTGGATATTCTCAATAAACTGATTATCTAACCAGTGTGTTAGAAAACATGGAAAAGTCACTTTCTAATCACTTGAATCTCATATTATGAAATCTTACCCGTGTAGCAGTAGGAGTCTATTTTTAGCAAGCCTCTTGTTTTTTCCCATCAGCTCTGTTTACTGCTCTGAGTCTTCCAGGATGCTGCATAGTGCTGATAGGTTTCAGTCAGTAGTTTGGGTGATTGAAGATTTCCTATAAAACCAAGGATATAGTCATTGGTCCTGTTTAATGGGGGTTAGTAGTGTTCCATTTGTTGCAGCAGTGCATAAAAGAAAAGAAAATACAGTAGTTCATGACTACCATGCTACATGTATACGTACGAGTAAACATGCCACCTGGAAATCTAGGCATGGCATAGGGTCCTGGAGCATTCAAAAGTGAAATTATTGATTATCCAGATGATCTACAGAGTTGTAAAACTTGTGGTAGTTCAGTCTTCACCTGCACTTTGCACCTCCCACTCCATGGGAGGAAAAATAAAAACATCTGAAATGACACCCAAAATAGAACCTCTGCAGAACATTTCATGTTCAGAGTGAGAGGTCTATGGGCTACATGTGGCTCCACAAGGCTTTCTACATAAGAACGTAAGAACAGCCTTGCTGGAACAGGCCACAGCCCATCCAGTCCAGCATTCTGTCTCACACAGTGGGTCACCATTTGCTTCAGGGTACGTATTCCCAAACAAATGTCTTCACCTGCTTACGATTCCCTCCAAGTGGCATTGAGAGATACCCTATATCTCTCCAACCTGGAGGTTGTCCTTAGATCCATAATGATAGCCATTGATACCCTTGATCTCCGTGAACTTGTCCAATAGTTTCTTAAAGCTGTCAAGGCTGACAGCTGTCACTACTTCTTCTGGCAGGGAGTTCCACAGACCAGTGATCCTTTGGGTGAAATTTGTATCAGCCCAAATTATTAGTATCTTATTATGGATTATTAATATTAAAGCACCACCACTTTATTGGCTACCAAAGCCATGAATTATGTTTTTGAGACTGGCCTATGATCAATTAATGCTACAGGATCACGGAAACATTTAATAAAGGCTTTTACTACTATCTCTTTCAGACTGCAGAGAGGTACTAATAACCTTTTTTAACTGTCACATCAGTCTTATTTTTGATTGATTTACAAAATGAATAGGCAGTAATCCTCACTGCTTCACTCAGTCCCCATCCTTCAGAGGTACATGCAGGAAAGAATATATACCACTGAAGAGGTGGTGGCCAAATTTCAAGCAATCTGGCATCACTAAGAATCATCCAGATCAAGGCAGATCCAAGTGACTTTATCCATCTATTGTTCAAAGCTGGTTGTTAACCATTCTTCTTTTCCAGTACGCTGGTGAGGAAGGCCTCCCAGGGTATGTTACAGCATAACCAGTCTATTCCATCTGGGAAGCAAGAGTGGCAGAAGTCACCTCCAGTATATAGGCCTTCAGTTGGACTCCAATCCACATTTGGTCCAGTTCATCTCACCTCACAGTCTCTGTTGATGCTGTAGCCATGATTAGTCTTCTTTTATCACGCACGTTGTTATTAAACAAGGGGTGTGATCTGGCATTCCCAGTGCGGGCAAGAAGGGGGGAGTAGTTTTCGAAATGAAGTAGGCTATAAGCTAAATAGCTTAATTTTAGTTTATTGTTGTTGGTTTATGTGTATTTTGTTATGCAGTTTGTGTTCTAGGTTTTTTTAAAAAATATATTACTTTGTTACTTGTCACATTATCCTATGTTGCAAACCACCCAGAGTAGCCCTTGGCATAGATGGGCAGTATAAAAGTCAAATAAATAAATAAATAAATATACTGTCCTTCTTGAAAAAACAACTTTGTTCATATTAAGAGAACAAAAATGGGTGTGTGCTTCTAAAGTACTAGGCCAAACAAAATGCATCAAGAGAGAAGACTGGGTACAAGATAACAGCCCAAAGTCTAAGGAGAGGTGTGGAAAGTAATTTTTCCATTTGAGGATTTCCCATGAGCACAGCTGAGCTGTTGGGGTTAGGATTACGATCTAACACTGGTTATGTTAACTAATTTTATGCCCAATGTTTCCTTTTCCCCTTTCTCTTAAAAATACACAGTCATAAATTAACATAGATATAAGAATATAAGGGGCATGGTAGCTCTGTGGACTAAGGCTTCTGAAAACTGTCAGCTGCAAAGTCAGCAGCTCGATGGTTCGAATCCCGGGTGCCACGCAGCGGAGCGAGCTCCCACTGATAACCCCAGCTCCTGCCAACCTAGCAGTTCGAAATCATGTAAATGCAAGTAGATAAATAAGTACCGCCATAAAAAGCAAGAAGGTAAACAGTGTGTCGTGCAGGCACACTGGCCACATGGCCACAGACGTGCACAACACTGGCTCTTTGGCTTGAAAATGGAGATGAGCACCGCCCCTAGAGTCAGACACAACTAGCATACATGTGTGAAGGAAACCTTTACCTCTTTTACATATTGCATGGGAAGAAAGAGCGTTGTTTAATATTCCCAATCCTGTCTTCTGGGACAAAGATATAAAGCGGATACACATTGAGCTGAATTATGAATGAGTAAATGGGTATTTTTTACTTTGCTGCTTTATTCATTTGAACTTTGTGACCCAGATAATAGCATTGATTGTTATACTCTGAGAAATACGGTGGCAGAAGTTATGCAAGACTCCTTCAAGGATCACTTGAGCAAGATTCCATGGAATATTAAGCAAGCCTTTTAAACAGTTTTTCACACCTGCAGGGCTCATTTTGTAATTTCTCCATCTGCATCTGGCCATGCAGAAACAGAGTCAGTTTTTAGACTATCTTGCGTGGTTAACAAGCACCTTAATAACAGGTCCTCGGAGTTTTAAGCAAAACATGTGCACATCCTTAGGAAATACCAGTCAGATAATCCACCCTTTTGGAAGTCTATGTGCAGCTCCCTGATGGAATGAAATATATGAGTCACTTGTAACAGCAATTGTTCATAGTTGTTAAGATGCCTGAAATATTCAGGTCGGTAAAATGAGTACCCAGTTTGCTTGGTGGGGAACAGTGTGTAGCCTGCATAATTAAATTGTAAACCACCCAGAGAGTGCTTTAAGCACTATGGGGCAGTATATAGGCAGAAAACTTGACTTTGCTTTATGTTAACTGGTTGTCTACTATCGTTTGGTTTGGGGTTTTTTTTAGCATACTGTGATATACCATTGATATCCAGTGTAGTATAGTGGATAGGGTGATGGACTTGGACCCAAGCGGCTTGGTTTTTAATCCCTGCTCAGCTGTGGAAGCACACTGAGGACATGGAATGGGTAAAACCACTTCTTAATCATCTCATTTACCATGAAAGCCCTATTAGAGTTGCCATAAATCAGTTCGAACTAGAAAAGAGCCTGAAGTGTGATAATTTGTATTCCTGGCACCACAGGTGCTACACGTAGCCCCTCCTCTCCCCTCCCCTCCCTTCCCTTCCCCCTAGCTGGCCAGTCCACTAACCTGCCTCTGCATGTTACCTGGATTGTCCTCCTTCGCTGGCTGACCAGTCCAAACAGGAACCCAGGCTTCCCTTCCCCACTTACTCTGGCAGTCAGCCCCAGCCCGGCCCCACAGGGAGTCTCCCTGTCCCACCTCCTTGTCAGAGTGGAGGCAGGTTAGTAGGGCAGCCGGAGGGAGGGAGGGGAGAGGCTATGTGCACCCCCTGTGGTACTGATTGTGAATATGAGTGTTCACATTTAGGACCAAATTGTTTCGTGCCCATTTCCAACGTGACAGCACATAACAACAAAACATTACCATTGGATCCTAATCTTAGGATATACAAAAGGCTTTTCGGATGAATCAAATCCAAAATGATCTCATGTCTACGTGCTGCTGCTAAGATGGCTATAGGAACAATCTGGAAGAAAGAGCTGCTTTCTGTAAAGGATACATTTAAATATATCTGTACCTCTCATCTTGTTTACTAATTTGACAGATTATTATTGCATGCAAAAGAATTATTTGCATAGTACCCATAAATTTTATGAGCAATAGGCGACATATGTTTTAGAATGAAGACGTAACAAATGAAGCATCCCTTTTGCTCTTAATGAATTGGTAAAGAAACTTTGGAATGCAAGAATAAAGTTTATTAATAAATATAAATACACAATTATATGTATATAAATCTAATTTATTTTTCTGCATATCAAAACATTCAACTTCTTTTTAATAATAATAATAATAATAATAATAATAATAATAATAATAATAATAATAATAATAATAATAATAATAATAATAATAATAATAGCAATACCAAATTGTGTGCAATGAAGTCAGTTCTGACTTGATTCTTTTCAGGGTGTGTTTGCTAGGTAGAGAGTACCTTTTTCTGTGGGCACCCTGGAATTATACAGGTTGCTCAGAGCTACACAGGACTTTCACCAGAGAGGCTCAGTAGGGAATAGTACTCCTACTAACTCATTGAGCTATTCCTTTTGGATACAGTTATTTAACTGTGTTTACATATAAATATTTCCCATGAGCTGGTATTCTTTAGCCAGCACATATAAGAAGAAGAAGTCAATGCAGGATATAGATTGCTGGAAGTTGAGTCATGGCTACTGGACTTCTTTTTCTTGAGAGATAGAAACATTTTGCTGCTCATCCAAACAACTTTATTTGGATGAGCAGTGAAACGTTTCTCTCAAGAAAAAGAAGTCCAGTAGCCATGATTCAACTTGATAAACTCATCTAGATGACTGAGAATCTTCACTGAGATTGCAGTTTCCTTAACCAGCGCTTTCATCTAGTTTTTAAAAAATCCTGTGTTTTTAATTTTTATTGGTGGTTTTGGGGATGTTGAAACAATCTGCATGTCCATCTCTTGTCAAAGGGTTTTTGTAAGAATAATTTTAAGGATTTTGGAAGTAAGCAGTTCCACTGCATTTGTTTTTTTCACTCTTTTTTCAGATATAAACATACTGTATAGGATATGCATAGGGTTGTTTGTCCCTTGCCAGTATTCAGCCAAATTTAGAGAAACATCCTCTTTTGCTACCTTCCTGTAGCGCTTCCTGTCTTGCCTCCACTCTGACAATACTGTGTGATTCAGCAGTGTTGTGGCAGCTTCCTGTCTGACAGCAGATAAAAGTTAAAGTAACAGTATTTATGTAATTCTTTTGCTCAAATCATGGTGGTTTTTTTGGCCAGAGTATTACCAGAATAAATTATCTGGTATTCATTCATTTTTGTCACCCGACCTGGTTACAGAAAGCAAAGTGTTACAATATGCAGGCTACACATCCCCCCCCCAGGAAGCTGGGTACTCATTTTACCAACCTCGGAAGGATGGAAGGCTGAGTCAACCATGACTCAGAAACCATTGTGTGCTCATTGCTTGGGCTGCTTTGTGGAGAACTGGGGGTTACACTCACTACAGCTGCCCCAGCTGTAACTATAAAACAGCAACCATACTACTTCCTGACTTTCTCCCCCCTTTTTTTTTAGTTTTATACAAAATACAAATACAAAACATATATAATAAAGATTAAAATTAAATTAAACAACAACGCTCCCCTCCACCAATGGGACCTCTTAAACAGTATTGTCCCTTATTATCTTCCCTTCCAGAACTGAATTAATTGTTGCACTGGAACTTTACCCTTATTTTTTACAAGCACATATTCAATCAATCTGCCCCATATATCATTAAAATAGCTCTTTTTAACTCTCCTTTCTTAATCTTTAAATTACACATCAATTTTTTATTTAAGGCAATATTCCAAACTTTGTTATACCATTCATCCATACATAGTTCATGATTCCCCTTCCAGTTCCTAGCTATGATTACTTCCTGAGTTTCAACTAAGAGAAACATGCTTGACAAATTCCATCTTTCCAAAGACCTTTCAACATCAAATCCTTCAAAGGTACAAACCTGATAGAGTGGTTTTTGTATTTATGAAAACTTGTGTGTGTTGTATGATATTTTAGTGGTCTATAAAGGTACCACTGATTTTTGCATTTGTATTTTATTTTGTTATGGCTACTCTTTATTGCTGTGTTGTATAAACAATATCTCAAGCAACCAGCAATTCACAGAAAACGATCTGCATTACTCTCCTGTTGTTAAAATGCCTCGTAATAGAAAGACATCATCACCTATGTTTAAGCTTCTTGTTGGATATGTCCAACTCATTTGAATGTAGTTGTGATTTCTTAAAGTCATTGCATCCATCTGGCAGCTGCTAGCCCATGTTCCAGGGCTGTTGTCTAGAAGGGCTGGGCTTAGGCAAGATTCTTGTTTCTGTACACCATTAATCTGGCATATTCCCAGTGTTTTGGTCTTTTAAAGTATAAAGGCTTCTAAACAGAACTGAGTCAGCTGTTTCATTCAGAGTTTAGCATGATCAGCATAGCAAATGTGATTGGTCAAAACTCAGTAAAGCATTAGAGAAAGTTAGATTTAAGGTGGAATTCATGTGCATAGATAATCAAAATAATTATGATTTGAGGAAGACAGTGGTCCACCTCAGGAAAACAGTCACAGTTCGCAGCATCACCTGCAACCGCACCTTCTCTGTGGTGGGGCCCATGCTGTGGAACCATCTCCCCAGTGAGTTGCGCCTAGCACAGTCCCTGCCCACCTTCAAAAAAGCTCTTAAAACCTTGCTGTTTAGGGAGGCATTTGGCGACCTTTAATTTAATTTAATTTTTTTCCTTCGCCCCCTGACGCCTCTTGCCAAGGGTTTTCCCTTTTTTCTTGTTCAGTATTGTTGTTTTGTTTTAACTGTTGATTTTAACCTTGTTGTAACCACCCAGAGTTCCTAATGGAAGATGGGTGGTATAGAAATAAAACAAATAAAATAAATAAATAAACGGCAACCACAAATTCCAGAAGTTAAAAAGGTCAGGGGAATTCCCGTTCAAGAAAGCAGAGTGAAGCGGCAAAGGGAGACAGAGAATCTCATTGAGATGGGCTGGCCAGCTGGGGAAAGAAGAAGGGAGAGAATGAATGAAAAACAGGGAGGGAGCCCTGAGTTCGTGGGGGGGGGGGGAGCAGGAGATCTTCTGTCCTTCCCAGCCCATCCACTGTGGCTGTGATGGTTGGAAAGGGAGATAAATCCATTGTTGAGTTCACTAGGCAGAAAGCGTACAACCAATATGATTGCATGATTATGAAATTGTTTTGCACTGATTTGAGACCATATCAATGGAATTTCAGATAGACACTAAAATTGTCTTGTCAAAACATACACAGTTTTTTGTTGTTGTTTTAAGCACTTTGGTTGATGTCTCCATAGTTGCCTATCCTTACAAATAAGTGGGGTGGTAGAAGGCTTTGTAATTATCCACTTTTTGATTGTTTTATGCCCTTTATATAAAGTTTTACTTTTTTGGTTGCACTCCCTTTCCTTGCTAACTTCTCTGTTTTCTTGGTTATTTGTCAAAGTGGTTTTAGATATTGATCACGTAAAATTATTCTTAAACTGCTTTGTAGAGTTTTCTGCGCTGCATACTAAGAGATATTCTATCAAGTGGAATACAAATTCTTTTTTTCTTTTTTTGGTAAGCTCTATGCGAGCTCTGTTCTCTCCTTTTTTGAGAGATTTGTGGGTATTATTACCTACTCCCTTAGATGGCTTGTTCTGATAAGAAAGAAAATGGAAAAGTAAAAGCAAAGCAAAGCGTTCTGCTTATATACCACCCATACCACTTCAAGTAGTCTCTGGGCAGATTACAGTTTAATTGCAATATGCAGGCTACACATGCCCCCCACCCCCAGCAAGCTGGGTACTCATTTTACTGACCTCGGAAGGATGGAAGGCTGAGTCAACCATGAGCCTGCTATATATAACATATATATAAAACACATGCACATACATCCTTTCTCTTCTCCCTTGCCATCCTGCATTGCAGTGTGTGTTGCTGTTTTTCAGGAGAATCATGAGATGGTTTGAATTCAGTAAGAGTAGAAACTAGAAAGATAAAGGAAAAAGAGAAGAAAGAGTTGTTGAGTGGAGGGTACATATGGTAGGTAGATATTAGGTATGTTATATCTTCAGTGAATTGTATGGAAGGAAACCAGCACCCAAACGTTTGGAAACCACCACCTGGTTGGAAAGCTACTGGAATGGGCTCTGGTTCCTGTTTTTCATTCCTTAGTGCACTCCCAGTTCCTACTCAGTGAAGGCTTCCTTAGTTATGCAGTGTGCCATTATTACTTAACTTCTCTGTGATTCCCATTATATTGAAACACATTTCATTTCTAGTTCCTTGAACACAACCATATGTTTCTGTTTCATTCCAAATAAATCTGCTGTAGTTATTTTGTGTTTGGAATGAATAAGCTAGATGTTCATTTCAGGGCTTTAAAAACTCACCCAACCCTCAATTTGAGTGGATGTCCCCTACTTCTGTTATTTTGTGAGAGGGAGAAGAGCATCCCTCTATCTACTTTACTCATGCCCTGGTCTTTTTTTCCAGACCAAAGAGCCCCAAATGCTGTAGCCTTTCCTCATAAGGGAGGTCTCCCAGCCCAGTAATCATTTTAGTTGCTCTCTTCTGCACCTTTTCCAGTTCCACTATGTCTTTTTTGAGATGCGGTGACCAGAGTTGTACACAATACTCCAGGTGCGGCCTTACTATCGTTTTGTACAGTGGCATTATAATGCTGGCTGTTTTATTTTCAATCCCCTTTTTGATAATCCCTATCATGGAATTGGCCTTCTTCACTGCTGCCACACATTGGGTAGACACCTTCATTGAGCTGTCCACCAACACACCAGGATCTTTCATGATCCATCACGGATAGCTCAGAACCCATGAGTTGCTAGATAAGTTTTGATTTTTTTTTTTGCCCCAATATGCATTACTTTACATTTTCCTACATTGAAACACATTTGCCCATTCTTCCAGTTTGGAGAGATCCTTCTGGAGCTCTTCACAGTCTTCTCTGGTATTCACCACTCGGAAAAGTTTTGTGTCATCTGCAAATGTGGCCACCTCATGCATAGCTGTGGCATCTCTCTGTGCTTTGGTTGAACATCATTGTCCAGGTACTTAATACCTTGAATTAATTCCCTGTGCAGATCTGTTCAGCAGTGATATTGCTCATTGAAATATTTCTCTGCAGATTGTATAGCTGTCTACCTGAGTCAGCTTGACTTAGTTATAGTCATCCCTTTGATTTTTATTTTTATATTGTAAGATTCTGCTGAGCCGCTTACTTTGATACCCTTCTTTTGCAAACTGTATTAGTGGGCTAATGAGAGATGCACATGAATCATCTTAATAGCACTTTGGTGTGCATTGTGCAAGAAGCTACAAACTTCTGTATCAGCACAATAGCTTGCTATGGGAGGTATCAGTGGAAGCACACAATTCTGTGCTGTATTATAAATTGTTTCCTTTTTGTTTCTGACTTTATAATGCATGTATATAGTTTTAATGTATTCAGGTTCTTTAAATTTTATTGATTTTATGTTGTTGTTTTTTGTTCTGCACCTTGAAATCGTGAGATACAAGGGTAGAATGTAAATGTTCTAAATACATTGTACTCTCTATGCCTACAAATATTTCAGTTGAAGGTCTCATTAGTGCATAAAATTTGTTTGAATTTCTTATATCTTTTCTACCGCTCCTTTTATTAGATGGGCTCAATATACCTTATGACACAAACCATAAAAACAAAGCAAAGCAAAACGACAACATCAGGAACAGGAAATATAAGGGGAAACTACATAGCCATTCATTTAAAGGAAATTAAAAGAACAGGTGCGAAACCTTAAGGAAATGCTAGACTCCGTTTGGGGTCTAAAAGATAGCATATATTTTGTAGGTGAATATTTGAATACAACCTTGTAAAGGACTTTTCCCAGTTAATTACCACCTGAGAAAGTAGCTTTATGGGTCTTAATGTACAGATTTTTTACTTTTAAAAAGTGTGACTAATATGTTGTTAAAGAGTGATTTAAATAGGTTAGAGACCAGAGCCATCCCTGATTTCTGTGCAGAAGCACAAGAACAGCAAGGGAAAATATATTCCACTTCAATTAAACTAGTTTGACTACATGATACACTATAGTTATAGTTAAAGGTAATAGACATAAATTTGTTTGAAATACTTAAAACAGTTGACAACCGTATTGGTATAACAGAAATGCATTCCCAGTAATCCACATTGCAGAATCGTTTGTCTTTTAAACCTGTCCTAGTGGACATAACAAGATGAATCACATGTGTATGTAGAAGCAGGTTTGGTTACATGTATCCCTAGCTGCGGAGCTGCCTAGATGCCCTAAGCACATCCGATCTCACCTGATTTGGGAAGCTAAGCAGGGTCGGCCCTGGTTAGTACTTGGATGGGAGACCACCAGGGAATACCAGGTGCTGTAGGTGCCTGGAGTAGGAACTGGCAAGCCACTCCATTATTCCTGCCAAGAAAACTCCATGGACATGGGGTCACGAAGGGTCGGTCACGACTGTAACGACGCAACACACACACATCCCTAGCTGTGTGAGGAATGAGATGATCTAGATCACCTTGGGTTCGCAGGTGTTCTTGGACTAAAATTTACCACTAGCTGTGCTAACCAAGATTTCTGGAAAAATGTAGTCTGAGAACATCTGGAGCCCTAAGGTAAAGCTGGTCTTTCGATAGAAAAACTCACACTGCCACGCTTCAGTTGCGAGGCTAACAGCAAGCTTTATTAGAGAATACAGGAGGTTAACATAGAACACATAGAGACTAGACGGAGGTACCATTCATCTAGGGACCCAAATCACTCCGAATCACCAATGGAGATTACAGGGGTTTAGGATCCCTAATTGGTGCATGACACTTCTTTATACCTTCGAGGGTATCACGCCCATCTTCCAGAATGTACCAGGAACTTATGATAATGTTCCTTTTTAGTTGACGCAAATCAGACACAAGTAAAACGCATGTCTTAGCTGTTTCTACGCTTCACATTTCTTCTGGGACTCTTGGGAATCATGCAGCCAGGAGCCCCAATTTACTGAGCTATCCAAATAATGGAGAATAGTTACAGAATATCTTTTTCACAATTAATGCTGGATAGTTTTATTTAGACATAATTATACCGGTACCTATTATATGTCTTATCCAAAGATAGCTATCATTCCTGCAGAATTGTACATATTCACAACCTAAGCCACTCCTTGTTAACAAAAATGTAGTTCTGCAAAATGTATAAAGCTGTCAACCTTGATTTCTTTGTATGACATGTATACCTAAGTGCAGTTCTACAGGGCCTTCAGGTTTTAATATGTTTGTACTAGGGCAGAGTCTGCAGAACTAGCACGGTCAGCTTCTCACAAAGGAATTAAGAAGCTCAGCAGTCAATTAAGGTGTCTGTTTTCTCATTATCCTACACAGTCTAATTCAGGCTAAGCTCCCCATGCCTCCCCTAGAACCTTTATTTCTGTTTCAGATTGCTTGGACGTGTACACTCCATTGTATAGGTGTCCAAATAAGGTATGAGATAAGACTTAACACATTCCTTTTTCATCCCTCCCTTGACTCATCTGTGCTTTATTGTTTGTTTCTAGCATTTAATGTAAGACACAGTACAGTGGTACCTTGTATAAAGGAATTAATTTGTTCCAAATGAAATTATGTTAAGCAAATTTTCCTTTATACAAGTTTCCCATAGGAATGCATTGAAAACGGAGTGATCCCATCAACAGTTTCAGCATGTTACACAGAAGCACACAGATTAGTGCTCCAGGAAAAAAAAGTAATTTGAAAATAATTTTATTTGTTTGGAAGACAGATTTCTGACTATTTTACAGTAGTGAAATTTCTGAGTTCCTTAGAATAACTACATGGGCAGGAAAGCTGTCTCATTTTTAAAAAATTAATAATTTTCAAAATTGTATTGTCAACCCACATACATTCTTATTTTTAATAAAACACATTCCAGCTGCTCTGCTCATAATTATGACAGACATGTTAGCTGTGCCTTCTTGTGGAACCAGTTGTTAGAGGCTAGTGTAGGAGGCAATGTTTAAAAGGAAGAATCTAAGCCAAAATAAATCCTTCTCTTTGTATCTGTATAAAATAGTTTGATATTGACTTCTACTTTGTTCCATCTGGCAAGAAAAACCAGGGCCTATAGGCTTTGCAGTACCAGTTGGTTCCTACCTTTGTCTGCAGTATTATATGCTTCTTTTTGAACTCTGTTCAAACTCACCAGTTGTCCTCTACTGGTAAACACTTATGAAAATGTTGGTAATGCCAATTGCTTCCATTTAAAGTTTGGGTGTTGTTGCTGCGTGAGACACATATGTGCTACCCATTCCATGTCAAATAAACCAACAAAAAATCCATTTTGGAACTCGATGCCATGGTTCATCTTTGGTACATTTGTACCGTACCATGAGATGTTTAAGAATTATTTTTTGAGATTTTTTATCCACCCGTTTTCTAAGATATTGCATTTTCAAAACTGAAAAAAAAAGAAGCCAAAATTCACTCGTCACCATAACTTCAAATGTCATTTAACAGATACCTGCGATAGCTACGTACCTGGGACAGGTGTCATTTTAAAACATATGAATAGTGCTTTCATTTGATATACTGTACAACATGCTGCCATTGTACATTTTCAAAAACTTATAACCTATATAAGGTTATATAACCATGCAGAAATAAATAAATAAATAAATAAAGTAACTTCTCTAGAGCATAAATATTAAGTAAATGCTGTATGCTGCTCAGCACATGGAAATCTTGCTCTATGGGCACCCTCTGAAGAAGCACCCGGAAAAACGGGGCAGGGAAGCCAAGACACTGGCTCCAACTGGAGGAGGCAGGGTGCTGAGCCGCCAAACATCTGTTGCAGTGGTAAACGAACTGGGCCGAACCACCAATATGGCATTTTGTGCTCATCTCCATTACTGATACTGAATCCATGAATTCAGGTTATTCCTTGCAACCCTTAGCCCTAGAAAGTTGCGTAATAAAAAGTTGAGTCTGGTATTTCTCAGGATGCAGAATACAGTGGAACCCCAACTTACGACCACCCTGACAGCCGAGAATCCCGACATGAGTGGGCTTCCTGTGTTTTCTCCCCGTGCCGCCTTACGAACGACAGATGTGTTTCCCCAACTTGCAATTTTTTAAACAAAATTTCTCCTGTGGCACTTTGCTCCCGATTGAAGGGAGGAGAAACAGTGGGTTTTTTTCAAACTTTTTTTCTCTCCCGATGCAAGCACAGATGTCTGCCATTGGCGCTTGCTTCAGGTGAGAAAAAAAGGGTTAAAACCCCTCCACTTCTCCTCCTCTCCACATCAGGCTCGTAGAGAGAGAAGCGGAGGGATTTTAACCCATTTTTTTCTCTCCTGAAGCAAGACATCAGCGCTTGATTCAGGAGAGAAAAAAATGGGTAAAAAAAAGCACTTCCACTCCCCCCACCAAAAAAGGGCTCCCAGAGGAATAAGCAGAGGGTTGATTTTCAATGTTTTCTTTTTTTTTTCTTTTTTCTTTTTTTCCATTTAAGTAATTTTATTGAGTTTTTTTGGGGGGGCGAAAGAGGGAGGGTGTGGGGGAGGGGGAGGAAATACATTATAACAATTACATTAAGTATATCAAGCTAAAATTAATGGTTTAACATATTAACAAATCACCAAATAATATCACAATACTAATAAGTTTGTTACTTCTTGCCATCTTTTCCGGGAAATCTCATCGTAGTCTCCCTTTAGAAAACCGGAGAGTCTGTTGATTTCAATACATTCTCTTATCTTTTCGTGGAAGTTTCTCTCTGTTGGCACTTCTGGTTGTTTCCAAAATTTCGCATACAGTATCCTTGCTGCAACTATTACATGATGAAGTACATATTTCTGGTCATATGAGATATTAATATCTACTATATTTAATAGAAAAAATTATTTTCTAAGCTCTAACTTAATCTTCAAATATCTTTCTAAAAATAATTTTACCATTATCCAATATGCCTTTGCCTCTTTACATGTCCGATTTTCAATGTTTTCTTATGGGAATCCGCTCCCCAACTTATGAGCTAATCGAGTTCCGAGCGTGCACTCGGAACAGTTTAGTGTCGTAAGTCGAGGTTCCACTGTACTAATTTTTCTGCACTTGCTCACTTCTCTTGTACTCCTTCACATACTTGCACATGTAACATTGAAAAGGTTTAGCATCTGAATTATATAAACTCCTGTGTGAAGAAATGCAGAGGCTTTACAAGATAATACCTGACACCTTTCCCAATCTTTCTGATGTTAAAAGTTTGTGTATGACTGACAGCCTTCAATTCCCTTCTTTGTGCAGAGGAGGGAGTAACACAGAGACTGGCCCTGGAGGGATGGGAATTATCTGTACACAAAATCTTTCAAAAGCTAATTTTCAGCATATTACCTTTCTAAAAAAAAAAAACTAGAGATGAACAACAGCAATTAAAAAGAGTATGCGGTGTCTCAGAAATCTCCAGAATGCACTTATCGTAATTTCTTACATGACAAGGCAACAGTAAATAGAAAAACAGAGTTACTGACACAAAAGTAGTAGTACTTCTGGCTTCCTGTGGAACATTTATTGGCTGAACATTCCCTTTTTGAGAACTGAAAGTGCCTGGCTGTCCAATTTAAATGTCCCAGAAGGGGGCCAGTTGTATGGAGAGGAATTCTTACTGCACCAACTTTAAACAAACTTCAGTGAAGAGAATTGTTCATTGAAGCCATTTCTATTTTTCTGGCTCACCCCTTGGGGGCTCTGTGTACTATATTGTACTACTTCAGTGCTTAGAGTAAGGTACACTTTGCTAGAAAGGTAAATTCAGACTAGTATAATAATTTTTGTGGAGAATTTTGACTGAAAATGATTAGCCTAGGGCAGTGATGGTGAACCTTTTAGAGACCGAGTGCCCAAACTGCAATTCAAAGCTCACTAATTTTTCACAAAGTGCCCACACAGCAATTTAACCTGAATACTGGTGGCTGTCAAGGGGTGATGTCAGGTGCCCACAGAAAGGGCTCCGAGTGCCACCTTTGGCACCCATGCCATAGGTTTGCCAACACTGGCCTAGGAGATTGTGATTGATTGGCTTCCCACATGGAACATGCCAGGTGAAGAAGGTTTGTCCAGCTGAGAACATGGCACAGTTTTTACTGCATGCTGCTCTTAAGCTTCTAGTACAATTTTTACAGCATATTTCAAGGCAAATGTTGGGAAGTTGGAGAGGGCCCAGAGAATGAAAAAGTCCAAAGAATGAATTAAAAGAACAACATGTAATTACATACAGTAATTCCCTTGTTACAACAGTTCTTCTGGCTGCCAGTCTCTTTCTGGGCACAATTCGTAGTCCTAGTTTTGACCTATAACACCCTGAATGTCTTGGATCCCAGCGGTCTGAGAAACCACATCTCCCCTTTTATAAGGTTGCCTCTTTTTAAAAAACTACTAGAGGAGGCCTTTCTCTCAGTCCTGCTACCTGCACAAGGTTATGTTTGTGGAAGATGCAACAGAGGGTTGCTGCTCACAAGCTGTGAAACTCCCTCCCACAGGAGGCTAGAGCGACCTCCTCTTTGCTTATCCTTCTTTCTGCAAGCAGGCCAAGACCATTATCTTCAGGCACATTTGTTTCCTTCCCAGTAAGTGACTGCCCTTAATAGGCTATTCTTTAAAACAGGGTTACTGTATTGTTTTTTAAAAGGTTTTAATACTATTTGTATTAATACTGTAAGCCACCCAGGATCCTCTTGCAGAAAAAGATGGGGTGTAAATATTGGAAAGCCAGTCAGTCAGGGAAAGCTGCAAGAATAGGACCATTATTTCCTTGAAATAAATGTTAAACTGCTTGGATTCATGTTGATCCTTCACGCACATCAGCGCCTTCATTCTTTTAAGTGAAGCAATGGAGTGTCTTCTGATATCTCTACCATTAATGGTAACTAGATTTGAAAGTTCAAAAAAGTAGATGTGAAGCCAGTTGCAGATGTTGTGGATCAGCCCTCCCGCATCTGGTGCTTTCCAGTTGTGATCTGGATGATAGGAGAGGGATTATCATAGTTGTAGTCTAGCATAACAAAACCTGATCACCAATGTTTTCCCATATTCCCCTTATTATTTATTATTTGCATTTCTAAACTGCCCGACTTTCCCATAGGGAACTCTGGGCAGTGAACAACATACAAAGAAGAATAGATATAAAATATATGAAGTAACAGATAAAAACCAGGGAAAGTAAGATGGTAGCAAAGAACGAATAGGGCAGCAAAAAACAAACACCTAACAACCTCAGCAATTGCCTAAAGTGGCTTTGAAAAACCAGGTTTTTAGGGGTTTCTTAAAAACCAGGAGGGACTCCGCAGTCCTTATCTCACCAAGGAGATGGTTCCATAATATTGGGCCCACCACCAGGAAGGCTTGGCTCCATGTCGAAGTCTTGCTAGCCTCCTGGGGGGTGGTGACCCAAACCGAGAGGGCCCGTGGTGCTCTGGTGGGCCCTTAAAACTGGAAAATTGGTTGCTTTTCTTTCCCTGTTTAAATGTCCACGAAAATCGCAGGGCATTTTCTCTTGCAAGATGCAGCGTCATGCCTGCAGCATGATTGCAGGGTAGGTTGAATGGAATCCCTTACCTGGAAAGACGTTGCCCATGTGAGCAGGATGTCCTGGAAACCCTTGCTGTTATGCTGTTGCATTGTCCACTCCACCAGGACTACTGGATAAAGTATATTGCCATCATCTTGCTAAGGCTGGAAGGGAAATCTGATCTGGATAAGGTTCACTTTGCGTGCTAGTCGTGTCTGACTCTAGTATACGACATCTCCATATTCAAGTCAAAGAACCAGTGTTGTGCAAGTCCATGGCCACGTGGCCAGCATGGCTTCAAGAAAACACTGGAAGGGTAAAGCACTTAAGTGTTTACCTTCCCACTTTTTATGGTAGTACCTATTCATCTACTTCCATTTACATGCCTTTGAACTGCTAGGTTGACGGGAGAACCTTTACCTTTTTATGTTGTTGGTAAAGGTGGTAGATATTATGGAAAGAGTGGCAGACTTTCTTTGCTCAGTTGTTAGGAGCTGATATTTTGTTCGTGTTTAAACATTTCTGCCTGTTTGCCTTTGGGATTCTATACATTTTGTATGGGCATTTGGTAAATCCACTTGACTATGTTTTACTGCTTTTATGCCAAAAATGTATTCTAATTTTAATATTAGGAAATGCCGTAGATTGTCTGTACTGCAAATAATTGTTGTTTCATTTCAGGTATATAAACGATAAGTTGTTTTTATCTTGACTTGACTGAGGAGAGAAGCTGTTTTCTTGAACCTACCATGCTTTCAGACAGGAAACTGGATTAATATCAGACACTGTAGCTTCCTTTATTTTATTTAGTTAAGCATCTTGCTTTTCCTTCCGCTGTTTGCTTACCTTCAGCAGGGTGAAAGTCGAAACTGATAGTTAAAAGAATATCCTGCTTTGTAATTATTTCTTTAAAATTCATGCATATGTGAGAATTGCAAAGGAAGGGCCTCCTGCCAAAATTTGTATCTGGTAGTAAGGCAAAAGACTGAAGTGTTTTTCATGTGATGCTTTTTATCCTAGAATTGCAGAGCTGATCTCAAAAATCATCAGGTCTGTTACTGTGCTAAAACAGAGCTTCCTTGGTAGAACAATTTATTGCTAGTGACACCCAGGAACTGCTGACTGAGATCATTTGGAATAATTAATTTACTCATCTGCAAAAGGTGTGATAACCTCTTTAAATGTCTTTAAGCTGGGTATCACACTAACTTAGCTAGCTAGCTTAAATGGCTTTAAAAGAGGATTAGCAATTACAGCTGTAGAGCAACAGAATTTCCTTCCCCTCTTCTTTCACCACAGCTCCCCATATCATCTGAAAACGGGCTCTAGTTTCTCTTTTCTCTCTACAGCCAGGCTTAGACTTTGAAGCTCCCAGGGTGGCTGCAAAAGAAAAGGGGAATGCCATTTTCTTGTTCAGCTTTGAGCCTGTGGTTCTGCCAGCAACTGGGGTTTATTCTAGTGCTTCTATTTTCCCTGAATCTTTTCCAGTTTTTGTTTTGACTTTGCAACTTCTCCTGCAAGATAATCTCTTGCTTCCATTTTACAAATGATCACGATACAAAGTTAGGTAGATCCCAAATTTGTTTAGTTCCCCAAGTGTAGGGCCAACACCTTATCCACAGAAATACACCCTGGTTAGCAAGTCTCTCTGCCTGCAGGAAAAAGGGTACTTACCTTGGAAACCATATTAGGGTCACTGAGCACACAACAAGAACAACAACTCTAGGATGAGGCTGGTTGACTCACTCACAGGGGTGTATTTAAATGAAAGGTTTGCAATCAAGGTTTACAATATTTAGCATGTTATTACAACAGAAAGATTTACTCTAGGTAGCATATTGTTACAATAAAGACTTTCTGCTTTTGGAAAACATAATGGTATGTGTTTCTTTGTACATCTTAGTATCGATAGAAGACACTGAAGTGAAGTATGTCTATTAATAGTATTACATAAGCAGTAACCTAATTTTGTGGTGAAATTAATCACCAGGGATAATTGCGGGAAGCAGTGCCCTTACAGAAGCCCTGCTATCATATAAATTAATCTGTTCAACGTACCCGAGATGGGGGATTACTCCATGAGCCCAAGATTCATGTCTGGAATTCTGTAGCATTTGTGGCTTTGTAGCATCTCCAAGCACGACCTCAGTTTTCAGCTCAATATTTAAGAACTTGAGTAACGACACCTTGTCCTAAAATCGACTTTTAACATCAGTTAACTATGACTATTTTTGTTTTTTTTTTTGTTTTTAAATCTTAATTGTCTTCTATATTATGCTAAAATTGTCAGCATGAAGAGTAGTGAATATTTAAAATAATAATATCCTGAATCAAAAATAGCTTTTCTACAAATTATGTTATAATGTGAAAATCTATTTGGACCAGTGTTTTAGCAAATGTATACCGGCATTCATGCAACAATCCTTAACAGTTTGTTTATGTATGTTGGTATTTATAGCTGATAGGACCATGGTGGTTAAAACTCTTTGCGGAGAAAAATTAACAATTGAGAGCTGCATACATATGGAAATCACTCCGTAGCAGTGTTTGTGTGATACCGTTGAAGAGATAGGATAGTGTTGTGCACCTTTTCCTCCTTCAAAGCCCACCCAGACATCAGTTGAAGACAGATAATTCAAGATTGTTGATTCTCTAGCAATAATGAACTATCTGTTGTCTTTATTGAAGTGTTGGAGTGATCAATGAAACACTTCAGATTTTTCCTGTGAGAAAAAGGCATGTGCTACAGTTCTATGTTAGAAAGATCTTCACTTGTTGCACAACTACCCATAATGAAGTCTCTTAAGGGCAGGGGTCCTCAACCTAAGGCCCTGGGGCCGCATGCGGCCCCCCAAGGTCCTGAATCCGACCCCTGGGAACAATTGCAACCCCCCCCACCTACCCCCTGCTTTGCAAGCAAGCAAGCCTCCGCAGCTGCTTCTATTGCTGAGGCAGTTCAAAACAGTGGGCTATGTCACTTCTCCCACTCCCCCCAACTACCACCCAGATGATCATCATGCTGTCTAGTGGAGCATTCAAAGTGGGAGGGCTACGGCAAGGTCCCCCGCTCCCCCACCCACTATGGTCCGGCCCCCAGTGGTGTCTGGGGCATGGTGGACCGGCCCGCTGTTTGAAAACTTTGAGGCTCCCTGCTTAAGGGTTTAGGAGTCTATTGGAAGAAGTTGAGTTACAGATCCATTGAACAGCAGCTGGACACATTTTGATCTCCGTGGTGGACCTCCCCTGTAGCCTTCATTGGTGAGCAGCTGAATGGATACTATGCATCTGAGGCAATAACCATAAGGATCAAGGCAAGGCATGTAGTAACAAGCTGTTACTGCAGCTTGAGTACATTGCTCAAGACTGGGGGTAGTGGTGGTGCAGGACACACTGTTTGTGGGTTCCATGCAGGCCCAACTGCTTCCCCACCGCCACCACCTCCTCAGTCATTACTGACTCCCCGTCTGAATTTGTTGCTGTAAATTTTAATACTGAATGTTAATGCTGGAATGCTGCTTCATTTTAACATCAAGCTGGGCATCCGGGAAGCTCAGTTCTCCCTGAAGAGCTGCACTCCAATTTCATCGTACTGACATTTTATGGCTTTTAAACAGAGATGATTCTGTTGCCACCAGTGAGTGGGCTAGGCTGGCAAGAATGGGGGGTGGCTGTGAGTGAGTTGCAGATGATCCAGTGTGGACCCCCAGTAAATGTTGAATTCTAACACAGCTATATAGAAAGCAGATGTTGGTCAGGACTGAAAGGAGGGAAAGATTGGTGCTACCTGAGTGCTCTATGCATGTTTTTACCTCTTTCTCACCGGGGAGGAAGAGGGAGAGTATTGTGATTGTAACACACTTGTGTTATCTCCCCACCCCTCAGATTGCAGTAGCATGCACAGTTCCTTCTGAGATGTGCATATGCAAAGTATGAATGCTCATGTGTCTAGTCAGCATTGACGGTGATTATAGTGCAATGCGTGGTCTTTGCCTACAGAGTTTCCTGGGGGAGGACTATGTTGCCCGGATAAAACAGTTCCTTACTGTTGCAGGATTGAGTAGGTTACAAAGATGTACACTGAGACAAGGCACAGTGTTCATCTAACAGCCAGTCATGAGAAATAGTTCCACTAGGCAACAGCAGTCCTTCTGCCTTGGCCTGTTTTCATAGGATATTGCGTCCATTTATCCTGAATGGGGGAGAAATGTGGTTTTTCTTACAGATCAAGATGAAGTGCCTAGTCGGTATTCTAGGAAATGAAATGTTCATGGTGTGCTTAAGCTGCAGGCTGCTTTGCACAAAGAATTTCCTTTTTGCACAGGGAGTTTCCTTTAGTTTATTTGAAGGAAATATCCTTTTCCCTCTGATACCACTCAACTGAGTTTGCCCTTTATTTATTTATTTATTTGTTTCATGTATATACCGCACCATTTTTCCACTGGGACATGAAACTGGAGATGCAGCTCCATTTCTTGACACATTCCCATCAAAGTTAGCCTCTTCTCTTCAGGGTTTATGCATAAATGGTAATGTACTGGACTGAATGTCAGCTTGCACTGCATCCTATCTATGTCCCTATTAGTGTGGAACAAGGAGTTGTAAAGGGTTTTGCTATTTTGTATTGTTTTTTCCTCCTCCATGTGATTCAAGGATGATAGTAAAATGCATATCAGTTCTGAAGCTAGTACTGCAGAGGTTTCCAAAACTGTGCTGTGGTGCTAGGGTACACCATGATATACTATAGCTACGGGCACCATGGGAAAAAGAACAGATTTCCCCCCCCACACACACACACACATACACTACAGGTGCTGCATATCCCCTTCCTCCGCCTCCATCCAGGCCAATGACTCACTCATCAGCTGACGCACACTCCTCTCCTTCTCTTCTTGGTCTGTTCGACTAGGCTTCGGCATGATCATGGACTTTGCTGGCCCACCTCCTTCTGCTGATCACTCACTCAGACAAGGAGGCAGGGCCCGCAAAATTGTGCTCCTGCCAGGGGCTTAATCGAAAAGCCAAAGTGGAGGAGGAGATCAGCACGCTCCAGCTGTTGAGGGGGTCATTGGGAAGTGGAGAAAGAGAACGTACAACACTAACCTCTGAACTGAGGTTCATGCCCACCCCAAATCCAAATACAGTGGTACCTTGTATAAAGGAATTAATTCTTTCCAAATGAAATTATGTCAAGCAAATTTTCCTTTATACAAATTCCCATAGGAATACATTGAAAATGGAGTAATCCCATTTTTATGTTGTACAGATTTTCCCCATAGGCGATTATGTTAAGCAAATTTCCCCTATCTCTGGAATTTTTATGTTGTACAAATTTTATGTTGTACAAGCTGTTTGTTATACAAGGGTCCACTGTACAACTTTTAGTTTATTTCACTTGAATGACTGACTATTTCACCTTGTAAAAATCTTTTATTTAGAGCCTCTTCAGAAGTTACAGACTAAGAGCCTGATCTAGTACATTTGCATGGGTCTAAAACACAGTGCTTATCTGGAGCTGCCTACCAGCATTGTATGCATTGACTTTTGGAACTGCAATTTCTAATGTGTATTTGGAGTTAGTACTGATGATGTAATGGTTACTAAACATGGAAATGTATGTTTTTTAAATGACTACATTTGTAACAGCTACACACATTGAGATATTCAAACAAGAATATCTATCCTTTAACATGTAAAGATGCTTCTAAGGGATTATTCTTAAACAATACAGATTAGAACATCTGGATGTAGATCACCACCAAAATAAATTAAAAAGTTGTAATTGTTTCTGTGTCCTGATGATCTTCTGATAATTGTTGATGAAAAGTAATTCATTTTATCAGCTCTAATTTTAAAAGGCCATCATCTCTTGGCTCTTTGACAAAAATATTTGTTTTAATATGCTGCTCCTTAATTTATAGGGGAAAGCAGGACAACCCTAGTTTATTGCAATCAGAAATATTGAGGGATGGCGGTGCCAGTGACCTGCATTAGAATTCATTAGACTGTTGTACTCGGTTGCTGATGCGGAAAATAGGCAGTTTTGAGGAGAAAGTAAACGCTTATACAGTATTATTACAGAACAGTGGGGTCAAATGCATTTTTAACATTAATAGCAGGATAAATTTAATATGAACTTAATTGGCATGAATCCTTTTAGCTAACACTAGTGAGTCTGGTTAAGCCACAAGCCTAACAACCATTTAGTATGTGGGTGCTACACTCAAGTTCTGCTTATGTAAGAATTCTAAACAAGAAAGTCTTGAAGTAATGGTGACTTTTTGTTTTGTTTTTTTGTTTTGGTCTGGTAGGAGTTGAAAGTTGGCTGCAAATTCTATCTTGTCAATCAGAGAAGAGCATTTCTGCAGTTGTTACTTAACACAGGTCCCTTTGGATTACATTTGCCTTGACCTAAATAAGGCATGCGTCCAAAGATGAGACTGCCTTTGTCTGTGTTGGCAGTCGGGCTTTTTCCTCATCTTTTCCAGAGTTGCAAACCATTGCTTGTAGTTGATGGGAGTCCTCTAGCACTGGAGTGAGAAAAGCTGCTGCTTGAGTTACTTGATGCTACGTTCTATGGTCAACATTGCCTATAGCAGAGGATTCCAAACAGTTTATGAACAGCGAATCTTACTGGTTTTTTAACTTCTCCACTTTGTGGTAGAGCTTCCCGGTTTTTATCCTGGGGCCCTGTCTTTAACCCTGAACACTTACTACTGAGAACAATATTCTTTTGGTTTTCATTGTGTAAGGGTAGGTGTAGGAGTGGGAAAACAGTAATGTGTATATAGACTGTTTTAAGCAATAAATAAACTTCCAACTGTACAGGTTATTAATTTCATTGAAAGGTTTGTGAGAACAATTAGCAAGCGTGGTGTTAAGCACATTGAGGTTTACAACCAAAATGCTTGGCTTTGAACACCTGATCATAGATGATGGGAATCACATGTTGGTAGCAACTATTATGCTGCACCATAATTCCAAATAGGAATTTAGACACATGCCCCAGAATATAGGGAGTGAGGGTACACATTTTAGTGGAATTATATAAGCAAAATTAAATCCTTTTGTAGAATTTTTGTTTAGTTTCTAGGTTTTTTTCCTGTTTCATGACCACACTGGTCATAAAGATAAGACTTGTAAAAATCTTATCATGTAGATTATTTCACAGATATTATGTTCTTATAGATATCATGCATGATCAGAGTGCCAGAAGTTAAGCAATGTGGAGGTGGGTGGGGGGAAATCTGAGACTATATTGGATGAAGAAAAGTCACTGTGACTTTATGCATGTTGAGCAGTAGGGTGGAGCCAAAACTAAATAAGCTAGAGGTATGAAGATTTTTATTGTCATATAAAGTATTTAACATGCCCATATGCTTCAACAGAAGTTCATCCTATTGAATAATGTTCCACTGTTTGATTATGTACATTTTTAAAAAAACATTTTTCAGCAAAATTAATATAATATGACAGAGTTAAGAAGAAATTGTATTAGAAGTACCTGAATGGTTCTGGAAGAGCGGGATTCCTTGTAGGGCAGTGGTTCCCAACTTTGGGTCCCCTGATATTCTTTGACTACAACTTCCAGATATCCTGCTTAGCACAGGTAGTGGTGAAAGCTTCAGAGAGTTTTAAGCCAAAAACATCTAGGAGCGCAAAGTTGGGAAACACTGTTCTAGGGTGTATCCTCAGTTAGGAAGCAAACCAAAACCAAATACCACCTCATACCACTTCAAGTAGTCTCTGAGTGGTTTACAGGTTAATTACAGTATGCCGGCTACACATTGGACAAAGGTAAGCTAGCCAATACTACCGGTAACTACTGGGGTGTGGGGTAGAGAGGCCTTCTCCTTTACTATGGGAAGTCCTGAGTTTAGGAGGGATAATTTAACTGGTCAGTAGTACTACTGAGGGAATGCCCTTATCACAATGTAAGAAGACATTCTTTGCATGCAGGAGGTCCGAGATCAAATCCCTTGTCTTTTTGACACCAAACTTGAAAAACCTTTGGAGAACTCTTGTCACTCAAGTCAGTCTTAAGACTACTCACTTAAATAGATCAATTCTCTGAGTCCATATCTCACAGCTTCTGGTTTGAATTTTGGCTACACCTTGCTCGCTAATAGACTGCTCAGGTTCTGATCTTCAATTTCCGCTCTGGCAACATGACTGGGATACCGGTAGTTGCAACTACTGAACTTCTCTTTGATGAACCACTACATTTCACAATTGTGCATTTCACATCCAGCCATTTACTCAAAGTCTCTTCCCTGCCTTGATAGAAATGTACCGCAGAAGAGACATGCCACTCTTTTCCATCATGAAGAGTCTGGTGTGGTTAGCTAGGCTTGCAGGTGTTGCTATTTTAAAGTGCATGGTGACCTCTCCCTTGGCTGCTAGCCCTCCAAGTGCCCAGTTCTTTTTTCCGCCTTCAGCAGATGGAAGCAGTTTGTGTTGAGTATTTTCTTCATTCATGTTCTGAAATGATTCATTTTAAACACTGTGATCCTAAAATTGGACAGTGGATATTCAACCAACCAGTGAAGGGCACACCCTGGCAGCATATATAATTTTTCCAATGGTTTCAGTTTGTCAAGTATAAGGTAAACATGATAGCAGGTGCAAATGGCCACGAAGCCCCATTGCTGCCTAAGTGACCCCTTCAGCCGCATCTTAAAAACACTGATTTTTCTGAATATTTGAGAGCTCATATATCTCAGGAAGAAAAATTTTCTTAATAAATTCCATGGAGACATGATTGCTTTTGTCTACTTTGTACAAAATAAAATGTGGATACTTTAAAAAGTAAAACTCTGAACACTAGGAAAATGTGCATTATACAGTTAAATATAAAAATCATATTGAATTTTGTGTTGCACCTTTCATGATTGAACTTTTAAAAAGAAAGATAAATAAAAACGATCTCAAATAGGATGCTTGTTATTGGTCTACCCAAACAAGTCCTGAGATGTTAGATCTACTTGTTTGCTTGGTGAGTTTCAAGAAAGCACAAAGGATAGTTCTCATTTGCCCTGAAATTTCATTTACAGTACTTAATTTAACTCAGATCTCTAGGATGAATCATTTTAGTGAGCTACCCATGATGGCCCAAAATGGTTCATAGACTTCAAATATTACAGTATTTGACTGCTGTAGTCCTGACTGGTTTATCTATTTAGAATAGCATAATGTTTAATTCAGAAGGAATTCCATTGGCTCACATTGGTTGCTAAGCCCTATTCAAAGTGTGCTGTTTATCATTCTTAAAACTCTAAGCTACTTGAGAACAAAATATTTGAGAACACGTTTTCTTCCATATCACCCTGTCCTTGCATTCAGATCTTGAAAGATGGTTCTGTGAGTGCCATCACTGGGGAAAGTGTCAAAGTGCAATTCCATGAGAGACGGCATGGGTCCACTTTCTTTTCAAGACCAGATAATTCTGTTTCTGTCCTTCCAGGCATCTTAATCCGATATCTGTTCAACCTGATGTTAGATTGCTTCCATTATTTGCTACTTTTTCTTGTAGATTTATTTCTGTATTTTACTTGTCTTTGCTTTACAAAAAAATATGCATACATAGCATCCTAGGATTCTTTGTGGAAAACAGTAACAATTTTGATAGTGTTGATTGATGGTTGTGTGTACTTGTGTGATCACATGTAAATGTATCTTACGAGTTAGGGATGGGAGAAGATTGCTGCATATTTTTGAAACATTGCCATGGATGAACATCATTTCTCTTTGGTATAGTAGAAACCATTGAAGCCAGTTATTATATTAAATGATTACAGATGGGTGTCAGTGATTGCTATGTTCATAATGTGTTCTAATGTTGTTAATAGTTATACAGTGCTATATTGGGTTGGATCTGAACTAATTCAAACCAAAGATAGTCAGCAGGCTTACTCTAAGCAAAGCTAGTTCAGAATCCATTCTTAAACATAAATTCAGTGCAGAGTTTGGCATCCATGGGTTTCAGAGATTTTATTTTATTTTATTTTATTTTGGTAGTAGATCTTTTTTCTCATCACTTTGTATTGTTTTATAACAATGCACAGTCAGGTTAGACGTCCAAATAGCATCAATGAGTTACAGGCAAGTAATACAAATCAAGTGTTATGTAAGTATGAAATAAAGTGTTGTTTGGTTATATTTGTAAGGTATTATATAATCCTAAGGTTAAATATGTTAGTGTCTAGTCACGTTTTACTAGGTTTTTGAGGTTTTGCTGAGCCCCACCCCTCTGACATAAACTTTAACAGCTGGTAGACCTGCCTTTGAAAGACTTAGCTGCAATATTGTCTGCTTCCTTAGAGAGAATGTAACTGATCCTGTGTATTGTTTCTTTGGTTGCAACAAATAGAAACTGAAAATTAAATTTTGAGCTTGCAAATCATTTGTTTAGCACTGCCTAATACCTAACCAAACAACAAAAAGTGCCTTTTCAGATTATCAAATTAAGCTCCAGTTGGTGTTAGTGTTAAATTAATTGTATAGGCTGGACAGTTCCCTAATCCTTGAACCAACTAGTTTGTATTTAGCTCTGTGACAGTAGGGAATATAGCAATCTCAGTCAAACAATTGTTATTTTCTCCATTTTGAGAGGGTTTATAGAGCAAGTGCTAAAAGTATTACGGCCACATTAGGAGGACTTAAACTTGGTTGGTTGTGCACCAGAGTACAGAATGTAGAAGAAGGACCCAATCCTTTGCCATGCCTTCTTCATGTATATTTTGAACAGTAGTTGGTGAGTCATTACACCTACGCACTCCTTATATCAGAACAAGATAAGTGGTATTTTGTACTCTAGGCAACCAGGTACACAAAGCCACAAACAAAGGACCTTAGGCACAGAAATAATAAGAGGTAAAGAGATTACATGAGACGAATTCTTGCAAAATGGAGAGACCAGATGTACTGATATCCTGCCAAGTATATACAGGTATCATATTCAGACTGTGAAAATGGCAAATATTTGTAGTACTTATGTAGTTTATATGCTTCCCTATAACAAAAGGTTACCTGGGCAGCTTGGCAGATAAACATAAACATGAATATAAAATATGATATGCTTGAAGCGGACACGCTAGCCTGTGTGACCTGTTTCCTGTGCCTGGCAGAAATATAATCTTGAGATGTTCTGGACCAGTGTTATTATTGAATGGGACATAGACTTCTTTTGTTGTGCAGATGATGTTGCCAGATTCTTCTCTTGAACTCGCCTGTTTTCCAGCACGGCCTTACCAAACATTGCATTGTTGGTACAGCAATTTTCAAAGGAGCTTTTTCTTTTGATATTGCGCAACATTTACTAGGGAATCCAATTCCATCCCATCCATTAGGGCTGCAGGATTCAAAGTAGGAAAGAGAAAGCAAAAGGTGGATGTAGACAGGCAACTAAAAAAAAAAACTGCTTCAGAAGATGCCGGCCACAGAGACTGGTGAAACATCAGGAAGAAAAACTTCCAGAACACGGCCAAACAGCCCAAAAAAAATCACAACAGCTATCAGATCCCGGCCATGAAAGCCTTCAAGAACACATCACTTCAGTTCAGTCAATTCAGGCCACCTTATCTGGAGAAAGGTGGCATATAAAATGAACAAACAGAATGTATCCCCATGCAAGAAAGCACAGAACTAGAGGTTTAGAAAGGAAGAATGGAGACAGCAGATTAAGAGTTTGTATGAGATCTGGGGAAGAAATTTGGGTCAGTTTACAAGAGATGGATTCTTTGTGAGTGTCACCAGGTATCTGAGCTCAGGTCCGACCTCTTGTCTTGTACTCAATTTTTCAGGCAAGTTCTTTGCCTTGTTACTGGCCAATTATTTCGTGGTGTTATCCATCACAGTTTCATAAATTCTATGTGTGACTACAGGTTTCCCAAATTTTGAAAATTTTTCGAAATAACTTCACATGCAGTCTTTCCCGTGCAGACTGAGTTGTGCCCTTCTTCCCTCAGCAGCCCTTCACAATCCCCTGTGAAAAGATGCTACTGAGTGGTGGCAAAGTGTCCATAACAGCATCCAAAGAGACTAAAAAATAGATCAGGACAATGAAAAATCACCAGGCACCCACAACATTGCACATGTAAAGCACCTCTTGGGCACAGCTCACAACATGGAATCATTGGGTTGCAACATGGGTTTTTTCTATCTGTTCCCATGACTTAGTCTCTTACGTGGCTATTGCCCTGAAGGCATCGCTCGGCATGATGTGGCTACTGCCTCTGCTGCCATCAGAGAGTCTTTTAATGAAAGGATTGGGATGCAGAGAAGAAGCAGCAAAAAGGACTGTGGGAGCAGCAGATGTGGGAGGGAGACAGAAACAGAGTCAAGGAACAAGATGGAAGAGACCGAGAAGCGACGAGCAGAAAGAGCTGGTGGTGCTGAGAAGCAGCAAGGGAAGAATTCTGATATGGAAGGGAACAAGAGAGGCAGAAGCCAGCGAAACAGCTTTGCATCATGCAGTGGCATCCCTGTCACTTTCACCACATTACTGGTGTATATATCCTGGCAAGGCAGGCGATGCAGTTGCTATGGCAGCAGGGGGTAGGAGCTCAAGAGAGGAGATAGAGGGGGTAGGGTGGCGTGTGAAGCTTCACGAGTACCAGGAAACGTTTCCCTGTATTATCGCCTTCAGGTGCTGCATTAAATTCACATACAAAAACTTCAGCATTAAATCCACATGCAGCTAGATAGATGTAGGTGTAAAATATTCTATATTGATATCTGGAATTTTTGATTTTATTTGCTCTATTCGGACAATGTCAGTCAGTGTCTGAGTCTACTGTTCTAGGCAATATGCATGCATGGATTGTAATGACTTAACCTGCTGCATCAGGAAAATGTGCATATATAACATAATTTGCAATTAAGGTACATTTGGGATAACTATTATTTCATAGTTACAATCAGTAGAAAAGTAGTAATGTAATAATAAGTGACAGTGGACAATAGTGGTAGAAAATATAAGAGCCAGTCAGTGATCTGGAGTTCTTCCATAACCACTTTTAAACAAATACAGTATTGAGTTGTCAGATTCCAGGAAGAAAGGAACAAACAAGAGATAGTAGATTTTATGGAAAAAAAGAAAAAGAAATTTTAATGAAACTTTTTTCTTTTATAAGAACTGTTACTTTCTTCTCAGAAAAACACCAATGAGTGTCAGTTTGCAAACAGATCAATGTCAAGTGCATCATCAACTAATTTAGACATGATGCCAAACTACCAGTTAGCACCATATGAATCTTGCCTCAATGTCTTCTGTGCCTTCTGATCTGCTTTCTTAATATTAGGTTGTGTGCAAACCATAACTTGCTGTTTTGTCCAAAATGGCAAACTGTATCATCTAAAAATTTGAGTTTGCCCAGTTTGGATTTTTAAAAGAGTTTTGTGGTTTGCAGAGAACCTGGGCCCAAACAGAGAGTTTTGAATGCTGCAGGGAAAGGACACCAGGAAGGAAGGAATAGATTCATTTAGGTGGGAACTTTTCATGGGTTAGTATAATGTCTCGACTAGCTTTATTGCTCTGTTAAAACAGCAAATCTAACTATGGTTAATGAACTCCAATTCTATTTTGATATTCAGAAGTTTAATTCATACATATGTAAATATAGGTAAGCCATGTCTGGGGGAAAATGTATCACACACAGCTGTTCAGTGCTGTTTTTGAAACTCAGACAATCCCAATTATCTCCCCCCTCCTGGTAGCTTTGAAAGAGGGGGGGGGGTTAACTGGATTTTTATTGCTTCTGGAGGGACCCAGAAGCAATAGTTGTTGCATTACAAGAGTTGTAGCATTCTGTTCCAGAAAAATACCCTCGAGAAATTAAAACTAGAATTCAGTTTTAAATTTTTGGGAAGAGACATCCCCTTTTCTAGGTCTGGTGCCATTTTTAAGTAGTAAATATGAGACTTTGCCCTCCTATTTCCCAACATGTTCTACTCTTCAGGTAAGTTTATAACAAAATAATGAGAACAGGCTTTCCTCATGGTCTTGGTCTTGGTCCTATGGTGGCAGCTTATTTTAAACATGAACAGTTTTTTCGGACATGCTTATATTTGTTTACATCTTTGTTTTAGTTGTGATATCTGCCACTGTAGTAGCATTAGGTGTAATGTGTATAAAGATGTTCAGTTGTGGCTTGCTGGGAGAATATCTTCAGATTGCTCCCTTGAATTGTGTGGTTCTAATTTTGATTATACATGGATTTTTTTTTAGTAAATAAAAAATCAGTCAATATTGTGCTGTTCTTCATCTCCAGTTATTGGCCTGAGAAAGATGAGTCTTAGACTTATCAAGGCCTCATTCCCATCCCCTGTTTTTGGCAGTATAACAGCCCCTGGTCCAAAGATGGTGGACTGTATTTGTGTGTGTGTTATGCTGTTTATGCTTTATAATTTTGTTTGGGTGCATAAAAGTTATACATGGATTTTGAACTACATGATGATCTGGTGCTGTAGCCCCAGTTTTGCTGAAGGGAGAAGTGTCCATCCTCTCTGTTCCCAGTGTTGTGACTTCTACGTCACCAGTTACTTGTGAGTCCTTTCTCTCTCTCTCTCTCTCTCTCT